>CM069078.1:18538928-19198385 GCA_035578085.1 Solanum pinnatisectum
TATAAAGATGGAACTGGTAATATTATTAAAGCGGTGTATCCACCTCAGTCATCTTTCGTTTTACCTAATAATACTGGTATTACTTTTACTGCCTTTCAAAAATTTGTTGAGGAAGATGTGGCGGCAGTCAGCATCAATGAAATTAATAATCTTATTTCTCACAATAATTATTTGGGACTTTATGTTAAAGTGCTAGGTGAACACATTGGTTCTCTTGATAAAAAGTCAGATGAACTAATTGTTTTGATAATTCAAATAAAAAATGATTTAAAAACTTATGATAAAGCTTCGTCCTCTAAAAATAATTCTGAAGAGATTATTATGACTCCTCATGTGCAGAGACCTCCAAAAATTACTGATTTTAAATTAAAATCATTTAATGAATTAGAAGAACTTCTTACTAAAAAGTTTACTGAATTTAAAGCGAGTCCTTTAGACTTATCTGAAAACTTTGCTGATGAAATGGAAAATGCTTTTGATTTTAAAGAACATGTTTCATTAGAGTTTAATAAACTCCATGGTTATCCTAAAAAGAATAGTGGTAATACTAAATTCGTGCATAAACCCAGTATGCAGACTTATTATTATCCTAGACGAACTCCTCAAGATGTTCTTATGGAGGAACGAGATTGGAATCAGACTAATACGTCTTATAGCGGTTCTGAAATTTATGAATGGAACCTTGATGGGCTAACTGATAGACAGCTTACTATTATGGTGCACAGAATGCTTATGTATGCAACTATTTGCAAAAATATTCCCAACTCCGATAGAAATATTTGCAAAATGATAATTGCAGGTTTTACTGGCCAACTTCGTGGCTGGTGGGATAATTATATGACTCTTGAACAAAAAGATGTTGTAATTAATGCCATTTCTACTACTGCAGGTATTGATAACCTAGGTATGGCTCTTGTTGCGACTAGAGAAGATGCCGTTTATACCCTAGTTTTAACTATTTTAGAACATTTTAATGGTAGATTTACCAATAAGTTTGAAATTGTTCGCACTTTGTTAAATGGTTTATGATGCAAAACCTTGGGAGAGTTCAGGTGGTATAAAGATACTTCTATGAGTAGGGTGATGGAACTATCTGAAAACAAGCTTAAGTATTGGAAAGCTAAGTTTATAGATGGCCTTCCCTCTTTATTTGCCTTAAGGGTTAAGAAAATCTTTAGAGATGAGAATGGTGAAATTCCTTATGGTAATTATACCTATGGTAGGTTGATAGGCGTTTGCACTCAAGAAGGAATAAACTTGTGCAATGAATTAAAATTATCTAGACAACTTAAGATGGATAAGCGTCGAGAAAAATCTCAACTAGGAGACTTTTGCACCCAGTTTGGTTTACCTGAGATTCCAGGTAATAGCAAGAATAAAACCAAACATCGAGATCGAGATAATACATATGAACCTTATAGGAAGAAGAGACATAGACGTAGGTCTAGGGAAGAACGGAATGAGAGAAAAGCCTCTCAAAAATCTGTTAGATTTACCAAAAATAGGTCTAGGTGAGAACTTGCCAAAATTAAGTGTTATAGGTGTTGAAATTTCGGACATATAGCTCCTAACTGTAAGCTTGAAAAGCTTAAAACCTTAGAACTTGATGACGATGTTCATGATAAAGTTTATAATTTCCTTTACACTTCTAGTTCGGAATCAGATTATGATTCAGAATCAAGTTCTGGTTATGAAGATAATAAATTACCTGAAACTGTTCAGAATGTCAATCCTAATGCTTGTGATACTTGTAAATTTGGTCAAGGTGATACGTGTTCTTATGAAAATGATGAATTTTATAAATTACAATCTCAATTTGAAGATTTAAATCTTAACACTATTACTTATGATAATGTTATAGAATTGCTAAAAGAAGTTACTGATAATAATCTCCGTGAAAAAATTATTCAATTAGCGGTTAATAATACTGCTACTTCTTCAAAAAATTCTGTTAAACAAAAGAATGATTTTGGATACTCTGCCCCTTATTCTATATCTCAAGTTCATAACAGACTTAATAAACAAACTATTTCTATAAGGGATTCTTCTTTTGATGATTTGAAGAATGAAATTGAAAATTTGAAAAATGAGATTAAATCTATTAAACAAAATCAAATGATTTGTGATCATCGTATTATTCAGATTGAAACTAAAGGGAAAAATATTGCTGAAGAAAATACTCTGGCAAAAACTCTTAATATTGATCCTAGACAAGGTATGTTTTTAGGACTTATGCAAATTGTCACTGCTCATAAATGGTATGTTAAATGCACTATTTTAATTGATAATAGTTTTTCTATCACTAACATTGCTATGATTGATAGTGGAGCATATGTAAGTTGCATTCAAGAAGGACTTGTACCTACTAAGTACTTTGAGAAAACAACTCACATGGTTAAATCTGCATTAGGACATGCTTTAGATATAAAGTATAAATTGCCTAATACATGTATTTGCCAAAATAAAGTCTGCATTCCGCATTTCTTTTTCTTGGTAAAAAATCAGTTATATCCTCTAATTATACTTGGAACTCCTTTCATAAATGCTATATACCCTTTTACCAGCATAAATGCTAAAGGTTTTTCGGCTACTTATGAAAATCAGGATATAAATTATACTTTTATCACTGATCCTATTTCTCGTGATATTAATGCTTTAATCGATATGAAACAAAAGCATGTTGATTCTTTACAATTAGAATTATTTAGTATGAATATATTTGACACTGTGAAATCCACTAAAGTACAGGAAAAAATTAAATTGATTTCCGAACAAATGGCCGTTGATATTTGTGCCGATCACCCTAGTGCTTTTTGGAATCGTAAAAAGCATATTGTCACTCTTCCTTATGAAGATAATTTCTCCGAGGATAATATTCCTACTAAATCTCGTCCTTGTCAAATGAATGCCGAATTAGTAGAATTTTGCAAAAAGGAAATTGATAATTTACTACAGAAAGGTTTGATCAAACCTTCAAAATCTCCTTGGTCATGTACTGCATTTTATGTTAACAATGCAGCTGAAAAAGAACGGGGTGTCCCCAGGTTAGTAATAAATTACAAACCATTAAATAAATATTTAAAATGGATCAGATATCCGATTTCGAATAAAAAAGATTTATTGTCTAGATTATATGATGCCAATATATTCTCAAAATTTGATTTAAAATCAGGTTATTGGCAAATTCAAATCTTTAAAGAACATTCTTATAGAACGGCTTTTAACGTCCCATTTGGACAATATGAGTGGAATGTTATGCCATTTGTTTAAAAAAAGCACCCTCTGAATTTCAAAAAATTATGAATGATATTTTTAATCCATATTTGGATTTTATCATAGTTTATATTGATGATATTTTGGTTTATTCAAAGACTCTTGAAATGCATATTAAACATTTAGATATTTTCAAGAAAATTGTTATACAAAATGGTTTGGTAATTTCTAAACCGAAAATGAGTTTATTTCAAACTAATGTCAGATTTCTTGGACATCTTATTTGTCAGGGGAAGGTAACCCCTATTCAACGATCAATTGACTTCGCTTCTAAGTTTCCAGACGTTATTATAGATCGGACACAATTACAAAGATTTTTGGGAAGTTTAAATTATATATCTGCCTTTTATAAAAATGTATCTAGAGACTTGGCCCCTTTATATGACAGGTTAAAAAAGGATCATAAATCGCCTTGGACTGATAGTCATACCACTTTGGTAAAGAATATAAAACTTCGTGTTCAATCTTTACCTTGCTTAACTCTTGCTAACCCGACTTGGCAAAAAATAGTTGAAACCGATGCATCTAATATTGGTTATGGTGGGATTTTAAAACAGATTAACCCTTACGATAAAAATGAATATTTGATTCAATTTCATTCAGGAAAATGGAGCGATGCTCAGAAAAAATACGCTACGGTAGCTCATGAAATGCTAACCATTGTTAAATGTGTATTGAAATTTCAAGATAATTTATACAATCAAAAGTTTTTGATAAAAACAGATGCTCAATCCGTGAAATATATGTTTGACAAAGATTTCAAACATGATGCTTCGAAATTAATGTTTGCTAGGTGGCAGGCCTAGTTAGCTCCTTTTGATTTTGATATTCATTATAAAAAGGGAAGTGATAACTCTCTTCCGGATTTCTTATCCAGAGAATACCTATCGTCTTAATGGGATTTTTATCTCCTTTGCTTTCAGATAAAATATTGATTACTATTATAAAGGTTGTACCCCTTAATAGAGATGTACAAGGAATAATTATACACAAAATTATAGATGCCATGATGAGAGACATCATTGCAGAAATTTATTTTTGTGAAGAAATTATTGATTTCTATAGTTATTATTATGACATTGACATCGAATAAAACTAAATGTTTTATTTGTAGGATGGATCCTCCTTGGGTGACCAAGGTTCGAGGAAGATCGAGTTATACCAGAGGAAGGGGAAGATCATCCCCAGGAGCATCAGGATCTTCATATGGATCCTCTTCATCTAATTCTCCTATTATACAGTGAGGCGGGATAAGTTTGGTGAACTTGGAAAGTTCTTCCAAAGAAGTTTCTTCTATTCATCTGGACGATATTCCAGAAAATAATCCGTTATACGCACAATTACAAGACTATCTCTCTCAAAAGAAAGGTGAAACCTTTGCTTCCATTGCTAAAGATGATATTGATGATATTAAGTCATACAAAAAGGTAGAAAAGAAAGAAATGATATTTCTTTTGGAAAACTCTGAGATTCAGAGAAAAGAGGAACCTTGGAAGATATTCCAACGTTATTTAATTAATGGATTATATTTCTCAGGTGAGTCATACAAAACCTGTTCATACTATGAAACTGTCTTGATAAGCACAGGAAGTGTTGAATTTCAACATTTCTCAGGATATAATACTAGCGAGAATGTTTATAACTTCTCCAAAATGATTATCAAACATATTATATCTATTGAAGATTGGGGTATTTCCACAATGAAAGAAAGGCAGATCAGCCTTAATAAAGTCCCTACAAATTTCACTTATTGGGATTACATTAATGCTTTCAGTAAAGTCCTCTACTACAACAATGAGAGGCACAAACATACTTGGCTCGTTAAGGTTTGTTCAAAGATATTTGCCAGACCAATCCATAATTGGTTCTTAAACTGGTGGTCATACCACAGTCTGACGGTGAAGATTTTACCTAAACCATTTTTAAAATTATACAAAGAATGGATTAAGTTTTCGCCAGACCTTAATAATTTATATCACGCAGTTCATATCTGCTATATTGAAAAAATTGAACTAATCTATTTCTTCATAGAATTTTCTATTCCATGGATTCACAAGTGGACTCTGGAAGTAGGTTTTATCAAAGAATAGATTCCATGTTTATATCGCACCTATTATAACAACTTTTGGGACCAATTGATGAAGAAAGATCCTAAAACAAAGTCCTTATACGGACAAGAACTTCTGGACCTTATTTCAGAAAAAATCCAGGAATATAGTGCTTCTTCGCACAAAGGAATAATTGCTTATAGTTCCATAAAAGTCATGGCTAGAAGAATCTCCAATCAAGAAGAAATGATTAATAAGTATTTGGAAGACGTTAAGAAAAGTCTACTCCTTAATATCACAAATTATGCAAAATCCGACACTTCTATGAGGAGTGAAACAAGTGATGATATCCGGGATGATATTCAGGAAGCTCAACCATTTGAGGAAGAAAATCCAGCGGCGATAAAAATGCTAATAGAGGCGGAAGATTTCCTCCGACAACTGAAGAAAAAAGACAAAGTATAAAGATTATTTTCAAGATTATCAAGAATAGTGATAAGTACAGTAGAAACAATGTTCATCTACAGTAAAACACTATTCATGTACAATAGATATACTGTTACTGGGGCCCATTGATAAGGACATGCAGTTGGATAAGGAAAATTAATTTTGAAATTGAGATGTAGTTGAAAATTGTTACTTGATAAATACACTATTAAAAATTATTATTATTACACTAAAATTTCCTATTCAAAACTATCATAGGCTATTATCAAAAAGTTTCTAATTTTATCAGCAAGGAAAAGAAAATAGTAATGCTTTAACGTGGAAATATTAGGAAGCTTCTCACTATTCAGTGATAATTTATTTTTCACATGCATTTTTTAGTTAGCTAATTCTATGAAAAACGAGTGGAAAAATTAGGAAGCTTCTCGCTATTCAGTAATAATTTGTTTTTCACATGCATTTTTTAGATGGAAAACAAGTGGAAAAAAATATTTTTTATAGCATGAATTTCCACTAATTTGCACTGAGATAAACCTTTCTTTTAAAAGTAAGTTATGTGTTCCATTAAACCATTATTTGTATCAACATGTTTCCACAATAACATTCACATTGAAATTGACCTTTAATTTTTTCATAAAGTATTAATTAATCAATTCCCTTTATGAACACATCATTAACCACAACTAAAAAAAAAGCTGATAAATGTAATCTCTTTAGAGCCTATACACAGACTGATCATCAAAGATCACACTTTTATCAACCAAATCAAAGATACAATGTAGCTATTTCTCTAGTACAGTGTAACGACTTGTTCCAGTAGTTATAGAAAAGCCAATGGGGAAAGAATTGGGCCAGAAAAGTTTTGAGTAGTGACTTAGAAAGATGTAGCCTAGTCCAGATTTGGACGAAATCTGAGTCAGGTGAGGTTTAGAGAAATTTGGTAATATAGGTGGGACCTAATTATGAATTTTAAAACATGAGTGGATAGCTGGGATGTTAAGAAGCTCGTACGACTTTATGGAATCGAATTCAGGCGAGTAGAACTCCCGAAATTGATCTTGGCGTGAAAGGGTAGTTTTAGAATGTCCTGGTTTGAAAGTGTGTTGTGAAATGGGAGCTTGGAACTAAAATTCTGAGCTTCTGTCTCTGTGCAAGCTAATGAGTCCAAGATTTGGACTCATTTGAGGCTTCCTTTATATAGATTTAGTGTCCTCAAATGCTTAATTTGTGCCATAAACTGATGTTAAACACTAATTTTTAGGTATATGGATTGAGGAATAAAGCAAGGACACTAATAGGCATAAAGGAACAAAACAAACTGAAGACATGAAGAAAGGCAAGCCTAGTGATCACGAAGAGCATTTGGTAAATCGCCGAGTTGCTAGTTTGACCGCGAAAAGTTCCAGTGTGCCAAACCCAGAAGGAAGAAACCAAGTCGGAGACGAAAAGGAGCATTCCGCGGATCGCTGAGCAATTCTGCGAAGCATATAGACATCTCCCAATGTTACAAAACTTGAGGATGCTGAGTGCCAAGGCGAAAAGGGGATGGAAGAGATCAATGGGCAGTTCACCAAATGGTTCGATGACCCTGACTTACTTCGCCAAACAGCCCTTTGTGGCTTATTTTTGGCACCTATAAAAATTAGATTTTAAACATATTATTATAAGAGTTTTGATAGATGGAAAGTCGTTAGATAGAGTTGATTTAGGCTAAATCATACAGTTTTAGCTGAGAACATGTTTCTCTTTAGTTTTCCATAGTTTTTGAGAATTTTAGATATTCAATTTAGAGATTTTTGAGATGGGTTTCGAATATTCTGCAAATTGAGCATTGTAAAGACTAAATCTCTCTTACCCAGTTGATGGGTAATCGATTTTGTAATCATTTTTACTCTTTTATAATGTTTGGCAAAAACCCCAATTGTTGGGGTGTGATTATGGGTTGAATTAGTTTATGCGTATTGTTAATTACTAGTTTAAATACTAAATTAAAGTGAGTTTAATCATTATTTTTGGTTCAATTTATGAATTTTAGTTGCAACTACATTTCTAATTTTGTGTTCTTGGCTTGCTCGAGAGAGATGTTTTAGAACTAAGATTATTGATCAATGATTTGTAGTTATTGGGTTGAGCTGGGTTCAGCTCGAGGGAGTGAATCCTAAACCTAATCCTACCTATCTAGCTTTAAAGAGTGGATGAATTAAGGTGTGGGTTGTTCTTCATTGTTATGATTGTTGATGTTCGAATGAAATCAGCTGATTCAGGGTAGTTGTTCAAGAGAAAACTATCTCCCTTATAGTCTAGCCTAATCACTCATTTTTAGCTATTTACTAGTAGTTTCAATTACCCAAATAGCGAAATTTACCTATAATCGATCAAATCCTGAGAATACCTCTCCTTATTGTTATTTCAAATTGTTTGTTACTGCTTTGTTCGTGTCAGACCTTTTAATTTGATTCATGTCTTTTTCGATAATTTCTATTCCTATTGCTGATTAGACCAAGTTTACACTTGCTAATTGAATTTGAACACGTACCACTTCCTATTAGATTCAATCCTAACTCATTTGTTGGGTTTTTATACTGATTAACAATCGTTGAAACCTAGAATTGGATGAGGCATGCTTGAAACATCAAATAAAAATGGCGACACTGCCAGGGAGTGGTGTTGTTTGAAATTCTTTTGGTGAAGTTGAATTGTGTTATTATTTGTCCTAGTTGAATCTACTTATTTTATTTTTTGTTTTGTGTTTCTTGTGTTAAAAATAGGGGAAGAGCTAAGAGTTAATGATACACTCAAATTACACATCCCTAAAGAAGCGTAAGTGATCGTTATCAAGTAAAGAACCCAACTTGTAGGTTGGGGTTGATCCCACGAGGAATATGGTTTAAACATAACTTTGACCCACAATTATATTCATTTAGTCAACGTATTTCCGAAACAAATAATTAAAAGGGGGGGGGGGGGGGATTTGTGAAACAAATTCTGAAAGTTATGTGAACAATTAGTAAGCAAGATTTAAACTTTTGTTGTTATCAAGATGAGAGAGAAACTAGGGTGTACGTGTTCCCCATAAGCTCATAGCGCGGTAATCCTAGTAATAGTAATCCTTTCATAGTGTATTACATGCAAAGTGATAAGTTAGGTATCTGTAATTCCTTGCTCTAGCAACTAGACAATTTCACCCCGCACCTTGGTCCGACTACGTGTGTATAATTTACTAACACTTACCTTTACCTCATATTAGACATCACATCGATGTATGACTTAGTTTTCACCCTCGCACCAATCGACATTAGACTATTAGATAGTATCAGACTAAATCTGTGTTGATAATTCTTTTCTTATTAACTACCTCCTTGGTCCGGCAAGTAGCCACAAGGCGAGTTTTGACGTGTGCACTCGTTAAAAAGACTTCTAAACGAAATAATTATCAATACATGCAATAACACTATTCAAGAATTACTTACTTACTATTCATACATTGTTAATAGCTCATGGTTTCCACAACCCTAGTTGTGGATTTAGTTACCCATAGTAGCAAGAACACAATTCATATTTTTAGATGACGAAATCATGAACTTACATAATGAGAAGAATAAACCCAGAATCTCAACTTGAATTTCGAAGCCAAAATTTTCAAAACGAACTTAGGAAATCAAGAATTGCTAAAGTTGCAAGTTAAACTCCAAAGCCAAATACTAGAACTAAATTAATACAGTCTAACCCCCAAAAATGAGGTTTAAATGCCCTATATATATAGAAAAACTAGTCCCAACTAAAAAGGAAACGAAATAAGGAAATAAAGTTTTTGGACGCGGTTGTCATTGATGAGACTGACCTACGAACTGTGGACTGACCTACGGTCCGTAGGTCACTTCCGTGATCTGGTACTTAGGAAATTTTCCTAACTTCAAAATTATCACTCTTAGAAGAATTTGACGGCTCAGCAAGATGGACCATGACTTGATCTACGGTCCGTGAATCGCCCTCCGTAATCTCACACATAGTTTCTTCAAATCAGGTACTGGAACACCTCATCTAAATCATTTGATGGACTTGCAGTACGGTCCGTAGACCGAACTACGGCTCGTCAATCCTAGTCGTGGTTCCACACTTGGTCAAGAATTCCCTGATTTCCTCTCCAAGCTTTGCCCATCATCTACGCCCTTCACCTACGGACTATGAATGGACCTACGATCCGTAGGTCACAGCCGTAGGTGGATTTTTCTATGGCATTCCTTCAGCTGTCTCCTAACTCCCATGTCCAGACTTATTTTCTGCAAACAAGATAAAAACACATTAATACCACTACAAAATGGCTCTAGACACACAAAACTCTCAAGTGAAATGTATTAAAAATAACGTAAACTCACAGTATATCAACAACCTCAACTTAAATTCGTTGTTTGTCCTCAAGAGACGCACTAAGACTCGAAACGACATTTGTATAGAAGCAAGCATTCAAGCACAAGCAATCACATGGCACTCTATCCCGACTCTCTTTTCGAGTGCAAATCTTTTCTCTAAGACTCAACAAGCTACCTTATGCAGATCAAAATATCACAAAGATTGACCAATCAACACACAACATACACTGTTTTGCTATCACCAAGGTACCAACTTTTCGACAATATAACTAGTTCCCTTACTTCAAACGAAATCCCTTTTTCACACAATGAACATAATTTTGAGTATAATGATTCATTCAACACTCACGCTCAGAAGTAATTTCAAGTACAGTTAGTGCTCAATACCATAGGCTTGCCCTTATTTTCACTACTTAGAATCTCAAAACTAGTTGCTAGGATCACTATAGGACTTTCTTAGCTTGTAACGTAGGCTCAGGGTCAGGTGTGGTACATTTGGGTACTTTTTAGTGACTTTCTGCCCTCCTTGACATTACATCAGCTATTTACCTCTTCCTTGACCTATTTTTGGCATCCTTCCATTTAAGCTCTTTCCCTTATTTATTTGCAACAATGGATGTGACTTTTTGACTTTTTGATTCTTATATTTCACTTTCTTCTTTTTCTTTTACTTTCTTTTTCTTTTATTTCTTTCAAACACTTTTATTTTGCTTCTTTTGCACAATGTCACATCCTCTTTCATACTTTTTGTCTTTTCAACACTAAATTCTTTTTATACCCCTTTTTCATTTGGTTTCCTTTTTCATAGCCACCCTCAACTTATGCATTTTGCATTAGTTGATGTGCACAATGTCCGATGTCGGACCAGGGCCAAGATCAAGGTAACTTTTGGGCTTAGCCACCCTCAACTTAGGCTTTTGGCCTAAGTTAAGGTGCACAAGTCCAAGGAGGAACCGGGGCCAAGACAATGTTTTTAAGGGAAGGTGAGTTAGGTGAATCAAAAGAATTGGTCAATTTTAGGCTCAAATATTTGGATCAAAAGGGAATAATGCTACCATTTGGTTAGATCATTTTAGGCTTAAGTGGACTAATTTGAACAATAGCCTATGATCACTTCCTAACTTATAGCCTAGATTATCCTAGCACGACCAATGGGGCAAGTTCTATATTGGCACAAAACTGTCTGAACAATCAACCATCCTCACACACTCTTGGCAAATAGTTTCATTATCAGATTATTAGATTACCCAGTTCAAGTCTTGGCTTAAGTTATGAAATCAAGTTGATTCTTTATCATGTCACACTCAGAACCAACACATTCAACTCATTCTAGCCTACAGATTTTAGCACATATCACAAATTTTGGACGGGTATCATTTTTTCTTTATTAATTATGCCATAATGCTTCATTCTTTCTCATGCTTCTACACATACAATCCTAACACATGTCGGTTCAACAAAAATTAAACAGTATCTTGGGGAAAAAGAACACAGGCAAAAAAACCCCAAGAGAGGATTATGAGTTGGGTTACTCAGACCTCACCCTATCACTCACAATCCATTTACCCCACCCCCAACAAAATAGAATGCAATTGTCCCCAATGCACAAAAATAAGCAATAAATAATAGGGTGAAGGTGAAGCAAACCTGTGGTGCAAATGCGCAGAAGACCTCAACAAGCGGGTGGGTCTGGTTTCTCGGAGCCCGCTGGAACAACACTTGGGTCACCCTTAGTAGTGCCCACCTCATCTATCACAACACCATCAATAGTGCTATCAGTTACTCTAACTGCACTATCAGTGGTGCTAACATCATCTCCCACAGATGTTATGGCCTTAGTGGTGATCCTAGAACTTGAGGCTCCAATAATACTCTCACGAGCCCTTTGCTGGCGCAACTCCTCATCTACAATGGAGGCTCTCCTCGCCTCCTCACTCTACTGGTGTTCCCACTTCCTAGCTCGAGCATCCTCAGTGGTGTCAGAAACATGACTAGAGCAGTGCCTCTTCCCTCAAGCAAGGGTGGGCTCGGGCTGTGCTATGTCATCGCTAAATAAGGCATCGATCATGATGTCATCAGCCAAAGCAGTAGGTGCAGACTCTAGCTCATCTACGGGTGTGCCAATGATGGCATCAAGGTCGGCTCGGAGACTATCTAACTCGGTCTGAAAAGAGAATAGATCAGTAGTAGGGGTTGGTCGCTCGATGACTCTCAACTCGAAGGCATGCTGGCGCTTATGAATGGCCTGGACCTTCTGGTCCATCATGGTCTCCATCCTCCGCTCCATCCTAGCCTCGGACTCTGCAATAGACTTCTGCATCCATGGCTTCACATGATGAAGCAGTGTGGCCATCTGTGCCTCCAATTTCTGAACTCGGGCCAAGGGCACAACAGTAGCTCTGGATGGTGGGGTGGCTATGGACGAGATAGGGACCCCGACTAGAAGCCTAAGATGGGGAAGCCGGGGCATTATCAGTGTAGGCTGGAGGGGTAGAGTCATCACCCTGCATCTGCTCCACATCATCTACTAAATCTGCTCTTAATGGCGGAACCACAATCTATAGACCACATCACGAGGCAGCTACATTGGCCTTATCCTGAATAAGGCCGATATCAAGAGTCCCAATCGCCTACACTAAAGTGTCACAATGCCAAATAGGCACCCAAGAATCCCTGAATAGCTGGAAGATCATACATGGGAAGGGTAAAGTGGTGGTGGTCCTGAATGCCCTCTCATGAATCTCCGCCAACAACATGTAGGCAAAGTCAATCTCGAACCTCACTACCAAAGCATCAACCATCACCGCTCTATCCCAAGTAAGTGCATTATCGACCTTAGTAGGCGATACCCTATTCCACACCAAAAGCCAGAAGAATTTGGCCACCAAATTTAGGGTGGCTTTCCAAATACCAAAATGCATTGTACTGACCCACTCTGCGCGCTCTCCGTCCACAACTATGTGCCTGGCCAGCCAAAGTAGTACAACCTCCTTCTTCTCTGTATTCAGCTGGAATGCCCCACTCCTCACGATGTCCCACCGATAGTCAAATTCATTATTGTGAAATGCCCAAGTGGTGCCCAAACTGTAGAGGAATCGACTAATAGTAACCTGTGATATGTCTACCTTAACACCCTGGACCATAGTGGAAGTGAGTGGGGCCTGGGCTATGGGCTTGGCTCGTTTGTGGATAGACCCTCGAAGTGTGGCAGGATAGGAAGCATATAATTCTCTATCTATCTCGTCAATATAGGTCCTAGGGCTCCAATCCATCCACTCGTATTTTTTTATAGAGCCGGTAGATGTCGTGTATGGTGTGTAGGCTCCCCGTGAGAACTCTGCGCTCCTCAGTGATCAGTCAGGCCTTCTTCCTCTTCTCATTTAACATTAAGGAATCTCTATATATCTTCCATTGACCCTCCACGCACCATTTGTTAGGCTACTCAATAACTGGAGCAGGGTCAGTGTTAGGTGGAATTGGAATTTCCCCGAACTAGTAGCCTCATCAAACGAGGCAGCCTTATCATGTGAACTGGAACCAGTGGCAGAGCCGGAAGCAGGGGCAGACTCAGGGCTGAAAGCCGAACTAGACTTTGAGCCAGAAGCAGAACCATTCTCAAAGTCGGAAGCAGAACCAGCCGGTGACCCTATCAGTGTGTTCTCCTCATCAAACTGGGAGACAGTGACTATGTCGGTAACCGCCTGTTGAGATTGATTTCGGGTAGCATGAGGTGTAGTAGAGGAGTTTAGAAATTGTTAGGAGGTAATTTTGGAAATGGGAAAATGATTTGAATAAGGAGGATTTTATTTAAAAGAGGTCCAGGTCAGGTCAGGCAAAACTAGGGTTTGAACCCACGAGACCCCATCTGTAGTCCGTGGGTCGACCTACTGTCCATAGATGGGATCCATAGGTCACTCTCATACTTATAATATTTAGAAATCTTACCTGGGATCTATGGACGCCATTCACAATCCGAATATTTAGAAATCTTACCTGGGATCTATGGATGCCATTCACGATTCATAGAATGAACCACGGACCGTCGATGTGATCCGTAGACCTCTACAACAAACTTTTTCTGCAAATTTTGCTTTTCAACCCTGCACATGTAGAAACCATTAGGCCTTTCTCTTTACATTTTCTGGACACTTTTTAGACACGAATCCTATGCTATATCTAGCCAAAACTTAAACAAAAATAAAGCACCTATCTAAAGGGATACAGAAAAATAAATAAACAAAGAAAACTACCAAACAGAAAAGAAAAACCTATAGTTGGCTAGATTGTACATCTTGGGTTGCCTCCCAAGCAACGATTGATTTAACATCACGGTACAACGCACACCTCTTGATTACTTAGAATTCATCAAGATAATAGGCCCCAACAACTTCTTGCACACTTTTCGTGTTTCCCAAATAGATCTTAATCCTTTACCCGTTTACCTTGAACCTTGTTCCTTCACTGTTTTCAAGCTCAACCGCTCCATGTGGGAGCACTTGCATGACTAAGAATGGCCCGGTCCACTTGGCCATGAGCTTACTTGAAAACAAGCACAATCTAGAGTTGAATAGAAGCACAAGATCACCCACAACAAATTGTCGCTTTTCAATCCTTTGATCATGATACTTGTTCATCTTCTCCTTGTACAAGGCTGAACTTTCATAAGCTTTAAGGCGAAACTCATCAAGCACATTCAAGTCATTCATTCTTTTATTTGATGCGGCACCCCAATCCAAATTTGGCTTCTTTAGCGCCCAAAGAGCCTTATGCTCTAACTCTACCGGCAAATGGCAAGACTTCCCATATACAAGTTGGTAGGGGGACATACTTATGGGAGTCTTGAATGCGGTGCGATAGGCCCATAGAGCATCATCAATCTTCCTTGACTAATCCGTTCTATTAGCATTCAGAGTCTTTGCAAAAATCTACTTGATCTCTCTGTTCGACACTTCAACTTGCCCACTAGACTACGGATGATAAGAAGTGGCTACATTATGGCGGACGCCATATTTCTCAAGTAACGCCTTGAACAAGTTATTGCAAAAGTGAGAACCTCCATCGCTGATAATCGCCCTAGGTTTACCAAATTTGGAGAAGATATTCTTTTTCAAGAATGCGGTGACACTTTTACCTTCATTGTTGGGAAGCGCAATTGCTTCCACCCACTTCGACACATAATCAACCGCAACAAGAATATACTTCATCCCATGTGAACTCATAAATGGGCCCATAAAATCAATGCCCCATACATCGAACAACTCTATTACCAAAATAGGATTCATAGGAAGCTCTTGCCTCTTTGAAATTCCTCTTTCTTTTTGGGAACGGTCACAAGATTTGGTGAAATCATGATCATCTTGGTGGATGGTAATCCACTAATACCCACACTGCAACATTTTATGCGTAGTCCGAATACCACTATGATGCCCACCAATAGGCGATGCATGGCACGCCTCTAGTATACTCAACGTCTCGACCTCGGGCACATAACGTCGAATAATACCATAAGCACAACTACGATACAAATAAGGCTCATCCCAAAAGAACTTCTTCACATCATACATAAACTTTTTCCTTTGGTGAAAGGACAAATTCGATGGCACCAGATCACTTGCCAAATAGTTAGCACAGTCTAAAAACCAAGGAATCAGATCATGAGAAGCAACTAATACCTGTTCATTTGGAAAAGCATCATTAATTTCAGCCCTATCACCAAGCTTGAGCATAGCTTCTTCCTCCAATCTGGACAAGTGATCGGCAACCTGATTTTTCTGTCCCCTTTCTATCTTTCACCACAAAATCAAACACTTGCACAAACAACACCCATCTAATAAACCTCGATTTAGCATCCTTTTAAACCATCAAATACCTCAATGCAGAATGGTCAGTATGCATAATTGACCTTAGTACCAAGAAAGTAGGATCGAAATTTCTCAAATGCGAAAACCACCTCAAGAAGCTCTTGTTCAATCACTGTGTAGTTCTTTTGAGCCACATTTAGAGATTTTCTAGCATTGTAAATAGGATGAAGAATCTTCTCTCGCCTCTGTCCCAATACTACAACAAGCGCCATTCCACTCGCATCACACATTACCTCAAACAGTTGTCCCCAATACGGTGAAATAATGATAGGTGCAGTAACTAGCTTCTCATTCAACTCTCCAAATGCTCTCAGAAAAACATCATCAAAATCAAACTTGTACTCCTTTTCAAGAAGCTTCCACAATGGATGTGAAATTTTGGAGAAATCCTTGATGAACCTCCTATAGAAACCTGCATACCCAAGAAAACTTCTAACACCTTTAACAGAGATAGGTGGTGGAAGTTTTTCAATTACCTTAACCTTCGCTCTATCAAGCTCAATACCCTTCTCAGAAATTCGATGACCCAAAACTATCCTTTCTTTCACCATAAAGTGGCACTTCTCCCAATTGAGCATAAGATTGCACTCTTCACACCTTTTAAGCACCTCAACCAAATGGTCTAGACAACGATCAAAAGAGTCACCTACCATAGAGAAATCATCCATAAATACCTCAATAGTGTCCTCCACCATATCAGAAAATATCGACATCATACAATGCTGGAAGGTCGCAGAAGCAGTACACAACCCAAATGGAATCTGTTTGAGGGCGAAAGTCCCATAAGGGCAAGTGAAGATGGTCTTCTCTTGGTCTTCCGTAGCTATGGAAATCTGATTATAGCCTGAATAACCATCACGAAAGCAATACCAACCCTTACCAGCAAGTCGATCTAGCATTTGATCCATGAACGACATAGGAAAGTGGTCCTTTTTTGTCCAAGCATTCAATTTCTAATAGTCCATGCAGACTCTCCATCTAGTCACGGGCCGCATCGGAACAAGCTCATTTCTCTCATTAGGTACCACAGTAATCCCACCTTTCTTAGGCACACACTGAAGAAGACACACCCAACTACCATCTGCAATGGGATAAATAACTCCAGCATCCAGCCACTTGATGATTTCCTTCTTAACTACCTCTTGCATAGGCGAATTTAGTCTTCTCTGGTGCTCAATACTTGGCTTGTGATCTGGAATGAGTTGAATTTTATGAGAAAAAATACCAGGAGGAATCCTAATAATGTCCGCGATAGTCCACCCAATAGCTCGCTTGAACCTCTTCAACACAGAAACCAATGCCTCAACTTGTGCCACATTCAAATCTACCGCAATGATGACCGGTAAAGTACCATCTCTCCCCAAGAATACATACCTCAAATGTGATGGTAGAGCCTCAAGCTCCAATTTTGGCACCTCCTCAACAGACGGTCTAGCAGGTGGAGAATCACAATTCTTCATGTCTAACTTCAATCTCTTTGGTTTTGAACGGAATTCAAACCTACGAAGTGCGGCGACCAATTCATTATTGTATTCAATCCCATCACCATCAAAGTTCATCATTACCGCTGCTAGTGCATCAACCTTTCTTCAATAGGCACCTCAGAACTACCCTCTACAATATGTGTCACCATAGATACTGATTTGAGCTCAGAACTCTGCTTCATGGACCTAGAGATATTGAAAATTGCCTCTTCATTTTTCAATAGAAACTTCATCTGCCCTTTATCCATATCAACCAAGGTGCACCAAGTGGCTAGGAATGGTCTCCCAAGGATAATGGGAAACTCAAAATCAACATCACAATCAAGTATCACAAAATCCGCCGGAAAGATAAAAGACTCCACTTTCACTAGTACATCTTGGAGCACATTGATAGGCTTCTTCACAGTTCTATCGGCCATAAGCAGTTGCATCTAGTTTGTTTTAGATCCCCTAAACCCAACTTCATGTAAATAGACAGTGGCATCCAATTGATACTAGCACCCAAATCGCATAGTGCCTTTGCAAAATGTAGCAACCCAATAGTACAAGGATCCTCCTTCTTATTCACAAGTGACCTTGTAGGAATAGCACTACAATGTTGCAACTTATCATCATCTTCAAAACTCACAGCACACTTTTAGTTACCAAGTCCTTGATAAACTTCACATCAGGCATTTGCTCCAAAGCTTCTATCAACGGCACATTGATGGAAAGATGCTTTAACATATTAATAAACTTGCGGTATTTATCTTCTTCAGTCTTTTTCACTAACCTCTGTGGGAAGGGAGGTGGAGGTATAGGCATGGGAATAACTTTTTGGGTTATCTTTACTTCCTTCTCTATTGTATTCTCGGTCTCTTCATTTACCTCAATCACATCATCATCTTTACTAACCTCAACTTCAACCCCAGACGACATAGGTGGATCAATGGTCTACTTACCTCCTCGAGTAGTGATTGCCATACAATGCCCATCATTCTTTGGATTTTGGATGGTGTTGCTAAGAAGTGTGCCAAGTTGACGTGGGTTTAATGTAGTGGACAACTGAGTTATATGCTGCTCAAGATGCTTGATTGGCAGTGCATAGGCGTCAACTTTTTGACCAATACTAGACAAGTCATTTCACATCTCCTTCATATTCTCATCAGTCGAATCAAACCTCTTCATCATCTTTTGTATCATATCCTCAAAATGTGACATATTACCTCCAGCTTCCCTATTACCAGATTCCCAATTTTGAGGAGGAACATAAGGTCCAATCCGATCATTTCTGTTGCCATAGATGTTCTGTTTGTAGTTGTTGTTGTGATTGTAGTTCCCATCCCAGACATATTGACCTTTTCGATTGTAGTTGCCATAGTTACGACCTTGGATTCCTTGCCCTTAGTGCCAATTATCCGAGTTGGAACCTTGGGCATTGTCTCAAAAACCCCCCGTCTGATCATTCACCAAATAATCATCCTCCTCGTAGTAATATTCCTCATATGGTGGTGTTGGAGTCTTGGTCAAGTAATTGACCGTATTTACCTTTTCTTCACTTCTGCTCACCTACTTCAGGACCAACCCAATTCTGTCCTCATCTGAGCCATTTCCTCACGAATATCATCAGTATATTGATTAGTTGCAGCTTGGACTGCAAACGTGTTTCTCCCAGTATCTGACTTTCTAGTGCTCCAAGCTTTATTATTTTGAGAAATTTTCTCTAGTTTCTCAGAAATCTACTCAAAAGTGCACTTGCCTCGGAAATTAGTAGACTAAACTAGAGCCAAGAGTTAGGGTTCTAGAGTGTGTTATAGAAGATTAGAGTCGTAGATTAGACTTTTCATGTTTAGAATGAGGGGTTAGTGGTTGAACGTTAGGGTATGTGTTAGACCTCGTAGCTTAGAAGACCTTTTAGAGTATTGGTTAAGTTTTGGAAAGGGCATGTTCCAAGGAAAAAAGGCAAGCCTAAGCCAAAGGGCCAAGGCTGCCCAACCTTGGAAACACACTGACCAGGGACCATGAATACTTTCATGGCCAATGGTGATGACCACTGACTGTGAAAGGGTTTGTGAAGTTCCCTTAGACTTATCTAGGCATGGTCCAAGAATCCTAGCTACTACCTATGGAACCACGGACCACTTCACGAACCGTGGTCAAGACCATGGCTCGTGAGAAGGCCCGTGGTCTTTCCTTAGTGCATTGTGAGTTTGGGGAGGTGAGGTGGTACACTGGTCAAGGTACCATGGGCACCTGCACAGGCCGTGGTGCCCTTGACGGTCCGTAGAGAGGGGCGTGGTGCCTGGCACCAAGGCTGCCTAGTGAGGGCAAAAGTTGTAAATTCCCAAAAGTGTAGATAAATTATGGGGTTGTTTTATATGGATCTTATACACCTATTAATATATTTTATAACTCTTTTAACACCCTTTTAAGTCATTTAGAATCAAAATCCCAAATCCCTTCTCTCTTTTAAATAATCCTCTCTCTAGAAAACCTACGAAGAAGAAGAAGAAGAAGAAGAAGAAGGAGAAGAAGAGAAGGAGGCTAAGTCGAATCTTCCATTGAAGCAATTAGGGCTTTAAATTAAGGTATGTTTATCTTTTCATATATGGCTTCTTCTACCCATAGAGTCCCCTAAGATTTCCCCTAATTTGTGAAGAAGAACCCCAATCTAAGCTAGGGTTATTTCCAATGTGTGGGTATAGTTGGTTATAATTCCAAAGTATTGAATAATACTTGTTTATCGCTAATTCGGAATTTAATTGTGATACTATGATGAAATTATGTGGTTTCAATGGTTAACCATAGTTTTCTTAATGAGTTGTATGATTTGTGGGTTGATGCCATTAAAGGGCAATTTGAAGGTTCATGAGTGACCTTCTTGTATCAATGTCATGAGTAGGAATTGTTCAAGGTTAGGAACACATAATCATGAATTGAACTTAGACTAATTGAATAGTATTGATTTTGTCTTGTAAAGTTGAAATTGAACCATTAAGATGAATTATGGCTAGAATCACCTAGTATTGAGGAATGTGACGAGAATTGCTTAAGAAGAAGCCTATTACTTGAATGTCTTGTAATCTAGATATTATTAAGGATAGAATGAAGTAATGCTTTGAGATGAAGGCTTGTAGCCATGATTGTTGAATCACTAGGGCTTGAGGGTAGAGTCAATGTGATGAATAGAATCTAATGGGTGGGTTTATGGTGAAAGGCCTATACTCACCTAATCTACTTTATGAATGCTTGAAAGTATGAAGTGATAGAATCACTTGAGCATGGATGGGTTGCCAAGGACACCCTTCCATGAGAGATGAATGTTAAGCAAGGCTTAACAAGTAAACCTTGGGGTGTATGCTTGGCTCCAAGTGGATATTTACAATGAGATGGGGTGTCACACAAAAAAGGGTCCGGGCTCCAAGTAGAAAGGAGAACCACACCTAGTTGATGTGAGGACTATCCAAGAACAAGGGGGAACTCTTACGTAGTAGAGTGTGGGTTTTCCCATAGTTAGGTCTCATGAGATGGAATCCTTCACGTAGTTGAGTCAAGGTTCCTAGTAGAAATCCTCATATCCAATGAACTAAGACATGTTTGAGAAGCATCTCATAGTGTTCAAAGCATAAGGAACTAAGACTTACTTAATGAAGTAACTCATAGTGTTCTAGAGTGTAGATGGACTTAGACTTGCTTAAGCTAGCATCTCATAGGGTCCATGAAGTGAAGGAACTTAGACATACTTTAGAGAGTATCTCATAGAGTTCAAAGTATAAGGGAGTTAGACATACTTAAGTAAGTATCTCATAGTATCCATGCTAGTAATGAACTTAGACATACTAAAGGTGGTATCTCATAGGGTTCAAGTTATAAATGAACTAAGATTTGCTTAAGATAGTACCTCATAGTGTTCTAAAGATAAAAAGTGGAACTAGGTTCCAAACATAGAAGTACTAGATAGAGGACCTAAAAGTAATACTTAGCATTAGTAGTATTATGGGATGCTATGATTGCATTGCACAAGTATGGCATAGGGTTACTAAGTAGAGTGAGTTAAGATAGGATTGTGCCATAGTTGCCTTCCTTTCTATAGTTGACTAAAGGTGAGAGATTCCCTTAGTTATGAGAAGTTAAATTAATAATGAGACGTAGGGTGAATATGACAAAGATGGATTCAAGGTCATGCTTAGTGTGAAGGGTATTATGGGATGCTTTTCATGCATTACACAGGTGTGCTTTGAGGTTACCTAGAAGTATGGTACCCTTATGGTAGAGAAGCCTAGAGAATTCGACCATGTTTATACACCATGATTAGGATGACCAAGAAGGGATACATAGCTTGGGTAGTATTATGGGATGCTATTGTTGCTTTGCACTTGTATTCTTTTAAGGTTACTTGAGAATGGTACTACTATGGCATAGATGATTAATAGTCAACGATGCTTATATGATGCTTATGATGAAGAATTGGCTTATTGTGAATGTGATATATCTCCTATGCTCGTTTATTATGTCTTATGAAAACTTATGTTCATACGTTGCTTATGTTGGAAATTACGCTTATGACTATGTTATTATCTCTTATGATCATGTCTTATGTTGACTAACCACTTTGAGATGTTTATGTTGGAATGTTAGCTTTCATACTTGGTACATTTTGTACTAACGCATATTGCCTACACTATAATCAAATGCAGGGTGTTGGGAGATTAAGTTGCTTGGAGGCTAGGTTCCTAAGTGCAGGAAGATTGAAGATTGGTGAGTCCTCATAGCTTCGAGGACAAACCCCATATGTTTCATTTATGTCTTTTCCTATGTTTTAGACATTATGCGGGCTGCGTCCCAAGAATTTTATTCATCTTATTCATAGATGGTTTGAGACAAAGATGATAGAAAGACTTCCGCTTTTATGAAATGTTTTTCGTATTATGCTTTAAAGAAAGTTTTAAATTCTCCCTACTTTTCTATGATCTTATGATATGATAATGCTAAGGGCTTGTATGCGGCCCCTTTGGGGTCAAGTATGTTGTGTTACGACTAGGGGGTGCTCTTGGGGTGTGACAAAACCTCCAGCGATGGTATCGAGCACAACCATACTATTGTCATCCTGACCTCGGTAGAAGTATACCTTCAATGATTCATCATAAATGTGGTGATTCGGGACACCTCTTCTGAAAGCAGTGAACCTGTCCAAGGAACTACTCATTGACTCTCAGGTAGTGCTACGAAATTATTGAGTTTATCTTTGTGGTTCAGCTTCTTTGACACTGGAAAGAATCTTGCCAAGAACACCTCAATTAATTGGTCCCATGTATAGATTGAGTTATAAGGGAGCTCAATAAACCACACAACAGCATCTCCAGTCAATGATATAGGGAATACTCTCAATCCAATGACATGCATGTCCAAGTTCGGTCGACCCACACAACTTTTGCAAACACTCCTCAGCTTAACAATGTGCGCATGTGGATCCTCTGATGCCAAACAAGAGAAAAAACCCCTCACTATAAGCATCTGCATCAAACTGCTAGTCACCACGAATGTATGCCCCGGAGGTAGAGAGGGTACAACAAGAGGTCCGTCAGATTCAACAGCATTAAAGTTGACCCTATAGTTGTCACGCAATCTTGGTCCTGGTGGATCTAGTACCCTCACTGCATCTCTTAGTAGATTTTCACCTTGAACCAGATTATTCTCATCACCTACCCTCAGAGGCTGCAAACCAACTCCATCACCTAAATTTCCTCCAATAGGATTGATTGGAACTCCTTGGTTGTTCATTCTTCATAAAGTTCTGTTCAATTCTGGTTTGTAAGAAGTAAGTGGTTCACCTTAGCTCCGTGTACTTGGCATACACTAGAGTAGGACCCTAAGAGAAATAAAAATGAAAGGAAAAGTAAAATTAGGAAATATTTGACTAAAGTTCAATCATGTAGTTAAAATTAATCTAAATGCCTTATTCCCTAGTAGCGGCGCCAAAATTTGATACGCTCAAATGACACCTCCCTAAAGAAGCACAAGCGATCATTATCAAGTAAAGAACCCAACTTGTAGGTTGGGGTTGATCCCATGAGGAATATGGTTTAGACTTAACTTTAACCCACAATTATATTTCTTTAGTTAACATATTTCCGAAACAAATAATTAAAAGGGGGGATTTGTGAAACAAATTCTGAAAGTTATGTGAAAAATTAGTAAGCAAGATTTAAACTTTTGTCGTTATCAAGATGAGAGAGAAACTAGGGTGTACGTGTTCTCCATAAGCTCATAACGCGGTAATCCTAGTAATAGTAATCCTTTCCTAGTGTATTACATGCAAAGTGATAAGTTAGGTATCTCTAATTCCTTGGTCCGACAACTAGAGAATTTCACCCCGCACCTTGGTCCGGCTACGTATCTATAATTTACTAACCCTTACCTTTACCTCGTATTAGACATCACATCGATGTATGACTTAGTTTTCACCCTCGCGCCAATCGACATTAGACTATTAGGTAGTATCACACTAAATCTATGTTGATAATTCTTTTCCTATTAACTACCTCCTTGGTCCGACAAGTAGCAATAAGGCGAGTTCTAATGCGTGCACTCGTTAAAAAGACTTCTCAATGAAAGAATTATCAATGTATGAAATAGCACTATTCAAGAATTACTTAGTTACTATTCATACATTGTTAATCGCTTATGGTTCCCACAACCCTAGTTGTGGATTTATTTACCCATAGTAGCAAGAACACAATTCATATTTTTAGATGAAGAAATCATGAACTTACGTAATGAGAAGAATAAACCCAAAATCTCAACTTGAATTTCAAAGCCAAAATCTTCAAAACGAACATAGGAAATCAAGAATTGCTAAAGTTGCAAGTTAATCTCCAAAGCCATAAACTAGAACTAAATTAATAAAGTCTAACCCCCAAAAACAAGGTTTACATGCCCTATATATAGAAAACAAGTCCCAACTAAAAAGGAAATGAAATAAGAAAATAAAGTTTCTGGATGCGGTTGTCATTGACGAGACTGACCTACGGACCGTGGACTTACCTACGGTCCGTAGTTACCTCTCGTGATCTGGTACATAAGAAATTTTCCTAACTTTAAAAGCATCACTCTTAAAAGCATTTGATGGTGAACTAGGATGGACCGTGACTCTATCAACGGTCCATGAATCGCCTTCCGTGATCTCACACTTAGTTTCTTCATATCAGGTACTAGAACACCTCTTCTGAATCATTTGACGGACTTGCAGTACGATATGTAGACCAAACTATGGTTCGTCAATCCTAGTCGTGGTTCCACACTTAGTCAAGAATTCTCTGATTTCCTCTCCAAGCTTGCCCATCATCTACGCCCTTCACCTACGGACCGTTAATGGACTTACGGTCCGTAGGTGGCTTTTCTGCAGCATTCCTTCAACTGTCCCCTAACTCCCACATCCAAACTTATTTCCTACAAACAAGATAAAAACACATTAATACCACTAAAAATGGCTCTAGACACACACAACTCTTAAGTGAAATGTATTACAAAATATCGTAAACTCATAGTATATTAGTTAACAGAAGTAATGATAGCCAAGTGGGCCACAAAGATGATGTCGGAAAGCTCAATGATGTCAACGATCCAAACATCAATGACCCAATCCAAATGGGTTGTGTTGGGGCAATTCATTTACTTCTGGCTGAAGGAAACATTGTTTTTCACATCACAAGCACCATACTTCAACTCCTAGAACTGAGGATCCCCATGAGCATATCAAAATTTTTTTGATGTCTATGGACCATTCTCATTTAAGAACATATCACATGAATCGGTCCATCAGAGGTTGTTTCCATTTTCTCTGATAGGCGAGGCAAGCAAGTCGTTGGCTGAGTTGTCAAGAGATTCCATCACTTCATGTGATGAACTTACTACTGCATTCAAAGTGCCATTATTTTCCCCTTCGAAGATGATGACTCTTAGGGATAGCATCCAAGGTTTCAAACATTTGGAAGGTGAGCCAATCCATGAGATGTGGTTGAGGTTTAAGAAATTGGTGCTGCAATTTCCCAACTCATGGATTCCCTAATAATGTGTTGTGGCAATACTTCTATAGAAGCCTCGACTCGGTGAACAAAGGAGTTGCTGATCAACTTGTTCTCGGTGGTATAATGCAACAACCCTATGATGTAGCTTCCCAATCCTTGATTGCATGACCAAGATCAACCGGGCATGGTACACTCGTAAGGACCAAGTCTCTCCTCTCAATTTTGGATTAACAAAAGAGCAGATCGAGAAGGATCAAGAGAGAGACAAAAACATGGCAAAGATAATGACCCAACTGGATATCTTGTCAAAAAATGTCATGGTTGTTGGTATGAAAAGTGTTAATGTTGTGGGTGTTAGTGGCATAAACCCCGTTGAAGCCAAATTTGAAGCGTTGTACAATGAGGAAGTGAACATCCTAGCCAACCAAGAAGGAGATTATTCATGCAAATTAACCAAGATCGGGTGGAAATTAGGGTTGGAATAGAGATGAGGGCTAGAGAGACCGTGACAGAGATTGGTGTGATCGCAATGCCTCTTGGACGGAAAGAGAGGGGGAGAAGGATAGATATGTGCCTCCCTATGAGCATTAAAATTTGAGGGTGGCCATATGGAAGACATGCTCTCACACATTCTCAACAAGGTTGAACGGTCCGATAAAGTGTTGAAAGAAATGAAAGAGGATGTCTCGAATCTCAACCAAATGGTGACCTCTCACTCAGTCTCTATCAAGCAGTTGGAGACCCAAATGGATTAAATTTTTTCACATTTGAATCCAAGACAACAAGGGGGGTTGCCTAGTGATACAATGGAAAACCCCAAAAATGAAGCTTGATTTGGTACTTGCATCGTGCCACGATGTTAACTAAGGTGCTTCTTGGGAGGCAACCCAAGTTTTTAATGCTTTAAGTTTGATTATGAATAATGGGTGTTGATTGTGAAGGTTGAAAAGTGGAGTGTGTTGAGCCCGACTTGGACCGCCGTTGGACCCACAAAACCTGAAATGGAAGTCTATAAAACTTAGGAGCTAATTACTTAATCGGTGACACATCGAACAGGTCGGCAAGCCTGACTTTATCCACCGTTTGGACCGCCAAATTGACTAGAGGTCCTATAAAATATGGTGAGGTAAGTCACCACTCGGCGGATAGCCGAGTGGTTCAGCGTGGTCGACTAATACCACTGAAAGGTTTGCAAACTGAAAGGTTTTAAAAGGCCAAATGGTTTAAAATTTCAAAATCATTTATATTCTCTCATTTCTATCCCCGTACACTCTCACCCGTACCTTAGATTTTCCATATTTTCCTTTTTTGTTCGCTTTTTGTTATTGATCTCGTGCTCGGATTTAGATTACTTGTTGCCTAGCTTTTCAAACTTTCAATTTGGCATACAGTTTGGTTTTTTGAACCCCGCACCATTGATTGGGTGTTGAACTCAAATGATTTTGGTAAATGTGTGTTATTTTGTGTTGGGTAATTGTTGAAATCATGTTTGATGTGTCGGATTTCCTGTATTGTCTTCAAACTTGTGCCGAATCACTGAAATAAATGATTTCCCGTGTTTTGTGTGATTAATTAATTCTAAATTGCTGGGTTGTGGTTAATTTATATTGGGCTTAGTGGGGTGAAGTTTGAGCAACCCCGAATTGTGCCAAATGACGTAATTTTCCCAATCATGGAGTGTTCGATGTCATTCTTAAGGGCAAAAGTCGTCAAATGTTCAATTTTGGCCAAATCGAGGGAAGTCTGAGTACCCCGAAGGCATGGGACCTATGGGTCTAGTTTGCATTGAGTGTTTTTTTTGTTTGATTTAGATTTCGGGGGTTGTGGGCTTTATTTTGGGAAACGAGGTTAAAAATTTGCACGTTGAGTAGTTTGGCAAGATGGGTAGAGCTCGCTGAATGGTTTGGCGGTTCTCCAACGTCCCTCTTGGTCTCCTTTAATTTCTTAGTTTGGCCTGGTTGAGTCTGTAACTTTTGGCGGGAAGCCTGAGCTCACAGAACTTACTCGGTGACTCACCAAAAGGTTCCTTTGATAACCCTTTTCTTCACCACTAACCCCTAAAACACACTGTAATATTCGGTGGGTTAGTCTGTGTTCGCCGAGTGGTGTCGGTGATTCACCGAATGGCCCTGAATATCGCTGACATGCCTGATTGTTTATAATCTTTCAAGCTGGTCCTTTAGGCGAGCCTGATCTGGCTCGGCTAAGTGACTCAGTGATTCCCTAACTAGTTCGGTGACTCTTTCTGCAACTTGATTTCTGTAACTGTCTTTAATGATTTCTAACTATTTTTTTTTTTGTTTTGCAGATATGGCTAGGAACAATTTGGACGAAAGTGGCATGCCATAGAACTTAGATTCATGAGTAATTATCATTGGGGGAGGGTTTTGGCCTGAAGCTAATGGTGGAAAAAAGCCCTAGCTACACATTAGGATCATGGGATTGGTCTTGGGTTATTGGGTTTTGTATAATCTGGGTAAATTAGACCTTAATTATTGATTCTTGTGCTATATTAATTGTTTGTAGACATAGAACAAGCGGAAAAAGTCCAAAAAGGGAAGATTCAAGTTTCTTAGGAGGATTTAAGCTTGTTTTTGAGGTAGGTCATGGGTTGATTTCCTGTTTGTGTTATATATGCCGAATTATTGCTATATTGTATGCATGTGTGTATGTGAATAGGGAAATGTGAATTGAACCTAATGAAATAATGATGTGTGAAACAATACATGCCATGAACCTGTTACTTAATTGTATGATTTGAGTATTGTTCAATATGGATGTGACTGTGATTGTGGTTGTGCTGATTGGATCAAGTGTCACGTTCCGATAGATACATTGGATTGGGTGTCACTTTTCGACACATACATTGGATTGGTGTCATATTCCGACACATATATTAGATTGGGTATCACATTTTGAAACATGCATTGGATCGGGTATCACATTCCGACACACAAACATTTTGGGTATGGGTTCCATTAGAGATCTACTTGTGATTGTAATGCTTACGTCTACTTCTCATTGATAATGGAAGACTATATATCACTCTAAACTGATAACTAAATTGTATTCTGTATATGTGTGCTTACTATGTTGTGATTGTTCGTTGTATATTGTGCTTATGGGAGTAGACACATGATACTATGTAACGACTCGGAAAAATCATATGTTAAACTAGAGCTTAAATGTGGGGGTTAACATCAAGAGTTAAGGGCAAGGGCTAAAGGTTTTAGGTTTACGCCATGGTGAGGGGCCAAGGCTGCCGAAAAACTAGGCCTAGCC
Source organism: Solanum pinnatisectum (assembly GCA_035578085.1). Lineage (NCBI taxonomy): Eukaryota > Viridiplantae > Streptophyta > Magnoliopsida > Solanales > Solanaceae > Solanum > Solanum pinnatisectum. Next base: position 18,567,700 of record CM069078.1, read on the forward strand.
ACTGTCTACCAAGACCACGAGGGTCTTCATGACCCGTGATGGCCACCATGACTCATGGTGCAACATGTGGTTGGCAATGCACTATGCCCTAGATTGGTTCCAAGCCAAGGCAATCCTTCACGAGCCACTTCACGGCTCGTGGTCATGACCACGGGCCTTGGGAAGGCTCGTGGAGTTGCCTTAGCTTGGTGGGAGTGGTCAAAAGTTGAGGAGAATACTTCCTCAAAGACCACGGGCACCACCACCAGCCGAGGTGCCCTAGACGGTCCGTACAAGTGGTTGTTAAGATCACTTGGGCTCAAGGGGAGGCAAGGCAACTTGGCCAAGCCACTGCCTTAAGACCACGACTATCACCACGACTCGTGGTCTTGACCACGGATCATGGGAGGTCTCATGGTCCTCCCTTAGGCCCTTGAGGGATTGGTAAGGTGGGGAGGTACACTGGTCAAGGGACCACGGGCACCACCACGAGCCGCGATGCCCCTCACGACCCATCAAAGTGGGTGTGGTCCCTAACGGGGCTTCCTTAGTTGTGTGTGTTTAAGTAATTTCCCTTTTACTAATTATTATGTGGGGTTGATTTTAATTGTTTTATATCACTAGTATATATAGTTTTAAGTCCTAAAACAAGTTACTCCTTATTTCCCCAAATCAAATCAAAGAGTTCCTCCTTTCAAAAATTCTCTCTCTAGAAGTTCCCAAAGAAGAAGAAGAAGAAGAGGGAGCTAGGGTTGTGATTTCAAGGTGTTTCTTCTTCAAATTTCTTGGGGAATCACAAGAAAAGTATGGTGATCCTTCATCTAGGGGTAGCTTTCACCCCTAGAGTCCATTCAAAGTTAGTTTTCAAAGGTTTCAACTTTATGAAAAACCTAGGGTTTTATTCAATCTCATATGTTCCTTCAACAAACGATTTCAAATGGTTATTAATGACAAATTATGATTGTATGAGTGTTTAATTGATGATTTATGATGAAAATACTCTATGAACCCATGAACTCTCTCAATTCCTAAATTATGCCTTTATGAAGTGGGTTTGTTGAATATGAAAGCATGTGAATAGAAATTGTGTAAATTGCTTTGGGTTTTTGAATTGTATAATTATCCATGCCTTAATTATAGTATATCATTGGTGTGTTGGTGATTTGAGATTCATGTCCTTGAAGGCATGTGATGTTTGCGTAATTAAGACACAACTACCAATGCAAGTGTCTACAATCGTACAATAGTAAAGTCACTCAACCAAGGGTTGGGGTCAAGTCCCAAGGGAGTGGGCTTGAGAATTAATAGAAAAATAAAATTTAGTTCTAATTAGTCATAACTAAAAACATTTTCGAATATAAACATGCTAAATCTAAGTGGTGACGCAAGCATCAATTATCAATGGGGTTTTCTCACAAGGAAACAAAAACGGCAAAAATGCAAAGAGCACTAATCAAGGAGATAGGGTTCTTGGGATGTGATAGGAATACGAGATAAACTAAACTGTTGGGGCTAGACTATTGAATAGTTGTGACTAGGCTAGACTATAGTGGGGCTAAATTCTCTCTCGAGCAACTTACCCCAAATCAAATGGGTTCCTCTCAGACACCCACTTGCCGCATGAAGAACAACCTCCACCTTAGCCCACTCACTCTCTCGAGCTGAGTGTGTGGGAGAGGGACTAGGGTTCACTCTCTCGACCTGAACCTCATGTCGACCCAATCCCACCGGCCATCAATTTAGTAGTCTTAATTTTATGACCTCTCTCTCGAGCAAGCCAAAAACACAAAGGTGAAATCCTATTTGCAACTACAATTTCATTAAGTTCCACCACAACTACTAAACGAAATCACATCTTAACAACAAATAAATCATCAACAAGCATGACCTAACAAATAATCTAACCCATATTCACAAAATCACACCCCAAGAATTGGGGTTTTAGCTAGACATGTAAAAAAGATAGAAATTTATACCAATATGAGTTTGCATTCAAAAGGGCATGAAGATTTAAGTCTTAAAACAAGCCAAGAGTGATGAATCTACAAGACCCAAGTCCAATTTCTTGGAGTTGAAACCCTTTGAATCTTCAAGTTCTTCAAAACCCTCTCCAAACTTAGAACTCAAAAATAGAAGCAAAGTCTGAAAAATTACTGTTCAAAGCTAAAAATTCATTACTAGAATAATAATTCTCAACGAGTATTTATAGTTTTCAAAAATCTGTGTTGTGAAGGATCACTCGATGAAGTTAGTTGAAATCACTGATCAACTCAGCGATCCGCCCTTTGGTCTAGTTCATCGCCGTCTTGCGTTAGCCTTCAGCATCATCGTATTTTAGATCATTAGGCAACATAGTATTGCTTCGCAAAACTTCTCGGTGACACGCTGATTGCTCCTTTTCACTGCCGATTTGATCCTTTCCTTTAGGGCTTAGCACACTGGAACAAAAGGCGAGGATAAGACCTTTTGGCGATTAGCCGAATGGGTTCGGCGATTCTCAGATCTTCATTTCTTCATTCTTTCAGCTACTTTTGTTCCTTTTTGCTAAGTAGTGTCCTTGCTTTCTCTCAAACTTCAAATACCTGAAACTTAAGGGTTTTCATCAGATATTGAGACAAAATATGCATTTGAGGACACTAATTTTATCAAAATATAGCCCTAGATGAGTCCAATTTGTGGACTCATCAACACCCCCAACTTAAACTTTTGGTTGTCCTCAAGTAAACTCAGGCTTAACTGTTCAAAAAGGGTGTGTCAAACAGTGCTACACAAGACTCAATCATGAATGAACACAACAAGACTCAATTTAATTATGCAAAGATCAAATGTGCACTCAAAGATTCAAGTTATGACTCACCAATATCAAAGAATCTCATGCTCACAATACTTGCTTCAAGTGCAAGTTCAAGCTCAACCAAAGTGTTTAAATGCCCTCACACAAGGAATGATTCCATATTCACACAATGGTTCACAGTTTAAAGCTTTGGAATCAGATGCAACGCTCACACTCACAAACAAGAACACAATGCATAATTTCACCAATAGGTCTGCCCGTATTTTCCAATCAACTTTTGTTTTAGCTCACTTAAGATCAAAAAGGTCTTCTCAAGGCTTGTAATGGGGCTGAGTGCAAAGGTATGGTCATTTAGGCTTAGTGACTTTTATCCTCATGAAATGTGGTGCTCACAACACTTCATTTCATTTGTGATAGGAAGGATATCGTGATGATTAAATGAGTTTTATATAGTTGATAATGAGAAATGGATGAAAAAAACTGTCTGGGGAGCAAGTATGCGATCAGAGATGAATTATAATATTTGGTTGTGAAATAATTTTTGAAACAGTGGAGTCCGCGTTCTCTCCATGATGAAGATAGGAAAATTTCACTCTGGGGAAAAAGTCCGCGACATGGAGAGGGAAAGTTCACTCTAGGGGAATAGGTCTGCAACGCGGACCTGGTACCTTATTTTCTACCCGGTCTTTTCTTACTCATTTGTTTGACCCAAATTAGCCTAAAATCGAATGGTTTATTTCCCAATCACTTAGATTCGAATACTCAACTTATGTACACGATAATCTACTCCAAACCACCCTCAATTCACTAACTTTTATCTCAAGAATTTATCAAATCCATCCTAATTCAAGAACAGAAACAACAATTTCAAGAAAAAAAATCAAGAACTCAAATTCTTCAACTTCAATAACGAAACTTCTCTAAAAGTAATATGATTTGCGTGTGGGTGAACAAACCCAACACTATGAGAAACTCACCTACCTCTTAGGGATCAAACCCTTGGCGAAACGACCTTTGATTTCGCAAGAAACTTGATGAACGCCTTGACTTTTCTCCTCTTTTCTCTTCTTGAATTCTTTTCTCAAACCCTAGAGTAAATTAGGATTATGTAAACTGAACCAAATCAGTTTAGACAACTAATTAATTATTAAAAAAATAGTTAAATTTGATAGGGTAAGGAAAGCCCGACTTTAAACAGTCATATCTCCCTCATACGAGCTCGAAAATTAGCAAACTTGGTGGTGTTGGAAAGAGGATTTCAAGACCTTTCAAATTTTTTTATGGACCACCTAAATCATCTTGTACAAAAAGTTATGGTCGTTTGAAGTTAATTCAAAACTCATACTTAGCATAACTTGCCAAAATTTCCAATTTTTACTCTTTCCAAAATAGTTCTTTCTAATTCTAGTTCTTTCAAATACCGAGGTGTTAAAACCATTTTAGAGTCATTTTTGAGCATCAAAAGGTCCAATTTACATGAATTAGATGATTTTTTTTTCCAGTTTTTCTTAGCCCATCAATATTTTTGTGATATGGCTTCAGGACAATTTCTGTGCGAAACATTTAGGGAACTCTCTAAATAGGGAATTGGTAGAGCAGTATGTACAGTCTGATCACCATTTTTGGAGTTATTTTTGGACATTTATGGGAAATTTAAAGGAAAAAGACATTTTTTAGTTTTTTTTGTATGTAGCCAATGAATAGTTTGGTGATATGGCTTGTGGGTAATTTCTTTATGAAACCTTTATAGAACCCTTAGGAGTTGGGGGAGTAGTCTCACCATTTATAGAGTCATTTTTGGGCATTTAAGGGCCAATTTACTAGAATTAGGTGATTTTTTTTAATAAATTTTTCACATGTGTTAGCCCATGAATATTTTGGTGATGTGACTTTAGGAAGATTTCTATGCGAAACATTTACAAAACTCTCCGAAGGGAGTTGGGGGAGTAATATGTAAAGTCTCACCATTTTTATAGGCATTAATATGGACAACTATTAATCTTCTTCATGATGTATAGTTAATCATTAACTACTCCACACACCATTATTGATATAACTCTCGCATTCTTTAACCTTATTGATGATCTTATTGTTAATGATATATCATGACAACTTTTTGTATGCCTTTATGAACACTATAAACAGAGGCATAAAAGCTCATATTCAATAAACTTAACAATTGAAATACTCCTGAAAAAATGAGAAAATCTCTAAGCATTTTATTCTTGACTCTCTCTCTTTGTTTTCTTTGTTTATGTTTCTTATTTACTTTTGTACTAACTATTTTAAGGTTGATTTCATAATATAATTATGCTAAAAGAATTGTTACAAAAAGATTAAATGGAAGGTAAGCTTAATATCGCAAACCGCATAGAGTGTTAGTGTTATAGAATCAAATCTAGGGTTTGTGGATGAAATGATCCCTTATAAAACAAAAAGTATTTTATGATATGCACTACCACCACTGATTTTTCTTCCTGATTAAGGATGTGTTAGTATGGAGGATTTTTTTCCAGATTTTCTTATGTTCAATTGGCTTAATTATTTTGAAAAACATTTTTCAAATTAATTTATTTTCCTCCAACTTTAAGGAAAATATTGACTTCTTAAATATTGTTTCAACTTCACCACGCCCCACCACCTAATCCACCTAAACACCCTGACCTCTATCCCCTCAACCTACCACCTTGTAATGCGATCCATATATATCCAGCCCTTGACCAATTTGGAACTCAATCTGAGATTGTCCGATTAGAGACTTGTCCGACAATTTAGGACCTGACTCGAGATTCCATCTAGAATAATCCTAATTTGGAATCTAACGCCCGATATGATACCTTCCCCGACATGGGACTTGAACTTAACCCATAATTCAACCCTGAACCATGATCCAATCCTCAACCTCCGACCTGAGATTCAATCCCAACTTAGAGACTCGACCAAATAATGGGCAACTGTTAGGTCTCAAGGTTAGAGTTAGTTCTTAAGTCATTTGTAGGGACAGGGGTTGGGTACTTATTGGGTTGGGCCCAAACCTTTGGGACATGGATACAGATCTAGGTTTATAGTATTTGCATAGTTTAAATCTAAATAATTTTGGGATAATATTTTCTCCTTACTTACCAAATATAAAAAATAAGTAATGTAGAAAAATATATTCCTTCATACCTAACACACTCTTAAGTCTTCTTCATATAATTTATCTTCACCATCTCGTTCCTTTTACTTCTATAAGCAAAAAAAGAAAAATAATCAAGTAGCATCCATATCTTAAATGTCCAACTTCATATATTTTGTATTTACAATCTTGTTCCTTCTACTTCAACAAGCAAAAAAAGATAAATAATTAAGTTCCTTCCATATCTTAAATTTTTATATTTTTTTTATGGCAAACTTTTTAATTCTATAAGAAAAAATGGATAAATAATTAAGTTCCTTCAATATCTTAACTTTCCATGTTTTATGGCTTCTTTTTTTTAACAAATCATATGAAATTAGGATCACAATCCTCTATAAATACCCAAGTTCTTAACATTTTATTTTCATCACATTTCACATAGAGTGGCATCACCCCACTCAAGGTCTTAATGTTTTGTTTTCATCACATTTTACATAGAGTAGCATCACCCCCACTGAGGTAATTAGTTTAATTATTTCTTTTTGCTTATTATATTTATTCACATTAATGTTTCTATATAGGTCAGTAAAATCTCTCTATATTTACATTGTTTGGGTGCTCTTTTTTGGGGGCTATTATAGAATACATAAAAAATCTGCTCCAAAAAAATTTTGATTGTTATTTTAAACTACTGTTATAAAAAAGACTGTTATAGAGATGTCTAACTATATTAAATAATGAAAATTCTTTTTTCTTGGTCTAGTTATTAAATAACAACGAAAATAGTACCATTTTCTAATGATGATGTTGATAGGAGGCGAGAGATTTGTATGGAGTTGAAGAATGTGAGACACTATTTGAGAGAAATTGATGCTCAAGTGCAAGATGTTGGATTACGAGGCAATGATGTATAATATAGCATCTCGCATTTGTGCTTCAATTCCTATAATATGGTGTCGCACATTCTCTAGCTTCATGGAGATCTTTTGCTCTTATCAATGTCATCATCAGACAACGGCGCCATTTTTCCTGTTATTTAATCACTTGACCAAGCTTTCTTTAGTTTATATAGTATGCATCCATATAACACTTATTATTTCAAAAATATTTAGACCTAAATTCTGCAAATACTATAACCCCAAATCTAAATCTATGTCCCAATCTAATGAAGGACCCAATCCCGGCCCTAGCCCTAACAACGACCTATATCAATTCTTATAATCTTCTTACATGGAAGAAAATAAAACCAAAGATACTTATGATTAAAAAAAAAAAAAAGTTGTATCATTAAAGAAAACTTCTTTTATCGTAGGTATCTTTGATTATTATTTTCTCCCCCGTATGAAGATAATAAAAATTACTATGTTGGTTGATTGTTAGGAGTAAATGATTATAATATACACAAGACAAAAAAAATTAATTTAGGGTTAAAGTTTTTTTAAGTTTAATTTATGTAATTTCTTTATTTATGGTCTTCACAAATAAGTGTATGATCTGTGTATACATCTCAATTTCACTTGTGGGATACTATCAAGTGGGTATTTGGACATGAAAATATATATAAAAGAAATGTTAACTTTATTTTAAATTTCAAAGTTGGAGTTGGAGTTGGAGTTGTGTTTGACAATACTTTTTGCAAAGATCTTTTAGAGTTTGAATGTATCTTTTCTAAATATGATTTATATCTCCAATTTTTAAAAACCTAAAAAATCACCAAACTTGACTAATTTACCTCAAGCATACAATCAAATTAGATCTACAAGAGTAATATCTCAAAATAGATAATCACATAATGTCGTAGATTAAATTACATATATGAGCTACTACAAATAATGTTAATGTGAGGAAAGTCTTTGAAGTTATCCCATATAACGAAAATATTTTATAACATATAGTAACACCAGTGCTTTTTCCTTCCTAGTTAAGGATGCTAGTATATGTACCCGCGCGTTGCGCGGACATATAATTTTTCTTTATTAAGAATTTATTAATTCAAGATTTTCACATAAAATATTAAATATCATAAGATTAAATGACATGTTGGTATATTTTGTATATGTTTTTTCTAATTCAGAAGGTTCAAAATATTCTTTACATTCCTAAATTTGTGTAAAATTATAATAGAAAAATAATTTAAAATAGAGTAAAGATAAAATAGTTTAATAATAATACAAAAATATACATAAAATGCAATATTTAAAATTATTATATATATAATCATTTAAATAAATTAATTACAAATAGTGAATCAATTACTTGTTGTATTATTTTTTACATTATTAATTCAGACTTTTAATTTTCACATACGAAAATAATAATTTATATGTTTATCAATGAATAGATGTCGAGGAACTTACCAATTTTTCTAGTATTCTAATATATCAATTAATGCGTAAATTTCACTATTGTAAAGTTTATCACTATTTTTAATACTTATTATTTTAATACTACGTGTAATCTTTACTTATTATTTTCATTCCATAGTTATTTTAGTTTAATAATAGAAAAAATAATACTTACAATAATTTCTATTTTTATTAACGAAGAAATCTCGAGCAAATTCAATAATTCTTCTAATTTCCTATTAATAATATTGATTAAAATTATTTATGATCATTGTTAAAGTTTCTACACAATTGAGATAAAAATTGAATCTGTATACAAATAAAAATATTTTTAAACAAACTAAATAATTATGTGCACTATTAGAGAGTACCTTCCAATGTTATAATTATCCTACAATTATGAAACAACTAAAATCGTTAGTGAATTGTTAGTTGTTTCACAATTTTGTTAAATGGCCTAATATTTTACACCTTTTCTTTAATAATTCCTAATAAATTAAATGGTAGTTTCTAAGTAATCAAATGGCATACTATGTATTTCACTTTTGATAAAAATAATTTTTCGTTCTTTGAGACCTTGTAATATAAGAAATCTCCTTTGTACCATTTTATTTTTAGAATCTCTATACATTCTATAGGTTTAAAGATTCCAAAAGTTAAAAGAGAGTTCATTTATTTAAGTACAATATATCAACATGATAATTACATTCCAAGAGTATTTTGTAGAAATATAATTTCACAAAAATAGGTAGTTTCACAAAATATGCTTAACTAATTTGTGAATTTTTTGATTCCATTTTGAACTTTTTTTTGTTTGGTTTCAAGTAAAATTATCCTTAATATTAAAATTCAAATTATTAACAAATAATTTGTAAAAGTTAATTTTTTTTATCGCTATTACATTGAAGGCATTGATTATGACCGCTCATGTAAAATTTAATATTGTAAAACCTGAAATTATACGGGAAATCAAAGTTAGTAATCGACAAAAAAGTATGAAATGCTTATTGTTATATAGTAATTAAAGAGAATATAATAAATACAAATAAAAGTAATTCAAAAATAAAAAAGGAAAAGAAAGTTCAACAATTACTTTATAAAGATATTTATATTGAATTAGGATTCTATTTATTTTTTCAGATTACTTCCAATTTTTTTTTTTTTAAAAAAAGCAATAAAAACTTTACGTACTCAAATTATATACTAAAATCACTTGTCATTTTTTTTTCTTCTTATTTTAAATAGTTAGATTAAAATTTTTATTCTCTTAATTATAGGTTTTAGAATACTATGTAGAAACTGCCAACATTCTGAATCTGATCTTTGAAATACTTTATTATGTACTTTTCAATTGATCCATGTGTATTTTCCAATTGTTTGAATATAACTATATTAATTAAAACAATTGTAATTATTTATTTTGTGATTATTTATTTTTTATTTAGTTTGAGTACTAATAAAATATAAGGTTATCAACACAATTCTCATTGATTATAAGACTGTAGTAATGGATGGATAATGTAGAGTTATGAAACTGTTTTATATGGAACAATTTTTTAAAAGTTTTGTATATATATATATATATATAAGGTTTTTTAAAACTAATAATAATTAAATTTAGATTAAAATATATAATTATGCATACGCAAAGGTTTTGTTTCACGCAATTTTTTTAAAATTAGATTTCTAATATTTAATAAATTCAGTTTTTTTAAAACACATAAATAATAACAATAGGTATTATGTTTCAAACATATATTTACAATATTTAATTTTATGCAATTAAAATAAAACTTCAATGATCTCGCAATAGGATAAATCATTTTTCTGGCTTTTCCATAAAAATGACATTAATAATTTCTTCAATTTAAAGTTATTTAACTGAAGCGGTTGACAAACGTGTCTTATCCAGATCTTTTATTTATCTTTTTGTAGTTACTAATTTTACTATTCAGTAACTTTCAAGTATATAATTTCTTAATAATTAAATATTAAATATATCGTAACCAATAAGAATGAACTCAAATACAATTTTCTAATTTATTTTTTTAAAGAGACCAAAAATGTTAAAACATTGTTTTCATTTTAGAAAGAAAAAAATAAGTCTTTTTATTAAAAAGAGCCCAAAATTGTTAAAACACGGTTTTCATTTTAAAAGAAAAAAAAACTAACCAATAATCATTTCTAATTTCTAATTTTAAAAAGAGTCCAATACGTAAAATATATAAATAATTATCTTTTTGTATTTATTAGATTTTATGTTAAATTTTTTAAATAATGTATTTATAAAAGAAAATAAAAATAAAAACGATAAAAATATGAAATGTTTTAAAAATTGAAGAACTTAATAAGCAGTTTAATTTTGTAATATTTAATTTTTAAAAATACTGAATAATTACGGAATTATTATTATTATTATTATTATTATTATTATTATTATTATTATTATTATTATTAAATATATTTTTGGAGTCCACTACTGCCCTTTCCATTCACTAATTTAAAATTAATTAACTAATTATATGTGTCTCTATTTTTTTTATAGTTTTGCAATATATAATTTTGTAATATTTAATTTTTTAAAAATACTGATAAATTACGGAATTATTATTATTATTATTATTATTATTATTATTATTATTATTATTATTATTATTATTATTATTATTATCTGGATAATTAAGGATAATAATTTTTTCTGACTTTTTTTGTTAAAATTTTGCTAATGTAGTTCCTATAAAAATGACATTACTGGTTTCTTCAATTTAAAATTCTTTATCTGAAGCGGTTTACAAATGTGCTTTTATTTATCTTTTTGCAGTTACTAATTTTACCACTCAGTAACTTTCAAACATAGAATATTAAGAATAAACTCAAATACCACTTTCCAATTTGTTTTTTAAAAGAGCCCAAAAATTTCAAAACACATTTTTCATTTTAAAAAGAAAAAAACTAAACAATAATCATTTCTAAATGTAAAAATATATAAATAATAATTATCTGTCGATTTATTATGTTTTATTTTAATTTTTTTGAATAATATATAAGATAAATTATAAAACAAAATGAAAATTAAAAAGGTATAAATGTTTTAATAAATGAAGAACTTAATAAGCAGTTTACGTGATAAAGACATTTTTAGATTAATTGTTAATTAATTAATAATCCGTTACCTATATTTTTGGAATCCAATGCTCTTCCCTTTTCATTAACTAATTTAAAATTAATTAACTAATCATATGTGTCTCTATTTTATTATATTTTTACAAAATACAATTTTGTAATATATAATATTTTAAAATATTTAATAATTACGGAATTATTATTATTATTATTATTATTATTATTATTATTATTATTATTATTATTATTATTATTATTATTGTTATTATTATTATTGTTTTTTTTTATTATTATTATTATTATTATGATTATTATTATTATTATTATTATTAAAAAACTACTAACTTCCTACCGAAAAAGGATTCACATCCTATTTTTAAGAACTGTCCCCAAAACAATTTGTATTAAAATTTAAATTTTAGATCTTTATATTTTAAAAAATAATTAAGTTTTGAAAATTTAAATAAGTCTATGAAGTGTACGTAAACAAATTTTAAAAATGTTTTTAATTTATGGTTTGTTAGTTTAATTGTTTTGTTTTTCAAATTGTTATATAATAAATTTTGTGGTGTTGACACCTATGCATAGTTTCTTCAATTTAAAATTATTTAAATGAAGCAATTGAGAAACATGTCTATCCATATCTTTTATTTATCTTTTTGCCTTTACTAATTTTACTATTCAGTAACTTTCAAGTATTAAATTTCTAAATAATTAATTATTAAATATATAGTAACCAATAAGAATAAACTCAAATACAATTTTCTAATTTTTTTTTTTAAAGAGCCAAAAAATGTTAAAACACATTTTTATTTTAAAAAGAAAAAAATAAGTCTTTTTTAAAAAGATCCCAAAAATATTAAAACACGGTTTTCATTTTAAAAGGAAAAAAAAAAACTAAACTATAATCATTTCTAAAAGAGTCCAAAACGTAAAATATATAAATAATTATATTTCTATTTATTAGATTTTATGTTAAATTTTTTGAATAATGTATTTATAAAAGAAAATGAAAATAAAAACGATAAATATAAGATGTTTTAAAAATTGAAGAACTTAATAAGCAGTTTAATTTTGTAATATTTAATTTTTCAAAAATACTGAATAATTACGGAATAATAATAATAATATTTATTATTATTATTATTATTATTATTATTATTATTATTATTATTATTATTATTATTATTATTATTATTATTAAGGATAAATATATTTTTGGAGTCCATTATTGCCCTTTCCATTCACTAATTTAAAATTAATTAACTAATTATATGTGTCTCTATTTTATTATAGTTTTGCAACGTATAATTTTTTAATAATTAATTTTTAAAAAAATATTGAATAATTACGGAATTATTATTATTATTATTATTATTATTATTATTATTATTATTATTATTATTATTATTATTATTATCTGGATAATTAAGGAAAAATAATTTTTTCTGACTTTTTTCGTTGAAATTTTGCTAATGTAGTTCCTATAAAAATGACATTAATGGTTTCTTCAATTTCAAATTCTTTAACTGAAGCGATTTATAAATGTGTTTATACGGATCTTTTATTTATCTTTTTGCACTTACTAATTTTACCACTCAAGTAACTTTCAATCATAAAATTTATAAATAATTAAATATTAAGAATAAACTCAAATACCATTTTCCAATTCGTTTTTTTAAAAAGCCCAAAAATGTTAAAACACAATTTTCATTTTAAAAAGAAAAAACACTAAATAATAATCATTTTCTAAACGTAAAAATATATAAATAATTATCTGTCTATTTATTAGGTTTTATTTTAAAATTTTGGAATAATATATAAGATAAATTATAAAAGAAAATGAAAATTAAAACGGTATATATAAAATGTTTTAATAAATGAAGAACTTAATAAGCAGTACGTTAATTCTAGATAAAGACATTTTTAGATTAATTGTTAATTAATTCTAATCAGTTACCTCTATTTTTGGAATCTAATACTGCCCTTTTCATTCACTAATTTAAAATTAATTAACTAATCATATGTGTCTCTATTTTATTATATTTTTACAAATACAATTTTGTAATATATAATATTTTAAAATATTTAATAATTAAGGAATTATTATTATTATTATTATTATTAATATTATTATTATTATTATTATTATTATTATTATTATTATTATTATTATTATTATTATTATTATTATTATTATTATATACTAACTTCCCACAGAAAAAGGATTCACACATCCTATTTTTTAGAACTGTCCCCAAAATAATTTGTATTAAAATTTAAATTTTAGATCTTTATATTTTAAAAATAGTTACGTTTTGAAAATTTAAATAATTCTATGAAGTGTAGTTAATGTAAACAAATTTTAAAACTGTTTTTAATTTATGGTTTGTTATTTAAATTGTTTTTGTTTTTTAAATTGTTATTTATTATTTAATATATCTATAAATTTTGTGGTGCTAACAAGTAGACATTTTTTCTTCTACTATTATATATAGATAGAAAATAAATTAGTAGTTTTGTAAATTTAAAATTTAAAATATAATGAATGGAATTTAACATATCATTATTACCCAGAAGCTCTGTCTCATCAACATTGTGATGAATTGTCAATTGTTCAAAGGTGCGGATATTGAATATATGCATATGAAAAGATGGATCTTGAATTTCCGTAACTTTTGTATTCAAAGTGAAGGTAATCTTGTGTTTGTGTATTGTTATCTTAAATTTCATGTTATTTGGAGCAACCACAAAGTAATTCATCTAATAAACACCAAGTTCATATAAAATTTCTCTAAAATGCTTAATTCTGTATACGATCACCCTATAATAAAAATAAAAGAATTTTTATGATAATTTTTATCTATGTATATAAAAACTATTTGTATGAGTATTACCTTTTCGTAGTGTAAAATCATCTCCAAAGAGTAAGGTATTTCTGGTTTGAATTTATTAGAAACTATCCACAATCGAATAACACGAACTTTCAAGTTCCATTGCATTGATTTGGATGCAATTTGTGAGATTGAGTTAAATTGCAAAGCCATTATATTGTTGAATATCCCAGAACAATGTAAAGTTATGTAAATTTATTACTTAGAGATGTTTATATATAGTACGTGAATTTAAAGATGCGCTGAATAATGTAGTTTAAGTTTTCTTGTTTAGTGGGTGGTTATTGAGAAGTTATATTGAGGAGTTATAAAATTGCCTTATTTGTATTTATCTGTACAAATATATTTATTGTTTGGTAAAAATTTTAAACATAAAATATTGATATATTTAGTCTCCTTACGTAAAGAATATACTCATCATTCTATCATTTGTATTTATCTGTAAAAATATATTTATTATTTGGTATAAATTTTAAACATAAAATATTGATATATTTAGACTCCATACATAAAGAATATATTCATCATCTATCTATATATCCAATAGTTAAGTAATAATTTATTATAGATTAATTGAAATTATATTTAGTTACCGTAGAATTAAATTAAATGGGTCTAAATCTAAGTATTGATATATGTATATATTTATTAATTAATAATTAGTGATTATTGTGGTATAGACTAATACTTTAGTTTTGTTTATTTAAGATGTTGTGTAACTGCTGTACAATTATTCTAATTGTAATTATTGACATGTGTCAATATTTATTTAAATAATTATTTATTATTGATTATTTAAAATTATTTAAAATTTAAGATTCTAAAAAATTGTTGTAATTATTGACATGTGTCAATATTTATTTAGATAATTATTTATTATTGATTATTTAAAATTTAAAATTCTAAAAAATTATGGCAATGACATGTGTCATTTTTTCTTCTCCTTTTATATATAGATAGATGTTCAATATGGAGAAATGTTTTTTCGTCTTTTCATATTCAGTTGGCTAAATATTTTTGAAAATTAGTGATCGAGAACTGTTGTTCTGGAGAGGTTTGACTATAAAAATTAATCTTTTTTTTTTTTTTTTTTTTGTTTGTTATATGGTAATTAATGTGTGGAAATGACATTGTCATCTTATGATGGCAGCAATAGGAGGAGCGAGATTTGCACGGAGTGGGAGAATTCGAGACATCATTTGAGAGACAACAATGCTTTGATACAAGATCCTAGATTACGCGGCAGGACTGGATTGTTTGTTTTACTACTATTAACAAGACGTGATGCTTATTTGAGGAGAGAAGCTGAGCTGGAAAATGAACTGGAGACTTATTATAACACCTTTTATCGTAGATACCTTTGATAATTTATTTTCTTCCATATGAGAATATTATAAAAAAAATTATGTAGTTGGTTGGTTGTTGGCAGGAGAAAAAATTATACTATATGCAAGAGAATAAATTTTATTCTCACTAGATTTGAAATCCTGTACCTATATGATGTGTTAAAGCGTATATATGTTTTTCATTTTCTTTAATAATTATCTTTACAAGGTAAATGTAAGATTTGTGTACACACTATCGTACTCCTAAAGTTCACTTTTTTTTAAAGTTGGGGGTAAGAGAAGGGAAAATTGAGAGGGAATTACGAGGTGAACATTTTGCTATTTGAATAGAGATTTGTAACTTAATTATTTGAGAAATATAAACAAGCTTACTTGTTCAGGAGGCACTTTATGTGGGGTTAGTAAATTGAAGATACTTTTAATATAAAAAGATGTTAATTGCTTTAGTTGAGTTCCCACAGTTTCTCTTAAAGAGGCCTTAGATTATTGAAAACTTTTTTAGATTTTATATGTATATTTTTTTTACTTTTACCAATATTGAATTAATATGCTCGCACCTTACCATATCCCTTTCGAACTAATTAAGTTTTGCATATACATGACTCATTACTTTATAAACTTATCTAGAGATTAGTAAATTGTGTGTCACTAAAATCATAAGAGTATTTAGGATTACCAAAATCAAGCACACTACAAACTTCTCTTTTTATGCATATCCAAAACTATTGGTAAAGATAATAAACCGATCTGTAGATGAGAAAAGGCACTAAGATGTGCCCTACACAATCACTCCACAGTCTTTGTATTCACCTTGTCGAACCGTTAGTCGTGATATCAACTATTGGGCTAAAACAATATAAAAATATATACTCTTAACAAGGAATATTATTATTATTTAATTTGGATCAAGCTACCCACACAATATTTGTAGAAAGTCTCACACAATCTATCCCGCCACGAGCCTACACCCTTGACGTGGCCAGCACTCGAGAACTATTGCTGGCCCCAAGCGAACCCTTGGACTAGCTTAACTCTTAACAGAAGACTTACTCAACATTAAAAGAGCTCAAAAGATAAAGTCATGTAATAAACTCAGAATGTTGTAAAGGAACATTCAATTTGCCAAAGAGGCAACTCAAGTCTTTAAACATTTATAACTGAAAATGGAAAAGACTCATGAACTAATGTCTATCTATATATATAGCCTCTACTCACTGAGATGGACGTGGGGACAAGCCTCACGACATCCTAATAACAAAATGAAATAACTGAAAGTAAATAGGGAATCCTCCAGAAGCAAGGAGGCTTAGCAAATAACTCTGGAACTGAACTGGATCAACGAAGCGCTGGTTGTTGATCTTAGTTACCTGTATCTGCATCATAAAACAATGCAAGCCAAATGGTGTCAGTACATGGAATGTACGAGCATGTGAGGGGAAATCTAAAACATGACATAAGCTTGAACTGGAACTGAAGGAAAAACTTACCTCGTCTCAACTCAACTCAACCTGAACTCAATTCAATATAAAGCAATAACAGTAATGCAATATAAAGAAAAACTTTTAAAATAATAGATAACAACTCAATGTATTAAATGCAAAAATAAAAAGTAAACTATGTTTGGGAGATTTTCTAAAAGACAACCATCACTATAAGCTGATGATACAATGTCTAGCCCACGCTACCAGAACTCTCCTATACTTTGCTGGGGTATAGAACTCCTCAACCAAGTGGATCCACTAGTCTATGCTAAAAAGCCATAAAGGAATCATCTAAAAAGTATGAACCTTTTCTACCCACGTTGGCTACATGGTTTATGGGGGCTGTGAGTTGTTAGAACTCGTCCCCATATCGGTGCTCATTACTACTTCCAAAATATATTTAGCTCATTATGTTTTAAAGAAAACATTTCCTCTGCCTTAACTTTGAGATTATTACTCAAAAGGTTTTCTCTAAAAAAGAGATAGTACTTTAAACTGCTCGTGAACTCCTTTGGAAATCAGTGTTTCCACTTTTCTTAAATGTAGAAACATTTGCTCTACTCTTCCCGAACTCAGTGCTCAAATCATTTAAAACAAGTTTTAAAACAATTTGTAAAAGACTTCTTAAAATGATTCAAAGAACTCTCAAGACTTGACTCTTAGCTCTACCTTGAATTTGAATTATGAATTCAAGGTTATAGTTCATGTTATGAATGATTTCTAGATGTTTAGAAGTAGTTTAGAGTAGTAAGAATCAAAGGGGAGTAAAGATACCCTTTAAACAAACTCAGATGGGCTAAACGACGGAGAAGGGTTGGGGGCAGGCGACTCTAGCACACTGAGTGGCATGGGGCGCCAGTCCCTAAACTATAGAGCACTATTCTTGGAGAACTTCTGGCACAGTGCGCCACTCACTCTTGGCGCGTTGCCCCAGGCATTGCTTAGAAAACCTGATGAATTTTCCTCTTCGATTTTCTGACCCTAATTCGCCTAGAATGGAATAGTTTCTTCCCCAATAACTTAGAATCGAATACTCCACAATAGTACACAAGAATGTACTCAACAATAACTTTTAAACTCGATACGATTATCTCAACAACTCATCAAATCCATCGTAATTCAAGAACAAACATAATACTTTAAGAACACTAATAAAAAACTCAATTCCTTCAATTTTGAGAACGAAATTTCTTAAAAAAACATGATTGGCGTGAGGGTGAATGAACCCAACACTATGAGAACTCACATACCTCTTAGGGATCAAACACTTGGCGAAATTTGCAACAAAACTCAAGAATCTTGACGAACACCTTGAACTTTTCTCCTTTTCTCCTCTTCTCTAACTCTCAAAACCCTAAGTGTATTTTGATTTATGAAAACTGAACCAAATCAGATTGACCCCAAAATATTACTAAAAATCGAATTAATCTTATTGGGTAAGCAAAAGACAAAATACCCCTCATATTTTCGGGTAACTTTCCTTAATTGGACATCATGACTTCAAATGGGCATATCTCCCTCATATGAGCTCAAAAATTGGAAAACTCGGTGGAATTGGAAAGAGGATTCCAAGACCTTTCACTTGATATCTTGTGGGGCACCTAACTCATCTTGTACTTAAAGTTATGGTCGTTTGAAGTTGACCCAAAACTCATAACTTATGCCTTGCAAAATTTTAGATTTGGCTATTTCCAATTTAGTTCTTTCTATTTTTATCTCCTTCAAATACCGAGGTGTTACAATATCTCCCCCTTGGGAACATTCATCCTCGAATGAGATTACTCTAAGTAGACTAATGGTGGTAAAATAAACACGCAGCCCAAACACTCAACATGCAAAGTAACACAACATTTCAACTAAAATAAATGCCAAGAAAAGGATTAGTACTTTAATTTGGAATCTCTCTGGACTGAAAGAGATGTGGATATCTCTTCTTCTTATCCTCCTCAGCCTCCCAAGTAGCTTCCTCAACAAACTAATTCCTCCATAAGACCTTGGCTGATGCTACCTCCTTAGTTCTCAACTTGCAAACCTAACGATCCAGAATTTGAATGGGAATCTCCTCATAAGACAAGCTATCCCTAATACCAATGTTTTCAGTTGGTTTAATAAGTTAAGGATATTCCATGCACTTCTTGATAATTGAAACGTGGAATACCGGGTGGACTGTTGCTAATTCTGATGGTAGCTCCAACTCATAGGCTACATTTCCAATCCTCTTGGATATGCTTTAACGACCAATATACCGGGGACTAAGCATCACCTTCTTCCCAAACCTCATAACACCCTTCATGGGTGAAACCTTCAAGTAAACCCAATTATCTACCTCAAACTCTAAGTTTCTTCTCCTAAGATCAATGTAGGATTTCTAACGACTCTAGTTGTTTTCAACCTTTCTTGAATAGTCTTCACTTTCTCCGTTGCTTGATGAACCAAGTATGGTCCTCTCAACCCTGCCTCACCGACTTTAAACCATCCAATAGGAGATCTGCATATTCTCACAAAGAGCCTCAGAGGGAGCTATTTGGATGCTAGAGTGATCATCCCAATTACCGTTGAAATCGATCACACACACCCTCAACATATCCTCTAAAGTCTGAATTGTACGCTCTACTTGAC
This sequence comes from Solanum pinnatisectum, assembly GCA_035578085.1. Classification (NCBI taxonomy): domain Eukaryota; kingdom Viridiplantae; phylum Streptophyta; class Magnoliopsida; order Solanales; family Solanaceae; genus Solanum; species Solanum pinnatisectum. The sequence continues at coordinate 18,587,399 of CM069078.1, forward strand.
CATCTGTTTGTGGATGAAAAGTAGTATTAAGGTTCACCTTCGAACCCAAACCCTTCCGGACATACTTCTGAAATTGCGCGGTGAATTGCACACCTCTATATATAATAATGGAGACTGGAACTCCATGACATGTGACTATTTCATGAATATATAACTTAGCATAATCATCTACTGAAAATGTAGGCTTTACCGGTAAGAAATGGGATGATTTAGTCATTCGATCTACAATCACCCAAATCAAATCATGCTGCCTGCGAGACCGTGGTAGACCAGTAATAACATCCATATTGATCATCTCCCACTTCCATTCCGGAAGATCTATATTCTAAGCCATACCACCGGGCCTCTTGTGCTCTACCTTAACTTGTTGGCAATTTGGACATTTAGCAATGAACTCTGCAATGCCCCTGTTCATACTACTCCACCAATAGACTTCTCTCAAGTCACGATGCATCTTTGTGGAACCTGTATGGATAGAGTATCTAGAGCTATGAGCTTCCTCCATGATCCTCTCTTGAAGTTCATCCACCTTTGGTACACACAATATACCTTGATACCTCAATACACCATCTCCCTCTTGTTCAAAAGCTATCACTTTTTGCTTATGAAAATTAATCTTCAATTCAAGCAAAATAGGATCTTGGTCTGGTTTCTCTTTCACTTCAGGCACTAATGATGATTCAGCCCCAGTCAGATCACCACCACTCCTCTTTCATTGGAATCCATTAACCGGAATCCCAATTGTGCAAGTCTGTGCACATCTTTTGCTATCTCTTTCTTGTCTTCCTCAATATGGGAGGTACTTCTCATAGACAACCTGCTTAAGGCATCAACAACAACATTAGCCTTACCTGGGTGATAGAGAATACTCATGTCTTAATCCTTGAGTAATTCCAACCACCTCCTTTGTCTGAGATTAAGCTCTTTCTGACTGAATACATATTGAAGACTCTTGTGATCAGTGAACACATCTACATGAACACCATAAAGATAGTGACGCCATATAGTCAAAACAAACACTACAACAACCAACTCTAGATCATGGTTTGGGTAATTCCTCTCGTGAATCTTAAGTGGTCTGGAGGCATAAGTTATAACTTTTATGTTCTACCTTAACACACAACTTAGTCTAACTCTTGATGCATCCCAATACACAACAAAACCTTGCGTACCCTCTGATAAGGTCAACACTAGGGCAGGTAGAACCACACTCTTAGCTTTGGTGGATCCACTAGCTAAATATTATACAGGGGAACGTAGTTTATGGGACAAGGAGATTGATACTAGAAACCCAGACTCAACTTACGTAAAAGGTTTCCATCTCATGGGACATACATTGGGGATTCTGACTCAACTAGTGTAGAAAGATCCTGTTTGGAAGCCAGACTCAACTAGTGTAAAAGCTTCCATCTCATATACAATATCAACTCGGTGCTAAGCATGAATTCCCATGGAGTACATATTAAATCTTGATTTAATTCCTATTCATGCTTAATTCATATGATAGCTCTTAGATCATGCGTAGGAATAACCTTTCACTGTCCATGTCTTCATATAGGTTCAATAGGTGAGAAATACTTTCAACCTTAGAACCTCCATATTGTGAGAAAACCTTTCAGATCATATCATATTCATGCATAAATGTGTATGAGAACACCCTTTCACAACACAACAGCTACATCATATTCATAGACACTTCACTCTCAAAGTATTCTTAGAACATATAAATAGATTCCATAAAAACATGCATCATTCTCATACTTTACGCCTTCAAGGTTCAAAGCTCATATCAAATCAACATATCTAGAATTCAATACATTAAACATGTATATAATCATAATTCAGGTAACCCAATCACTACATGCATAATTTCATAGCATTCTTCTTTCATCAACAAAGACCCACATCACAAATTACATTGAGTAACATAGAGGTTTTATGGGTTCTGTCACGCCCCAAACTTGAGGAGCGCAACTGGCTCCTAATACCACAACTCAGGCCCGAGCCGACCCTGTTGAACCATTTGCTACTAGCGTATATAGTCACACGCAATCAAGGAAAAAAACAAGTATATCTCGGCTTAAAGCTAAGCCCTCGGCCGGCAAGGCCCTTGTCAACTGATCTATAAAAGAAACATCTACTTCCAGGAGATCATATAAATAAATAGCCAACTAGCACAGAAGTCCTGATTGGGCCGTCGAGGCCACCATGATATCTACACCAAAACTGAAAGCATGTATATATCAAGACAATACATCAAACAACTCACAAGCTTCAGCAAAGCAACAACCTAGGCCAGTATGGCAATAACGTAGCTATACACCCCACACACTAGTTTGTAAGCCTCTAAGAGTAGTAAAGATTGGCGGGACAGGGCCCCAGCCTACCCATAAAGATATATACAACAAAAGGTAACAAACCTCCCAACTCTGGTAGCTCCGGAGGAAAGGGGCCAGCCAATCGGATAGAAGTCAATCCTGCTACTTAGGAGGTCTACTGGGTCGTCTGTCGGGACCTGCATGCATGAATGCAGCGCCCCCAAGGCAATGGAGCATCACTACAAAATAATGTACAGAGTATGAAAGGCTATAGAATTAGTGAGCAAGTATCATAATATATCAAGAGCAATCACGCAAGGAAATCAAAATTTTAGATAAGTATGCTAACCCGCTACTGAATCTAAAAATACAAAAATGATCAAACATCAACCTAACCAAGCCCCCATAAGCTCGGTAGGTACAAACAACATACCACCTACCTAGGCCCCCATAAGCCCAGAATGTGCCAAATCACTCTACATACACCTATTGGTAGCCCTTTGTCTTTGTAAGAAGTCACATAGCCATTTTTGGCAACGATATAGCCCTGTAGGCAGCACATAGCCCTCTTAGGCAACATATCTCTATGGGCTGCACATAGCCCTCTTTTGCATCAGCATAGCCCTGTGGGCAACACATAGCCCTCTTTGGCGTCAAAATAGTCCCGTAGGCAACACATAACACTCTTTGGCATTAATATAGCCCCGTGGGCAACACATATCCCTCTTTGGAAAGAACATAGTCCTATTAGACATCATAGCCCCCATAGGCAGTTCATAGCTCAACAACTAACCACAATAGCCCCAAGGGCGACAACAAACAATTAAATAGGCTAAAGGCGTGCAATTTAGCTATAAATAATCTATATGAATAATCTCCAAGTCGTTCCTAACTTAGGGTCGTTCTTAACAGATTATGAGTCCCTAAAATGAGGGTTTATAACCACTCAATCAGCCAACCACTCACAATTACATCTACAAGATCACCAACATAAACTACCTCTAAGGAAACATGTCGACGAAGGGAATAACCTTAACATACCTTTCCAATAAACGCTCGAAAGACCGTAGTTCCTTCACGAAAGTTGTTCCTTGTCTCCTAAGCTTCGCAAACACTATATATACACAGCTGGTACGCACCTATAAACAGTTCATAATTAATCTTAAATCGGCAGATTTGCCATATTGCCCCAACTTGTCGAAACGTCCGTAGAAATTCATAAAAACAATCATAAAAGAGTCCCGAGATGATTACCTTAGTTAACCAAGTTTAAACCTTGAAGAAACACCAATAACTACAAATTTATATCCTCAAAAATCAGCTCCAAACGCAGCTAATATAAGGGAAAAACGATTGCCACGTGTAGGGATTACGTTTCTAGGCACGGGGGAAATGTTTAATGGTAGAAATCGTCAAAAACTAACCTTCATCATGCTAGAACTCCATAGGAACCCTCTCTTAAGCTTTCTCTCTGGTTTGGAACTGAAATGAAATGTTTTCATGGCTTAAAACGTTAAATAAGCCGACATACCAAATTTTTGACCCGACCCGAATTCTGCCCCGGCAGTCCCTAGTAAAACCCTCATAACTTTTTACTCTGATGTCGGTTTGATACGGGGTTTTGTGCGTTGCAAACTAGACTCGTAGGCCTTCGATTTAATGGGTAATAGGCCTTCTAAAATCTTTATATATTGGGAGAAAACATCCAATACATTTGACCCAAATTTCAGAGAAATCTTTAAGAAGGAACTTACGATAACTTTTGCTAACTTTTATTTTGCCACTTACTTAACTTCAAAACTTGAGATACAACCCTAGAACACTTAAAATATGACATACCACATCATTCTTAATTTATTACCCACCGTCCTTGTCTTTACATGAAGATACGAGTTAATTTAGACGTTTTAAAAAGTTGGGGTGTTACAGGTTCTTGGGGGATTCATCCTAAAAACATAGGGAAATCATCAATTCATACATAATATAAGATAATACAAACATTAGAATCATTTTTGAAAAGAACCCATGACTTTGGAATCAAACCATAACTTTTGGGGATTTCTATCTTTGAAATTAGTGTTTTGAAGGGACTCCATGGATGAAAGCTATCCATGGATGAAGGACTACCATACCTGATCAATGAAGACCAATGAATTTGGTGTGAAAAATTTGCTCCTTGAACCCTAGCTTTTACTTCCTTCTTCTTCTTCTTTGAGTTTTCTAGAGAGATATTTTTTTTGAAGAGGATGACCTTTTAGGAATTGATTTAGCTTTTGGAAATAATGAGTTGAATGGGTGGAAATTTTGGGTTATATGACTTATATAGTGACCCTAAGTTAAGGCAAAACGACCTCACTTAAGTTGGACTTAAACCAGAATTACCCGAAACACCCTTCAACTTAATTGAGCTGCCTAGCCCACCATGAGCCCTCCCATGAGCCGTGGTCTTCACCATGAGCCATGGTCTTGACCACGAGCCATGGTGGTGGGCGTGGTAGGTGGGGCAATGCCTACACCAATGAAGGCCGCCTTAGCCCACTCATTTGGCCCTTGCCCTCCTTTCTTGACTCTAACCCTCGTGTTTAGCTCTAGTTTAGCCTACTAGTTTTCGGGGTGTTACAGGAACTTAACTACTCGAGTTCTACAACCAACTGAGGCATAACATGCATGAAACCAGTCCATACCTAGAATAACATCAAAATCTACCATGTCTAACTCGACTAAGTTAGCAATGGTGTCCTTGTGATTGACAGAGATAGTACAACCACGATAAACTTTCTCAGATATAATAGACTCACCAATAGGTGACAAACACTAAAGGGCTCAAGAAGTTGCTCAGGAAGAATATCAAAATTCATGGCAATATAGTGAGTAAAAAAAGTAGACTCTCCTCTGGATCTAGCAAAGCATATACATCAAAAGTGAAGACTTTGATCATACTAGTGACAACATCTGGAGAATTCTCTATCTCTTGGCAACTGGTGATAACATATAGACGATTTGCCCCTCCGCCTATTCCTAAAATAGCTCCTTTAGGTGCATCCCTGTCTGGTGGAGCCACTAAAGAAGATTGGGCTCTATTGCCCCAATTTCCATTTTTATTAGGGAACTCTCATGAAGTGACCATTTTGACCACACTTGAAGCAACCAGTGGATCCATCACGCCACACTCTTGAGTGGTTCCTACCACACTTAGCACATGCAGGAGTCCCTGATGAGTCCTAGATTTTGACTCATTTAGGGCTTTGTTTTGACAGTTTATAGTCCTTAAATGCCTAATTTATGCTGCGAACTAATATTAAAATGTTGATTTATCGCTAAGAAAGCAAACAGAGCAAGGCAAGGACATTACGAAGTGAAAAGAGCTAAAAAGATGAAAAAAGGCTAAAGATAACACAAGATGAGAGTCGTCAAAGCCACTCGGTTACTCGCCGAGTGGCACTTTAGCTCGCCTAAAGTTCTAGATTGCCAGCCCTAGGGAGAAGCAAACTTGCTGATGGATTTGGACATTCGGCGGACCGCCGACTGGATCAGCGACACATTCTGGATCACCTAAAGTCACAGAACCTTGAGGATTAAAAACCAAGAAAGACTGGCGATGAGATGGAGTGATTGGCACGTTGATGACATGGTTAGCGATGCTCGAGTTACCTTGCCCAATGGTCCTTGCAGCTGAAATTTGGAAACTATAAATTGAATTTTAAAAGAGTTCAAAAGAGTCCTTGTTTTTATTATTGAAGTCCAATTTTAGTTTTCTTCCATTTTTGGAGAGTTTTCTTCGTATTTTCCATTGGAGAACAACTTTGAATGGTTTTTCAAGTAGATTCGAAGTGGGTCTTTGATTTTAAACACTTTGGATCATTTTAAAGACTCGGATTGCAATACCCAGATCATGGAGAATGTTTTTGGTACAAATTTCTATCTTTTTATGATGCTTGGCTAAAACCCCAATTCTTGGGGTGTGATTGTGTGATTATTTGCCTAATTAGCTTATGGGTATTGTTGTTTAATGACTTAAATGTTGTTTTAATGAGGGTTTGATCTAAAGCTGAGACTCTGAGTAGTAATTTATGAATACAATTACAATTTTAGCTTAGTGCTTTGGGCTTGCTCAATAAAGAGGTTCTAAAACCATAGTTATCGATTGATGATTGTAGTGTGTGGGTTGTTATGGGTTCAGCTTGAGAGATTTAATCTTAACTCATTGCTACCTTTCTAGCTCGAGAGAGTAGATAAATTAAGATTTTGGGCGGTTTTGTAGTGTCAAGCTTGCCGAGGTTCGAGGGAACTCACCTGAACCATAATAGTTGTTTGAGAGAAAACTATTACACCTATAGTCTAGCCTACCCACAGTGATTCAACACTTTATTAATAGTCTTCAATTAGCCATATAGTGAAATCAGCTTATAATCGATCACATACCAAGAATTTCGTCCTACTTTTCTAATCCCCTGTTTTAGTGATTATTGTAATTGGTAATTGATATCTTAAAACCTCCCATCTGACATTCGTTGTCAAACCTTTGACTTATTTTTTTTATTTCGACAATGTCTACTTCTATAACCGATTAGAATCGCATCTTTACTTCCTCATAGAATTGGGTACCACTCCCTGTGGGTTCGACCCCAACCTTTCATTGGGTTATATACTAGATTACGCTTTCCTACACCTAGTATTGGATGAGGTGTAATTGAGCGTTTATCAATCCCATTACATCCTTGTGCCACACTACCCTAAGACTGTGTAGGTCTAGCTTTGAAATTCTGTGAATTCTGATTCTGGAACTCACCTCTGTTCCTTGGTGCAAGTGCACTAGCAGATGATGGAGTAGGTCCATTTTGCTTTTGTTGGAAAAACGACCAGTTCACATTACACTTCTGCTATCCAGACTCGTTCCCAGTTGTCTTAGCTTTCTTATTTCAGAACTCTTCTCTATCTCTCAGCTTATCTTCCTCAACCTTCTGAACATGGATCATAAGTCTTGCTATGTCCATGTCTCCTATCAACATAGCTGCCTTACCCTCTTTGCTTGACAGACTAGACAACCTAGAAACAAATAAACTCATCTTGCTCTTCATATGAACAACCATTTCCGGAGCGTAGAGGGAAAGTTCAGTGAACTTGAGGTTGTACTCATGCATAGTCATGGATTCCTGCTTAAGAAGGAGGAATTCCCTTACCTTTGCCTCTCTTAGCTCACGGGGAAAGCAATGCCCCATGAAGGCCTCTTGGAACACAGACCAACTCACAATTGGTGCACCCTCAACACTACCCTTATTCTATTGATAAAACCATACTCTAACAATACCCTTCAGTTGGTATGCAGATAGTTCCACTCACTCAACATCAGCAACATGAATAACCTCGAAAACTTTTTGCAACTCTTCCACAATGTTTTCTGGATTCTCAGTGACACTTGAACCGGTGAAGTTTGGAGGATTAATCCTTAAGAACTCACGGATTCTAGATGTCACATCCTTTCGATCCCCTCTCTGCTAACCAGCTTGGTTGGCCACCACTTGACTCCATATCCGAATAGCATCCCGAAACTCAACATTAGTGACCGCTCCTTGGGTTTGCACTTCTGGTGCATTGGGTACCCCTTGATCCTCAACCTTCCTTTTAGTAGGATGACCTCGGACAGCTCTTTATGGAGGCATGATCTAAAAGATATGCGCAAGAATAAGTAAGAAAGAAACTTTCATAGAGATGACCTCTATCGCATGAAAAGAGTATGAAAGAAGTGAGATAGTTCCTAAATGTCGCAGCCTCCTAATTTTAGATATGGGGCACATCACATTGATAACTAGGACTCTACAAACATAACTTCATAGACACCCTAAGGCTCATGAACTCTGTGCTCTCATACCAAGCTTGTCACGCCCCAAGCCTACACCCTGAACGTGGCAGACATTCAATAACCATTGTTGGCCCCAAGCGAACCCTTGGCCTGGCTTAACTCTTAGCGGAAGACTTAGTCAACATTAAAATAACTCAAAAGATAAATTAATGTAATAAACTCAGAATGTTGTAATGGAACATTCAACTAGACAAAGGGGCAACTCATGTCTTTAAACATTTATAACTGAAATGGAAAAGACTCATGAACTAATGTCTATCTATCTATGAAGCCTCTACTAACTGAGATGGACATCGGGAAAAGACCCATGAATTCCTAATAACAAAATGAAATAACTAAAAGTAAATAGGGAATCCCTCGGAAGCAAGGAGGCTCACCAAACAACTCTGGAACTCAACTAGATCAACGAAGCGCTAGTTGCTGATTCTAGTTACCTGTATCTGCATCATAAAATGATAGAGGCCAAATGGCGTTAGTAAATTAAATGTACGAGCATGTGAAGGGAAATCTAAAAGATGAAATACACTAGAACTGGAACTGAAGGAACAGCTTACCTAGTCTCAACTCAACTCAACCTCAACTCAATTCAATATAAAGCAATAGCAGTAATGCAATATAAAGAAAAGCTTTTAAAAAAATAGATAACAACTCAATGTATTAGGAAATACAATATAAACTCTGTTTGTATGCAAAAGTTCAAAGTAAACGATGTTTGGGAAATTCTCTAACCGACAACCATTACTATGAGCTATGTGATGATACAACGTCTAGTCCACGGTGCTAGAACTGTCTTATACTTTGCTGGGGTATATAACTCCTCAACTAAATGGATCCACTAGTCTATGCTAAAAAGTCATAAAAGAATCATCTAAAAAATATGACCCTTTTCTACCCACGTTGGCTACATAGTTTATAGGGGTTCCATAATGGTGCTCAATACTACTCCCAAAATATAGTTAGCTCATTATGTTTTAAAGAATACATTTCATGTTCCTTAACTTTGAGATTATTACTCAAAAGGTTTTCTCTAAAGATAGATAGTACTTTAAACTACTCATAAGCTCCTTTGGAAATCGGTGTTTCCACTTTTCTTAAATATAGAAACATCTACTCTGGGGAATACTTAGTTCCCATACATAATTTTAAAGAAAATGAACTTAGCTCTACTCTTCCTCAACTCAGTGGTCGAGTCATTTAAAACAAATTTTAAAACAATTTGTAAAAGACTTCTTAAAATGACTCGAAGAACTTTCAAGACTTGGCTCTTAGCTCTACCTTGAATTTGAATTATGAATTCAAGGTTATGGTTCATGTTATGAATGATTTCTAGATGTTTAGAAGTATTTTAGAGTAGTTAGAATCAAAGGGTAGTAAAGGTACCCTTTGAAAGAACTCAGACGGGCAAAAATAATGGAGAAGGGGTGGGGGAAGGCGACCCTGGCGCATTGAGTGGTGTGGGGTACCAGCCCCTAAACTACATATAACTATTCTTGGTGCACTGTTGGCATGGTGCGTCAGCTAACCCTAGCACGTTGGTGGCGTGTCGCCCCATACACCGCCCAGAAAATCCGACAAATTTTCCTCTTCGATTTTTGACCCTAATTCGCCTAGAATCGAATGGTTTCTTCCCCAATCACTTAGAATCAAATACTCCACAAAAGTACACAAGAATATACAACTCTAAATTCCATACGATTATCTCAAGAACTCATCAAACCCATCATAATTCAAGAACAAACACAATACTTTAAGAACAGTAATCAAGAACTCAATTCCTTCAATTTTGAGAACGGAATTTCTTAAGAAAACATGATTGGCATGTGGGTGAATGAATCCATCACTATGAGAACTCATATACCTCTTAGGGATCAAACCCTTGGCGAAATCTGCAACAAAACTCAAGAATCTTGACGAACGCCTTGAACTTTTCTCTTTTTCTCATCTTCTCCAACTCCTCTCAAAACCCTAAGCATATTTTGATTTATGAAAACTGACCCAAATCAGATTTGACCCCAAAACATTACTAAAATTTGAATTAATCTGATTGGATAAGGAAAAGACCAAAATACCCCTAATATTTTTGGGTAACTTTCTTTAACTAGACAACCCGACTTCAAATGGGCATATCTCCCTCACACGAAGTTGAAAATTAGCAAACTCGGTGGCGTTGGAAAGAAGATTCCAAGACCTTTCATTTGATATCTTATGAGCCACCTAACTCATAGTCATTTGAAGTTGACACATAACTCATAACTTATGCCTAACTTGCAAAATTTTAGATTTTGCTATTTACAATTTAGTTCTTTCTATTTTTAGCTCCTTCAAATACCGAGGTGTTACACCATCGGCCGGTTCAGTTTGGTTTTATGTATTACCAGTCCTATTTATCATTTTTCAGTTTTTAAGTATGCTAATCAAATAACAAACCAATAAGATATTCTTTATCGATTTTTGATTTATCAATTTTTGGTCATTAACGGTTTAATTTTCTGATTACCCAATAAGAAAATGCTTGATAATGCTCAAACTACTCTTTAAAATCAATTAAAAGAGTAAGCAATCATCGCCAATAAAAATACCGAACTACGAATCAGGGTCGAATCCCACAGAGAATGATATAGCGCTTAGAATTCTATCAAGAAATTTGGAATTCATAAATGAAAAACAACAAATCGGAGCATAACACAATACCAACTACATTAAATCAACACCAACCCCATAAAAAATACCAAACTAAGAGTCAACCTTTCACATTCGGCGTATCATCGAGTACCACATTTGTTCGTCTGTCAAGCCTTCAATCTTTCTCCAAGTACTGTCACATTTGGCAATGGTCACCTTGTTCTCCCTTTGCCTTTGGCAAGTCACCAATCATCTTTTAGTCTGCCGACATGTCTCAATTAATTCAATTGTTGTGCACTGTCAGCTTGGGCGACGTCATCAATGCCCATTAAATAAATATATGACTGCTCACTTCTCTAACAATTTGGTGCGATACAATGAAACAAACAAATAATATGTGACATATAATGGAAATTGCATTAACAAGAGTAGATGTAGTACGAAGACTACAATTACATGGTACATCCAAAACATATATAACGTGAATTTTTTGATGTGAAGTTCAAGTATTGTGAAGTGTGAAATGTGTAGACTGTAGTGTAGGGTGTTGATATTGTGTATAGTTATGTTAAATTGTTGATATTTAATTTTTACGAAGGGTAAAGTGGTATACTGCCATCGTCTTAATTGATTATCGGATTACATAATAACACAAAACTAAAAATCGATACCGAATGATAACCCAATATTTTCTTTTATAAAACCATTAAAAATTCGCTAACCCAATAACCTAATAGCGATTACCCAATAATATTTTTTCGGTTCGATTTATTGGTTAGTTTAATTTTTGCACACCGCTACTTTATATGTAGCAATTCTTTCTTTCGTTTCAACTACAAATATAAGACTTTAACTTATTTGCATGCCTAATACTTACATCAAATAAATATATAATCAGATCTATAATATTTATAAAGTACAATTATTTCCATCTTAATTAATGCAATACTTTTCCCTTTTCAATATTCAAACTATATGATCTTTGATCAACATTTTAAAAAAAAAAATTAGTCACATTGATGAGAAAATTGCAAGCTTGCAACTTACTTTACCTTTTTAATGATTTTTTTAATATCTAAATTTTAATATGTATAAAAAAATTAAGTTGATTTAAAATTAAGATTTGAGAAACGATAAGTGGTACATAATTTATTTGAAACAAGTAAGTTAAAGAACATGTATTGAATGAAAATGGAAATGGAAATAAAGACAACAACTTATTTCTTCTTCTAATTAACATCAAAGACAACCATTTGATAGGAGGCACACTACCAACTGAGCTAATAACCCATCGTGTAAGCCCCCCACATGTCTTAACAAACAATAGTTCAATAGCAGTGAATGCCAGAGCACCCCCCACTAACATGAGCGCCTTCATAGTAATGACAGACATCATTGCAAAAATATGGACACAGGGCTACAAGTTGGCTAGGAACTTGGCACCAATTTTTTGCCTTCATGGGCATCTCTGCTCATTATTATAAGTATGAATTTTTTTGACACAAATTAAAATAAGATATAACAAATAATTAACCTCTTTTTAGATTAAGAGGATCATATAATATATATTGATGAATGGAATGAATCCTACATCAGTGAAAGATGAGAATCATATATGGAGGATAATTTATCTTCACTATCTCATTCCTTCTACTTCTAATAGCAAAAAAAATATATAAGTAAAGTACTTTCCATATCCTAAATAATGCCCAACTTCATATAATTTGTCTTCACAATCTTGTTCCTTTCTATAAGGAAAAAAAGATAAATAATTAAGCACCTTCCATATAGTAAATTTCAAAGTTTTTTAATGGCAAACTTTTTAATTCTATAAGCAAAAAAGGATACATAATTAAGTTCAATCCATATCTTAACTTTCCATGTTTTTTATGGAATTTTTTTAATGAATCATATTAAATTAGGATCACAATCCTCTATAAAAACCCAAGGTTAACGTTTTATTTTCATCATAGTTTACATAGAGTAGCATTACCCCACTGAAGGTTTTAACATTTTGTTTTCATATTATTTTATAGAGAGTAGCATCACCCCCATTGAGGTAATTAGTTTAATTATTTCCTTTTTCTTATTATATTTATTCTCATTAATGTTTCTATATAGGTCAGTGATGAGTCCACAAATTAGACTCATTCAGGGCTATATTTTAATAGAAATTGTGTCCTCAAATGCTTATTTTGTCTTAATATATAATAAAAACCCTTAAGTTTCAGGTATTTGAAGTTAAAGAGAGCATGAACACTACGTCACAAAAAGGAATGAAAAGGGCTGAAAAGAACAAAGAAATAAAGGCCTGAGAATCGCCGAGTCCACTTGGCGAGTCGCCGAAGGGTCTTACTTCAGCTTTTGTTCTAGTGTGCTAAACCCTGAAGAAAAGGATCAAGTTAGCAAAAAAAAGGAGCAGTCGGCGCATCGCCGAGCAGTTCCGCGAAGCAGTACCATGCCGCCCAATAACCCAGAGCACGACGATGTTGAAGGCTGGTACAAGACGATGATGAATTACACCAAAGGGCAAATCGCCGAGTTGATCGGAGATTCCGACTAATGACGCCAAACGATCCGCTGCAGCACAAATCTATGATAACTATAAATACTAGTTAGAGTTTTAGTTTTTTGGTGTGGAACATTTTTATTATAATTTTTCACTTAGAATAGTACTTTGGATAGTTTTGCTCTAAGTTTGAGAGGGTTTTGAAGACTTGAAGAAAAAGAGGGTTTCATCTCCAAGGATTTGGACTTGGGTCTCTTGGATTCTTAATTCTTGGCTTATAACAAGACTTAAATCTTCACACCCATTTGAATGCAAGCTCATTTAGGTATAAATTTCTATCTCTTGATATGTGGCTAAAAACCCCAATTCTTGGGGTGTGATTTAGCGAATATGGGTTAAGATAATATTTGGGTCTTGCTTGCTGATAGTCTATTCGTAGTTTAAATGATTTCGTTTAGTGGTTGTGGATGAATTTAATGAATTTGTAGTTGCAAATACAAGTTTATTTATGTGTTTTTGACTTGCTCGAAAGAGAGGTCATAAAACTAAAACCACTAAATTGATGGCCAGTGTGAGTGGGTCGACATGAGGTTCAGCTCGAGAAAGTGAACCCTAGTCCCATACCTACACACTCACCTCGAGAGAGTGAGTGGGTTAAGGCATATGCTGGTCTTCATGCGGCAAATGGGTGTCCGAGAGGAACACATTTGAAATAGGGTAAGTTGCTCGAGAGAGAGCTTATCCCCTTTAAAGTCTAGCATAGTCACAATTACTCTATGAATCTTCTATTGAAAGCATGTACCCAATACTCTAGATTAACCCGTATTCCTATCACATCCCAAGCAGTCCCTCTCATTATTTAGAAACCCTTGTTATTTTGCTGTTTTTACTTACTCGTGAAAAAACCCCTATTGTTAACTGACACTCTTGTGTCCTCCTTTTAATCTACAATATTTTTACTCGTTAATGTCTTTAGCTACGACTAGTTAGAATGAAATTTTATTTTTCTATAAATTCTCAAAACCACTCTCTTGGGACGATCCCAACCCTTGGTTGGGTTATTATACTATTGCATGATTGTAGACACTTGACTTGGAAGTGGTGTCCTTGATTACGTAAACATCAATAACTAAAATCTCTCAATAATTGGATTGTTTGTCTATTATCTTTTTTTGGCTATTATAGAAAACATAAAAAATCAATTCCAAAAAATAAATGATTGTTATAGTGAATTGTTGTTATAGAAGTGATTGTTACATGGATATCTAACTATATTAAATAAAGAAAACTCTATTGTTTATCAAGTTATTAAATAACAGTGAAAATGGTGCCATTTTCCGATGATGATGATGTTGATAGGAGACGAGAGATTTGCATGGAGCTGTAGAATGTGAGACAACATTTGAGAGAATTTGATGATCAAGTGCCAGATGCTAGATTACAAGGCAAGGATGTAAAATCTAGCATCTCACATTTAATTTGAGCATCAAATCCTCTTATATGGTGCCTCACATTCTCTAGCTTCGTGCACATCTCTCGCTCTTGTCAATGTCATCATTAGATAACGACGACATTTTCCTTGTCATCTAATTACTTGACCAAAAAAATAGAGCTTTCTTTAGTTAATATAGTAAGACCTCTCTATAACACATATTAATTATTCCAAACAAACATTTAGACATGAACTCTGCAAATATTATAACCCTATATCCTAATCCATGTCCCAATCTAATAAAGGACCCAACCCCGGCCCTAGACTAACAATGAACTATATCAATTCATCGAATATTCCTACAGGGAAGAAAATAAAATCAAAGCTAGTTATGATAAAATAAGTTGTATCATTAAAGGCAACTTATTTTATGGTATGTACCTTTGATTTTATTTTCTTCCTTGTAGGAAGATTATAAAAATTGCTATGTTGGTTGATTGTTGTGAGGAAATGATCATAATATACACAAGACAATAAAATTTAATTTTGTGTTAATGTATTTGTAAGTTTAATTTTTGTAATTTCTTTATTTATAGTCTTCACAAATAGGTGTATGATCTGCGTATAAAACTCAAGTTTTCTTGTGGGATATTATCAAGTACGTATTTGGTAACTAATACAATGCAATGACGAATTAGCTGAGGGAAAACATTAAAAAGGTTTTTTTTTTTTTTTGTCTTTATACTTCCAAGAAAACCCTAAACGAATTTCTTTACTAATTAAAGACCCAAAACAATTCGATTTTCATCTATTCTCTCTCAAACCCTAAGAAAAATCAAAGTAGAAGACTCCATTCAAGATTCTTTCAATCTCTTTCAAGATTCTTTCGATCTCTTTCAAGATTCTTCTTCAAGGTAAGTCCTTCTCCAAGAATTTCATTCTTTCAAACTCAAATTCCTCCATACAATTATGTATCACTAAAAAAATCATAATTCTTGGCCATAGAGTTTAGAAGCTAATCCAAGAAATCTCAAGAAAGGTTTTCTTGATTGTTCTCCTTCAAGCTAGGGTTTCAAGGTTTCTAATCAAGTTATTCTTCAAGATTATTCAAGAACCTTGTTCTTCCAGGTATGTAAGACTATCATGATGTTGGACTAGTTCGTCCTCACGCCCTACATCTACTTTCAGATCAGTAAAAGAGTAATCTATGATTCTTTCCCTAGATTTGAGTATTCTTGAGGTAAGTTGATTTTGAGTTCTTGAGTTCATGTTTCTTTTAAAAAATCTATTCTTAATTATTGAGTTTCTATATTGTTATTGAGATTCTTGAGTTGAATTGTTTATGTCTAAAATTCAGCATGAACCCTATGAATTGAGTTATAAGTCTTGAGATTCTTTAAAAGCCAATCATTGTGTTTCAAACTGAGTTTTGAAAAAAAAGTTTAAAGGTTCTATTTCATAAAGACTTAAGAGTTTCTAATGTTATTATATATATATATATATATATTCATATACATATGTGTCTATGTTAATTATTGGACTTAAATGATAAGTTCATAAGTGCATTTTTTCAAGAAGGTAATTACATCTCATGTTTTGAAAAGTATATCAAGTAATGTAAGAAGTCCTTCTTTGTAATGGGTGAACTGAGCACAATGTTATATTAATTATTATGGGAGTAATATCGAGCACCGAATTGGGTTAGAGTCTTTTATGATTCAGAAGTCCCATAGAATTATGTAGCCACCGTAGGATACGATAGGATTGATTCTTCATGAGAGTCCTTACTGCCTCTGAGAAGGCTAATTAGATGGATCCGTAGTCACGATATCATCCTATACCCCGCAAAGTATAGGATGGCTTGGCAACGTGATACGAAACGTTGTATCATTTCCAGGCTCATGGTAATGGTTGTTGGTTAGAAAAACTCCCCACAAGTAAAATATATTATTTTCATGTTGTTTTCATTGTATATTTTACTGTAAAGCTTAAATGATTTTCACTTTACGTCCATGCATGATTCAGTTGAGTTGCTTTCAGTCATTCAGTTCAGTTATTTGTTAACTCATCCATATTACATACTCCTACATTCCATGTACTGATGTCATTCGACTTGCATCTTTTTATGATGCAGATATATGTATTCATGATTATCAATAGGCATTTCGTTGAGATCACTCTACACTCCAGTTAGCTTTGGTGAGACTCCTTGTATTCTAGAGGACTTCACAGTTACTTTCCAGTTAGTAGTTTTGAGGTGTTGTGGGTCTTGTCCCGAGATCCTTCCTTAATAGTAGAGGCTTCATAGATAGACCATTTTGGAGAGTCTTTCAGTTTCAGATGTTTTATTTAAAACGTACATTTCATACTCAGTATATCCAGTTGAGTTTTGAGATTCAGTAATCTGTTTTTTTTAAATATTTCTTTCAATTTGATGCTTATGTATGCTTGAGTTAGTCTTCTACTTGTAGTCAACCAGGATTAGGGTTCGCGTAGGGGACAACAATGATTCTCGAGTATCGGCCATGTCCAGGGTGTAGGCCTGGGTCATGACACTAATTAATTATTGTTTTAGAGAGGTTTGACCATAAAAAGTAATATTTTTCTTATTTTTTTTGTTTTTTTATTTGGTAATTAATTTATCATGGAAATGACGTTGTCAAATGATGACGGCGATAGAAAGTAGGAGATTTACAGGGAGTTGGAGAATTTGAGACATCATTTGAGAGACATCAAAGCTATGATACAAGATGCTAGATTACGCGGCAAGACTGGAGTGGTGGCTTTGCTGATAACAAGACTTATGCTTATTTGAGGTGAGAAACTGAATTGGAAAATGAACTGGAGACTTATTATACTACCTTTTATCGTAGATAACTTTGATAATTAATTTTATTCCCTATGGGATGATTATATGAATTGTTATGTTGTTGTTGATTGTTGTCAGGAGAAAAATATTATAATATATGCAAGAGAATAAATTTTATTCTCTCTAGATTTGAAATCCTACACCTCTATGATGTGTTGAAGCATATCTATGTTTTTCGTTTTCTCTAATAATTGTCTTCACAAGATAGATGTAAGATTTGTGTACACACTATTGTACTCCCATATTCCACTTTTTTTTAAGTTACGCGTAAGAGAAGGGATAATTGAGGAGGGAATTACAGAACATTTTGCTATTTGATTGTATGAGTACAGATTTGTAACTTAATTATTTGAAAAATATAAACATGTTTACTTGTTTGGGAGGAACTTTATGTGAGGTTAGTAAATTGAAAATACTTTTAATATGATATGATATTAATTGCTTTAGTTGAGTTCACACGATTTTTCTTAAAGAGTCCTTAGATTATCGAAAAGATTTTTACATCGTATAATATGTATATTTTCTTTTTTACTTTTACAAATATAGAATTAATAATATGCTCCTACCTAACCATCTCCCTTTTGAACTAATAAAGTTCTACATATACATGACTCATCACTTTATAGACTTATATAGAGATTAATAAATTGTGTGTCATCCAAATCATATGAGTATTTAAGATTACCAAAGCACACTGAAGACTTCCCTTTTGTTTATGCGTCTTCAAAACTATTGTTAAAGATAATAAACCGATCTGTAGATGAGAAAAGGCACTAAGATGGGCCCCACACCGTCACTCCACAATCTTCATATTCACCTTGTCAAATCATTAGTTGTCATATCAATTATTGGACTAAAACAATATAAAAATACTCTTAACAAAACATAATATTATTATTTATTTTGGGTCGTGCTACCTACACAATTTCTCTAAAAGGTTTCACACCATCGATTGGTTCAGTTCGGTTTTATGTATTATCGGTTTGATTCATCATTTTCAGTTTTTAAATATGCTAGATCAATAAGATATTCTTTATCAGTTTTTGGTAATTAATTGTTTGATTTTTGGTTTACCCTATAAGAAAATGTTCAAAATAAATATATGAGAAATTGCATCAATTCGAATAGATGTAGTACGAAGACTACAATTACATATTACATCCAAAACATAATCTATCATTTTTTATGAGAAGTAAAAGTATTTTGATGTCTGAAATGTGTAGATTTTAGTGTGGAGTATTGATATAGTGTATAGTTATGTTAAATTAATAATATTTATTTTTTATGAAGGGTAAAGTAGTATATTGCTATCGTCTTAATGGGTTATCGGTTTACCCAATAACTCAATACTAAAAATCAATACAGAACTATAACACAATAATTTTTTTTATAAAACCATTAAGAATGCGCAAACCCAATAACCCGATAGCAATAACCCAATAATATCATTTCGATTTGGTTTGTTGGTCGGTTCAATTCTTGCACACTCCTACCTTATATGTAGCGCTTCTTTCTTTCGTTTCAACTACAAATATAAGACTTTAACTTATTTGAATCCTTAATACTTACGTCAAATAAATATATACCTTCTATCACATTTATGCAATACTTTTCGCTTTTCGATATTCACACTATATGATCTTTGGTCAACATTTTTTTTTGAAAATCATCGTATTGATTAGAAAATTGTACGTTCAATGCAACTTACTATACTTTTTTAATAATTTTTTTATTATTTAAATTTTAATCTGGAAAAAAATTAAGTTGATCTTAAATTAACATTTGAGAGAGAATAAGTGGTACATAACTTTTTTGAAACAAGAAAATTTAAGAAAATACATAGAATGGAAATGGAAACTAAATAAAGACAACAACTTGTTTTCTTCTTCAAATTAGCATCAAAGACAAACATTTGATAGGGGCTGCCACTCTTCCAACTGAGCTAATATCCTGTCGTGTAAGCCTCCTACATGTCTTAACAAGTAATGGTGCAATAGCACTGGCAGCCAAAGCATTCCCCACTGACACCGCCTTCATAAAAATGATAAACATCGTTGCAAAAATCTGTACATAGGGTATGAAGGATTTTTTTTTCCGATTTTCTTCTGTGAACTCAAGCCAAAATGCAACCTTGAACCATAATCCAATCCTCATCCCCGACCTGAGATTCGATCCCAACTTAGAGACTCGACCAAGTAATGGGTAATTGTCGGGTCTCAAGGTTAGGGTTTGTTCTTAAGTCGTTGTTAGGGACAACAGTTGGGTCCTTCATTGGGTTGGGGCCCAACCATTGGGACATGGATTCTGATATAGGTTTATACTATTTGCATAGTTACGTTTATATTTACATATTTTTGGGATAATGTTTTCTCCTTACTTACAAAACACCAAAAAATAAGTAATCCAAAATATGTTCATTCATACCTAACACACTCTTAAGTCTTCTTCATATAATTTGTTCTCACTATTTTATTCCTTCTACTTCTATAATCGAACAAAGATAAATAATTAAGTACCTTCGATATCTTAAATGTCCAATTTCATATAATTTGTGCTCGCTATCTCGTTCCTTCTATTTTTATAAGAAAAAAAAAAAGGATAAATAATTAAGTTCCTTCCATATACAAAATTTCCAAGTTTTTTATGGCAAACTTTTTAATTCTATAAGAAAAAAAGGATAAATAATTAAGTTCCTTCCAAATCTTAACTTTCCATGTTTTTTTATGGCAAATTATTTATTGCATCGTATGAAATTAGGATCACAATCCTCTATAAATTTCCAAGGTCTTAACATTTTATTTTCATAACATTTTACATAGAGTGGCATCACCCCACTCAAGGTCTTAACATTTTGTTTTCATCACAATTTATATATAGTAGCATCACCCCTGCTGAAGTAATTAGTAAATGATTGTTATAGAGATATCTAAATATATTAAATATAGAAAATTCTATTTTTGTTGTCCAGTTATTAATAACAGCCATAATGGTGTAATTTTCTGATAATGATGTTGACAGGAGGTGGGAGATTTGCATAGAGCCGAAGAATGTGAGATACGATGTGAGAGAAATTGATGCTTAATATGTGAGATGCTAGATTATGAGTCAAGGATGTATAATCTAGCATCTCACATTTAATTTGAGCATCAACTCCTCTCACATGGTACCTCACGTTCTCCAGCTTTGTGTAGATCTCTCGCTCTTGTCAATGTCATAATCAGAAAATGACGTCATTTTTGCTATTACTTTAATTACTTGACAAAAAAAATAGAGCTTTGTTTAGTTAATATAGTAAGACCTCCTTGTAACACTCATTATTCCAAAAATATTTAGACATAAATTCTAAAAATACTATAATCCTAGATCCGGATCCAACTCCCAATCTAATGAAGGACTCAACCCCGACCTTAGCCTTAACAACGACTTATAGTAATTTTTATAATCTTCCAACAAGGAAGAAAATAAAATCAAAGATACTTATGATAAAAGAAGCGGCATCATTAAATGCAACTTATTTTATCATAGGTACCTGTGATTTTAGTTTCTTCCCTGTAGGAAGATTATTAAGATTTCTATGTTGGTTGATTGTTGGGAGGAAATGATCATAATATACACAAGAGAATAAAATGTAATTTCTTGTTTAACTATTTGTAAGTTTAATTTATGTAATTTCTTTAATTATGGTCCTCAAAATAGGTGTATGATCTGTGTATACATCCCAATTCCACTTATAGCCGGATAATATCAAGTGGGTATTTTGGACATGAAAATATGTATATAAAAAATTACTTTATTTTAAATTTCAAAGTTGCAGTTGGAGTTGTGTTTAACCATACTTTTTGCAAAGATCTTTTAGAATTTTAATGTATTTTTTCTAAATATGATTTATATCTCTAATTTTCAAAAACCTAGTAAATCACCAGCCTTGAATAATTGACCTCAAACATACAGTCAAATTTAATCTATAAGAGTAATATCTCAAAATTAGATAATCACATAATGTCAGTTTGAGGAAATTAGTCTCTCAAGTTATCACATATAACAAAAATATTTTATAACATTAACACCAAATTTTTTTAGTCTCTTCATGTTTAATTGGCTAAATGTTTTGAAAAATTAGTCAACGATAATATAAGTAAGCTTAATTAGACAGATATTTATGTTGATTTTATCTCCCTAGAGGCATACTCCTTAGAGTTTGCTGTGTTTGTCTCGAGTCATATATATACTATATAGTTTAATAAAATATTTCTTTAGATACGATACTAATGTAAAATATTTGAATTAATTGTCTATATAAAAATTGTATGTATAGCGATTTTCAACTTTCTTTTGACTTATATCAATTAAATATATAATCATATCTATAATATTTATAAAGTGTTATTATTTCTTCAGTCTCAATTTATGTATTATTTTACGCTTGATGATATTCAAACTATTTGATATAAAACTTTTGAGAAACGATAAGAGGTACATACTTTATTTAAAACAAGCAAATTAAAGAACATACATGGAATGCAAATGGAAACTAAATAAAGCTAACAACTTGTTTCTTCTTCTAATTAATATGACAATCATTTGAGATAGGATGCTCTATCAAGTAAGCTAATAGCCTATCGTGTAAGCCTTCTACATGTCTTAACAAGGAATGGTGCAATAGCATTGATAGCCAAAGCATTCCCCACTGTCACCACCTTCATATTAACAACAAACATCATTGCAAAAATCATCACATCACTGAAAGATGATAATTATGGATTTCTAATAAGATTTGGATAAATCTTCCCCTATTTAACCGTCTTTTAAGGTGTGAACTAAGGTCAGATCTTAAATCGACATGATATTAAAGTGAAGTCCGATTTGACGTAGAACATAATATATATGTGAAAAACTATTAATATTGAAACATGTATTCATAACTCCAAACGACTACATACTTTTGTTGGTTGCAACCATGAGAAGTATGAAAATTGCCAGAAATAAACGGTTGTGGAAGAACCCCATTATATTTTGTGTATATTTTGTAGAGAGAGAAACTAATTCAAGTGTGATTTTATGTGCTATGGATGTGAGTATTTATAGAATTATTTCTTCATAAGATTCAAAACCCTACTGCATTTTCTGTTATAGAGTGCATGGGATACACTCAGTAGCGGAGCTAAGATTTTTATGAAGGAGATTTAAAATCTCCTTAATATATGTTGAAGGAAGTTCAACATCTACTATACTATATATCTATGTAAACATTAAAAAATAAGTTTATCTGTATATAAATAATATAATTTTTCATTTGAAGGGGTTCATCCTGACACTATGTTTACTCTGCCCCTAGATACACTATTATTTCCGTAACACTTCAAAAAAAATTTTGAGCTAAGACTCGAATCATTCTTCATTGTGAGTAGGATTTTACCAAGTAATTTAAAATTTCTTAAGTATTAAGGTCAGGCCACAAGCTATATCACCTTGAGTTCATAAAAGAATTAAAGAGAATTCATTCAAGTCATTCCTTAGTTCTTTTAAGTTTTGGGTCAACTTCAAATGACAATAAATTTCAGTACAAGATGATTTACGAGATCCATAAGATATCAAATGATATCTGAGTCTTCTTTCCA
The DNA here is from genome assembly GCA_035578085.1 of Solanum pinnatisectum. Taxonomy (NCBI): domain Eukaryota; kingdom Viridiplantae; phylum Streptophyta; class Magnoliopsida; order Solanales; family Solanaceae; genus Solanum; species Solanum pinnatisectum. The sequence goes on from CM069078.1 coordinate 18,610,627, forward strand.
ACGCCACCGAGTTTGCTAATTTTTGAGCTCGTATGAGGGAGATATTCCTTTTTGAAGTCAAGTCGTCCATTTAAGGAAAGTTACCCGAAAATAGGAGGGGTATTTTAATCGTTTCCTTAGCCCCACTTATTCTAAACGCAAAATACACCAAATTAAGGGTCTAAACTGATTAGAATCAGTTTCATTCATCCCCAAACTGTTTAGGGTTTTAGAGAGAAGATTCAAGAGGAGAAAAAGTTCAAAGTTTCAAGCGTTCGTTAAAGAAATTCAAGATTTCACCAAGAACCTAGTTCTTTGAGGTATATAAGCTTCCATAGTGTTGAGTTTGTTCACCCACACGTAAATCATGAGTTTCTTTTACAAATTTCATCCATCAGATTGAGTATATTGATAATCTTGTTGAGTTATTGAGGTTTTGTTCTTCGTTCTTTGATAATGAAGGTCTTGTTGAGTTCTTGAGGTGAGAGTTGCGAATTTCATTCTTTCCAAATCAAATTCCTTCATACAAGTATGAATCACTAATGAAAATCATAATTCTTGGTCATAGAGATTTCAAAAAACTCAAGAATCTCAAGAAAGGTTTTCTTGATTGTTTACCTTCAAGCTAGGATATCAAGACTTCTCATCAAGATTCTTCAAGAACCTTGTTCTTCCAAGTATGTAAGGTTATCATAGTGTTTGACTAGTTCGTCCTCACACCCTACATCTACTTTCAAATTAGTAAAAGAGAAATCTAGGATGCTTTCCCTAGATTTGAGTATTCTTGAGATAAGTTGATTTTAAGTTCTTGAGTTCATGTTTCTTTTAAAATTCTATTCCTAATTATTGAGTTTCTATATTATTATTGAGATCCTTGAGTTGATTTTTCATGTGTATATTTCAGCATGAACCTTATTTTGAGTTATAAATTTTGAAAAGCTTTTTTTTAAAGGCAACAATTGAGTTTTAGATTGAGTTTTTGGAGGAAGTAAAGATGTGTTTTGAGAAAAGAGTTTTATAAAACATTATTTGTATGACAATCGAGTATGATATCAATGTTTAAGCAGTATGGTATCTATTTATGTCATCAATGTTTAAGCAGTATGGTATCTAGTTATGCCATCAATGTTTAAGCAACATGGTATCTAGATATACCATCAATGTTTGTACAGTATGACTTCCCGAGTCATCAATGATCATATTAAAATATCATTTTGATATGTTTTTTAGAAAGAGTTTTCAAGTATAAATTGAGTATGAGTATAAGGGGGCTATGTATTCCCAGAGTTATAAATTTTTACATTGATAAAAGAGAAACTGAGATTTCTAAATGAATTATGAGTTCAAAAGATATTTCAAAAGCAGTTACCTCTTTTGAGAGGATAGTTTGAGAAATTATCTCAAACCACAGAAAGAGTTATGTTTTTCAACATATGAGCTAATAATTTTTTAGGAGTAGTATTGAGCACCGATATGGGGGATAGTTTAGACTACTCACAACCCTCATAAACCACGTAGCCCACGTGGGTAGAAAGGGTCATACTTTTTATATGGTTCCTTAATGCTTTTTAGCATAGACTAGTGGATCCACTTAGTAGTAGGTTCTATACCCCGACAAAGTACAGGAAAGTTATGGCAGCATGGGCAAGATACTGTATCATCACATAGCTCATAGTAATGGTTGTTGGTTAGAGAATCTCTCATAGAGTTGTATTATATTTTTATATACAAACTGAGTTATTATTGTATTCTTTAATAGATTGAGTTTTTATCTATTGTTTTAAAAGTTTTCCATATATTGCATCTTTTATTGTTGCTTTATTTTGAGTTGAGTATCTAGACTTGAGTATCCAGAGTTGAGTATCTTATTGTTGAGTTGAGCCCCATTTTTCTGAGTTGAGTTGAACTATGTTTCACAGAGTTGAGTCTCTTATTATTGAGTTGAACTATGTTTCATTGAGTTGAGTAAGTTGAGAAGAGGTAAGTATGTTTCTTTTCCATTATTTCACGCTTATGTTTATATTTTAGAATTCTCCTTACATGCTCATACATTGCATGTACTAACGCCGCATCGAGAGGACCCAATATACCCTGCCAGAGGTATGGAGGCATGTTTGCGTGATCACTAAAATGATGCCTACAGAGGGGACTTACATCCTATGGGGCACGTAGTTGTGGGATTTGACTATTACTGACCCTAGTCCACTCGGTATTAAGCTTCTCCCAATCTATTAAGTAATTAAAAAGTTATGACTGAAGTTCTGAAATACTAGATAGCTCAAAATAGTTGCATGCTAACTGAAAATGAAACATTAATATACTGATAATGAAACATTTAAATCTGAGGCACATATAACTGAAATATCTAACCTAGCATATGTAATTCATGAACTAAATGAACTACATAACTAAGGTTCTGAATTTATGAAGGAATCTACTTAAAACCATACTAAAATCATGATAATCTGATTAGGGACATTAAACTAACTTATTCATAATGATCTACTGTAATTCTAGAAATCGTAGGTCTAGATAATATTAGGGAATCAAGAATCTCACTGAGACCTAATGGGTGAAAGGAACCCACTAATGAAATCCCACATACTTGGTAACGAATTTCACGGAGAAATCTTTCAATTTCGGGGTTGAAACTGATGAAAACCTGCTGCGTTCTTGGGAAGGGTTGTGACCTGACCTACGATCTGTGGGTCTGGCCGTGGGTTATCACTTAGAATTATTTTCTCAAGCTTCTGGGGGAGGGTCACAGGTGGTACACCACGGACCTACAGGACAGACCGTGGGTCCTTCTACGGTCCGTGGATGGTACCCGTGGGTACCACTCACAACATCTGAAATATGCAATTTGGTGTGTTCTATTACATCGTGGATCTTAAGTTGCTTTTAAACATAGAGAATAACTTTACCATTTTGCATAAGCACACATCCAAACCCAATTCTAGAGGCATCACAATACATCACAAAACCATTTGTACCTTCTGGTAAAGTAAACACTGGAGTGGAAGTAAGTCTATCCTTTAACTCTTGAAAACTCTTCTCACAAGCTTCGGACCATATAAACTTAGCCTTCTTTTGAGTCGAAGCTGTCAACAGAGAAGCAATGAAAGAAAACCCTTCAACAAACCTTCCATAGCAACCGGCCAAACCAAAAAAGCTTCTAATATCTGAAGGGGTTAGAGGTCTAGGCAAACTCTTGACTGCATCCGTCTTCTTAGGATCTACCTCAATACCCTTACTTGAAATGATATGGCCAAGGAAAGCTACGCACCTTAACCAAAATTCATATTTACTAAACTTTACGAAGATTGGTTGGTCCTTAAGAATTTGCAACACAATCCTTAAGTGATCCATATGCTCATCCTCACTTCTTGAATAGATCAAAAATCGTCAATGAACAAAATCACAAACACATCACAATATTGTCTAAACACCCATTCATCAAATCCATTAATGCCGCCAGAGCATGAGTCAACACAAATGACATTACCAAAAACTCATAATGACTATACCGAGTTCGAAAGGCCGTCTTAGAAATGTCATCTTCTTTCACCCTTAATTAGTGATAATCCAACCGAAGGTCAATCTTACAGAAATAACTCGCTCCTTAAAGTTGGTCAAATAGATCATCTATACTTGGAAGAGGATACTTATTCTTGACGGTCACCTTCTTCAACTGATGATAGTCAATACACATATGAAGAGAACCATCCTTCTTTCTAACAAACTAAACTGGAGCACCTCATGGAGAGATACTACGTAGGATGAAATCCAACAAATCTTTTAATTTTTCTTTCAAATCCTTAAGTTCTATCGGGGCCATACAGTAAGGAGGAATAGAAATAGGGTGTGTATCTTGGAGAAGGTTGATACCGAAGTCTATTTCCCACTTGGGAGGAATACCACATAAGTCATAAGCAAACACTTCCAGAAACTCATTAACAATGGGGACCGACTCAAGGTTAGGGGTTTCAAAATCTACATCCCTCACCCTAACTAGATGGTAAATTTAACCCTTAGCAATCATCTTTCTAGCTTTAAGACAAGAGACAGACTGACCTCTAGCCATAGAATTTCCCCCCTTCAACTCTACGATAGGCTCATTCGAGAATTGAAATATGACTACAGGAGTTCTACAATCTATAGAAGCATAAAAAGAGTGTAGTCAGTCCATACCAAGAATAATATCAAAATAAAACATATCAAGCTCTACCAAGCCAACAAAAGTAACTCTATAGGAAAAGTAGACAGGACACTTTCTATAGACCCTCCTAGCCACAATGAAATCACAACGAGGTGTAGAGACAGAAAAAGGTTCTAACAACACATCCAGAAGAACATCAAACCTCATAGCCATATATGGCATCATAAAAGTCAAGGTAGCACCGGGGTCAAGTAAAACATATGCATCAAGTTGGAAATCTTTTAACATATTGGTAACAACATCGCGAGAACACTCTTGTTCACTATGAGTTTGAAGTGCATAAAAGTGGTTTTGGTTGGGAGGATTAGAACCTGAACCACTAGGAGCAGCTTTCTTGCCCTCTCTTCCCTTAGCCGTAAGCATTGGGAAATCCCTAATTTTGTGACCACTCTTACAACAACCAAAACAACCATCCGTGTTTGCTAGGTACTTACCCTCATGCTTCCTTCCACATTTAGTACAAGTAGACTTAGGTAATGAAGATCCACTGCCATTACCTCCTTTAGGCTTAGGGTTAATCACCCTATCTTTGTTGAACTTAGGAGGAGAATTGGAGGAACCTTGACCGGAAAACCTTTGTCAAAATTTAGATCGACCTTGTCCATCGGACTTTGCATGAGAGAAGTTACCATCGCTGGTCTTAGCTCTTTTTACCTCCCTAAAATTTTCCTTAAGTTTCTCCTCTTCAATTCTTTGTGCATGGACTATAAAACGAGATATTTCCATGTCACCAATGACATGTCGGTATGATATTCTTAACCACCATTTCAGATATACCCAAAACGAACTTACTCATCCTAGTCCTTGAATCCACAACCATTGCTGGAGCATACTTAGACAATTGAGTGAATTTTAGAGCATACTCCCTAACACTCATACTTCTTTGACGAAAATTAATGAACTCAAGCACCTTTGCCTCCCTGATCTCAAAGGGAAAGAACCTATCAAGAAAAGCAGATTTAAACCTTTCCCACTATATGGGACCAACTTCTACCGGTCTTGCTTCTTTCCATTGGTCGAACCAAATTCGAGCAATACCTTGGAGTTGATAAGTGGCCAATTCCGCCCTCTCTACCGGAGTCACTCCCATTATAGCAAGTAGCTTATAGACCTCATCGATAAACTCCTTAGGATCTTCCTCAACATTGGAGCCATAAAATTCTAGAGGGTTCATCTTAGTAAAGTCCCTCACTCTTGATGCCGTCGTACCCGCATTTGGGTTCATGGGGACTACCACCTCTCTTTTGGCTTGGGCAATCAAGTCTTGAGCCAATACTTGAAAAGCCAACCCAAACTCTGCATTTTTTACATTTTCAACCAAAGGGTCTATTGGAGCTTGAAGAGGAGCTCTTTGGTCCACATTGTCTCCCTTATTCCTTCTAGCATGAGCCCTTTGAGTAGTCATATCATGTAGACCATCGATTAAGGATTAGGAGAAATACCTTATATATTTGAACTCTATGTAATAACTTTAGAGTAATGAAAGAAGTGGAGTTTCCCAATCATTTTGTAGCTTCTCATTCATAAATGTGGCGCCCTTCACACTCATGAACAGGACTCTACTAGACGTATGTTATAAGACATCCTAGGACCATTCTAAACCTAGTGCTCTGATTACCAAGTTTGTCACGACCTATGGGTAACCCCTAGATGTAACATGGCATATAGAGCCCCGAAGGACTCCATACAAACCATTTAGCTCTCATTACATAATAAATAGAACAATAAGAGTAAAACAACCTTTCAAAGTCCAAACATTTTATAAAAGAAAAATAGAAGTCTAGACATCTTGTCTCATCATAGACATCTAATACAGTAGAATGAAATTGGTCCTAGCCCATATATCATGTCAAAAAGAGAAATACATAAAAGAAACTGAATACAATAAAACTCTATCCTCGAAGCATGAGGACTCAACCAAAGCTCAAAAATCTCAAAAATTCAACAGTTAGCCACAAAACTGATGACATTGACTGTTAGACCCTACATTTGGGGAAAATGTAGGCAAGACTATGCGTTTGTACAAAACAATATACCAAGTATGATAGCTATGTAAAAACATATAAAACAAGCTAAAAGGTAAATTTCATTTCATGATATGCAATTGACCAAGCTAAACATGATATAAAAGAAGTTAGAAAACATACTTCATAAAACATGGCCAATGCAAGCTATCATCATCTTTAAAACCTTTGAACTCATATGCAATACTTCTTGAAGTAACCTAAGTTCATTATTAATGTGGGGAATTAGCCTTAACCGACATAGAGATCATGTGAGCTATAACATGATCCCCAATGTTTCCCATACCGAAAAGGAATGTCCTACTTGCCCACGTAGAACCATGAAGTTCTAGCTTAAGTGGATCCACTAGCTATTCAATCTATGGGGGAACATAGTTAAGGGATAAGGAGATTGATACTAGAAACCCAGCCTCTACTTAGGAGAGCTTGCATCTCAAGAGATTGCTTCTAGAATCCTGGCCTCTACTACGGGAGAGCTTCCATCTCACCTCAATATTCACTCGGTGCTAAGCATAAATCCCATGAAATAGTTATTAAGACTTGTCTTATAATAGAATGCCTCCTTAGACCATGCATGAGAAACCTTTCACCATCTATGATCTATTCATAATAGCTTTTAGCCTTTGATTCAATTAGGTAAGAGAACCTTTTAACCTAAGAACCCTTATTATGTGAGAAAACCTTTCACATCATGCTAATATTTGTTTATGAGAATATCCTTCCAAAAACACAACAACATCATCATTGGTACTTTACTCTCAAAGCACCCTTAAAACAATTTCATAGATTTATAAGAACATGCATAAGTCCATAATTTACCTCTTGAGGTTCAAAACTCACTTTTAATCATCATTAATTAGAAAACATAGGTTAGATATGGATTTCATCCTAACTTCATGTAAAGCTAGCAATACATGCTTAATTTCATAAAACTCTTATTTTACATTCAAAATTCCACATCACATGATTCATAACTTGAAAACATGGGGGTTTACATGGGTTCATGGTGAAATCATCATAAAATCATAGTAATTCATCAATTCATGCTTAATAGAACATAATTCAATCATTTAAATCAACTTTGAATGGAACCCATGACAATTGAAGAAAATCCTAACAAATTGAGAATTTCTACCTTTCAAAATTGGAGAATTTGAGAACTCCATGGATTAAAAATATCATACCTTACTATAAAATCCCAAAGAAATTGAAGTATTGAAGCTTGCTCTCTAACCCTAGCTTGAATGTCCTTCTTATTCTTCTTCAAGTTTCTAGAGAGAGAATTAATTGAGAGGACGAACTTCATTAAGTCAAGATACATTAGTACCACAAGAAAAGGATGACTAAGCCTACCAATTCAAGGTACTTCAATCAAGAGCACTTTCATTTACATAAGAAGAGGATGCCCTAAGCCTACCAATTCAAGGCACATCAATCAACATTACTTTCATTTACACAAAGAAGAGGATGTCCTAAGCCTACCAATTCAAGATGTAACATTACATTGAAGAAACCTTTCACATATATCATCATCAATCACAAGTGTATAATTGAGAATAATCTTTCAATAATAACACAATTGCATTGTAGACATGATCACATTACTTTCATTAAAATCACAAGCATATACATAGCATCATGATTATACATCAATCCTTCATACTTTGCCCTTCAAGGCCATGAATCACAATTCACCAACACACCTAGAATACTACAATTTAGGCATGAATAATGACATAAAATAAATCAATATAAACTTAATCTCTTCACATGCTTCCATAATCAATCAATCCCAAATCACAATTCACAGTTTAGTATTTTGGGGGAATCATGTGTTCATGGGGGAATTTCATCATAAATCAACATTAATTCCTCAATATAATCATAAATCATCATAAAACAATCATTGAAAATGTTTTGAAGTTGGACCCATGACTTAGATTGAAACCCTAACTTTTGGGGGATTTTGGAGACATTGAAATCATGTTTTGAAGGGACTCCTTGGGTGGAGACTAACCAAGGATGAAGACAACCATACCTTGATTGAAGAAACTCCACGAAATTGAGTGAGAAAGATGAACTCTTGAACTCCAAACCTTGACTTCTTCTTCTCCAATGGAGGTTTCTAGAGAGAATTATTTGGAGAGGAGGTAGTTTCTATTTTTGATTTTGGGGAATAAAGAGTTGTAAAAGGGTGTTTAATACTTTGAAAAGCCTTAAATAACTCTAATTAATCAAAATAAACCGACCCCTAACTTAACTAACCACCCTATGAATTTACCAAGTTGCCCCTCCTAAGGCAGAACCTAGGCAGATTCTACAGGGTGACCTATGTCCACAAACCCGCGGACTGTGAGTGGGCTCACACCCCGTACTGAAGGTCTGTGGTTTAGTTCAGCAACCCCTCATCTAGGAACTTGACCTACGGACCTCCCCCAAGAGGCGTGGATGAACCTACGGGGCGTAGGTCCCATCCGTAGGTCCTTGGATTTTGACAACTTTTGGTTCTTTTGGGGTAGCCTTGGGGTTAGGCCTTAAGGTCCTCCTAAAGGACCTTTGGTTGGTCCTTGTGGAGTATTACCTTGACGTTTAACCCCTAAACCTCTCAACCTAAGCTCGGGAACTCATTTTACAACATAAAAGCCGATAACAAACTCATCAACACACTCGTAAGGCTCTAGTTTCACCTACTAGTTTTTCGAGTCATTACAATTTTTATGGATATGATCATTTGAAGTTGACCTTAATCTCGAAGTCTTATAAACCCCCTTCACTGATGACTTCATAATCCGTGTGGGGCTTCACAGGTCATTTAGATGCATGTGGTCCTTGACCAATGACTAAGGATGATTAACCCACTTGACAACCCCTTTGAAGAGCCGTCATCATCACCACGGGATAGTTGGGTGTCTGTCAAGGTGTAGCCTGGCAAGGAATGTTTTGGAAACCTACCACGAGCCCATCAACGAACTATGGTCCCCTTCACGGCCTGTCTAGGGATCCATGGAATGTTCCATGGTCTATTTTTGGGCTTTTGGCTTGCCCGCTTGACCCCTTCCAAGGCTTTCTTGAATTGAGGTGTTACATGATATATATTAAAACTTAGAAATTTGGAAGTCAAAGTTAGAAAAGAAATGTCTCATTTTGAGATACTGCTTGTGTCCTACAAGACCAATCTACAGATCGTGAATGTTTCTATAGGTATTAGATAGCACTCATAGGTAAGAGGCTGAGTTTTTTTGGAATTTCAAGTTTCAGATGTTTAACCCACGAGTAGTCAGGATGAGTCGTAGGTAGTTTGATTGACCGTAGGATGGTTCCGCAGAAAGATTCCAGACCTTGTAGAATTTTGTATAGAATGTTGAGAACTATAGAAGGGGTCTATGGACTATAGGAAGTTCGATGAATTGTAGAAACTTCTCATGGGAAGTAGGGTGAATTTGTGTTTTTGATGTTGGTTCTATGGTTAAGCAGTATGGGCTGTAGGAACTGCGGAATGTAGGTCCAAAGCGTAGAAATCATCAAATAGTTACTTCGTAAGGATATTTAGGTCTCTTTTCTATGCATAAATTCCTATACTATGTTCGTTTGCCCCTATTTCTAAGTTCTATAACTACACTTCTACCTTAAAAATTTCCTGAACTCTCTCATTCACTCATATCCCACAATCCCCTCCAAGATTTTCTTCAAAAATTCTCTGTCAAGATCTAGATAGAAGAAGTTATGGTTTCCAAATTAAGTGTTCTTTTTAACTATTGATTTTAGGATTTGAAGATCAAGGTGTGTAGGATTTCATCAATGGGTTCCATTCACCCATTGAGCCCCAAATATTTCTAAATTCTCCAAGTTCAATTTTATCAAATTGATTAGGTTTTCATTCAATTCTTCATGGCTTCATATTGTGATGATTCAATTGTTCAATTTTGAGCTTATTATGATTGTTTTGACTCAACTACATGCTTTTAGTTTGATTTCGCATGAATGAATGCAATTTTCATGATTTGGATGAAGAAATCTTAAAGACATGAATTTATAAAGAAGCTATGAGTATATGAATATTATTTTCATGATATTTATGCATGATACTTTAAAAGGAATGTTTTATAATATAGGGTGATCTAGGATGAGAATCAATGAAATTGTGAATAGATTTTCTCACAGATTAAGGATTCATGATTAGTGAAAGGCTTTTTGACGCATGCTTATATGAAGACTTAATGAGCTATTTTATGATTTTTTAAAGCTTGGATTAGTACATTGATTATTTTTTTATGTATGATGATATGTTTTTGAATATGAGTATTCTTTTGGGATTTAACATAGCACCAAGAGAACTTGAGGTGGAGGCTCTAATAGGGTAGTCTCCAGTAGCAACCGCTAGTTTCAAACTACATTTCCTCATAGGATTGTGGTAAATGACATAGCTAGTGGATCCACAAATAGCATATGAATCGTGATATGGAGTTCTCTCTTGGCAAGTAAACTTTCCCTTCTTGATGTGGGAGCTACATCGGATTCCATAGTATTGCTCACATTGTCCATTGTCCGTTAAAGATAATATCCAATAAAATGAACTAAGTTACTTTCAAAGATTTTAGGAAGATTTTCTTATGTTTTAAAATGTAATGACCATATTCATGATTTATGATTATTTTTAAAATGATTTTACAACGTTTTTCTTGGTCATGTATATGATGCTTTCGATTATGTCCGCTTATGATCATGTTTCATGTTTTATGCATATCCCTCCTAATTAGTACATTTCATGTACTAATGCATATTTGTGCTGACATTGTTTTAATATTGTAGGGTCAGACAATCTTTCTCCTTCAACTCGTGGCTAGTGGATTGCTTAGTAGATTGAAGACTTGGTGAGTCCTCATGATCCGAGGACCATGTCACCTTTATTATATATTTTTGTCTATAGTGTTTGGAAGTTGTATGTGGTGTATGGGTTATGTCCCAATGCTTCTTTAAATATTAGAATTTCTTGTCAAGATTTCGTTTAGACATCCATTTTTATGTAAAATTCTTTCATTATATGAGATTTCCTACTTTTGTCCATTATGTAGGTGGTATGCATGTCAAGTGGCTTGTGTAGGGCCTCCCAGGGTCTGATACCTCATGTAACGTCAAGGGTGTACTTTGGGCTTTGACAAAATTGGTATTCAAAGCATAAGATTTTAGAAAAGGTTCTAACATGTTTGACAAGACGCATTGAGAAAAATCTTGTTCATAAGTGTGAAGTGCACCACATTTATGAATAGGAGGCTACAAAGTGTTTAGGAAACTTCACTTATTTAATTACTCCAAAGGTATGCTATAGAGTTTATCTATATAAATATTTGTCTCCTAAATATTGTCCAATGCTTTTCAGGTCATGTCACCTCGAAGAACTTATGTGAGAAGAAATGTGGGAGAGAATGTGGAGCCTGAGGCTCCCTAAGTTTCGATTGATCCTTTGGCTAAGCAAGTGACTCATGCTGAATTTCGAGCTATTTTTCAAGTGTTTCCTTAAGCTATGATGGCCTAAGATAATAGAGAGGTCATTGCTCCCATGAATACAAATGATGATACTGAGGCGAGAAGTGTAAGGGACTTCACTAGGATGAATCATCTAGAGTTTCTTGGTTCCAATGTTGATGAGGATCCTCAAGAGTCTATTGATAAGGTATATAAGATAGTGGGAATACTGGAATTTTCTATGGTAGAGAAGGTGCACTTGGCCGCTTATCAACTTAAGGGTGATGATCAAGTTTGGTTCAACCAATGGAAGATATAGAGGTTGGTTGATGTGGGTTCTCTTGATTGGGAGAAATTCAAAGGAGCTTTTCTTGATCGTTTCTTTCCTCTTGAAATGGGAGAGGTGAAACTGCTTGAGTTCTTAATCTCCATCAAGGCAATATTAGTGTGAAGGATTATGCTTTGAAGTTTACTCAATTGGCTAAGTATGCTCTATTTATGGTTTTCAACCTAGCGCAAGGATTAGTAAGTTTGTGTCAGGTGTTTCCGATTTGGTGGTCAAAGAGTGTCGTACCACCATGTTGATCAAGGATATGGATATCTCTCATTTGATGATACTTTCCCAACTAATTAAATATGAGCACCTCAAGGAAATGGTAAGTGATTCCAAGAGGGAAAGGACCGATGACGGTGACGTTTCTCATTCTAGGTATGGTGGACATGTGTGTTCTCAATTCCAGCAAAAGTTTTCTAGCCAAGGTTCTTCTAATGTTTGATGAATAAGGAATTATGACTTATTTAGGGCTTATGATTCAATGAATTAGTGTCCTCAATGCCTATTTTATGCTCATAACTAATGTTAATGTGGTTATATGCAGCAATGAATGTTTAAGAACAAGGCAAGGACATTACGAAGTGAAAAAGAGTGAAAAAGTTGGAAAAGTTGAAGAAAAGAGAAGCTAGAGCTCGCAAAAGCCACTCGGCGACTCGCCGAGTGAGCCTCCACCTTGCCAAATAATTCAGTGAAATAACCCATGTACCAAGCCAACATGGCGAGCAAAAGATGATTTTGCGATGCACCGAATGGATCAACAATTACGACTCGGCTTGCCTAATCTTTTGAAACAGCTAGATGCAGGATCCACGACAAAAGGTGAGAAGAATTGCAACTCGGCGGATTGCCAAGTCAATCGGCAATCCCAACTAATTTCACCAAGTGCACTCCGTGTTGAGTTTTTATGATGTTTATGGAAGTATGTAAATTCAGTTAGCATTCAATTATTCACATTGGTCCTCTCTCTAATCGTTTAATTCCTATGTTAATTGTTTTTTGTTAACAATTGGTTACTTAATCCCCTAATTTGATAATGATCACTGAAATTTATTGATTTAGTTTATGTTGCATAGTTTCTTACTCCTACAAAAGATTAGAACACTTCCTTACTTCGTAATTGAACTCTCTACTGCATCACTCCCTATGGGATCAACCCCAACTCATCATTGGGTTTATACTTGTTAGCGACCGCCTACACTTTGAATTGAAAGAAGTGTAGTTGAGCATTATCAAAAATGGTGCCGCTGCTGGGGATTGATTTTTAAAATTCTTTTATTGAGGTGTTTCGTGAACTAATTTTGTTGTAGTAGAATTTTCTTATTTGTGTTTCTTTGTTGATTTCTCTAAACATGTGAAGAGATGTGTGTAAACGAGAGCAATGCAATTCAACTTAGGAACAATGATGACATCAGAAACTTGCATGATGTCAATGTAGATCAGCTAGGAAGTGTCTGTACTATTCAATAGCCTCCAACTACAGGGAATGTGGTGTTTCATGTAACAAACACTATGTAGCAGCTATTGCAGATGAAAGGTCTCTTTGGGGGATTTGCTCATCACGATCCTTTTGATCACATCTATAATTTCATAGATTTGTGTGGACCTATTTCCTTCAAGAACATCACTCAAGATTCTGTCTGACTCCGTTTTATTTCCTTTTTCTCTGAAGGGGGAACCAACGAAGTGGTTGACTGAACTATCAAGGGAATCTATCACTTCTTGGGAGGAGCTCACAGAAGTGTTTTATGAAATATTCTTCCCTCCCTCAAAGATGGTTAAGTTGAGGGATAATATTTAGAACTTCAAGTGGATTGATGGTGAACCTATTCATGAGAGGTGGTTGAGACTTCAAATGTTCCTTCTCTAATGTCCTACCCATGGGTTACTGGACAATGTGCTATTGCAATATTTTTACTGGAGTCTTGTCACTGTCAACAAGGGTGTTGCCGACCAACTTATTCTTGGTGGAATCAATCATTTAATATAGCGTCGGCACTGCTTGATGAGATGACTAAAATTAATTGTGCATGGTACACAAGGGAAGATCAAGTATCTCGGCTAAACCTCAGTCTGACCAAGGAAAAAAATTAAAAATAACTAAGAACGTGATGAGAATATAGCCATCATAATGACCCAAATAGACTTGTTGACAAAACATGTCATAGAAGGTTGTTCTAAAGCTGTGAATGCGGTTGGTGCGAGTAGTAGAGTGAGCCCAAATGATGCAAAATTTGAAGCCAAGTATAATGAAGTTCTTATCGGGCCAAGTGGGGGCTCTCATCTGAGCTATTCAAAGTCGGGCAGGAATCAAGGTTGGAGGGATCAGGATTGAGATTAGGGTACAAATTGGAGAGATAGAGATGATGGTCAAGATTGTTATGTGCCTCCTTATGACTATCCTAAACCGAAGGTGTCATCCTCCGAGGCAACCCTCTGGATGCGGATCCCCAAGCTAACCCTGTTGGCATAATCATAAGCATACTAAAGATACACTGAGCAATAAAATTATGCGGAAGCTAAATCATATAAATAAACTGAAATGATGGGGAATACTCATATACTAACTCTAAATATATGAAAAATGTGAGTTTGAGTACAAATGAAAAGTCAAACTCTAACACTATAGCTGAATCTAACTATGTCTAAAATAAGCCTCTAAACTGACAACAAATGCTGGGACATGCCTCGGTGAGATCTAGCAAAACTAAAACTAAAGCTAAAAACGATAAAGATAGTCATGTCACTAGTCCTCAAAGAATGAGGACTCACCAATGATGTTGCTGAATTGAAGATCAAGAATCGATCTATGCGTGATCGCATTGCTGAGGACCTGAACCTACATCACAAGAAGATGTAGCATAGAGTATGCGTCAGTACTTGAAAGGTACTGAGCATGCATGATAGAGTAATACTGAACAATAACATAATTGAATCAAAGCATAAATCTGAGTAATGACATGAGATAAGCATGATACAAACTGAGAATACTGAACATGAAATACTAAATGCAATGACTAAGTTTATAACATGCTGAGACTAATTTCTAAACTATACTGATAACATGGTCAATGCAATAGAATCGGACTGAACTGTAAGGGAGCTACTAATAACCGACATAAAACCATATGAGCTAAATGTGGAGTCCGATGTATACGCCCCATCGAGAGGACCCAATATACTCTACCATAGGTATAGAGTCATATTGGCGTGATCACTAAAATGATGCCTATAGAGGGGACTTACAACCTACGGGGCACGTAGTTCTGGGACTTGAGGGTGACTGACCCTGGTCCACTCGGTAATAAGCTTCCCATATGATTAAGTAATTAACATTTTATGACTAAAATGATGTATTACTAGATAACTCAAAACTGACATGCAAACTGAGAATGCAACATTAATATACTGATAATAAGGCATTTGAAATCTGAGGCATGTTTATATATAACTGAATTTACTGACCTAGAATGTGTAATTCTGAACTAAAAGAACTACATAGCTAGGGTTCTGTGTTTATGCATGAATCTAGGAAAAACTAAAAATATAACATGATAAAATGATTTGGATCATTCTAACAGCTGAAAACAAAACAATTCTAACATTCGAGAAACCCTAAGTCTTGATAATATTAAGGGAATCAAGATTCCGACTGAAATCTAGGGACCTAATTGGTGAAAAGAACCCACTAGTGAAATCCCACATACCAAGTGATGAATTCCATGGAGAAATCTTTTGATTTCGGGGTTGAAACTGATGGAACCTTGTTACGTTCTTGAACTAGGGTTCGGTCGCCTCTTTCTTCTCTCTACAGTCTAAGTTTCTAAGTTTTGATGAAATATTTGACTTAGGTAAGTTCTAGTTATGTTTCTAGGCTAAAACTGACCAAAACCACGTAGTTTAGGGATTAAACGACGTAGTTTAGGTGCCCAACAAATAGGGGAAAAGACCGAAATAACCCTACTTAAAATTCTAACGGGTCTGACCACGGTCACTTTCACGGACCATGAAAGGGACCATAGACCGTGAAAATGGTAGTGGTCTATGGTCTAGTGACTACTGGGTTCTGGGGGTCTGCTTCTGGGGCTTTACAACGGACCGTATGAAGGACCACAGAGTGTGAAGGTCACCGTGGTCCTCACTTGGTACGGTGGTCTGGGGGGCCTATCTTCAAGGACCCTCCCATGGCCCGTGTGAAGGATCATGGACCGTGAAGGTCCCCGTCGCCTTCACTTGGGCGTGGGGGTCTAAGGGACTGGCTAGGGGGGACTACTCTCTAGACGTCATGGACGCCACCATGGCCCGTTGTCAAGACCACGACCCGCGAAGGGTCCCGTGGTCTGACGTCTGGTCCTGGTGGAGTTCAACTCCCCACCATGGGTAGGTCAACGAACTATGGACCCTATCACGGTCGGTGAACCCTGCCGTGGTTCACTGGTTCAGGAAATTTTCTACAATTTCTTTCTGGGTTTGGTTTTTGAGGTGTTACAGAAGGAACTAAATCCTGACCCCGAAAGATTTCGGACTGAAGATATGGTTGCTATCATCTTAAGAAAATTTGAAGGATGAGATAAAGTTCTCAAGGAGATGAAGGATGATTTCTCAACTTTTAATCATACGGTGACCTCTCACTCGATTTCCATAAACCAACTTGTTCTGTTCAATTAAATTCAAGACCAAAAGGGAGTCCTCTTAGTGATACTTATCCAAATCCAAAGAATGATAGTGTACAATGCATGGTTTTTTTTACCAAGAGTGGAAAGGTCATGGGTAGTGACGTGCCAAATGATGATAAAGCAAGTTTAAGTAAAGGGAAAGATGTTTCTCTTGATAGTGATGGACTTGCCGAAGGATTAACCAATGAAACGTCCAGTAAGGTTGATAATGCACAGAGTCACCGGTGATATTAGAAAGTCAAATTTGGGGGATGCTGCTCATTTGGTACCTATAAAGCCTCTGCCTAAAGGTAATCCACCATTTCATCAAAGATTGAAGAAGAGGGTTGAAGACGCGATGTTCCAAAAAAATTTCTTCGTCTTCAAAACTCTATCTTTAAATCTTCTTTTGGTAAAGGCATTGTCAGAGATCCCAAGTTGTGCAATGTTTATGAATGAATTGGTTATGAAGAAGAGGAGTATGGATTTTGCAACGATTGAGGTATCCCATAATTGTAGCACCATTATGACGAGCAATGTGGTTGTCAAGAAAGATGACTTGGGGGAATTTACTATTCCATGGACTATAGAGATATTTTAATTTTCTAAAGCATTTTTTGATTTGGGTCCAAGTATCAGTTTGATGCCCTATGCCATTTTCAAACAACATAGGATAGGTGAGCCTAAGCCAACAACTACGCGCCTCCTAATGGCTGACCAATCTATCAAGCTCCCTATTGGTATTATTATCATATTTTGGTGATGGTGGATATGTTTATTTTTTTGGCTGACTTTGTGATTCTCGATTGCGAGATTAATGTCGAGGTTCCTATCAATCTGGGTAGGCCATTCATGGATACCATAAGAGATCTTGTTGACGTAAAAAGTTGTGATTTGAAATTTTTGGTAAATGATGAGGATGTTACTTTCAATGTGTGTATATTAATGAAAAAACCAAGTGGCATCCATGTGGTATCGGTCATTGACGTGATCGCTGCAACGGTTGCTAGTTTGTGTGAAATTTCTTATGTGGGTGAGTCTTTAGCAGTCGTTCTTTTGAATTATGATGGTGAAGAGATTCAAGATTATGATGAGGTCATGGCTGCTCTACGGGGTTTGGGATCTTACTCTAAGAATCCCTTCAAGCTTGATATCGATTTGAAAAACCTAGAAAGTCCTCCCGCGAAGCCATCCATTGAAGAACCGTCGAAGCTTGAGTTAAAGGTAGTTCAACCTCACCTCTCGTTATGTGGGATCTAACATCACTTTGCCTATAATTATTGCCGCATATTTTCTTGAATGGCAAGTGCAATTGCTTAGTACTGTATTGAAAAGACATATCAAAGCCATTAGATGGTTGATTGCCAATATTGTGGGAATTTCTCCCGGTATTTGTACTCATTAAATTCAATTGAATAGTGAATGCAAGCCAAGTATTGAGCACCAAACGAGGTTAAATCCCCTAATGCAAGAAGTGGTGAATAAACATATCATTATGTGGCTCGATGCGGAAGTTGCAGATAGCAAGTGGGTGAGTCTCGTGCAATGCATTCCAAAGAAGGGTGGTATAACCGTGGTCCCAAATGATAAGGGTGAACTTGTGCCAATGCGATCGGTTGTTTGTGTGTATGTATAGATTATAGGAAGTTGAATGCATTGACCGAGAAGGATCATTTTCCAATGCTCTTTATGGATCAAATGCTATATGTTTTTGCTGGACGTTGATGGTATTTCTTCTTAGATGATTTTTACATTTATTATCAAATCTCCATTGCACCGGCAGATACGGAAAATATGACTTTCACATGTCCTTATGGGACGTTTGCCTTCAAAAGAATGCTATTTGGATTGTGTAATGCACAGCGACATTTCAAAGATGTATGCTTTGAATTTTTGCTGATATGGTAGAGGATTCGACGAAGGTCCTCATGGATGATTTTTCAAATATGGGGGACACATTTGAAGCGTGCCTTGAGAACCTTGGTAAAGTCTTGCAAAGATGTGTTGAAACAAACCTTGTGCTAAATTGGAAGAAATGTCACTTCATGGTCAAGGAAGGTATTGTGTTGGGTCACAAAATATTGGGAGATGGTATACAATTTGATTAGGTGAAGGTTGAAGTAATTGCCAAGCTGCCTCCTCCCATTTCCGTTCAAGGTGTTCGGAGTTTCCTAGGTCATGCTGGGTTTTATCAGAGGTTCATAATAGATTTCTTTAAAGTAGCTTATCCTATTTGTAAGCTACTTGAAAAGGAATGTGTCTTCAAGTTTGATGAAGCTTCTATCAAAACATTTTTTGTGTCTAAAAGAAAAGCTCATTTCAGTTCTGATCATTGTTGCTCAAGATTGGAGCTTTCCATTTGAGCTAATGTGTGATGCAAGTGGGGCTTCTTTAAGAGTTGTCATTGGCCAAAGAAAAGGTACTTTGTTTTACCCGGTGTATTATGCAAGTAAAACTTTGAACGTAACTCAAAAGAACTACACCATCACCGAGCAAGAACGGTTAGATGTGGTGTATGCCTTTGAAAAGTGTAGAGCCTATTTGTTGGGCACTAAAGTGGTGGTACACATCGACCATGCGGTGATTCGTTATTTAATGGATAATAGAGATGAGAATCCAACGTTGATTCGACTAATGTTTTTTCTGCAAGAGTTTGACTTTGAGGTCAAAAATAAAAAAGGGTGTGAGAACCAACTGGCGGATCACTTTTCGAGGCTTGAAACGAATGTTATTGTTTGTGGTGAGAAAGATATTAAAGAAGCTTTTCCCGATGAGTTGTTGATGGTTGTGTCAAATATTACTCCACCCTGGTATGCCAATTTTGCAAATTATGTGGTGTGTGGGATTTTTTCTCGATTGGATGAAAGAGGTTCATGTTCGATGTGAAAAATTTATTTAGGATGGACCTTACCTATTTCAAGAATGTGCGGACCATATAATTAGAAGGTGTGTACCAGAAGTGGAAGTTGATGCAATTCTTGATGCTTTCCATGCATCACCGGTTGGTGAACACCATAGTGGAGTGCGTGCAGCTGCTAAAGTACTTCAAAGTGATTATTATTGGCCAACAATGTACCTAGATGCACACTCTCTTGTTAAAAAGTGTGTTCAATTCCAAAAGCAAGGAGTAGTGTCGCGAAGGCATGAGTTACCTCTCACTCCTATTATTTTAGAGGTAAAGTTATTCGATGCTTGGGAAATTGACTTCATCTGGCCTTTTGTGAGTTTGTATAGGAACAAGTACATATTGGTGGTTGTTGACTATGTTTCTAAATAGGTAGAAGTTGTAGCTTTACTAAATAATAAAGGAAGAAGTGTTGTGTAATTCCCCAAGCAGTACATTTTCACAAGGTCTGTCACTCCACGTGAAATTATTAGCGAAGGGGGCTCTCACTTTTGTAACCGCATGTTTTCATCATTGTTGAGAAAATATAGTGTCAAGCATAAGGTTTCTACCCCTTATCATCCACAAACAAATGGGCAAGTTGAGGTGTCAAACCGAGAAATTAAAGGAATTTTGGCTAAGACTGTTAATGCAAATCGAAATGATTAGTCTCAGAAGTTGGATAATGTTCTTTGGATGTATCGAACTGCATTCAAGACCCCAATTTTGATGTCCCCATATCAACATGTGTTTGGCAGATCTTGTCATCTACCGGTTGAGCTTGAGCATAAGGCGTTCTGGGCCTTGAAGGCCATAAACTTGAATTGGCGAAATGTATCAAAGGAAAGAGTTGACCAACTCGAATCGATGGAAGAGTTTTGGCTGCGAGCTTATGAGAGTTTAGCCTTGTTTGAGGAGAAAATGAAGAAGTGGCATGACGCCAAGATCCTTCAACTTAATGAAGAAGTGGCATGACGCCAAGATCCTTCAGCATAAGTTTAAAGTTAGTGATCTTATGTTGCTCTATAATTCTGGCCTAGGACTCTTTCCATGTAAACTCAAGTCGAAATGGTTAGGTCTGTTCAAAGTGAATTGTGTGTTCACTAATGGGGCAATCGAAGTTGAAGGCAAAGAAGGATCGGTGTGCAAGGTGAATCGGCAATGGCTGAAGCTGTACTTTGGAATGTGTCTCAATGTGTCACCGATTGAGGTGGTGTATTAGGAAGATGCTTAAATGCATGTCCACGTCGTGACACGATTTTAACTAAGGCATTTCTTCAGAAGCGACCCAATTTTATTGTTTGTGCTTCGAATAACATTTATTAAATGTGTAGGTTGAAGTTCATTTTTTAGGGAGAAAGTCTAAAGGGCAAGGGACAAGACCACTCTACGAGTCGCGGAATGGTCTCCAAGATTGCCCTAACACATCACCTTTTGAAGGCCAAGATTGAGGATAGTTCTATAAAATTTGGTTAGACAACAACTAATTTCACGATTCACCGAGTTGGATCGGTGAGCCCGATCGATTTCGCTCTTTTTGCATCAACAGAAGGGATGGGTTTCTCTAAATATTGGAGAGCTGAAGTCTACTCAATGACTCATCAAGTATATCAATTGCGTTGGTACTGCTCGCTGATTGGTGTGTGAATTGAAGAGTCATTTCTCCTCTGATCCTTTAAATCCCAACTTCATCCTCTCACTCAGTGATCCTTACTCTCCCTTCTTGATATTCCATGTTGATAACTTTAGTTTTTATATAGATTGAGCACACTGCTTAGTTCTTTTTGGTGGGGTAAAGGTCTCTCTTGATTTCTTTAATAGTGAATGTTGGTTTTAAATCATTGGTCTTTCTCTTAATTGTTTGATTATGAATGTGATTGTTATTTGCCTATACATTTGAGTGTCTATTATGATCAATATTGATGACTTGAATAGTTCTCTTGATGAACAGTATGTTCTGCAAGTCCAACGAGGCAATTTGGGTTGCACAACTCTTATGTGAACTTTTAGCATCTAATTGTGACTAGTCGGATTGTCAATGTGAGTCTTGCAATGACTATTCCACAAGAGCTTAACCTGTAGAATTGTGATTGATGATTGTGTAAGATGTCATGTGTGGTGAGGTTTACTTGAAATGCGTCCATGATGATTCCTAAAACTTGCCCCATTGGTTCAATTGACTAGCATTGGTGAATGAAGAAATGATCGTAGGCATAAATTTTTTAGAGTGAGCCTAATTGTTATACGTTTGTGTTACCAACTTGTGAGCGTGTGAACCTAGTTTGGCATCATTTGAGTCTAACATTTTCTTTGGATGACACATGAACGCAAATGGCCTTGTCCTTCCCACCTAAAACTTTCATGAAGCATTGGTTTGTTTGAAAAGTCAATTTAGGCCAAAAGCCTAAGTTCAGGATGTGGTAAGAATGAGGAATGAAATTGAGCAAGAAGTTAGTGAAATTCATCCTTGAAGGCATGTATTAAAAAATATGGAACCCCTCCATATAAAAAAAGAACAAAACAAAGAAAAGAAGTGATTAATTTGAATACATTGCGCTTTGTTGAGGAAATAAAAGGGGTGGCCGATGAGCTACACCAAAATTTTGTGTACTGTGATTATGCCAAGGATAAGTTGTGAAGATGAAAAGAATAAAAGAAAAGGAGAAGGACGAAAATTTGAGCCATGCTTCATGAAGGTAGAATTCACTAAGCCAAAATGATCATACATGTACCCTCTGCTCAATTACAAGCCTTGAAAGACCTTTTTGATCTTGCATGAGCCGAATGATGTGTTGGTTGGAAAATACGAACAAGCCTATGGGTAAAATCGTTCATGTTTTTCTCATTAGGAGTGTGAGAGTTGATTTCACTTTCTTAATTTGAATCTTTGATTGGCTTTGTTAGAGCATGGAATCATTCTTGATGTGAGGGCATTCGAATACTCTTGTTGAGCATGAATTTGCATTTGAAGTGAGCATTGTGAGCTTGAAATCTATTTGGTGATGGCTAGTCATGGTTTGAAACTTTTAGTGCAAAATTATACATTACATGTGTAGATTGAATCTTGTGTGCATTCATGTTGAGTCTCAAGGAGCACTACTTGTAGACATCCATGTTGGCTTGATCGATCTTGTGTTTAACTTAAGGACAAAAAAAAGTTTAAGTTGGGGTGTCAGAAATTTTGACTCATTTAGGGCTTATTATTCAATGACTTAGTGTCCTCAATGCCTATTTTGTGCTCATAAATGATGTTAATGTGTTTATGAGCAACAATGAAGGTTTAAGAACAAGACAAGGACATTACGATGCAAAAAGGAGAGAAAACATTGGAAAAGTTGAAGAAAAGAGAAACTGGAACTTCGAAAAGCCACTTGGTGACTCGCCGAATGAGTCTCCAGCTCGCCAAATTTTCCAGCAAAATAACCCATGTACCAAGCTAGTTTGGCGAACAAAACATGATTCAACAATGCGCTGAATGGATCGTCGATCACGACCCAGCTCGCCTAATCTTCCAAAATAATTGGGTGTAGGAGCCAAGCCAAAAGTCAAGAAGAAGTGCAACTTAGTGGATCACTGAGTCAATCAGTGATCTCATATAATTTTTTCTAGTGGACTCCATGTTGAGTTTTTGGAAACATATAAACTAATTTTTGAAAAAATAGTTAGAGAGTTGGCACATAGTGTATTACCCAGTTTTGAGAGCCTTCACATACTTTTACATTAGTGAACAGTCTTAGTGAAGATTTGAATTCTAGTCATAATTTTGGTGTTGAGCATTAGAGATTGTTGAACAATACAGATGGATAATCTTTTTGGTAACAATTTCTTTCTTTTCGCAATGTTTGGTTAAAACCCTTTGCCTTAGGGGTGTGATCAAATAGTCTAATGGAATTAATTAGCTTATGGGTCTTGTTCATTGTTGAACTAAATGTTGTTTTGAAATGGATTTGATTGTTTATTCATGTTTTAATTGATGAACTGAAGTTGAGAATTAAGTTCTAGCTTATATCTCTATGCTGGCTCGAGAAAGATGCATAGAGTGGAATGAATGATTGATAGTTGTATTGATTGCGTCTTTACAATCCAGCTTGAGAAAGTGGTTTTGATTGCGCCTTTACAACCCAGCTTGAGAAAGTTGGTTTAATTATGGAATTGGATTGTTTTGTATTGTTAAACTTGTTGAGGTTCGAGAGAACTCACTCCAAACATGATAGTTGATCGAGAGATAGCTATTGTATTCAAAAACTAGCGTACTCATTGAGATTCAACAACTTAAATCAATTAGTAATTATCCATTAAGAGAAATTAGCATTCCATTGATCACATTCCTTAGGTCCTCTCTCTAATCATTTAGTTTTTGTGTTAATTGTTCCTTGTTAACAATTGGTTACTAAATCCCCCCATTTGATATCACTGAAATTTATTGATTTTGGTTGATGTTGTGTAGTTTGTTACTTCTACAAAATATTACAACACTTCTTTACTTTGTAATTGAACTCTCTACCATATTACTCCATGTGGGATCGACCCCAACTCATCGTTGGGTTTATACTTATTAGCAACCACCTACACTTTGAATCGGAAGAAGTGTAGTTGAGTGTTATCAATGTTCTGAATCATACGTCTAACAAAGATATGGTGTCTAACCTTACGCCTCAAGGAGGAGGTGAAAATGGATTTTTTATTCCCTTTTGCTAAAGGTGTTATAATAGTCACTCAGGTTATACTTAGTCGTTACAGAAAGTTGCTTGGTTGTGGAAAGAGTGACCACAAAGTGAAGGATTGTCCGTTGCAAGCTAGCAGGGCAAGTAAAACATAGAGGTTCTGGTTAGGGTGCTCCTCGTTAGAAAAGATATAATGCTCTTCACACTCGACATGATCACGAGGATTCTCCAGATGTTGTGGCCAGTATGTTAAAAGTCTTTCACATTGATGTTTATGCTTTACATAATCCGGGTGCTACCTTTTCATTTATTATTCTTTATTTGGCCATAAGTTTATAGAAATTGTAGACTGACATAGAAGATTTGGGTCTTATACCGTGATCCCTAGTTAGGTGACTACTTAGCTCAGCTTGCCCTTTTTTATTTTTGTTTTATCCTCTCGATCGACATGGAGTGTACACAGGTTATTGTGGGTATACCGATGATTTAACATTGACTCGTGAAGTATTAAAATGAGTGGGTCCTTGATGAGTCTGAGGTGGCCTTGTGCCTTTTTTAGGACCGGAGATATGATAGCAAAGGGATATTGGAGTCATTGGATTATTTTTTCTATGGTTAGAGCCTATTTACCTCTTTAATGCTACTATTTTGAGGCTCCCGGTGCATCTCTTTTAGCCGGGTTAAGTCCCCACCTGTATCATCCCTTTGGTCAGTTTTAAGTCCCGACAATGGGATTCTGCTCCCTTTGATCCAATTCAAGTTATTAATAAGAGGTCCTATCTTATATTTTCTTTTGACCTGATTCATGTTATGACCAAGTGACTCTATTGTAAATCCCTTTGATCCGATAAGAGTTGTGACAGAGAGGTCCTATCTTATATTTCCCTTTGATTCGATTCAAGTTCCAACTGGGAGATTTATTCTTGATGTTCCTATCTAATTCAAGTTCTAACAGGGTGATTTTGTTTGATTATTGTATTCCTTTTCCACAATTGTAGTATGGTAGAGATTGTGGAAGTTCTCGTAATATCCTCAAGTTCTCTTATTAGTTCCTAGTTATTCTGTTTACCTGGCAGGATTATAGGGGGTCCATTCAGGTTTACTTAAACTTGCACACTAGTTTACCTACGGGGCTTATAGGGATCTAGTTAGGCTTAACTAGTTGTACTTTCTTCTTATTTGTTCTTAGTACACTCCTGTACATTCTTTTTTTTTTCCCATTCTTCGACCTCTGTGTGGTTAATTGTTGCATTTAATATTGCCTTTACTTTTATTACACATTCGGCCTATGATGCCTACTGAATACATGTTGCTTGGGTACTCATACTACAGTCTACATCAATTTTGTGATGCAGGTGTGAGCACAAGTTACCAACGTTGATATCGAGACTACAGTTGCACCATCCAAACACAACGGTAAGCACCTAAGGTTCTGGAATTTACTTGTCTCTATTTATATTTTTTTGGCTAGTCTTTTGATTTAGGAAAAATTCTTTGTATTTTGGGGCCCTTTTTGGAACTTCTACTCTTTCTTTTAGCATCTTTGTACTTGTGACTTCAAGGTTCTAGGTGTGATACTCTTATTGTATATATATGTTGGCTTGATTCCGCTTTATCTCTTCTTTCTGTATTTAATTTTTTGCTTTTGCTTTTTTTCTATCCTTAAACCCATTGCCTTTTGTTCTAGGGAACGGGCTAGCTACCTAGTAGTTTGTTATAATAGGGGCCATCATAATTGGAGAAATTGGGACATGAAAAAACATTTCTTTGAAATAATAAAATTTATCTTTTTATTTTTCTGTAAACACATTATTTTGATTAGTATTTGTACAATTATGGAACACTGATTTACCTCAAAACTAATATAGAAAAACATTTCACTGAGGGTCAAGTAATAGGTTTGCCCGTTCATATATTAATAAAAAACAATTAAGTAGGATTTAGTTTTTAAAATATTTGAAAGTAGTATAAAATTTCTCCTAAATATAATTTCTTCCAAATTTGGAAAAACTAATAATGTAATTCTATAAGAAACATATTTTCTATAAACTTATGACCATGTTTTGTGGATAATATTTATTCAAATTTAAACATCACTAATTCTTTTCCTTAAAGGGAAAGATTGACTCAAAATATTTGGCTAGATTACACCAGATACAAAAACAACATATAATTCAAGATTATACACCGTCATTTAATTTATTCCAAAATAGTTAGTATTTATAATGAAAAATTCTCTATTTTAAACTACCCAAAAATTATAGAATTCAAATTTTTCATATACATATAAGGGTCAATCTTAGGCAAAGACAAGAACAAGAACAACAACAAAGACATTCTTGAAAAAACACATATATCATCATATTCCTCCTCTTTAGCCATGCCTAGAAATAGAGAAACATTTGCTTTGATTGAAAATGAAACTGATAGAAAAGTCTCATACAAGAAAAGACACATATGGTTCTTGAAAAAGTCACAAGAACTTGACACTGTTTGTGACATTGAAATGGTTGCCATCATCTATAGTCCTTACAGTGATGAGCCTAAGGTGTTTCCGAATCATGGTGTTGCAATCAACACCTTTCAAAAGTTTAAAGAATTTTCAACATTTGAGATATCAAAAAATATGGTGACAAGAGAAGAATTCACCGAGTAAATAATTAAGAAGTTGAAGAAAAAACTACCAATGGTAAGAAAGGAAAATAGGGTCAAGGAAGTTACGAATGAGATGCATGAAGTGTTGAATGGAAAAACTATTTCCATTGATATGAATCCTTAAGATCTCAACAATGTAAGTTACATAATCAAGAAGAACATTCAACTGGTACGTGAAGAAATGAAAAAGAATGTTGATGACGAGGGGTCTACATCAAATGTCCCTCAATCAACTCCTTCAACAACAATGACTTCTATGATGCAGTCATCAATTATAGATCCTCTATTGTATGCTCCAATGGCTACTCCAATGACACCAGAAATGGACCCTTCAGCAGAGATCCCCCCAATTGGTGCATCAAATCACATGAATAACTACCTGAACTATTCTACTGACATTCCACAAAGTCCTTCATTGAATAAGTTACTAAATTGGAATAATGATGATGTCATGACTTTTATTGGACGGCCTATCACTAAACAATATTAATGATCACGATCCAAACCTCACAAACAATATATAAAGTCTTTGGACTAGTGTGTGTCATTTTTATTAGTATTGTTTTATATGTTCATGTTGACCCATGGAAAATTTATGCCTTTAACATTTTGCATGTCTAAGTGTGTCATAGGATTCTCCACATCACTTTTTCTTTGTCCTTATATTAAGTGTTGTTTGTGTGTCATGTTTGATGAATTATTTTTCAAAGTATGTTATTTCACTCCCTTATTAAATATATGAAAAATTTACATGTTTACTAGCTTGTGCTTTATTTGTTTATTTGCGCTTTTATTATTGTTGTTATTCCAATGTTGTTGTTGGTATGGTTTCCAAAAAAACCTCTTGTACTTCAAAAGTTAAACAAATTAATTTATGTATTGAATAAATTTTCACTCAGAACTTTTTAGGATGAAAAAAATACCACATCTAAAATTGAACATGAATTTAATCATTAAGGAAAATTATCAAAAAGACCTATAAAATATTCATTTTGAATTAAAAAGGTGAGGTAAAAGATTCTTTAATTTTTTGGATTTACTAAGTTAAAAATTTTCAGGTCTTCTGGTTTACTTTAATTGTTTATAATTAATTTTTGTAATGCAAAAAATTATAATTGTATCATCATATTTGTTCATTGGTTAAATTTTTCTCATTATGTTGTTGTCCCTTCGTTATGTCAAGAAATTTGCTCCACACATAAATCTATTGGAAATGTGATATTCCAGACGAAAATATATTCTCATGTTTTCTCTATATAAACACAACCATGTATGCTAATATTTTAGTTTGATTTTTACTAATTTTTTCGCAATATTAGCAACGTTGACATATGCAAAATTATTAAGATAATATAACAATTAATCAAATGTTATGAATTTCTACTCTAGATTTAAGAATAAATAAATAAGAATAGTATTGGGTATTATTTGTCCCGACCCGATTTTCCGAGTCATGGTTGAAACCTGCTATAACCCCTTGTAGGTAAGCCAACCCATAGCTAAAACGACAAGTAATGAGTAAAAGTGTAGAACTAAACAGAAATAACACTAGCAATAAGAATAAGACATAAATGAAAACAATATATATATATATATATATATATATATATATATATATATATATATATATGTGTGTGTGTGTGTGTGTGTGTGTGTGTGTGTGTGTGTGTGTGTGTGTGTGTGTGTGTGTGTGTAAACCCTCCCAGAACCTAGAAACCATGAGTATATAGCTATCTAATATGAAAATACAAGTCCCAAAAGTGGAATACAATAAGTCGCCTCAAAGGAAAAATACTAGCTAAGCATATATACAAAAAGCGGCAGATTGATCCAAGCTGCCAAGTGCTCACCCTCGTCTCTGATGCCCAAATGTTGAAAAGATAACAGAAACGATCATCGTTGGTAGCTGGTATGTATCACCCTGTATTCTATGTGTACTAGTTCTATTTACATGACACTTATAATTTGCCTTGTGGTTAGTTATGGACTCGGTTTCCTATGCGACTAGTGACAATATAATAGGTTTGAAGCGAATTGTCCGTAGATTTTGATGTGATCCAATTAAATTGACGTCGATGGAAGTAGTTAAACTTGAGATGATAAGGTGGTATTTGAGTCTAGAGTTTAAAGTGACATAGTGTAATAAATTTTACATTACGTTAAAGGTATTAAGGTCTAGAAATGGAATAAAATATTGAGGTGCTTGCTTGACTTAACTAAGCTAGTAGGTGACAAGTAGGTGCATCACCTACTTTGACTTATTGACCAGCCCAAAGGACGAAGTAGGTGCATCACCTACTTTGACTTATTGACCAGCCCAAAGGACCAAGTAGGTGCATCAACTACTTTGACTTATTGACAAGCTTAAAGGACCTAGTAGGTGCATCACCTACTAAGACTTTTTTCACCATGTTATTGGGCCAAGTACACTACGACCTCCTTGCATTAATCTGGCCCAAGTTGATTAGAAGAATAAGGAGAAAATGGACAGCCAAGGCCCAATATTCTTAAGTCCAAAAAGGCCCAAGTGGAAAGTCCAAGTAGGTGGGTCACCTACTTGGCAATATATGGCCCAAAATTGGCCAAGAATGCCGGCCAATGCACCTCCTTTTTAAAGGGATAAAGATCAGATCTTTTGCTTCATTTTTAACTTGATAAATTTTAGATTTATAAAGTTTCTCTATTGGTCTTTCTTCGCTTAACATATCAGCCCTAAAATACCTTAGGGTTCTTGAATATTGTCCCCCTTTTCAATTAAAAGTTTGAAGGAGAGTTTAAGTTCTTGAAGTATAAGTTTAGAGGATGAATTTCTAGAAACTAAGGTAAGGCTACTGCTTATTTTTTTTTCCTCTTTAAATACAGGTTTGGGGTAGAGAATTTTTTATATATTTGTCAATAACTCATGGATGATGATGAATCCTTGAGCTCAATATTCTCCTATTATGCTGAAGGATTTTTGGGGGTTCATAGTAGTTGCCTTATTTATGTATATTGTTGTTGGGGCAGCTTGGGTATTTTGGCAAAGGATGTATGAAGTTGTATTAATGTATAGGAGAAGGGTGTGGTGCTTTACTATTTGTGTAAGGGTTGTATGTGATTAGCTGCTTACATTAGTTCAATCATGAAATATATTATAGATAAACACCCCAAAGGGAGGTTGAATGGTTAAAGTTGTATTGGTTAGAAAGTAAGGTATGTAAGGCTATTTGATTTCTTATTTCTTTGACATGAATCCAACACTAGTATTACAAAGTAAGCTTTCTAAGTGACCTTGGTAGTGACTGATCCATAGTTACAGTTCCTACTCCCTAGAGCATTAAAGTGAGTACTCTAATATGAGTTTATTACTAAATGTACGTGCTTACTCTACCAAGTATTAGCATGCAAGGTTTAAACTTGTTTCATAGTCAAAGTACACTTGGAATGTATTCCCCTTATATAATCAAAATGATCCTAGATTACACATGGTACATATGTTTATATGTTGGATATACAATATGCCCGTATCTTGCCAACTTGTTTCAATTGTCTATTCCATCATATATGTTATCTTTTCACATGTTCATATGTTCCCTTTATTGGTTACTACTCCAATTGTATTAGACTATAATGTTACCTCACAAGTTCCCTACTTGCTCTACTATACATTTTATATGTACTTACTTGGAATATGTATCCATCCTTAAGTTGAATCTGTCCACGTTCTCCCTTGGTTCCACATTCATGTATACCTTGTATTTGACATTAGTTAGTGAGTATTTGGCTATCATATAGAGTTCAAATCTCTTGGTTGAATGTTAAATGTCTTCACTTGATATGTGCTTCAATTTGAGATGTCAAAATTCTTACTGAGTCATATAAGCTCCAAAATATTACGTTGGCGTTACATTTGCTTCCCATGTCATTGTTATTATCATAAGTTCATACTCATATGTCTTCTACTACTGGTCCATAGATCCAAATCTCAACAATGATTATGACCACCAAAACAACAATCTCAAAAGAGTTATGATCATAAAAGAACAATCTCAAACATTAAAGAATCTAAGTGAAGCAATCTGTTTAATTATGGGTGGCAGCCCAGGGGAAAATGTCTAGCATGGGTCGATCACAATTGGTATAGAAGGGTGGTAGCTCAGGGGAGAAATCCTAGCATGGGCTGATCCCAATTGGTATGGAAGGGTGGTAGCTCAGGGGCGAAAGCCTAGCATGGGCCGATCCCAATTTGTGGAATTATGAGGACAACATCCTAGGGGTTAAAATGCCTAGCATGGGTCATCCTCTTCTACCATTGATCAGCTGGTCATTTGTATCATATTTCTTATAAATATTATAATTCACAGAAAAGTAAAGAAAACAATGTAACATACACGATTCCACAAGTATAAGCAAAGGTGGTCTCTAATCCCTATCTATTGGTATTTGGTTTCACTTGAACTCTTATTTTTTATATGGTTGTACTATGCCTTACATATTCAGTACAATCTTTCGTATTGACGTCCCATATTAGTGACGTTGCATTTCATGCTGCAGGTACATGTACTCAACTAGTAGATCTACCCTATAGAAGCACATGATACACAACGGTTGTTGGTGAGCTCCGGGTTTATTCGGGGCTTTGCCGATTATTTTCTATGCGTATTTTCATAGTGATACAATCATGGATTCCAGTAAAGGCTCTATAGACATTGTAAAGCTATCTTCTTTATTCATAGTTTCACTTGTCACATGTATCAGTTCAGCTAGTCAACATGTGTTGTATATGAAGCTTCTCATTAGTAAATCTATCTGCATGGTAGTTTACTTTCTCATCATAGGTCACTTGTAAAGCATGTGTTCATATGGTACTTGTCCGCCTCACCTAGGGTTAGGGTGTGACAAAAGTGGTATTAGAGTAGTTCGTCCTAGGGAGTCTACAAAGCCGTGTCTAGTAGAGCCTTACTTATGAATGTGTTGTGCATCACATTTATATTTAGGGGTCTGCTTGGACATTTAGGAAATGTTACCTTCCTTCATATTCCAGATCGTGCGATAGAGCGAAGTTAAGAAATCAATTTCCACTTGTACCTGATCATGCTACTCATAATATGCTTATGATGGTTAAGGTTAATGGTAGCTAAAATGTCAACATGCAACCTACAAAAAAGGATATGAAGTTATCAAAATTTAGACTAGATTGTGATCATTTTATCTGACCGTCCCACTCCACAAGGTACGTAAAGGCTTTTATGTTATTAGCATTTTAAGTTGTGTACCATTTGTATCACAGTTGTTCAATTGAGAAATATATAGTATGGTTATCTATATGATTAAAAAAATTATGGGTTACCTAGTTACATATATGAATTGTAGCATTTCCAATCATATCTTCTTAGGAGGATGTAACCAACTCTTGAGTTCTTTATTTCCTCCATATTTATAGGATCTATTCCTATAGAGGACACTCATTCTTAGTTTGTGCTATACATAGAATTTTTGGCATTACACATGTACTCGAAATTGATGTTGTTGAACTAGTTTCTTTTAGTTGGAAGATGGCAATGGCACAATCTAATAGCTAAATGTATCAGTGCGCTCTTGTTTATTGCTATATGTTTTCGTAGGACCTTTTCCCTACATGTTATTTATTGCACTAGTTACTTTCCTCATGTTACTCTTCCATATTATGTGGGTACTTCAGATTAAATGATCATATGACCATTTCTATAAATTTTACATGCCTCGTAGCCTACTTGCTTAAACATTACAGACCTTATATCTCTTTTGGCCATGTGCCATGTGCTCACTTGCTCATATTTCATATGTGTACTCATTTACATGTTAGTCCAGCTATCTAGGCGATATAATGCACTTGCTCAATGTGATTTGTGTTATGTAGTTCATTTTGTTTTATGTCTACATGTCTTATAGTCTACTTGCTTACATATTATATATTTCATAGCTTTAGTACTCCTGCATCATGTGCTCATCTAGTCCATTTCCTTCATGCCTTACAACTCATTCGCTCACACGCTACCCTATCGTTCATATGCGCACGTACACCACATATTTCTATAGCTTAATGCCCATATATTATGCGCTCCCTTTCGTGCTAGTCTGCTTATGTGTCATACTCAATTTGACTTATTTATTCGTATTCTAAGCCCCTCTGTGCTTCTTGACTTGATTTTTGAAAATTTTGGGAAAATGTTTCCTTGTATCATGATGTAGTGATGATTTTGACCAGAAAAGGTTGGGCATATATGTAAATTTTATCACAACTATAGATAAATAACTTAGCATAATGCCTTATTCAAAGGTGCGGCATAAAACTTTAGAGTTTATTAACATAGCTGTTCTTATAAGACTCACCTCTAAAAAGTATCATGAGATAAAAGCGAAGGCAAAGTAGAGCCCTGATAGGTTAGTCCTATGATTTTATGTGTCCGTTCCATGTACAAAAATTTTGGGAGATACTATAGTTATTCTTGATTGTTAAGGCCCGGAAGCTAAGTGATGAGTCCATAATTTGGACTAATTTAGGGCTATATTTTGATAGATTAGTGTCCTCAAATGAATATTTTGTCTCAATAACTGATGTAAACCCTTAAGTTTTAGGTATATGGATTGAGAGACAAAGCTTGGATGCTATCAAGCAAAAAAGAACAAAGTGGCTGAAAGAATGGAGAAAAGACTTCCTAAGGATCGCCTAAATTACTAGGTGAGTCACCGAAAGGTCCTAAATCCCACTGAATGTTCCAGTGTGCAGAACCCTGAAGGAGAAGGTCAAGTTGCGATGAAAAGGAGTAGTCGGTGCATCGCCGAGTAGTTTCACAAAGCAGCACTTTATCACCCAATGCCTCAAAATGCAAGAATGCTGAACATAAAAGCAGAAAGGCGATGAACCACACCAAAAGGTGGATCGCCGAGTGTGTCGGTGATCTCGACTAACTGCGTCTAATGGTCCTTCGCAGCACATTTTTACACAACTATAAATACTAGTTTAAATTTTTATCTTAGCATGCAATTTTAGATACACCAATTTATTTTTCTAAGTTTCAAGTAGAGAGACCTTGTTCTTAGCTTTTGAAGATTTGAAGACTTCCAATTCCAAAAAGTTGAAAGTGGGTGTTGAAGATTCTTCATCCTAGACTCGTTTAAAGTGAAAATAAATTATACCCAATTGATGTTACTTCAATTTGGTATCATTTTCTTCCCTTTCTCTATGTCTAGCTAAAACCCGAATTCTTGGGGTGTATTTTGTGAATATGGGTTAAATTTACTATTGGGTGTTGCTTATTATTGGTATATTCGCTATTTAAATGTGATTTCATTTAGTAGTTGTGTTTGAACTTAATGAGATTGTAGTTGCACATACGATTTCATCTTAGTTTTTTGGCTTGCTCGAGAGAGAGGTTTTAAAACTAAGACTACTAAATTGATAGCCGGTGGTTATTAGGTCGTCATGGGTTCAGCTCGAGAGAGTGAATCCCAGGCCCTTTCCCATACTTTCAGCTCGAGAGAGTGAATGGGCTAAGGCGGAGGTTGTGCTTAAATGCGGCAACTCGGTGTTAGAGAGAAATCGAGTTGATTTGGGGTAAGCTACTCGAGAGAGAATTTACCCCCACTAATATCTAGTGTAGTTACAAATATTCAGAGATGTACTATCAATAGCATCTACCCGATAATGTCTTTTATCCGATATTCCTATCACATCCCAAGAATACCATTCTCCTTATATTTTTGTTGTTTTTGTTGATTAGCTAATACAAACCCCCATTGATAATTGACGCTTTCATCACCCCTTAGATTTAGTATATTTTTATTTGATAATGTTTATAGCTATGACTAATTAGAACTTGATTTTACTTTTCTATTAATTCTCGAAATCACTCCCTGTGGGAACGATCCCAACCCTTGGTTGGGATATATCACTACACACGATTGTTGGCACTTGAATCGAAGTAGTGTCCTGATACGTGAAGTCAAAATGGCACTGCTGCCGGTGAGTGGTGCCATTTGAGAATTTGTAGTTTAGTAAAATTTTTATTCTTCTTAGTCGTAGTTTACTTACTTAATTTTTAGTTTTGTTTTGCTTGTTTGTGTATTGAAACATGAAAGATCAGTATGAATGGTAACTATGGCTACAAAATGGACCAAATGCTATCTTCTCTCTACCCAGAGCCATAAGAGGGGTGACCTCATCAAAATAAGGGAAACCTCACTAATGGAACTTGAGTGAGGAGTTGCATCGTTCGGCGACATTAAATTAGGCACTTCTTGGGAGGCAAGCCAAGGTTTTACTTCTTTATTTTTGCTTGAAGAAATATTGGTGTGTTGTTTGTGTAGGTCGAAGTACGAAAAGTGAGTAAAAAGTGCAAATTGGCGAGCCAAAGGTCCAGTCGGTGCATCACCGAAGAAGTCGGCAACTCCAACTTAGACTGCCATTGTACTAAAGAAAACTTCAAAGTGGAGTCTGTAAAACTCTGCGTGCCCAGGAAATTATTGGCGAATCGTCGACCTTGTCGACGATTGAGATCTAGTCCGCCGTTTGGACCCCTAGTTTAACTGGAGTCCATTAAAACTTAGTGAGGTATGTATCCACTCGGCAAGTCACCGAATGGATTGGAGACCATGACTAATTTCGTCAAATGGGTGAGAACTGGACGGTTTCTTAAAAGGCCAAAGGTTTAAACTTTCAAACTCTACCATTTCCCTCACTTTAGACCTTCACAAACTCACACCCGTTTAGTATTTTCAATATTTCTTGTATTTTTACTGTATTTGAGTTGTTGATTGGTGCTCGGAGTTAGATTACATTGCCACCTAGCATTTCGAAAGTATTTTAATCGGCATCTAAGGTTGGTTTTTTGAACCCCGAGTTTATTTTTATCAAATTTGTACTCATTTGCAATGATATTGTATTGATGAGATGTGTTGGGTCTCTCTGATAGGATTAGAATGTTTGAATGCCTATTTTAATTTGATAATCTTGCCCGAGTAGTTGTGATTGTTGAATTCCCATAATTGTATGCTTTAAAATGGATTAAATTCGAGGGGTTGTGTTTTGGTGCTATGGGTCCTACCTTGATTTCATTAGTGCATGCTTTAATTTTGTTTTTGGAGGTTGCAAGGGTTAATTTCAAGAAGTGGGTTAAAAGTAAGCACGTTGAGTCGAGCTCATCGAACCACTTAGTGGTTTACCGAAGTACCTTATCTCGCTGTTTATTTCAAACTTTGTTTGATGTTGGATCCTGTAGCTTTTGGTGAGAGGCTTGAGATCGCCAAAAGCACTCGACGACTCACCGAAAGCCCTCTTGATCGTTGTTTTGCTTGCACCCCTGAGCCCTTTTTGCACTATAACTTTTGGTGAACCTGTCCTTGTTCGCCGAAAGCTATCGGTGACACGCCGAGTGGTGCCCCCATCACCTAATTACTACAGTTTTAGAGCTAATTCCTTCGGCGAGCTTGATCTAGCTCGCCCAAGAAATTCGGCAATTCGCCATCTCGTTTGGCGAGTCTGTCTGCAATTGTTCTGATGTGCTTTTGTTTCAGTTTTTCTAACTTCTCTTCAAGATTTTGTAGACATGACTAGATCAAAATCTGCTGAAAGAATAACACCAGCCCAATAGAAGTCTAAAGGGATTGCGATAAATGAGGATGCACCTATGTGGAAAAGCAAAGCTACGAAACTACCCACAACTAGTGGGAAAGGCAAGGGCAAGAGGCCCACTTTGGCCAGGAAGACCATTACCCTAGACCCTAATCTTCCTTCATGGGCCCGGGGATTCTGCAGAGTGGTACATAGCTTTCTGGCGGACTCACACTCAACAAACCTTGGGGAATCTGGCACTGTTGTTCCTCCTAAGATGACCTCGGGCACTGATGCCCAGGCTTAGGGTGAGGCATTGGGCACTGATGCCCAGACAGACGGACAACTGTGTAGACATGACCCCCTCTTTACCTCCTTCTCTGTTTTGCTTTATTTCACTGTTGGATAATTTTTATTTGCATTTGAGGACAAATATTATTCATTTTTGGTGGGGTGGGGCCCACCTTTGTGCATAGCTGTTTTGTTTATCTATTTGGGACTTTTGTGCTAAATTTGTGTTACACTACTTTTTGTGGAAGTTTTGAGCGTGTGGCTCCTTGATTTTAATTGAAAATGATTTTTAACCATTCAAAAAAAAAAATTTGCCACCTCTTGTATGTGTTGAATGTGGCTGTTCTTTTGCAAATTCGAGTATCAATTTTTATCAATACTGATGACTTAAATAGTGCTCATAATCGAAGAAACATGAATGTGCGGCTGTGATGAGGCCAAATGAAATTGCATAGACAATATGTGAACTCTTTGCATCTCATTGTGACTAGCCAATTATCGAATCGAGTCTCTTATGTTGATTGTTGCACACTAGCGAAAGTGTGGAGTCTTGTTTGACCTTGGTGTCAATGCCTTGTGTGATGAGTTTACTTTGAACCATGCATGATAACACCTAGAATTTGCCTCGTCGATACAGTTGACTGAAGAGATCCGAACTCTTGAAATGATCTTAGGAAACTTTAAAGAGTGTGAACCAATTTGACA
Source organism: Solanum pinnatisectum (assembly GCA_035578085.1). Taxonomy (NCBI): domain Eukaryota; kingdom Viridiplantae; phylum Streptophyta; class Magnoliopsida; order Solanales; family Solanaceae; genus Solanum; species Solanum pinnatisectum. The sequence continues at coordinate 18,648,068 of CM069078.1, forward strand.
TATACCTCTTTTGTGGCCTACCTTGTGAGTGTGTGAACCTCTTTTGAACACCCCTTGAGCCTTACCTTTCTTTGGAAGAAACTTGACGAAAACATTACTTTTCTTAAATCCACTACCCATAATCCTCTTGATTTCTGGTTGATTGAATAGCAAACTTAGGCCAGAAGCCTAAGTTGGGGGTGTGGTGAAAAGAGAAGGAAAGTCAAGAAGTAAAAGAAAAGTCTCCTTTAACCCATGGTTTTGAGAAAAATGGAACCCTTCCATATAAAAAAAAAGGGGGAAAGAAAAGAAAGAAAAAGAAAAAGAATGAAAAAGTTATGGAATAAAGCACAAAAGAAATGGGGTTTCCGAACAATCCATGGAAATTGAATAATGGGATGACTTCTAGGCACTAAAGAAAATAATGAGAGAAGAGGAAAGGAAGTGTTGTGAACACCACATTTCATGAGGATGGAAGTCACTGATCCTAAATGACCATACCTTCGCACTCAACCCCATTATAGCCTTGAAAAGACCTTTTTGATCTTGAGTGAGCTGAAACAATTGTTGATTGGAAAATACGGGAAAACCTATGGGTGAAGTATGCATTGTGTTCTTCTTTGTGAGTGTGAGTGTTGCATTTGATTCCGAAACTTTAAAGTGTTAAACCATTGTGTGTGAATATGGAATCATTCTTTTGTGTAAGGGCATTTGATTTCCTTTGTTGAGCTTGAACTTGCATTTGAAGCAAGTATAGTGAGCTTGAGAATCTTTGATAATGGTGTGTCACAACTTGAATCTTTGAGTATACAACTGATCCTTGCATGAGTAATTTGAGCCTTGTTGTGTACATTCATGATTGAGTCTTGTGTATCACTGTTTGAGACATCCCTTTTGAACTGCTAAACTTGAGTTTTACTTGAGGACAAGCAAAAGTTTAAGTTGGGGGTGTTGATGAGTCCAAAATTTGGACTCATTTAGGGAAATATTTTGATAGAATTAGTATCCTCCAATGCATATTTTGTCTCAATAACTGATGTAAACCCTTAAGTTTCAGGTATTTGGATTGAGAGATAAAGCTTAGATGCTATCAAGCAAAAAGGAACAAAGCGGCTGAAAGAATGGAGAAAAGACTTCCTGAGGATCGCCTAAACTACTAGGCGAGTCATCGAAAGGTCCTAAATCCCGTCGAATGTTCCAATGTGCTGAACCTTAAAGGAGAAGGTCAAGTCTGCGATGAAAACAAGCAGTCGGCACGTCGCCGAGCAGTTCCGCGAAGCAGCACTCTATCGCCCAATGCCTCAAAATGCAAGAATGCTGAATGTAAAAGCAGAAAGGAGATGAACTAGAACAAAGGGTAGATCGCTGAGTGTGTCAGCGATACCGACTAACTGTGCTGAATGGTCCTTCGTAGCACATTTTTAGATAGCTATAAATACTAGTTTAAATTTTTATCTTAGCATGCAATTTCAGATACAACATTTTATTTTCCAAGTTTCAAGTAGAGAGACCTTGTTCTTAGATTTTGAAGATTTGAAGACTTCCTATTCCAAGAAATTGGAAGTGGGTGTTCAAGATTCTTCATCCTAGACTCGTTTAAAGTGTAAATAAAGCACACCCACTTGATGTTACTTCGATTTGGTATCATTTTCTTCCTTTTCTCTACGTCTAGCTAAAACCCCAATTCTTGGGGTGTGATTTTGTGAATAAGGGTTAAATTTACTGTTGGGTGTTGCTTATTGTTGGCATATTCGCTGTTTAAATGTGATTTCATTTAGTAGTTGTGTTTGAACTTAATGAGATTGTAGTTGCAAATACGATTTCAGATTAGTGTTTTTGGCTTGCTCGAGAGAGAGGTTTTAAAACTAAGATTACTAAATCGATAGCCAGTGCTTATTGGGTCGTCGTGGGTTCAGCTCGAGAGAGTGAATCCTAGGCCCTCTCCCACACTTTCAGCTCATGAGAGTGAATGGTCTAAGGTGGAGGCTATGCTTAAATGTGGAAACTCGGTGTTCGAGAGAAACCAAGTTGATTTGGGGTAAGTTGCTCGAGAGAGAATTTACCCCCACTAAAGTCTAGCCTAGTTATAAATATTCAGTGATGTACTATCAATAGCATCTACCCGATAATGTCTTCTATCCCATATTCCTATCACATCTCAAGAATCATGTTCTCCCTATCTCGTTTCCTTATATTTTTGTTGTTTTTGTTGATTAGCTAATACAAACTCTCATTAATAATTGACGCTTGTGTCACCCCTTAGATTTAGTATGTTTTTATTCAATAATGTTTAAAGTTATGACTAATTAGAACTTGATTTTACTTTTCTATTATTTCTCAAAATCACTCCTTGTGGGAACGATCACAATCCTTGATTGGGTTATATCACTACACGCGATCGTTCGCACTTGAACCGAAGTAGTGTCCTAGTACGTGAAGTCACTAAGCTCAAAAATTGTAACCTCCATTGAAGTATTGTGGGAGGAATATAATATAACATAAGATACTTGGGAATAAAAGATGGTAGAGATTCTAAATACCCCTCCTCATTCTAAACATCAACATAAGGATATGAGATCATGTGGTCCCTTATATGATCATAAATCCTACTAGCATTTGTTCATTTGATATGTCATTTGCATGTCGTGTGTTTATGTATATAAAATCCCTTATTTGTGTGAGTTCTACTTGTGTATCTTCAGTGAATTACATGGTCAAGAAAGGGGTTCAATTTGTCATATTATTATTTCATGAACAACATCTATTAAGACTTCCTGCTAGACTTGTCTGTCTATACGTGTTTTAGGTTAGTCTATGGATTTTTGATAGTCCTATTTACAATGGGAACTCTCGCAAATCTCTATATGAAATTCCAAGATTAACCGAACTATTAGGTGCACCTATCATTCGAGGACGAATGATCATAAGTGGGGGAGGATGTAACACCCTGTATTTTATGTGTACTAGTTCAATTTACATGACACCTAAAATTTTCCTTGTGGTTAGTTATGGACTCGGTTTCCTACGCGACTAGTGATAATAGAATAGGTTTGAAGCGAATTGTCAGTAGATTTTGATGTGACCCGATTAAGTTGACTTCTATCGAAGTAGTTAAACTTGAGATCATAAGGTGGTATTTGAGTCTAGAGTTTAAAGTGACATAGGGTATATAAGTTTTAAGTTAAGTTAGTATTAAGGTCTAGAAATGGAATAAAATATTTAGGTGCTTGCTTGACTTAACTAAGATAGTAATTGACAAGTAGGTGCATCACCTACTTTGACTTCTTGACTAGCCCAAAGGACCAAGTAGGTGCATCACCTACTTTGACTTATTGACCAGCCCAAATGACCAAGTAGCTGCATCAGCTACTTTGACTTATTGACTAGCTTAAAGGACCAATTAGGTGGATCACCTACTAAGACTCTTTTCACCATGTTATTGGGCCAAGTACACTACCACTTGCTTGCATTAACTTGGCCCAATTTGATTAGAAGAATAAGGAGAAAATGGATATCCAAGGCCCAATATTCTTCAGTCCAAAAAGGCCCAAGTGGAAAGTCCAAGTTGGTGGGTCACCTACTTGACAATATATGGCCCAAAATTGGCCAAGAAAGTCGGCCAATGCATCTCTTTTTAAAGGGACAAGGATCAGATCTTTTGCTTCATTTTTGTCACGACCCGAGAGCACCCCCTAGTCGTAACACGGCGTACTCGACCTCGAAGGGGTCTAATACAAGCCTCATAGCATTCTTGAACATAATAACATAGGAAAATAGAGAAGAATTAAAATCTTTCTTACAATTGAAGACATTTTCATAAAAAAACAAGTGGAAGACTTTCTAGTCTTTGTATACTATGTCTCAAACCATCTAATACTTTGAATAAAACATAGTGACTTACCCCATACAAAATCTTTATCATAAACTAAAGACATAAAAGGAAACACAATGGGTTTTGTCCTCGAAATGAGGACTCACCAAGTCATCATCTTCAAGCACCTTAGAAACCTATCCATCAAACATAGAACACCAACATCTCCAAAGCCTACACTTTGGTAAAAAGGGAAAAGAATGGGGTTAGCACATTAGATGTACTAAGTATGATGACCATGCAAAAACATGCTTAAAAAGGGACATTTGATTGAAAGCCATGTTATTATTCCATTTTTGTAAAACTTCATGAACATTGATACAAGAGGCATAATATAAGTCACCACCAACATACAAAGTCAAATAATCCACATTTGAACAGTAGCACATATAAACCTTTACCTTTTCCCTTGAGTCACCACCTCAAGTAACCCTCATGCTATACCTTGTGAAATGTATGGGTAGTGTCCCATACCACCACCCACACTAAGGCACCACCTTAAGGTCACCAAAAGTGAACTTACCAATCATTCTTTCCCACCTTGACACAATAAAGCATTTAAGAGATATAAACAATATATGAGTCACATCATCACATTGATGCCAACATCTAAGACAACTCTAAGTTGTGCAATGTGCAAGTAGCATCCCATACTACTACTCACACTAAGTACTCATTTGAAGTCACCCTAAACAAGGCACCTTCATGTACAATAAGTCATGACAAGGAAGTAACTCATAATACTATCCAAGTATAGCATGCATCTTTACATATAAGCATTTAACCAACCATTCTTTATTAGATTCATTTAGGACACATTCATACACTAAGAGGACTTTCATTCATTAGACATTAGAGGACATTCACACATTACTCATTTAGACTTAGAGAACTCACTATGACCCTCTCAAAGCCTACTCGTGCAAAGTATGGATAGCATCCCATACTACTACCCACACTTTGTAGAACCCCTCAAGAAACCATAATGCATATCTCACATGATGGGAATAAGCGTTTAACCGACATAGACCATGTAAGATAGACATGGAATCCGATATACTATCCCACATCATAAGGGTTGGTCTACTTGCCTAAGGTAAATCGTTAACATTAGCTCGGATGGAATCTACTGGCTAATATCCTATGTGGGCACATAGTTATGGGATAGGAAGATGTTTATTGGAACTCTAGCCTAACATTGGGAGAGTTTCCATCTAACCGTATCCACTAGGTGCTTAGCCTACATTCCTCTAGGTTATTTCATTCACATTACATTAGTGTATTAGGGAGGAATGCCATAGGCCTATCAACCCATGATACATCATTACTAAGGAAGGAATGCTATAAGCCTATCAATCCATAGTACATTCAAGGATAGCTCTAAGGTCTATATGAAAGGAATTCTATAAGACTATCGATTCGTGGTCCCTCATTACATTCTTATACTCATAAAAGGAATGCCACTAGCCTATCAATTCAAGGTACATTGACTCATTAAGAAAGGAATGCCACTAGCCTATCGATTCTAGAGTCTTCATCACATTAGATCATTTATGAAAAGAATGCATAAAGCCTATTAATTTATAGTCATCAAGTCAAGACACATTCATCACTCATATATGAAAGGAATTCCATAGCCTATCGATTCATATTCATGACTTCATGACACATTCATTACTCATATTTGAAAGGAATGCCATAGCCTATCGATTCATATTCATCAAGTCAAGACACATTCATCATATAAGAAAAGGATGCATAATTCCTACCAATTCTAGATTCAACATTCACATTATAGGAACCCTTCACATTCCATCATTTTATTTCATGAGTGTCAAATTGAGAAATAGCCTTTTAATACTAACACAAATACATTGAATACAAGATCATCATTCTATCATTGAATCACATGTAAATCCTTCACATTATACAACATCATGATAATAATTCAATTCATCACACTATTCCTTCAAGGCCATGATCACAATGTACATAGTAAGTAAATACCTCCACCTTTCAAGTGGATCAACAATTCAAGAACAATTCTACTTTATCAGGAAATTAGGTCAAAATTGCCCTTCCAGGGCTATGATCACAAATCCACAATTCACCAACAATTCCCCATAATTAGGCATAGGTGATGATACAATTCAATAATCTAAATCAATCTAGGCATAAATCCATCAACATTCATTCATAATCAGCAAACCCACTTCATAAGGCACAATTTAGGAATTGAGAGAAATCATGGGTTCATAGAGTATTTTAATCTTAAATCATCAATTAAACATCAATATAATCATAATTTATCATTTGAAAATGTTTGATGCAAGAACCCATGAGATTGAGTATAACCTAGGGTTTTCATGAACTTGAAAACATTGAAAACTTATTTGAAATTGACTCTAGGTTGAAAGCTAACCCTAGATGAAGGATCAACATACCTTAACTTGAAGAAATCCACAAAAATCTACCCATTTAGTCTTCCTCTTCAAACCCTAAGCCTTCTTCTTCTCTTGGTCTTCAATTGAGTTTTAGAGAGAAGATATTTTGAGAGGGAGGATTTTGATTTGGAGAAAAATGAATAATGAAATCTAAAATAGCTTTTTTAATGTTTTAATACTCTTAAAGTACCTTAAAACATTTAAAATAACCGTCCATACATTAATTAGGATTTGGGGTGAATTTACTAATTCACCCTTAGCTTGGTCGAGACTGCACCAGAAAAACAGTGCCCATCACGCCTTGGACTCACGGATCGTGAGTCCATTCGCGGACCATGCTGCTGGTCCGTGGTCTGGGGCTGCAAGTTGGTTTTAGGCCTCTTCACCTACGGAGGCCATCCATGGGGTGTGGATGGACCTACGGGGTGTGAACCCCATCCGTAGGTCACCAAGTTTTGGCCAACTTGATGGTTTCCTTAGGGTCTTGGGGTTTAGAATTAGGGTCCTCCTCAAGGAACCTTAGGTTGGTCCTTGGGTAGTCGTACCTTGACGTCTAACCCGTAAACACCTCAACCATGGCTCGGGACAACACAAACGCACACACGTTAGGCTCTAGTTTTCACTCGTTCGTTTTTAGGGTCGTTACATTATCCCCCACTTAGGAGCATTCATCCTTGAATGACACTTTAAACACATTAAGGGGTAACGACTCAAGACTAGCAGCCCACAATCATGCATTCAACATCAATATAAATGCATAAACATAGGAGGAAACATCAACTCCACATCAAAGAACTCAAAATACAAAAAGAAGGTAGGAACTACATCTACAAACTCATTATGCATCAAAACTTCTCATTTCTCATTTCATTGGAGGAACTTCCTTCTCCAAATCACATCATGCTCATCACAACATCATTAAGCACATTTAGGCAATTTTCTCATAAAAGCACAATATGCAACTTCTTCATAAAAATACATTTAGGCATGTTCAATATTTAACCTCATGATTCATATAGACCACTCGAACTAAATGCAATTCAACATGAGGAACATAATCTGAAAACTCATTTTCTCAACTAAACAAGAGTCCAACTAGAACATGCATAACATAAGGAGAACATGTAAACACAATGTCACACATGACTCCAAATAATGAAACAAGCCAAAAAGAACTCTTGGTCTAAGGCTTGAATAAGCATATAAAGGAAGAGGTAAGGATATCGAAACTCTCAACAACCTTACTACTCAACATACTATCCCCACTTAGGAGTAAACCCAACTAAGGTCAACATGAACACCACAAGGGAACCTTAATGAAGACATCCACAACTTACAAGAAACCAACAACATACCGGTACTTTTAAACTAGGAAGGTCCTCATTCAGCACTCTTCCTCACAATCAACCTTACCACAACACTCAAGGTCTCATATGAGTCTACCTCACCGGGTCTAAAATCCTCACACTCATTACACCTCTTACGGTGAGAACATCAATCAAGCCTAACTCATGAACATCAAGGACAATCAAAGACCTTACCATCTAGGCACATTATCCCCCACTTGGGAGTAAGCCTATACCAACTCTTTCAAACTTCACTTCTCTCCATTCCAAGGTCAGAGAAAAACAACACTAAACCTTCATACTCATCACACCTAGGCATTTCTAAAACATCACATTTCATCAACTCTTTCAACGTACCTCAAAAATCAACATTACCTTCTACCAACAACACACATAGCCATAAAACAACCCATTCATACTAAAGTCAACATCACAATCTTCCATCTCACATCTATCAAGTCACACAGCCAAAGTTGGCATCACAACCAACCATTTCTCTCCCTCAACCCTCCTAGCATACTCTTTTCAAGTAATCACACTCTAAAGACCATCATATATGGAATAAGGGAAAGACATTATAGAGTTAAACTCTATGGCATGACTTGAAGAATGAAGAAGTGAAACTTTCTTAACACAAAATAGCATTCTATTCATAATGTGGCACGCTTCCCACTATGAACAAGACTCTACTGGATGTTGTTTGACACATCCTAAGATTATTTCAAAATCTCATCTTCTGATACCATGTTTTTCACGACCCAAGAGCACCCTCAAGTCGTAACACGGTGTACTCGATCCCGAAGGGGTCTAATACAAGCCTCATAGCAGTCTCGAACATAAGAACATAGGAAAATAGAGAAGAATTAAAAACTTTTTATAATTGAAGTCATTTTCATAAAAAAGCAAGCGAAAGACTTTCTAGACATTATATACTATGTCTCAAACCATCTAATACTTTGAATACAACATAGGGACTTAACCCATACAAAAGCTTTAACATAAACTAAATACATAAAAGGAAACACAATGGGTTTTGTCCTCAAAACTATGAGGACTCACCAAATCTTCATCTTCAAGCACCTTAGAAACCTATCCATCAAACATAGAACACCAACATCTCCAAAGCCTACACTTTGGTAAAAAGGGAAAAGAATGGGGTTAGCATATTAGATGTACTAAGTATGATAACCATGCAAAAACATGCTTAAACAGGGCCATTTGATTGAAATCCATGCTATTATGCTATTTTTGTAAAACTTCATGAACATTGATACAAGAGGCATAATATAAGTCACAACCAACATACAAAGTCAAATAATCCACATTTGAACAATAGCACATATAAACCTTTACCTTTTACCTTGAGCCTCCACCTCAAGTAACCCTCACGCTATACCTTGTGCAATGTATAGGTAGAGTCCTATACCACCACCCACACTAAGGCACCACCTTAAGGTTACCAAAAGTGAACTCACCATTCATCCTTTCCCACCTTTACACAATAAAGCATTTAAGAGACATAAACAATATATGAGTCATATCATCACATTGAGGCCAACATCTAAGACAACTCTAAGTCATACTTGTGCAATGTGCAAGTAGCATCCCATACTACTACTCACACTAAGTACTCCTTTGAAGTCACACTAAACAAGGCACCTTCATATACAATAAGTCATGACAAGGAAGTAAGTCATAATACAATCCAAGTATAGCATGCATCTATACATTTAAGCATTTAAGCCAACATTCTTATTTAGATTCATTCAGGACACATTCATACATTTAGAGGACTTTCATTCATTAGACATTAGAGAACTTTCACACATGAGTCATTAAGACTAAATATTATCGGATACAAACATACTAACTCTAAGGGGTGACACAAAAGTGTCAATTAACAACGGGGGTGTGTAACAAGTAAGCAAAAATTAGTGAAAATTGCAAAGAGTACTACTCAAGGAGATGAGATTCTTCGGATATAATAGGAATACGGGTCAAACTAGATCATTGGGTACATGCTTTTGATAGTAAATTCATTGAATATTTGTGAGTAGGCTAGACTATAGTGGGGGTAAATTCTCTCTCTAGCAACTTAACCCAAATCAACTAGGTTTCTCTTGAACACCCAGTTGCCGCATGAAGAACAACCTCCGACTTAGCCTACTCACTCTCTCAAGCAGAGTGTGTAGGAGAAGGACTAGGGTTCACTCTCTTGAGCTGAACCTCATGTTGACCCAATTCGAGCAGCCATTAATTTAGTAGTCATAGTTTTATGACCTCTCTCTCGAGTAAGCCGAAAACACAAAGGTGAAATTGTAGTCCACTACAATTTCAATAGGTTCAAACACAACTACTACATGAAATCACAATTAAACAACAATTAAACTATCAACAAGCAAGACCCAACAATTAACTTAATCCATATTCACAGATCTTCATCTTTTTGTTCTTTCAGCTGCTTTCGTTCATTTTTGCTAAGTAGTGTCCATGCTTTCCCTCAAACTCCAAATACCTGAAACTTAAGGGTTTTCATCAGATATTGAGACAAAATATGCATTTGAGGACACTAATTCTATCAAAATATAGCCCTAAATGAGTCCAAATCGTGGACTTATCACCCCATCGAGTAGTGACTACCATACAATGCCCATCATTCTTCAGATTTTGGATGGTGTTGCTAGGAAGTGTGCCAGGCTGACGTGGGTTAACTATAGTAGACAACTGACTCATTTACTGCTCAAGTTGCTTGATCGACACTGAATGGGCATCAACGTTTTGACCAATACCAGACAAGTCATTCTGCATCTCCTTCACATTTTCATCAGTCGAATCAAACCTCTTCATCATCTTCTACATAATATCCTCAATACGTGACATATTACCCCCAGCTTCCCTATTACTATATTCCTAATTTTGAGGAGGAACATAAGGACCACCCCTATCGTTTCTGTTGCCATAGTTGTTTCAATTGTAGTTGTTGTCGCGACTGTAATTTCTATCCCGGACATATTGACCTTCTCGATTGTAGTTTCCATGATTCTAACATTGGTTTCCTTGACCTTGGCACCAATTATCCGAATTGGAACCTTGGGCGTTGACTCGAAAACCCCCCGTCTGATCATTCACTGCATAAGTATCCTCTTCATAGTAATACTCTTCAACCAGTGGTGGATTTCTAGTCGAATAATTCACTACATTTATCTTTTTGGTACCTCCACTCATATGCTTCAACACCAACCCAAGTTATGTCCTCATAGGAGCCAGCTCCTCACAAATGTCATCGGCAAATTGACTAGGTGAAGATTAAGCTGCAAAAGTGCTTCTTCCAATGTCTGACTTCGAGTGCTCCATGCTTTATTGTTCCGGGAAATCTTCTCCAGTTTCTCAACAATCTCCTCAAAGGTGCACTCACCATATGATCCTCATGCGATAGTATCAAGTACTGCCTTACCATTGTCATCTTTCCCTCTGTAGAAATACTCCTTCAGTGACTCATCACCAATACGGTGGTTTGGAACACTTCTGATGAAAGTAGTGAACCTGTCCCACGAACTACTCACAGGCACTCTAAGTAGTGCTACGTAGTTGTTGAGTTTATCTTTGTGGTTCAGGTTCTTTGACATTGGGAAGTATTTTCCATGAACACTTTACACAATTGATCCCATGTGTGAATTGAGTTATAAGAAAGCTCAGTAAACCATACAACAACATCTCCAATCAATGATAGAGGGAAGAATCTCAACCCAATGACATCCATGTCTAAATCTGGTCAACCCATGCAACTCTTGCAAACATTTCTCCACTTGGTCATGGGCCCATGTGGATCCTCCGATGCTATACTAGAGAAAAAACCCCTTGCTGTAAGCATTTGCATCAGATTGTTCGATACCATGAATGTATGCCCCGGAGTAGAGGAGGTAGAACAATAGGTCCTTCAGATTCAATGGCATTGAAGTCCACCCTATAGTTATCACGTAGTCTCGATTCTGGTGGATTCTGTACCCTCAATGCATCTCCCAATAGATTACCACCTTGATTTTTAGCATTCTTATTATCAACCCTAGGAGACTGCAACTCAACTCTATCACCTAGATTTCCTCCGATAGGATTAGCTGGGACCCCTTGATTATTTATTCTTTGGAAAGTTCTATTCAATTCTTGATCGTAAGCAGTTAGTGGTTCACCTTGACTCTGTGTACTTGGCATACACTAGAGTAGGAACCTCAGGGAAACAAAAACAAAAGAAAAAGTAGAATTAGGAAATAATTGACTAAAGTTCAATAATGTAGTTAAACTTAATCTAAAAGCCTTATTCCCCGGCAGCGGCACCAAAATTTGATATGCTCAAATTACACCTCCCTAAAGAAGTATAAGTGATCGTTATCAATTAAAGAACCTAACTTGGAGGTTGGGGTCGATCCTACGAGGAATATGGTTTAGACTTAAACTTAATTTACGATTATATTCGATTAGTCAACGTTTTTCGAGACAAGTAAGTAAAGCGGGGGGGTTGTGGAACAAATAACTAATTGTAGTTAGGTAACAAGCGAACATGATTCAGACTTTGTTGTTATCAATGACAGAGAGAAACTAGGGTGTACGTGTTCCCCATAAGCTCATAACATAGTAATCCTAGTAATAGTAATCCTTTCCTAGTGTATTACATGCAAAGTGATAAGTTATGTATCTCTAAATCCTTGGTCTGGCAAATAGAGAATTTCACCTCACACCTTGGTCTGGCTACATTTGTATAATTTACTAACCCTTACATTTACCTCATATTAGACATCACATCAATGTATGGCTTAGTTTACATCCTCGCACAAATTGACATTAGACTATTAGATAGTATCACACTAAATCTATGTTGATAATTCTTTTCTTATTAACTACCTTCTTGGTCCGACAAGTAGCAACATGGCAAGTTCTAACGTATGCAAATACTAAAAAGACTTCTAAATGAAATAATTATCAAGGCATGCTATAAAACTATTCAAGAATTACTTAGTTACTATTTATACTTTGTTAATCGCTCATGGTTCCCACAACCCTAGTTGTGGATTTAGTTACTCATGCTAGAAAGAACACAATTCATAGTTGTATAAGAAGAACTCATGAACTTACTATTAGAGTAGAAGAAATCCAAAAACTAGACTTGAATTGCAAAGTTAAAATCTTCATAACGAACTTAGGAAATCAAGAATTTCTAGAATTGCAAGTTAATCTCCAAGGCCAAAAACTAGAACTAAAGTAATAGTGTCTAACCTCTAAAAATGAGGGTTACATGCCCTATATATAGAAAAACATGTCCCAAATAAAAAGGAAATGAAATAAGGAAATAAAGTTTATGGACGCAGTTTCGATCTACCACACTGACCTATGAACTGTGGACTGACCTAAGGTTCGTAGGTCCCTTCTGTGGTTTGGGACTTAGCAAATTTTCCAAAGCTCAAAATCTCCACCTCTCAGTAACAATCGATGGCTCAGCAGGAAGGACCTTGGTTCGATCCACGGTTCATGGATCCTCCTCTATAGATCCATACTTAGACTTTTGAAAACAGGTACTGGAACCCCCTTCTCTGAATCATTTGACAGAACTGCAGGATGGCTCGTAGGTCGACCTACGATTAGTCATTTGTAACTGTGGTTCCACACTTGGTCAAGAATTCCCTGATTTTCCTTCAAGCCTTGCATGTCCATCTACGCCTACCATCTACGGAGTGTGACTGCACCTACGGTCCGTAGGTCACATCCGTAGATGCCCTTTTCTTCAAAATTCCTTAACTGTGTCTCTCCACTTCCACGTCCGAACTTATTTCCTACAAACATGATAAAATCACATTAATACCAATACAAAATGGCCCTAGACACACACAACTCTTAAGTGAAATGTAAGAAAAATATCGTAAACTCACGGTATATCAATAAACCCACGTTACTTCAATTTCATCAATTAGACTATGGTTAGGCATATAAAACATATAGTTTTTTCATAATAACATGATTCAATACTAATTAAATAATAAACAATCAATATACACTCAATTGGATCCATGATCAACTTAACCCACAATATTAAAAGGAACCCTATCTTGAATTAGGGATTTCATCTTCACAATTGTGGGATTTCTAGGGGACTCCATGGATGGAAGAATCCATGGATGAATAAGCTATCATAACTTGATTATAAGGCCTTACAAAGCATGCAACAATAGAGTCTTGACCTAGCTTGATTCTCTTCTTCTTCTTCTTCTTCTTCTTTTCAGAGAGAGAATTTCTTGGAGGGAATTGGGTTCTTTTGGGTGAGTTGAATTAATGATTTTGAATGACTAAATTAATGGTCTAAAGTCTTTATATAGGTGGTCCAAACTATAATAAAATGACACCACTTAACCCCTAATTAATTCTGGAAAGTTGCATAATGTCCTCACTTAATTGTCCAAGCCAAGTCTGTTGCCTCACCCACAAGACCAAGCCCACGGTTATGAGTGGACCCACGGGGTGTGCTAGTCATCCGTGGGTGGTGTTTTGCAGCTCACCTTCCAGAAACCTGAATCATTACCCCTCACCCATAAGGCTTGGGACTCCCCTACTGGGCGTGGGTCCCTTTCGTGAGTGGACTGTTTTGGGGCAGATTTAGGGTCCTCCTCAAGGACCCTTGATTTTGCCTTGGGGAGTTGTACCTTGATGTCCTAACCTTCAACCCTTCATTTTATGTACGGGAAGTTATATCTACGACTCTAACCCTAAGCTCTAATATAGCCTAGTAGTTTCTAAGGTGTTACACTGAGACACCGGAGCACAATTCTGGCAGAGAGGGAGAGTCCTTCGATTCCTAGTCTTTCATTTCTGATCTTGAGGATGACTAGCTTCAACAGGCTTGGCGAGCAGAGCTTTGATCCAAAGCTCGTCATGATTCATCAAGGATTTCAGAGACAACCTCTCTTGCTTCAGATTCAGTGCCAGCTCAAGCATAGATGGTGGTTCCAGCACCACCAGTTCAGGTCCATCCTCCCTGGTTACTCAACCGATTAAAGGTCGATGGATTAAGGACCATTTTAGAAGAGAAGTGATTGTCAAAAGATGGTGTGGTGGGCAGGCATCTGATTTCACGTATGAGTACAGTTCTTCCAATTCTAAGTGCCAGCGATTGTTAGTAATTAATATAACCCAACTAAGTGAGTTGGGGTCAAATCCCACATGGAGTGGTACGTGCTTAAGATTCAAGAGCCAAGTGCAAATATGTTCAAGTGAATCATAGGTAAAAACATTTACGAATAAAAGCATATTTCAAATTTAGGGTGACACAAGTGTCAAATAATGGGGAGGAGGGGTTGATTGTAACTATCAACTACAACAGCAGCAAATAACACTAAGGAACAAGTAAATAGATCGGTTCTTGGGATGTGATTGGATTATAGGCTAATGTAGACAAATAGGTAATTGCAACTGATAGTAAGTAGCTGTAAATCAGTGAATAAGCTAGACTTTAGTGGGGATAAACTTTCTCTCGAAATATTTACCCGAATCTAATTGGTTTCTCTCGAACACCAATAAGCAGCAATTAAGAACAACCCACGCTTTAGTCCATTCACTCTCTCGAGCTGAATGTGTGGAAAAGTGTTTAGAATTCACTCTTTCGACCTGAACCCATGACAACCCAATACCCACAGACCATCAAATCAGTAATCTTGGTTTTAAAACCTCTCTCTCGAGCAAGTGAAAAACACAAAGGTAGAGTTGCATTTCCAACTACAACTCTTTAGATTAAGCCACAATTACTGAATGAAATCACTTTTAAAAAGCATTAAGACTATCAATTAACAATACCCAGCAGCTAAATCAACCCATAATCACATAATACCACCCAAAGAATTGGGGTTTTAACTACACATCATAAAAAGATAAAAAAATTGTTACCAAATTGTGTTTCCATCAACTGGGTAAGATTAATTTAGTCTTTACAAAGGTCAAGGTTGAAGAATCTTGAAACACCCAATTCCAATTTCTCAAAAATGAAAATCTTCAAATCTTCAAAGCTAAGGAAAATATTGTCTCCAAACTCTCAGTTCTAAAACTTCAAAACTGATTGATAAAATTAGATACTATCCAAAAGCTGATACAAAACTAAGAATTTAAAAATGTATTTATAGCTGCCAAAAATATGATGCGAAGGACCATTCGGCGCAATAAGTCAGGATCGCCGATCCACTCAGCCATCCGCCCTTTGGTCAGTTCCATTAATTTTTTGCTTTGGCCTTCAGCATCTTCAAGTTCTCTAACTTTGGGTGATCTAGCACTGCATCGCGGAACTGTTCGGCGATTCACCGACATCTCCTTTCTATCTAGAGGACTCAAGAATGGAATGCTTCCGTTGTGCAAATAGTTTTCCAACAATCTTAATAACAGTCATTTTTATAACAACAATTCATAATAACAGTCAATTTTTTTGGAGCAGATTTTTTATGTTTCTAATAATAGCCCCCAAAAAGTGAGAAGACAAACAATGCAAATATGCAAAATATGATGAAAAGAAAATGTTAAGAACTTGCATATTTATAGAGGATTGTGATCCTAATTTCATATGATTTGTTAACAAATTTTCCATAAAAAACATGGAAAGTTAAGATATGGAAGGAGCTTAATTATTTATCCATTTTTGCTTATAGAATTAAAAATTTGGACATTTAACATATGGAAGGAACTTAATTATTTATCTTTTTTTTGCTTATAGAAGTAGAATGAACAAGATTGTGAAGATAAATTATATGAAGTTGGACATTGAAGATATGGAAGGTACTTAATTATATATCATTTTTTTGCTTATAGAAGTAGAAGGAATGAGATGGTGAAGATAAATTATATAAAGAAGACCTAAGAGTGTGTTAGGTATGAAGGAAAATATTTGTCTACATTACTTATTTTTTATATTTGGTAAGTAAGGAGAAATATTATCCCAAAATTATTTAGATTTAAACTATGCAAATACTATATACCTAGATCTATTTCCATGTCCCAACAGTTGGGCCCAACCCAATGAAGTACCAAACCCCTATACCTAAAATATATTAAGAACTAACCCTAACCTTGAGACCCAATAGTTGCCCATTATTTGGTCGAGTCTCAAAGTTTGGATTGAATCTCAGGTCAGGGGCTAAGGATTGATCATGGTTGAATTATGGGTCAAGTTCAGGTTCCATGTCGGGGAACGTCTCAGATCGGCCGTTAGATCTCGAATTAGAATTATGCTGGATAGAATCGCGAGTCAGGTCCTAAATTGTCAGACATTTCTCGAATCGGCAATCTCCGATCGAGTTCCAAATTGGTCAAGGGTGAGATATGGATTGCGTTACGAGGTGGTAGGTTGAGGGGATAGAGATCAGGATGTTTAGGTGGATTAGGTGACGGGGGTGGTGAAGTTGAAACAAAATTTAAGAAGTCAATATTTTCCTTAAAATTGGAGGAAAATAAATTAATTTGAAAAATATTTAAGCCTATTGAACATAAGAAAATCCGGAAAAAAAATACTCCATACCTAAAATCAGTGGTGCTATTGCATATCATCAAATACTTTTTTTTTATAATGGATTATTTCATCCACAAACCCTAGATTTGATTCTATAACACTAACACTCCATGCGGTTTGCAATATTAAGCTCACCTTCCTTTTAATCTTTTTGTAACAATTCTTTTAGCATAAGTACTTTATAAAATCAACCTAAAAATAGTTAGTACAAAAACAAAGAGAGTCAAGAAGAAAATGCTTAGAGATTTTCTCATTTTTTTCAGGAGTATTTAAATTGTTAAGTTTATCGAATATGAGCTTTGATGCCTCTATTTATAATGTTCATAAAGGCATACATAAAGTTGTCATAATATAGCATTAACAATACGATCATCAATAAGGTTAAAGGATGAGCGAGTTATATCAATAATGGTGTGTGGATTAGTGAACGATTGACTATACATCATGAAGAAGATTAATAGTCGTCCATATTAATATTTCATAACAATTTATTTTTAATATAAAAACATATTATTTGACTGATTTTCCTTTAGTGATATACTATTTCTTTAAAACTAATTTTAGAAAATCATGCATGAATTTAATTTTGACTAATCAATATTTATATTACTTTAAAACCATGAAGGGTTTTGGCATCATTTTTTCTCAAATGGTGTCTATAATCCTTCAACTCCGTTCAAATCAAGCCTCTCCTATCACCATTATCATCAACGGACAATGTCATTTTTGTAGTTAAATTAATCACTAGATGAAAAAATGAAGAAAATCTTTAGCTATTAGAGTCAGAGCTCCCTATAATAACATGAATTCTGATAATAGTATTTGAAATAATTTTTTCACTTTTTCTATCATGATCAAAAGAATATTCAGGCAAATGAAACTGTCATAGAAAGGGTTGATTGTATATATACACACGTAATATATGAGGCGAAAGAAAACAAAATAATTGTTACAGTCATACATGTCACGACCCAACCCACCGGGCTATGCAGGCACATACTCTAACACCTAAATAGGAGAACCCTCGATTTCCAAAACAATTTTAAGACATACGGAAGATTAAGAAAACTGAAGAACAATTAACATTCATAAGATTTTCATAAAATAAAGATGTTTTCAATGATTCAGGTTAAGACTTGTAAAGTAATTAACACCCCTAGGGATCTAGTCTAAATAGGTACAAGAGCTTCTAAGATTATAAAGTAGAGAATTCAGTAACCAATGACGCAACTCCCACTACATGGAAGGAAAAATAGAAGCTGTTGGAGATTATATTTGTCTTCACCTATGAAATCACTAACCCTGCAACCAGACTATGCCAAAAAGGCATAGCAAGAGTAGTATCAATACAACCACACATACTGGTAGGCATCATCTGTCAACCCGATGCCCACCGCATAATACAAGGAAATCAACTAGTAGGAAGCATAAAATAAGACTATTCATTCCTCCACCTTCACCATTCTCGAATACTTTTAAACACACTAGTACACTTGACTCTAACTTAGCCATTCTACCTCTTAAGATATTTCGTACGTAACCACTACCAACCCGGCCAATCCTCTCACAACATACCCTTAACTTCATAATTCTCTCTATCAAGGCTTATAACCGTCCCCATACAAATCCCCAACCAGAGTAGTACCTAACTACTTACCACTTACAACCAATCACCACCTCATATACTTAGCATTCACTAACACAGACCACCTCTCTAAGTAACACGTAGTAAAACCTAGACCCTCGGTCTCCACTTACCATATCTTATTCCGGTATGTGCCTGACCATTCACTGTTCATTCAATAACATTATACTTAACAAACAAGCACAACATATTAATATAGTTATACAAAATTTCGGTTCATTCAACAGTTCCAGAAGAAATGTACAATTCCACATTCTCAATATCACATAAATACGCAGATTTGACTAGTCAATGGTCCTCTCATGGGACCCATGCCCAAAGTGTTAGTGTGACGGATCGTGACACCCGATCCAAGTTAGAGTGTCGAAACATGACACCAGTTCCAATGTGTATGTCAGTACATGACATCCGATCCAAGTTAGTGTGTTAGAACGTAGCACCCAATCAATTCAACAAGCCACAATCACAATCACAATGTACATTCTAATAATCATACAATCAAGTGTTGATTCATGGCGTACAATCATTCATCCATACTCATTTACATTAGATGTTCTCAATAGTGCAACATTCACATACATACATGCATTATACTGGAGTAAAGACTATCATACATCACACGATCATGAAATCAAACCATCACCTACCTTAATTCATAGGATTAGGCTTCCCTTTAAGGTACTTTCCGGATGGAACAACTTAATATTACATGTACGAGTATTCCTTTTTTGGTGCACAAAAACCTATGCATGAATTCTACCATTAACTACCAGTATACTACATGGTGAATCACAGATTTACAACTACTTAATTAAATAAACCTAGCCTACCTAGGTGCCAAGTAGCTACACGAAATTATGGCTCCAATTCTTGTTTCTAGACCTCGTGATGGTGGATTTGATCAAGAATTCACAAGCTATCATTGTCCTTGCATTAGAAATCTCTTCATCTTTCTTTCACAAGCCTAGGGCAGCCTTTTTAGGGTTTCTAGGTACTCCTCACTTATTTTTGGTGTTTTGGGAAAAAGGGAGAAAACAACGTTTTGCGTCATTTAAGATTTTTTCCTGTCCATCTCGCTCTGGCACGAGCTTAGCTTAGCTGCGCTGGCGCCACCGTCCTTGCGGCAACTGGCCCGGTGTGGCGGGATGATGGCCCCAGTTTTCCCTCGACATTTTTCTTTCCTAAATAACGATGGTTCGGGTAGTTACAATAGATACCAAACTACCCTTTGTTTATCCTCGAACGACTAGAGAAGGAATAGCCATGAGTTCTTTCCGAAGTACTTCAGAACTAGCAGATCAAACCACTACGAAAACATGAACGATGGAGATTTTTCAAATGGTAAGCCCGAATTGGTTCTATACTCAATGGAAGTGGTTAAGGAAATGAGGCAACACGTGGAGAAAATAAATGCGTCCCTCTGCACAGCCTGCCCTGCCAGAGCGGCAAGCTTTCCTCTAAAGCAGAGCCGCTGTGGCGGGGGCACTCCTGCTGTAGCGGAAGATTGGGAATAGTTTAAGGGGGGAAATGGGAAATGTTTTCCCCATTTCCTTCTTCTCTAACTCAAATATACCAAAAACTCTCTCAAACCTTCGCTCCCATTGTCAACTACAAGGTAATGCTCTCGTTTCCTTACGCTATTTACTTCAATACATACATAAATGCTATTGCATGACGATAAACAATTGATTACAATAGCCTTTGGGTGGTTTTCAAAATTTTGAAAATAGGTCACTTCATTTGCTAGAAAAACGTAGCATGGACACTTTCCCTACATTCACAACATCTCTACCACGTTCTAAGCATAAGCATTTTGTGAAAATATAATCGAAACGACTCAGAAATGGGTGGGGGACGAAGCATAAGCATCTCTACCACGTTCTAAGCATATACTTGGTGTAGAACTAGGATTTAGACATCATCTACGAGATATTTTGCTAGTATAATTGATTATTTAGGTTCTAGGGTACCTTATAGACTCTGATCTGGTGAAATCCTGTCGAAATGAGGTTTTTGGGACGAAGGGGCGCCATGATCATGCTTTGTGTTCGTCCCAGATGAAGACTGCTCTAGCGGTCTTCATTTTGCAATGGCAACTTCCTCATCCCTCTCTCGTGGGATTTGGGCCGCTGTGGCAGGACTCAATGGGGCAGTAGCCCCTTGCCACATAAAACAGAAAATTTCGTTTCTTAGCCAAACATTTTCTAACCCCATGGAGTTCTAAGGTGCACCCTTCATAACAATTGCAGGTTTACGTACTATGGCTATTTTTAATGAGTAAGATCTACCTTTCGTTTGGTTTCCCAATGCTACCAGTCGAGAAAGGTACCACGACCACCGAAAGACTAGGTTTTGTTGCCAGAGTGGTTTCCATTTACTGAACTTAGAGGAGAAGGTGCTCGCCTTTTATGTTCATCAAATGGAGTTTGGCTAGCCCCCTTGATAGAGGCTCCCACTGTTGCACGCTCCACATAGGTAAGGGAGTTCTATGCCATCCTACCTACTGTTCGTTGGGATGATCCCCACCCTACCATCTGCATCAGGAGAGTTGACGTCCCCTCTAATGCTCTATTTATTAATGATATACTTGAGATGCCCGAGGTTCCCAACATGGAGTACGAGGCCAAGCTGAGAGAGATGGACTTGGGCTGGTGGAGGGATACATTGGTGGAGCCAACACGTCGGGATAGGGTTTATTGGGCTACTACAGAGGGCATCACTAGCACTAACTTGTCATCGGATGCTAAGAGGGCCGCACATGGTTACTAGAAGGATCCGTCTGTCACGTAACCATACTGAGGTGACATTTCCTCGGGCTTTAGTGGTGGTGTGTGCTATACAAGGCATTGGACTAAATGTGTGTGAACAGGTCATCTCAGAATGGAAGGTGTTCTACCCCAGCAACAAAAAGGCATTCTTTCTTCCTGGACTGGTGACTGCGATGTGCAAGAGAGCGGGGGTTCCATTCTTGGACACCAATGAGATACTCCCTATGGATCCCCTTTTGCACCCACTTTTCTATTAGACAAGCTTCAATCTCTGGGAATGGAGAAGGAAGATGAGTTAGGCTAGCAGTAGTCAAGCAGCTACTGAAATGGATAACGAAGGGGGGGGGGGGGGGGAAATGACGAGGCCAACGGTGCTCTCCCTACCTAGTCCCAGCCCCCGCTTTCAAGTGCTCGTGTAGATGAGGACCTAGTGGCCATGTATAAAATGTTTGGAGGCTCCTGAGCTAGTATTTTGACTTCGGTTACACCCTCATTGCCCTTGAATGGGAGATGCTCCGCCGCAGTTGTGATGGGAGAAGAAGAAGAACATGGAGAGGGATCATCTGTTGGGCCGGATGTGGAAGATTCTTAAGGTCATTTTCTCCTGAGTCGCCCTCGGTAAGAGCTTCCCATACTCAAGCCGGAGGACTTTTGGGAGTTTCCCTAATTGAGTGAAACTTGGGCTGGTGAGACAGCCCCAGATGACATGGGGTCCGACAACGACACTTCCCATTCCCAAGGTTCCTGATCTGGTTTTTTCCCCTCTTGGGCATATGACAAACAAATGCTTGTTTTCTTTTGTTTTTCCTAACACTTTTGGCAAGCACATGGATGTTGGTTTTTGTTGTTTATCGTAACTAATGTTTAATGCTAAGGTTTATACTTATTGTTTTGTTGTTGAACACTAGTTGAATTGCATGGATTAGCTCATACGCGATAGGGGTCGATTTGCGTGACTAGGGAAAAATAGAGGAGAAATATTGAGATTCTTTCTCACCCTGTCCTGCTTTGGCGGGATAAACCACGCTTCGACAGTCTCACCCTGGCAGGAATAATCCCGCCCTAATGGCTACTAGAGAAACAATACCCAGGTTAACAATTTCTTGGGATTTTTCCCATTTCTAAAGTTTTTCCTTGATTCCCGGGTTATAACTAAGCATTTAGGATAATTCTTTTAACTAGGATGGTCATGGCTTACCCCGAGTGAATCCCCATGGTACGCACTCTAGAAACTTTTCACATTAATTCATACCATAGACATGCACCTTCCCAGGATATGCCCGTATACTCACATAGTTATAGTCGGTCACAACACACGTCTAGATTTTGTTTACGAGTCATGTCGTAGACTATCCAGACTCTTACACCTAACCCAGTGATGGCTCGCTTTTCGACAATAAGTTTTATGAAACTTAGGCAATTACGACTCGCACAGTTTCGAACATTTAGACTTGCATATTGCACAAATCAAAATCCAGACAACCAATATTGTGCACATAATCATATCATAGCATTTAAGTGAGGAATTTTTCACACCAATAGTTATTTGAAAACAACAATATGCACTCATTCATAGTTTCAAGCTACACTCACAGACCCATTATAAATTATCAATTAATTCACTCCATGGATGACCATTACTGATTATCCGTGCATTTATACAGCCTTTACGGCCAGATTCCAATTGTAACCTTCTTTGTTCCAATTCACTTTACTTGTGTCCTCTCAGTCGTAAAAACGGAACCCGATTCAGTTTGTTGAGATACCAATTGGAATCGGGAGATACCAATTGAACTAAACTCATACCACAAGAGACAACTTGCACCAAAGAAGAGAAGAAATAAAACAACTTCCTAGAATACTTCATAGCTTCCTGAAGATTAGGTGTGGACGTCAACACACCAAACCACATAAGTCTATTCCACATTTTGCTCTTGCACTGGGAGACTAGTAACCTGGTCTTTGATACCAATTTGTCATGACCCAACCCACCGGGACGTGCGGGCACCTACTCTAATGCCTAAGTAAGAGAACCCTTGATTTCCAAAACAGTTTTAAGACATGCAGAAGATTAAGAAAACTGAAGAACAATTAACATTCATATGATTTTCATAGAATAAAGATGTTTTCAATGATTCAGGTTAATACTTGTAAAGTAATTAATACCCCTAGGGATCTAGTCTAAACAGGCACAAGAGCTTCTAAAATTACAAACTAGAGATTTCAGTAAGCAATGACGCAGCTCCTAATACATGGAAGGAAAAAAAGAAGTTGGAGATTATCTTCGTCTTCACCTATGAAATCACTGACCCTGCAACTAGACTATGCCAAAAAGGCATAGCAAGAGTAGTATCAGTACAATGACACGTACTGGTAGGCATCATCGGTCAACCCGATTCCCACCACATAATACACGGAAATCAACTAGTAGGAAGCACGCAATAAGACTATTCTTTCCTCCACCTTCACCATTCTCGAATAATTTTAAACACACTAGTACACTTGACTCTAACTTAACCATTCTACCTCTTAAAAGATTCCAGATGTAGCCACTACCAACACAGCCAATCCACTCACAACATACCCTTAGCTTCATAATTCGCTCTACTAAAGCCTAGAACCGTCCCCATACAAATCCCAAACTAGAGTAGTACCTAGCTACTTAGCACTTACAACCTATCACCACCCCCATGTACTTAGTAGTCTCTCACACAGACCACCTTTCTAAGTGACATGTAGTAACACTTCAACCCTCGGTCTCCACTTACCATATCTTATTCTAGTTTGAGCCTGACCATTCACTGTTCATTCAATAATAAGATATTCAACAAACAAGCACACCACATTAATATAGTTATATAGAATTACGGTTCAGTCAATAGTTCCAGAAGCAATGCACAATTCCACATTCTCAATATCACATAAATACGCATATATGACGAGTCAACAGTCCTTTCATGGACCCATGCCCAAACTATTAGTGTGCCGGATTATGACACCTGATCCAAGTTAGTGTGTCGAAACGTGACACCCGTTCCAATGTGTATCTCAGTACGTGACATTCAATCCCAGTAGTTTGTGGGAACGTAATACCCGATCAATTCAATAAGCCACATTCACAATGTACATTCTAATAATCATACAATCAAGTGTTGATTCATGGCATACAATAATTCATTCATACGCATTTACATTAGATGTGATCAATAGTGCAACATTCACATACATTAATGCATTATACTGAAGCAAATACTAACATACATCACACGATCATGAAATCAAACCATCACCTACCTTAATTCACAGGATTAGGCTTCCCCCTAAGCTACAATCCGGATGGAACAAGATAGAATTAGATGTACGACTATTCCTTTTTTGGTGCACAAAAGCCTACACATAAATTCTACCATCAATTACCAGTATACTACGACTCAATTAAATAAACCTAGCCTACCTTGGCGCCAAGAAGCTGCATGGAATTATGGCACCAATTTTTGTTCCTGAACCTCGTGATGGTGGATTTATTCAAGAATTTGCACTATATCATCGTCCTTGCACTAGAAATCTCTTTCTCTTTCTTTCCCATGCCTAGGGTAGCCTTTTCAGGGTTTCTCGGTACTTCTCATCTATTTTTAGTATTTTGGGAAGAGGGAGAAAATAACGTTTCACTTCATTATGTTTTATCCCGTCCATCCTCCTCTGGCGCTGCCACCCTAGCGGCAACTAGCCCGCTGTGGCGGGATGATGACCCCTATTTTTCGTCGACATTTTCCTTTCCTAAATAATGATGGTTCGAGTTGTTACAATAGATATCAATTTACCCCTCCTCTTCCCCAAACGACTTGAGAGGGGATAACCACAAGTTCTTTTTGGAGTACTTCAAAACTAGCGGATCGAACCACTACAAAAATACGAAGGATGGAGATTTTTCAAATCTAATGCCCGAAAGGGTTCTATACTCAAAGGAACTGGTTATGGAAATGAGGCGGCACATGGAGAAAAGAAATACGTCCCTCTGCACAACTTGGCCCGCCAGAGCGTTAGGCTTCCCGCTAAGGCAAGGCCGTTGTGGTGGGGACACTCCCGCTGTAGCGGGAGATTGGGAATAGTTTAAGGGAGGAAAGGGGAAAAGTTTTCCCCATTTATTCCTTCTCTAACTCAAAAAACTCTTAAAAACTTTCTCAAATCCTCGCTCCAATTGTCAACTTCAAGGCAATGCTCTCATCTCCTTAAGCTATTTACTTCAATACTTACTTAACTGTGATTGCATGATGATAAATGATTGATTAGAATTACCTTAGGGTGGTTTTCAAAATTTTGAAAGTAGGTTGCTTGATTTGTTAGAAAAACGTAGCATGGACACTTTTCTTACATTCACAATATAATGGACACTTGGGTCGTGACACTAATATAATAAGAGAATATATATATATATATATATATTATCTTTTTCAATTTTTCTCCCAAAAATAAAACATTATAACAATTCACAGAATTTTCCTATATATAGGGAGGAAAAAAATTAATCAATGATATCTACGATAAAAGAAGTTTTAATCAGTCCTAAGTTCATATTCAAGCTCAAATTCTCTTTGCAAGCAAGTAGAATATCTACTTATCAGATGAAACAACTCACCAATTGTGCCTCCTAACCTAAAATCTTGTATTTGACGATCAATTTCACTCAAATGGTGCCTCACATTCCCAGCTCCGTGCAAGTCTTGAGGATTCGATCTCTGTTATTATTACCAGGTGCTGCCATTTTTATAGCTAATTAATCACTAGAAAAAAAAATGAGAAAAAAATTAGTCGTCACAATAAAACTTTTCTACCAACTGTTATCTCTAAGGCAATAATAATAGAGAGATTTGAATGTGCATATATACACAATAGATGAGTGGATTTTTGCAGTTAATTAAGCACAAATGAAACTAACTTGGGTGAACTGATGTTCAAAGCTGTTAGAAATAAAATGTGCCTTCGGTATTTATAGAGGATTCATCGTCCTAGTTTGTAGATTTTCATAATAAATTTGGATTTTCAAGATATGGAACAAATAGAAGGAATATAATTATTTATCATTTTTTTGGGTTAATATCTCTATGGCCCCTCAAACTTATCAACGGAATCCATTTAGACACTCAAATTATAATTTGATTCAATTGAGTAATTCAGCATATGAAGCATTACTTCTAATATAATATAGTACGTGACTAATTTGCCTTTTGTGATACACTCTCTTTAAAACTAAATTTTGTGAACAATTTTTATTTTATCAAAAACTACTGTGAGTAATGTCGCATCAATTCCAATCAAATCAGTAAGATAAATTAGTCAAATATTAATTTTTACTTTAAATATAAAATAAGATTAATAGAGTGGTCAACAAAGAAAGACTATCTAATTATCCCTATTTATGATTATGTTGGCATTCCTTGATTGTATATTAAATCAAATATTTCAAGTTAATACTCCCTCCATTCACTTTTACTTGTCACACTTTGACTTGACACACCCATTAAGAAAATAATTATTGATATAGGTATTTTACCAAACTTTTCCCTATTAAATGATTTCTTAAAAAATGAATTGAAAAATATGTATTTAATGCTAAGGGTAAAACATGAAAAAAAAAATTTATCTTTTCTTGATATGTCAAAAGTGACAAATAAAAATAAAATCTATTTTAGAAATAAGTGAAAATCATCAATTTAGATATTATCACATTTTATGCACCAATTAATTATATAACAAACTTTATCTATTAACTAGTAAAATTACCCGCACTTCGCGCGGGAATTTTATGTCACAGAATTTATAAAATAATACTTAAAACCTATCATTCATGAAAACTAAAATATTATATTATCTTACATACAAGATTATGTAGTAACAACCATTAATAATGTAAAGGAAAATGAAAATTATTATATCTTATCATTTATCCTTAATAACATAAGCATAAATTAATGATTGTAAAAATGCATATCAGGATATGTAACATAAGCAATGGTGTCAGTGAGCCACTCAACAGGAGCAAAGTACACAAATATTTAATTGTGAAGAAGAAGATGAAAGGTTCAGAATTTTCGTTGTTTTAAAATGAGAGGAAATCTCTCTATTTATAGACAACAAAGGGTTATGTGAACAAATGTTTATTGTGCATTATCAGAAAGGTTACAACTATTTGGAAATGTTTCAACCCTTCGGAAAGGTCAAAATCTTTCATAAAAGTCACAATTTTTCATAAAAGTTGCATTTCTTCATTAAAGTCACAACTCTTCATTAAAGTCGCAACATTTCATAAAAGCCACAAATTTTCATGAAAGGGGAAGAATAATTTTGGAAATAAATAAATTAAAAGGGAATTCTGATTTGTGGTGGCGCCATGTAGACGGGCCTCAGGTTCTCTTTTATATAATATATGATATGATATGATATGATTGTCCCTTTCACTAACTTTGCATGGAACAAAATTACAATATGACTTATGTCTTCGATTATGATATCACAAATTTACATACTTAGATATCAAAAAAATAATTCATGATATAAACAAAAATATAAGAGATTATTATTTCTTTAAAAAACAACTTTATTGTATACTTGTTATCGTCATTCCACAAATATTTGTAATTTGGAGATATGTAGCTACATAAGGTGTGTTCGGTACAAAGTAAAATATTTTAGAGAAAAATAAGTGAGTTTGTTATTAGTATTTTTTCGGTATGTAAGTAAATATATTTTTTAGTATAAAACTTTAAGCAAATATTCAACTAGGAGTACGTCTATATGTACCTTGCGAGATATGTTCTAAATTACTATATTATTTATTTTAAGGGAAAATTACGCAAGTTGACAAACATTACTAGTTTATTACTCAATAAAGTTATAGTTTCAATTAATTAATATGCGTGGTTATATTTTAATATAATTTTCTATTAATTATGGGACTGTCACGATCCGAGCATACACCCTAGACATGGCCGGGACTCGAGAACCATTGTTGGTCATCCCCAAACGAACCCTTATCCTGGCTGACTACTAAGCGGAAAACTAACTCAAGCATACAAGCGCATCAAAACTTATGAATTGTTTGAAAATAGTTTATTAAATCTCAAAGTTACCTAAAAATATTGAATATTAGACATAAAGTTTTACACAAAATATCTAAATTTGAATACTACAAGATTGACCAAGACTGTTTATCTATGAAGCCTCTATTGTATAAAGAAAGGTATTGGCAAAAGACCCACAACGCCTCAAAAGTGTTACTACTAATAAATCATAAAACTTGGATCCTCCGAAAGCAAAAAGGTCTCACCAAAAGCTGAGAAGCGAATGATGTAATCTTAACGGATCATCTGTTGATGATCCTAAGTACTTGAATCTTCACCATGAAATAATGTAGGTTGAATAACATCAGTACATTGAATGTACGAGTATGTAATGGGGCTGAATAACACAAATAACTGAATTGAAATGATGTAAGTAACTCAATTGGAATATAGTATAAATCATGATGAAAATCAGTTAAGCTCTTATTGTGGGAATACAAAAATAGTAAATACTGAACTGAAATGTATATATAAAATATACTTTACTTTACTTGGGAGTTTCTCTAACTGACAACCATCACTATAAACCTTGTCATGATATAACGTCGTATCCACATTGCCAAAGCCATCCTATACCTTGCCGGTGTACAGACCGCAATTGATCTGATAGATCCACTAAAAAGCCTTCTTGAGGCTGGTAAGAAGTCGTTCGTCTTGCGACCTTAATTCTACTCCAAATTTATTCTCACACTAAAGAATTGACCTTAATGCCTAAGCATATTTTAATAATCATCCGATACAACCTTATACATAAATGAAGAATAGTTCGGGTCTTAAATTAGAAATTTATGTATGTAACAGGGACCCACAACGAATTGTATACGGAAAGAAAAAGAGTCCTTCCCTTATTTGTATACTCATTTATAAAAATCTAATCTTATCTCTCCTCTCTCCATCCTCTAATTCTCTCTTAAAATTACTCATACATTGATTTTCGAATTTTGAAATCTACTTTCACCCTCATAATTGTGGCATCTGATTTTATCTCTCCTCTCGCTGTTCTCTAATTCAATTCTAATATCACTCATTGTCATGATCCCGACCATCGTGATTGGCACCCACCCTAACTCTCCGGTAAGAGAACCATTACTACAATTCAAATCAAGCAACTAATCTAAAACTAAGACATTTAAGTTACGGAAGCAAGTTAAATACCAAGGAAAGAAAGAGAGGTCCCATAAACTCCAACAAAGTCTAAGAATAAATAAACTAACATTGCGGAAGTAACACCTAGAACCTGAAAGTCAATATACCAAAACATCTAAAGTTCAACAAGTCTAAACAAGAAGGGATACAACCCCAAACTAATGAACTAATAACTAACTAGAAAAGTCTAAGTCTGAAATAGTGGACATAGACGAAAGAGAACCCATGGCAGCCCGAAAGAATTGGCTCATCCTTGAATTCGAACGATCACTGATCTTCTAAGCGAGGTCTGTCAATAGCCACTTGAAGATACCCTGTACTCAACAAACAAAGAGCAAGTGTAGTGTCAGTACACAACCACAATGTACTGGTAGGATCACACAGTTATCCCACTAAGTGCAACATATATAACTCATTACAATAATATAATCACATGCATATATATACAATATTATCAACATTTATGAACAACAAAGAACTTCACATTTCTCAAAATACACAATTATGACAAGTCATTGTTTCTCTCATGGAACTCAAACCCAAACAGTTAGCATGCCGAAACGTGGTACCCGATCCAATGACTATGTCGTAATGTGGCAACCGATCCCATAATTATGCCAAAACGTGGCAACTGATCCAGGTTAATTATGTCGTTATGTGGCAACCGATCCTTTCAACACACCATAATCACAATCACAAGTATATTCTAAAGTACATACAATCAAGTCATGATTCATGACATTTATCATTAGTCTATCTCATTTACAACAAGTATGATCAATAATGCAATATTCACATAGATACATGTATCATAATGAAGCAAGAACAAACATACATCACACAATCATAGAATCTCAACCATCACCGACCTTGAAACAAGCTTGAAACCCAAAGAAACTTGATTGTTCCCTTTCTAGACTCGTTCCGCTTGTTCTTGGTCAACAAAAAATCATAATAACACAGAAATCAATAAACAATCACTAATTACCCGAATTACTAACAATTCTAGCAACCCTAGATCATACCCATGCTCCCAAGTACCCAATTTAGGGCTATTTCCACTATGGAATCTATATCAAAACCCTCCCCCATCGATAATTACATATTCTATTATGTTCTACGAATCAAAAAACAAATTCGGGGAGTGAAAAGCTTACCTTTAGCCTCAAGAATGGTGGAAAACTATCAAGAGCCGCCTGAGCTTTGTTCCTTAGCTCTAAAAATTGAAAAGTGCAGAATAAAGACATTTTGGGGTTTATTTACGACCTTAAGTCGTGTCGAACCCTCCATAGCAACCTCACTTTACTATGTTTGCCCATACAGCGTAAAAATCCCTTGACAACTTGCATGAAATGAGTGAGCTATTTTAATAACTGCAAGACCCTCATTTCACAACACACCTTTAACCAACGACACTCAGAAAATATCGTTCACGCTAGGATCGATTACAGGAGTTCTACTCACCCGAATTTAATTCTGTAAAGTCGTACAAATTCCTTAACGACCTATCTAACTACTACTTATACAATCAAAATCATAATTAAATCACCCAATTGTTACCAAATTTCCCTACACCTTTAATGACTCAGATTTCGTCCAAATCTTGACTAGGTTGGGAAATTCCAAGTTACTACAAAAAAGTTTTTGGACCCAAAATTTTTCCCCATTGGCTTTTCTATAACGACCGAACCCGGTCGTTACAATAGATACTAATTTACCCATCACTTGTTCCTGAGTGATAACTTAGGAAAACAGGCTAAAGAAGGGATGAAGTAGTACCTGAATCGACGAACAATTGGGGATACTTGTCTCGCATGTCCCTCTCGGTCTCCCAAGTAGCTCCTCAACTGAACGATGCTTCCATTGAACTTTCACAGACTTAATCTCCTTGGTCCTCAGCTTACGCACATCACGATTAAGAATTGCAATCAGTTCCTCCTGATATTAAAGGTCTTTTTCTAACATAATTGAGTCCCACTTAATGATGTAAGCCCCATCACCGTGATAGCTTTTCAACATGGACACATGAAAAACTAGATGAACTCCCGATAGGTTAGGAAGTAAAGTCAATCTATACGCTAAATGGGTTTAGGAACCTCAAAGGGACCAATGTATCGCAGACTTAGCTTACTTTTCTTGCCAAATCTCATCACCCTTTTCATGGGTGAAACCTTACGAAGAACATTCTCACCGGTTTGAAATGCCATGTCTCTCACCTTATGATCCGCATACTTCTTCTGTCTACTCTGGCTACTAGAAGCTTAGTTTGAATGCTCCTCACCTTATCTTGAGCATCCTTCACTAAATCGACCCCCAATGGTTTCACATCTCCAGCCTCAAACCATCCTATGAGTGATCTACATCCCCTCCCATAGAGTGCCTCAAATGGTGCCATATCTATGCTAGAGTGATAACTAGTATTATAGGAGAATTCACACAAAGGTAGGAACTTATCCTAATGCCCTCCAAAATCAATCACACATGCCCTCAACATGTCTTCTAATACTTGAATAGTCCTCTCTGACTGTCCGTCTGTCTGTGGATGGAAGGTTGTACTAACAGTGAGTTGTGTGCCCAATTCATCATGTAATTTCCTCCATAACTTGGACGTGAATTGGGTACCACGGTCTGAGATGATAGAGAGGGGCACCCCATGCAACCTCACTATCTCTTTCACATATACCTTAGCCAATTGTTCAGCATTATAATCTATTCTTACCGGAATAAAATGGGCTGACTTAGTCAATCTATCAACCACTACCCAAATAGAATCAAGCTTCCCCTAAGTCTTGGGAAGACCAACCACAAAATCCATGGCTATCCTCTCCCACTTCCATTCCGGAATTGGCATTCTTTGGAGTAAACCCGCAGGCCTTTGAAGTTCATATTTCACTTGTTGGCAATTTTGACATTTAGCCATAAACTCCGCTATACCCTTCTTCATGCCCGGCCACCAATAAATTCGCTTCAAATCTCGATACATCTTTGTTACACCCAGATGAATAGAATATCGCAAACCATGAGATTTTGCCAACAATTTCTTAATCAAGTCGTCAACTCAAGAAACACAAATTCTTCCTTCAAAACTGAGCACGCCTTCCACATCAAGAGTGGTCTCTTGTGCCTTACCAATCACAATCTTCTTTCTAAGCTCCTCCAAATTTTCATCTTCAAATTGTTTTGGCCTGATCTCATCAATGAATGTGACCCTTACCTCAATACTAGCTAACACACCACCTCTTTCTCAGATGCCCAACTGCATGAATTTAGACTCTAAGTTCTTAGTCAAAGGTCGCTTGGCTACACTCAAGCAAGCTAAACTACACATACTCACTGCTTTTCAACTCAAAGCATCTGCCACCACATTTGCCTTGCCCGGATGGTATTGAATGGTCACATCATAATCCTTGAATAACTCCATCCACCTTCTTTGTCTCAAAATCAGATCCTTTTGAGTGAACACATACTACAAACTACAATGATCAGTAAACACTTCACACTTAACACCATAGAGGTAATTCCGCCAGATCTTAAGAGCAAACACTACCGCTGCCAACTCCAAATCATGTGTTGGATAATTCCTTTCATGCACCTTCAATTGATGTTGAGGCATAAGCTATACCATTCTTTTCCTACATCAACATAGCACCCAAACCAGAATGTGAAGAATCACAATAAATAATAAAATCTTTACCTTCAACCGGTAATGCTAGAATAGGAGCGGTGATCAAGAGAGTCTTGAGCTTTTGGAAGCTCTCCTCACATTTTTTAGTCCATTTAAATGGTATCTTTTTTTTTGGTCAAATTTGTCAAGTGCGTGGCAATAGAAGCAAAATTCTTTACAAATCGCCGATAATAGCTAGCGAGCCCCACAAAACTCCTAACTTCCGTCACAGAGCTAGGCCGAACCTAATTCTTAACCACCTAAATCTTTTGGGGATCTACCATTAACCCTTCTTTTGAAACTACATGTCCCAAAAATGCAACCGAAGTCAACAAAAATTCATACTTTTAAAATTTTGTATACAACCTTTGTTTCCCAAGAACACCCAGAACAATATGAAGATGGTCGGCATGCTCTTCCTCATTTTTGAATAGACCAAAATATCACCAATGAAGACTATAACAAATGGATCAAGAAATGTCTTGAATACCTCATTCATTAAACTCATGAAAGTTGTTGGCGCATTGGTCAAACTAAAAGACAGAACCAAAAACTCATAGTGTCCATAGCGAGTTCTAAATGCCATTTTGGTCACATTCTGAGGCCTAATTTTCAACTGATGGTAGCCAGACCTTAGATCAATCTTGGAGAAAACTGAGGTACCTTGCAATTGGTCAAAAAGATCATCTATTCGAGGCAAGGGATACTTGTTTCGAATAGTGACCCTATTCAATTGCCTGTAATCTATACACATTCTCATACTACCATTGTTTTTCTTAACAAACAAAACTGGAGCACCACATGGGGAAGCACTAGGACGAATAAATCCCTTATCAAGAAGCTCTTGGATTTGAGCCTTAAGCTCTCTTAATTCTACCGGAGCCATACGATATGGAGGGATAGAAATGGGACAAGTACCATGTTCTAAATCAATGGAGAAGTCTATATCACTATCCGGAGGCATACCAGGCAAGTGATTAGGAAATACTTCTCTAAATTTTGACACCATAGGAATGACTCAATGGATGGAGCCTCAATCTCAACATCCCTAATATGAGCCAAATACTCCAAACAACCCTGCCTTATCAATTTCCTAGCCCGAATGGAGGATATGATCTTAGCTTGCTTAGGCTTGTACACCCCTTCCCCCTCTAATTTTTCCCTTCCCGAAATTTCTAGAGTTACGGACTTAAATTACAATTAAGCACAACATAATAGGGGGACAACCAAGTCATGCCTAAGATTATATCAAAATAAGTGATATCCAAAATCACCAAATCAGCCCAAGCCTGAAAACCCATAAACAAAATAGGACAATCACGATAGACATGGTTGACTATGACTGACTCTCTAACTGGGGTAGAAACATGGATAGGGATATCAAGTATATAACAAATCATAGCAAATTCTGAGGCAAATCACATCGATACATATGAATAAGTAGAACCCGGATCAAATAACACATTAGCCATCCAGTCACAGACAATAATAGTACCTGTGATCACCGCGTTAGACGCCTCTACCTCATTCTTGCCCAGAAAAGCATAACACTGAGCCCTATCATCTTGATGAGCCACTACCCTGCCTGGTTGCACGTTACCCCTACCTTCATTACCATTTCCTCTACCTCCACGGCATCGCTGATTACCTCATTGCCCACCTTGTGGATGTCCTTGACCATTATTACCATTCCCTGTGGGTACCACTACTCTAGTCTGCTGTTGTGCGGAATCCAACACACGTGGGTGGGGACAATCTCTCCTCATATACCCAGGTTCACCACAGTTGTAACATGTATGATCAAAAGATGGCTTGCTGCCCACTGAAGTTGCGACTCCCTAGCTATCCTAAATCAAATTATGAGATGGAGTTCCTTAGTAATTACCTGTAGAGGCGGGCATAGCGGACTGAATTGTCTTGGCTGCAAGCGTTGGCCTCCCTGAACCTTTGGAATAAGAACCTTGAAAGTTGAGTTAATTCTTTGCCCTTTTTGCCAATGCCTTAGCCTGACCATTTCGCCTAACCCCATCCACTTTCTTAATATAGTCTGTTACCTCATTAAAGCTCCTCCTTGTAATGGTCATATGAACTGATAATACATGAAACTCAGAATTTAGTCCCTAATAAATAGACGGATCCTCTCCTCCTTAGTAGTCACCAATTGAGTAGCATATCTATACAAAGCGTGGAACTTGGCCTCATAAGCAGCCGCATACATACCACCTTGTTCCAAAGCCATAAACTCATCTTTTCTATGATCTTTCTAAGTTCTAGGCACATATTTCTCCAAAAAAATAAATTGAAACTAGGTCCAAGTGAGGGGAGGTAAAACTGAAGATCTGCATTCCATGTAAGCTCTCCACCACTGCTTAGCCTCACCTTCAAGTTGAAAAGTCATGAACTCAACACCATGCTGATGGACAATTCCCAACTTATGAAGCCTCTCATAGCAATCTAAGATAAACTCAGAAGCATCCTCATTCTCAGAACCAAATAACACAGGAGGCTTTAGCTTTAAAAACTTAGTCAACATTTCATGCTCATTACCAGTCATACCAGAACCCAACAAAGGATGGAAGAAAGCATCATTACCTACATTCTCTCCTACCTTGGGAACAGTGATAGCAGTAGAAGGATTGGCAGGAGCTTGAGTTGCTTGAGCAGAAGGAAGCACTCCAGGACCAACCAACCCTTTCAAGAATGACATGATTTATTTAGCTAACAATGGGTCTATGGGGGGAACACCGATAGTCTCAGCCAACACCTCTTCCTCTTGTCCAATCTCATCAACATTCTCCTCTATCTCTTCATGATGTACGGGAGGGGCCTTATTTTGGGGAGCATTTTCGACCGGTACCCCATATCTAGTAAGCGCCACTCTTCCTTGGCCTCTACCCCAAGCTCTTCCTCTACCCCTACCTCGATCGCGACCTCTCGCTACAAATTCCTCAGCTGGAGCATTGACAGGAGCTACGGGCCTAATGTAGTTGTATCTAGTGTTAACCATCTACGGACAGAAGAGTAAAGGAGGTTAGATACCAATTCGAATCGACTAATACCAATTGGAATCAAGTTATAGCATGAAAGGAGACAAGAGAAAATAGAGAAATTTCCTAAAGTCCTATAGCCTCTCCAAGAAAAGTAAAGGCATCCCCGTACCGTTCTGCAAGACATTACTAGACTCATTTCGGTACATCGAGATCAACAAACGTAGGCTTTGATACCAACTTTGTCGCGACCCCGACCATTGTGATTGACATCCACCCTAACTCGCCGGTGGGGGAACCATTACTACAATCCAAACAAGCAACTAATCTAAAACTAAGGCATTTAAGTTACAGAAGCAAATTAAATACTAAGGAAAGAAATAGAGTTCCCATAAACTCCAACAAAGTCTAATAATAAATAAACTAACATTGCGGAAGTAACACCTAGAACCTGAAAGTCAATGTACCAAAACATCTAAAGTTCAACAAGTCTAAATAAAAAGGGATACAACCCCAAATTAATGAACTAATAACTAACTAGAAAAGTCCAAGTCCGTAATGGTGGACATAGACGAAAGAGAATCCATGGCAGCCTAGAAGAATTGGCTCACCCTTGAATTCGAACGATCACTGATCTTCTAAGCGAGGTTTGTCAATAGCCGCTTGAAGATGCCCTGTACTCAACAAAGAAAGAGCAAGTGTAGTATCAGTACACAACCACAGTGTACTGGTAGGATCACGCAGCTATCCCACTAAGTGCAACATATATATGTCATTACAACAATATATTCACATGCATATATCAAACATATACAATATTATCAACATTTATGAAGAATGAACAACTTCACATTTCTCTCATTGGTCCTCTCATAGAACCAAAACTCAAACAGTTAGCATGCCGAAACATGGTACCCGATCTAATGATTATGCAGGAACGTGGCAACCGATCCCATAATTATACCAGAACGTGGCAATCGATCAAAGTTAGTTATGCCGAAACGTGGCAACCAATCATTTCAACACATCACAATCACAATAACAAGTATATTCTAAAGTTCATACAATCAAGTCATGATTCATGACATTCATCATTTGTCTATCTCATTTACAACAAGTATGATCAATAATGCAACATTCACATACATACATGTATCATAATGAAGCAAGAACAAACATACATCATACAATCATAGAATCACAACCATTACCTACCTCGAACCAAGCTTGAAACCCTAAGAAACTTGATCCTTTTCTTTCCAAATTCGTTCCGCTTGTTCTTGGTCTACAAACAATCATAATAACACGGAAATCAATAAATAATCACTAATTTACCCGGATTACTAACAATTCTAGCAACCCTAGATCATACCCTTGATCCCAAGTACCCATTTTAGGGATGTTTCCACCATGGAATCTAGATCAAAATCCTCCCCCATCGATAATTACACAGTCTATTACGTTCTACGGATCGAAAAACAAACTTGGGGAGTGAAAAGCTTACCTTTAGCATCAAGAATGGTGGAAAACTGTCAAGAGTCGCCTGGGGTTCGTTCGTTAGATCTAAAAGTCAAAAAGTGCAGAATAAAGACGTTTTGTGGTTTATTTATGACCTTAAGTCGCGTCGAACCCATCACAATGGCCCTCACCCCGCTGCAACGGCCTCGCCCTGGCGGCAAAAATCAGCAGCTTGCATGAAACCAGTGAGCTATTTGAATAATTCCAAGACCCCCATTTCACAAAACACCTTTAATCAACGACGTTCAGAAAATACCATTCATGCTAAGATTGATTCCGGGAGTTCTACTCACCAGAATTCAATTCCGTAAAGTCGTACGGATTCCTTAACAACTTATCTAACTACTCATGTAATCAAAATTATAATTAAATCACCCGATTGTTACCATATTTTCCTATACCTTAATGACTTCGATTTCTTCCAAATCTGGACTAGGTTGGAAAATTCCAAGTTACTACGAAAAAGTTTTTCGACCCAAAATTTTTCCCCGTTGGCTTTTCTATAACGATCGAACCCGGTCATTACACTCGTACACATTGATTTTGAATTTGGAAATCTACGTTGTTCCTCATAATCGTGGCATCACAATTCAAGGTAATCGCCTAAAATGAGTTTCAACTTTTTTTTTTTGTTTTTCGTTCTTATATGATTTATGCTTGTCTTTTTTTTTTCTCAAAAATCTTTCCCTAGACTTCAAATTTTCAGAAAAAATGGATGAAGGAACTTGGAATACTATAGGTACATCATTGTGTGTCAAATTTGTTGATGATGTTCGTTGTGTCTAACTCAAGCATTACTCAGACATGCTGTTAAATCTTGACTGAACAAAGAAATTAGATCCATTGATGAGTTTGAATCGAAGCACCAAAATGACTCAATTAAAATGCAATAAAATTTTAAATTTTTTCAAGCAAAACATGGAAGCAGAAATAATATATATATATATATATATATATATATGTATATATGATAGGAGAAGAAAAAGTGACAAGTGTCATCACCATAAAATTTTCAACTTTAAATTTTAATTTTTAAATAATTTAAGTTGTGTTAGTTAGTTATTTTCAATTTAAATCTATCTATATATAATAGGAGAAGAAAAGGCGTGTCATCACCATTAAATTTTAAATTTTAAATAATTTATTTGTGTCAGTTAGTTATTTTTTCAATTTAAATTTTAATGTTTTAAAAACAAATTCAACGGATTATTTTTAGGATAGGGTTAGAAATAAATGCTTCTATTCTTTTTATTTTAATTTTTTTAAAACTATATACTTCTTGTTTAAATTTATTCAATTATTTTAAAATTTACATTTATTTAATAATTTAATAATTTTAAATAATCAGTATCGTTTTTTAATAATTTATTTGTAATGCAATCAATAACAATAAAAAGAATGCTACATATAAATTGTTAATTCGTTTTAAAAGTTATAGTTGGGAGTTCAAAATTTATTTTAAATTAATAACATTTATCAGCTAAATTGATTGTTTAAATATTTTAAAAAATAAAAAATTCGAAGTTGTTACAACTAAATTTCCATAAAATTTTGCGAAGAGATAAGTTTGAATATATTTTAAATTTTAAATTAAATTTAAATATAAAAGTAACCAATTCGTCCACAATAAAAGGAAAACAAGCGGGGGAACCCATCGGTGGCCCCCTAAACTTGGCACGAAATTTCACTTAGACACCTCAACTGGATAATGTTCATTTTAGACACCTCAGGTAGAATTTCGTTGTGTCATTTTGACACTTTTTTCCCAATCAACAAAAATATTTGAGGTGCGTGTATTACACGCGCGAATGACGTGTAAAGTAACTAATTAAGCGATGACATTTGTCATTTGTGTCAAAAATAATTCTTAAACAATCAATCAATCAATGACATATGAATTTTTCCCAAATATTTTTTTAAAAAAAAATTATGCCAATAAATTCCCCCAGGACCCCACCCGCCCCACAGTCTTCTTCTCCAAACACCCTAGTCCATTTGCAGAAATATCACACACACACCCCCCACCCCCCACCCCCCTCGTGTACCTATCCATTTCCAGAAATATTTCTTCTCCAAGTACTTGCAAAAATATCTAGGAAACACGCCGACTCAAATGTCATTTTCTTTCTGTTTTTACCTTAATCACCAGATTCACAAAAAAATAATAATTTAACTCCTATGTAAATATTAAATTATTTCGGGAAAGAATCTCATGAATTAATTTACTAAGTAAATTTTGAAATGGGTCTATTTCTAAATTTCTAAAACAATTTTCATCATTTTTCGGTAACTATTTTTGTTCTCCATCTTTGGATGTTTAAGTTTCAAAAATGGTGGCTGAAAATGGGAAAGAAGAAGGAAAAAAAAAATGAAAAAGTCAACTAAATAGGTTTTCACGCGCAGTCAATGAGTGTATTACACTCACTAAGCCATGTCAGCGAAAAGTGTCAAAATGACACAACGGAATCCTACCT
This sequence comes from Solanum pinnatisectum, assembly GCA_035578085.1. Classification (NCBI taxonomy): domain Eukaryota; kingdom Viridiplantae; phylum Streptophyta; class Magnoliopsida; order Solanales; family Solanaceae; genus Solanum; species Solanum pinnatisectum. The sequence goes on from CM069078.1 coordinate 18,688,557, forward strand.
GAGGTGTCTAAAATGAACATCGTCCAGTTGAGGTGTCTAAGTGAAATTTCGTGCCAAGTTTAGGGGGCCACCGATGGGTTCCCCCAAAACAAGCAGAAGATAAATCACATTGTTATTAACCTCCTCGCCCACATCCGTAACTTCTCCATACAATCCTCTTCTTCTGTAAACTATAAACTTCATTTACATCTTCTTTTGTAACCTTTAAACTTCATTGACATATCAAATTGAGAAAAATGCTGAGTTATTTTGATAAAGAAGGTAAAAACATATTTTTTTCATATATTATCTTCTTATGAATTTTTTATTCAAATTTTGAAATTTATAGATCATGAGTTAAAAAATTGAAATACACTTCTAATGTTGTGTTCTATTTGTTTTGAAACTTTAATTTTCTTTCGATTTGATAGTTCTTCTTGACAGTATTTTGTTCTTCTTTGTTGCTGATTTGATATTCTCTAGCAATTTCATCTATAACGGTTTAAATTTCAATTTTCTCCATTTACTACATCACATAAAAGTAATAGTTATTGTAATAGAACAAGAAATAACTTTTCAGGTTTGCATTTATTTTCTTTTCAAAAATAATAATTTTTAAATCAATCATTGTAGAAAAATTAATTGAATAAAGACGAGAATGACAATTTATAAATAAATCTAGATAATTAATTAATAATTAATTATTAATACTTAAAGTCAAGAATCTAATTTAAAATATATCCCCAACAAACGGCTTTTTACTACACATCCACAATTGAATCAAATATTTAAAAGTCTTTCCTGCATAGATTTTAAATTATTTAATAATTTAATAAATACATAAATGACAAAAGAGTTTTAATTCTGCTCATTAACCAACCACTACTGGCATAGGGCTATTTTCATTGAAAAATTAATTTACATTGTATACTATATATATATATATGTAAGAGTGAAAAAAAAAAATACTTAAATGAGGCCTAACATTTGGATGACTTTTCAGAAATTGTATCCACTTTTTCATTTGCATGACTTCCCACATATGATTCATATATAACTGCATATTAGCGTTTTCTTTTTTGCTTTTCGAAAATTCAAAGTAGGAGCAATTTTGTTTTTATAAAGAACTCTTTTATAAAATTGCGAGTGATATATAATTTAGCTTTCTTTTACTCTTCTTTTATCATTAAAAAAAACAAGGATTATGATCATGGTATGTTTAAAAATTCAAATATAAGACCAAATATATGATTATTCAATAAAAAATTGAACTCGATGTTCCACAGTTTTTTTATTCTTCTTGCATGGTTTGTTTTTCAGGTTTGACGTTCATTTAACCTACTAATTTTTTGAAAAAAATTAACATTGTAAATTATTTGTAGTTCATAAAATTTCTTATTATTTTTTTGTATGAGAAAACAAGGGTGATGTCTAAAAAAATTGAGGATGACGTCCAATTGGTGACAAGATACGAAAAAAATATAAAGTAATTATATTAATCTTCACAAATTTGAGGATTGAAACAAATGATAAGAGATGAACACACGATGGGATATAATATAAAGTTTTTGATTAGTTTGTGGTTAATTAAAAGTTCAAGATTAAAAAAAAAAAGTTAGTAACTTTTATCTATTACTTCCTCCGTCCACTTTTAATTGCCATGATTTCCTTTTTTAAAGTCAAATTATAAAAACGTTGGCTAACACTTTACGATATATATTTTCATTATATGGATATGCAAAATTCTTTAATTCATAGTATTTTTCGTATAGTTTTTGAATATCTAAATTATTTATTTAAAATATCAAATAAATGTAATCTAATTTAACTTGAAAATTAGTCAAATTGACTTTTAAAAAGTGCAACATGATAATTAAAAATGAAGAGAGAAAGTAGTTTATCAAGAGTTACGGTCATATGTGAAAACATAAGAGAAAATATTTATAATTTTAGATATAATATAATTATTATTTGTTTTTGTTGTTCATAAAAATGATTTTTTAAGTTTTTGTATATATAACTGTAGTCTTTCTAATATTTAATTAGCACTATTTTAGAAAATTTAACTTTATTAACTATTTTAGTTGATAAAATTCCTTATTACGTAGCTACTATCATTAATTAATACTATAATTAAATAAAAACAAAAATATAAATAGTTCCAAATCATGTACACAAGGAAGAAGATGAGGCCATTAAGGGTGAAAGAAAATGGAAGAGCTTTGTTAGAGACTCTTCCTTTTCCTCTTTTGATTATTTTTTGTTTTATTTTTAGTTTAGTTGCTATTTTAATGCATTTATTTTGTTTTATTTTTTAGGGACTTGAAACTACTTTTTTCAAGTGTTTCTTTCCTTATAAATAAAATGGCCTTGGGCCCAATTTAATTAAAACAAAATTAAGGAAAAATGATGTTTGCGTAATCAAGACACAACTTCCAATGCAAGTGTCTATGACTGTACAATAGTAAAGTAACCCAACCAAGGGTTGGGGTCGAGTCCCATGGGAGCGGTTCCTAAAAATTTGTGGTTAAGCGCAAAAGTGCTAAAACTAACTATAGCTAAAGACTTTATCAAATGAAGACATGACAAATTAAAGGGGTTTGACACGAGTGTCAAATATCAATGGGGGGGTTTGTAAACAAGTAAACAGCAAAATCAACAAAAATAAAGGGAGATACGAATATGGAGATGGGATTCTTGGGATGTGATAGGAATACGGGTTAGACTAGACTATTGGGTACATGCTTTTGATAGTAAATCCGTTGAATATTTGAGACTAGGCTAGACTATAGTGGGGATAAATTCTCTCTCGAGCAACTTACCCCGAACCAAATGGGTTCCTCTCAGACACCTAGTTGCCACACGAAGAACAACCTTCGCCTTAGCCCACTCACTCTCTCGAGCTGAGTGTGTGGGAGAAGGACTAGGGTTCACTCTCTCGAGCTGAACCTCATGTCGACCCACTCCCACCGGCCATCAATTTAGTAGTCTTAGTTTTACGACCTCTCTCTCTCGCAAGCCGAAAACACAAAGGTGAAATCATATTTGTAACTACAATTTCATAAAGTTCCACCACAACTACTAAACGAAATCACATATAAACAACAACTAAATCAACAAGCACGACCCAATAGATAATCTAACCCATATTCACAAAATCACACCCCAAGAATTGGGGTTTTAGCTACACATGTAAAAGAGGTAAAAATATGTACCTATCTCAGTTTCCATCAATGGGTATGCAAGACTAAGTCTTAAAACAAGTCAAAAGTGAAGAATACACAAGACCCAAGTCCAAAATCTTGGAGTTGAAATCCTTTGAATCTTCAAGTTCTTCAAAACCCTCTCCAAGCTTAGAGAGAATATTCTAAGTCTGATATTAAAACTTAGTAATAAAACTTGATAGTAATAATTTCTACTATGCTACTAAACCACAAAACTTCAACTAGTATTTATAGTTTTCAGAAAATGTGCTGCGAAGGATCACTCGGCGAAGTTAATCGGGATCGCCGATCAACTCGGCAATCAGCCCTTTGGTCTAGTTCATCACCGCCTTACGTTAGACTTCAGCATCGTCGTGTTTTAGATCATTGGACGACATAGTATAATTTCGCGAAACTGCTCGGTGACACGCCAACTGCTCCTTTCCACCGTGATTTGATCCTTTCCTTTAGGGCTTAACACATTGGAACAAAAGGCGAGGATAAGACCTTTTGGTGACTCGCAGAACGGGTTCGGCAATTCTCAGATCTTCATTTCTTCGTTCTTTCAACTACTTTTGTTCTTCTTTTCTAAGTACTGTCCATGCTTTCCCTCAAACTCCAAATACCTTAAACTTAAGGCTTTTCATCAAATATTGAGACAAAATATGCATTTGAGGACACTAATTCTATCAAAACATAGCCCTAAATGAGTAAAATTTGTGGACTCATCAACACCCCCAACTTAAACTTTTGTTTGTCTTCAAGCAAACTCAAGTTCAGTCTTTCAAAAAGGGTGTCTCAAACAGTGCTGCACCAGACTCAATCATGAATGCACACAACAAGACTCAATTTAATTATGCAAAGATCAAATGTGCACTCAAAGATTCAAGTTGTGACTCACCAATATCAAAGAATGTCATGCTCACAATACTTGCTTCAAATGCAGGTTCAAGCTCAACCAAAGTGTTCAAATGCCCTCACACAAGGAATGATTCCATATTCACACACAATGGTTTGCAATTTCAAGATTTCAAATCAAATGCAACGTTCATGCTCACAAAGATGACCACGATGCATACTTTTCACCCATAGGTTTGCCTGTATTTTCCGATCAAGATTTGTTTCAGCTCACTCTAGATCAAAAAGGTCTTTTTAAGGCTTGTAATGGGGCTGAGTGCAAATGTATGGTCGCTTAGGCTCAGTGACTTTCATCCTCATGAAATGTGGTGCTCACAACACTTCGTTTCCTTTTCCTTCATCATCCTCTTTAATGCTTATAAGTCATCCTATTATTCCATTTCCATGGATTGTTTGGGAACCCCATTTCTTTTGTACTTTATTCCACAACTTTCTTTTTCATTCTTTTTCTTTTTCTTTTTCTTTCTCTCTTTTTTTTTTTTTTTATATGGAGGGGTTCCATTTTTCTCAACACCATGGGTTAAAGGAGACTTTCCTTGCACTTCTTGACTTTCCTTCTCTTTTCACCTCACCCCCAACTTAGGCTTTTGGCCTAAGTTGGCTATTCAACTAACCACAACTTCATGAGGATTATGGGTAATGGATAAAGAAAGGTCTAGTTTTCATGAAGTTTCTTCCAAAGAAAGGTAAGGCTCAAGGGGTGTTCAAAAGTGGTTCACACACTCACAAGGTAGGCCACAAAAGAGGTATATATCAAATTGGCTCACACTCTTAGAGTTGACTAATATCATATAAAGATATAGCCTTACTTAGTCACCGGACCAACGGGGAAAATTCTAGGATCTATCATGCATGTTTCAAAGTACGCTCAGCACACTAGGCATTGACACTACAGTCAAACAAGACTCCACACTTTCTCTAGTGTGCAACTGTCATTACAAGAAAAACAATTTGATACATGGCTAATCGCAACGAGATGCAAAGAGTTCACATATTGTCTATGCAACTTCATTTTGCCTCATCGTAGTGCACATTCATGTTCGTTCGATTGAGAGCACTATTTAAGTCATCGATATTGATCAGAATCGAGACTTAAATTTTGCAAAAAGAACAACCACATTCAACACACGAGAGGTTACGAAAATTTTCGGACGGGTTAAAATCATTTTGCAGTTTAAAATAAAAGGAGCCACAAGCTCAAACATCCACAGAAAGCAGTGTAAACACAATAATAGCTCACAACCCAAAATATATAATCAAAATTAATATGCACAAAGGTAGGGCTCACCTCACCACAAAGAAAAATCATTTGTCCTCAAATGCGAATGAAAGTATCCAAAAGGAAAAGTAAGTAAGACAGAGAGGGAGGTGAAGAAAGGTCCTGTCTACACAGTCGCTCCATCTGTCGGGGCCTTAGTGCCCGGTGTAGTGCTCTGAATATGGGCATCAGTGCCCTGAGTAACCTCAGAAGGAATAGCAGTGCCAGATCCACCAGGAGTTGTTGTGAATGTCTCAGTCGGTGATGTCTGGGTCACCGGCTGCACAACCGTCTCCACAAAATCTAGAAAATATTTGAATATGCTTTCATCGTGGCTCTCTCTCATCTCCTCCTCATGTACTGCTATCAGCTCCTCGTCGATCTCTGCATCCGACTTCTTATTTGTTGTGCCACCCTTCTGCACATCTCCGATGGTAGCCGAAGGAATCCCCGAGGTCTCAGGAGCATTCTCGTTATCTGCACCCCGCATGAATGAGGTGAAGTCAATAGACTTCAAATAGTTTACGTCTTTCTTCAAATAAGCCACTTCGACTTTCAAAAATGGAACCTCGGATGTCTCTCCCTATCTACTCTCACAAGAAGTGACTCTAGTAGCCAGATCATCAACAGAGGCCCTAAGAAGGGTAAGTGCAGCCAAGATAGCACTATCGATCATCCCTGGAATGAATCTCTCCAATCGAGTCGCTCTCACAACCGATGAATAGGCCAGCTGTCCCATCTTCAGGATCATGGCCCGAGTAATCCTAGCAGGCTAGGAAGAGGAAGAATCACCTGGGACCTGTGAAAAAGAGGAAGGAGCTGATGTACCTGAAGGCTTAGAGGCCTGAGTAGGTGAAGGTGCCTCTGCTGGTAACGAGTCAACATCAACTTCCAGAGAAATATCTGCTGGAGCTACTCTCCTCCTGTCAACCTCCTCTTATGTGAACTTGCCCTTAATTCGCTAGATGTCAGTGGAGGAAGATGAGGTGACCTCAATATCCCTCGTAGTGTCCCGAGGTACTCCAGCACGCTGGCACAACTCTGTGATCACGACTGGGAATGGCAGAGAAGTCAGCTTATGCTTGGCCCTTATGGCTATCTCTTGTGAAATCAGCAGCCCCAGATCGATGCGCCTCCTTGACATGATAGAACTAAGGCAAGCTACCTTAGGATGGCGCAAAATGGACTCATTCTGTGATGGCATGGTGGTGCTGTTGATGAAACCAAACCAGAACCTGGCAGCGATGTTCAAGTCCCTCCTCTCAATAGGTGCCCCTGCATCCATCCACCTCGGGGTGGTGTCAGAAATCAGAGGAGCCAGCCAACCCTTCAGGTCATCTAGGGATTGAACAATAGGCAACCCTTTGTAGGGAAGTGTAGAGTGCAGCGGTCTACCCAATACATTGCTAATATACTAGCTGTGGCACTCAACTTCCTTGCCTCTGACCATGACCAACTTTACCGGTTTAAACTCGCTTGCCTTCTTATTGTTCTTGGGCACCAACTCCCCATAAGCTGTGTAAAATTCCCTAACCCAAGAAGGAATGTAAGGGCCTCGGGGCCTTGTAAACTGCTCAAACTCATGGTATTGGAGGGTGTCAATCACATCAGGATGCTTGCCTTCCAGGCCCTCCGTAGATAATAGCTTCTCCTCTAAGATGGTCCATACCCCCTCACTTTTCAGTCTGTTCAGTAGTTTAGGAGGAGGAACTATTGGGAGTGTAGGGGCCACTGGAGGTGTCTGTGCTGGCACAGAGTCTGTTGCCGGAGAAGTGGCAGCTGATATTAAAATTTAATAATAAAACTTGATAATAATAATTTCTACTCTGCTACTAAACCACAAAGCTTCAACTAGTATTTATAGTTTTTAGAAAATATGCTCTGAAGGATCACTCGGCGAAGTTAGTCAAGACCGCCGATCAACTCGGCGATCCGCCCTTTGGTCTAGTTCATCGCCGTCTTGTGTTAGCCTTCCACATCGTCATGTTTTGGATCATTGGGTGACATAGTACAGCTTCGCGGAACTGCTCGACGACACGCCAACTACTCCTTTTCACAGCCGATTTGATCCTTTCCTTCAGGGCTTAGAACATTGGAACAAAAGGCAAGGATAAGACCTTTTGGCGACTTGCTGAACGGGTTTGGCGATTCTCAGATCTTCATTTCTTTGTTCTTTCAGCTACTTTTGCTCCTTTTTACTAAGTAGTGTCCATGCTTTCCCTCAAACTCTAAATACCTGAAACTTAAGGATTTTCATTAGATATTGAGACAAAATATGCATTTGAAGACACTAATTGTATCAAAACATATCCCTAAATGAGTCCAATTTGTGGACTCATCAAAAAACACTAAATAAATAAATAAATAGAAGTATTATAGCAAACAAATGCTGACAAGAGGATAATAGAGATTGTGTGAACACATATATGATTTTAATTAATTTAAAAAAATAAATAAATAAAAGAATTTTAAAATTATTGACAAACTTAGGTAATGAACTACGCTTATATTGATTTATTTTAGTAAAGTATTTTATTAATACATGTCGAATATGTTAACATTCTCTCATATAAAGTTTATAATATCATTTTATAATTAGTGATATCTTGAAATCAATAAATATGTAGTTATGATTAAATTTGTCAACGGACCATGCAACGAGTGGGTACATATACTAGTATATAAATATAAGTCAACACATTTGTATATTAATAGAGTTATACATACACAATACCTTTATAATCATGACATTTATATAATCAACCACAAATCCAATATTACTCCAACCTATTTTCAAATCTAACCAAAGTACTTACAATATACATATTATAGTTAGAAAATATAAACAAAATTTACACATTCATATACACAAGTTCATAAATTCAATAATTTATCAAACAAAATCATATCCTTTTAATTGATACATACACAATTCATATATACATCTGCCACATATACATTCGAGAATAAATTAATTGCTAGAAAAAGTAACATACAAATGGTGTCATATAAATTTTCGAACCGACGATTCAAATTGAATCGTTTGTATACAAATCAATATGTTTATATACATCAAAATACAAAATTTTCAAATAATTCACGAACAAAACAACAAATTCATTGCTCAAAATTTCAATTATATATAGTAAATATCAATTGCGTTCTATTTTTCCATTCAAAAGATGAAATTTTCTGTAAAGAAACACTTATATGGCGTTGAGTAATCAAGAATATAGATCAATCAATTTTTGTTCGTTTAATGAAGCTTCAGTTGTATGAAGAAGAGTTATTGTGTTTGTATCATACTAGAAGTCATATTAGACAAAATACTTTATTAAAAAATGATTAGCTTGAATCATGAGATTCTGTAAATTTCATGTTACTGCAATTAGCGTCCACATATATATATATATATATATATATATATATATATATAACAAAAAAATGAGATATACAAATGTAAGGCTCAAACTAAACTATAACCGTGGAGCATAATTAAATAAACTATAACTATATACCATTAATTCTATTTGCCATAGATGAACTTGGCAAGAATATAAATTGCTCCTTAATATAAACCTTTCCATATATATATATATATATATATATATATATATATATATATAATTGTATCTATTACTTTGATTTTGTGAAATAATGAGTTTAGATGTTTATATGATTGTGTTTCAATTAAAATCACAAGTCCATTTTATTTTATCTCAACTTTACTTTGTATTTTTTGATCGATTGAATGTGCAGACAATAGTATATATACTCATTTTTACTTTATTTAACCTAAAATTCTTGGTCACTATAATTTTCTCCACAATTCAAGGTTTTTGTTGACACTGTTGTTATTTTCGTCAATTAGAATAATATCACTGACAAATAGTATTTATATACATTAAAACTTCATCCTATTTTTTGTACGCAGCTTATCCATAATTAGGTTTAGGGTAAATAAATATGTAGTAATTATGGAACCCACAATTACAAAATAGTATTTTTATACATGAAACTTGTTATCTTAGCATGATTATAGTACATTTACCTAATGTTATGTCATGACCCAGACCATCGTGATTGGCACCCACACTAACCCTCCGGTGGGAGAACCATTTATACTAATTAGCTAACCAACTTAATCGAAAAACTAAGGCATTTAAGTTACGGAAGCAAGTTAAATGCTAAGGAAAGAAATAGGGAGTTCCCATAAACTCCAAACCAACAGTATAATAACTAAACAAAAATGCGGAAAATACACCTAGAACCTGAAAGTCAATATACCAAAACATCTAAAAATTAACCATAAATCTAAACAAGAAGGGGTACAACCCCAAACTAACATAAAACTAACTAAAGAACTAGTCTAAGTCCAAAATGTGGACATAAACGAAAGGAGAACTCATGGCAGCCCAGAAAAACTAGCTCACCCTTGAATTCGAAAACGATCACTTATCTTCTAAGCGAGGTCTATCAATAGCCGCCTGAAGATGCCCTGTACTCAACAAAGAAGACCAAGTGCAGTATCAATACACTACCACAGTGTACTAGTAGGATCACACGCCTATCCTACTAAGTGCAACATACATAAGTCATTAGAACAATATAATAACATGCATATACCGAATATATACAATATCAAGTACATTCAATAAGAACGGAGCATTTCACAAGTCTCAATCATACAACTCAATGGTCCTCTCATTAAACCCAAACCCAAACTGTTAGCATACCAGAACGTGGTGCCCGATCTAATGATTATGTCGGAACGTGGCACCCGATCCCATATTTTTGCCAAAATGTGGCAACCGATCCAAGTTAGTCTGTAGGAATGCAACACCTGATCCATTCAACAAGCCACAATCACAATCACCATGTACATTCTCATAATCACACAATCAAGTCATGATTCATGGTATTCATCATTCATCTATCCTTATTTACACAAGTATGATCAATAATGCAATATTTGAATACATACACGTATTATAATGAAGCAAGAACAAACTTATATCACACAATCATGAAATCACAACCATCACCTACCTCAAAACAAGCTTGAAATCCCTTAGGAAACTTGATCCTTCCTTTTCCAAATTTGTTCCGCTTGTTCTTGGTCTACAAACAGTTAATTTAACACGGAAATTATTAAACAATAACTAATTACCTAAATTACTAACAGTTCTACCAACTCTAGATCATACCCATGATCCTCATACCCAAATTAGGGCTTTTCCCACCATAATTTCTAGATCAAAACCCTTCCTCATTGATAATTATCCATTAGATTATGTTCTATGGATCTAAAAATGGATTCGAAGAGTAAAAATCTTACCTTTAGCTTCAAGAATGGTGAAAAACTTTCAAGAAAACCCCTGGGTTCGTTCCTTAGCTCTTAAGTTCGAATATGAAAGAATAAAATGTTTTGGGGGTTTATTTTTGACTTTAAGTCACGTCTGCCCCGCAATGGCGGCACCCGTCGCGCCACAGCTGCTCCACCATGGCGGTAGAAATCCCACCTCAGTGGCTTGCACGAAAACAGTGAGAAATTTTAAGAATTTAAATCCCCCATTTTACAACACACCTTCCACCAACGACACTCAAAAACTACCTGTTCACGCTAAGATCAATTTCAGGAGTTCTACTCGCCCGAATTCAATTCCATAAAGTTGTACGGGTTCCTTAACATCTTATCTATCTACTTGTGTGATCAAATTTATAATTAGATCACCCAATTGTTAACAGATTTTCCTAGACTTTAATGACTTCGATTTCGTGCAAATCTGGACTAGGTTGGAAAATTTCAAGTTACTATGAAAAAGTTTTCCGACCCAAAATTTTTCCTGGTGGCTTTTCAATAACGATGGAACTCGATCGTTACATGTTTTTTCAAGTCGAGTTCAAACATAATCTAGTTGTTGATTATCATGACTATAATTTCAGGGCTAAACTCTGAGTTCATCCTGGATTCAATTTCAAAAACCTTCATTTACAATACTATGCAAATCAGCTGCATATGCTCTAGCGATATCAAATGTACAGAACTATGCAAATTAGTGATAGCTGGCTTGGCAATAGTCATTCTTATATTTTCTAACTTCAATGCGAACTTTAATAATACATATATGGATCTCTTTTCTTGAAATTATAAATATCATAGTTGTAAAGTTTCAAAAACTATCACAAGCAGATTTACTGTAAGGAGCTCCCACACATGAGCTTTAACTTCCAATGTTTTTGCAGGCATCTTTCTGTGTTAGAGGGATAGAATTGATCTACAAGTATTGCTTGCAAAGATCACGAAATTCCACACTAACATATAGTTAAGTTAATAGTTGCTACTCGATTATAAGAGGTTCCAAGATTGAGCCCTCTCATGACTCGAGGAGTTCAAAATGGGGTTGAGGATCTGAGAATGATGGAGGGGTATGAAGCTATTACACTGGAGCCCGAATTGCAATGTGTTAAAGCTTTATGGTCGCCTTCATTAAGAATAGTTGATAGTCATTCGTTGATGCTATCATTGGTGGTAATGCTTCTCATCATTCAGTCTCCAAATATATTATGTCATATTGACTGCTTGCTAATAACCAAAGAGCTCATTCTTTAGAACTTCGGGGAAAGAAATTCTCTTTACTTAGAAGATCTTGATTTCTCATTATTTGTTTACCTTTTTAGAATCATTGATGACCATACCATGGGCTTAGGGCGAAGCTGAAAGTCATGCGACGAATTTCTGTTACAATACTGTTGTTATTGGTGGACATATTGAAGGAAATCAAATTCAAATTCAAATTCATGTTTCTGGGAGCAATGCCATTGCAAACTGGAATGGGAGCTCTGAACAAACTCTTATTCCAAAGCTTGTAGTTAATTCTGCAAGCTTAAGTGCTCTAGGAACTCCAAAATGAATGAATGGTGTACCTGACGGTATTATACCTGTTTCTCATTATTTAGGCATGGTGATTCAACCCCAAACAATTTTACTAAACCAGATATACCATGAATATCCTCTCCCTGTAACACATGTGTTTTGGAGACTACCATATTTAGCAGATGAAAAGGAAAGGTAACCAAAAATGTCTCTGCTTCATGTGATTCTGACCATTCTTGTTTGATAAGTTTAGGTGTAAGACCCGATCATAGTACTAACCGTTAACCTTGTAGGGATTAGTTAATTTTCTGTCCGTTGGACCTTTTGTGCTTAATTTTGACAAAATTAAATAATTGCATGTGATATATTATTGAACTTATGGTTAAAAACTTAGAATAAGTTCGATATTACTTGAACTACAAAATCGGTAGGAACCTCTTCTGGACCAGAAAGCTTTGGTCTGTTGCCTGCATAACCTAGCTCCAAAGATCCATCCTTTAAACTAGGGTAGTATTTTCTTATTGCTGGGTTGAATTGATTAGCAAGATCTTCATATATAGAGTAATCTAACCTAAAATATCATAAGCAAATTATATCGGTGATTATAATTCTTTTTCTCCTGCTAGTTTCATAATGCAAGAAGAGTAGCAATTTCCAGAATTAAGAAATATTTTGACTATTCTGCAATTCTATTTTCTATTTTAAAAGTAAAGAATGTAGTAGGCTGAAGTACTCAAAAGGAGAACATGCCTTCCAACCTTCAAATTGTCCAAAATTTACATTATCAATGTGAACTTACATGTTAAGGAAGCCCGGAATACCATCAATTCCTTTTATCCATTCGACATCAGGACCAAACTTGACTTGGCCATTCAAATCCAAGGTAACATGCACTCCAAGGCCACCAACCTCAGGTATAGGATAAATTAAATACTTGAAAGGGGATTTAGTGTTTGAAAGTATGAGGTAGCAACCACATGCTCAATTTGGGGAAAAGACCAAGAAGACCCTAAAAAATAACTGTCGTCACCAATGACGGTGGTGACTTGCGGTTCGCGGTTCCACCTACGGACCGTCCTCGTTGGCCATCGTTTGTTTCAGAGACTCAATTATTGGACCACGAACGACGGACCGCTTTCTACGTACCCCTTCCTACGAACCATGGTTTAGGCGACGGGCCATAAGTCACAACCATCATTCGCAACCTGTGACTCTAAAATTTCTCTAAGTCTGCGATTCACCTACGAAACCTATCTACGGCTCGTGGATTGGAAGACTAGCCATCCTGGTGAACCGTCAATAAGTACTTTAACTGTAAAACTTTTAGGATCTTGGGCTGGCCAACCACAAAGCTAAATTACGGTCAGTGTGTCAGTCCACGGGCCGTAGGTGGCTCCGGCCACCAAATTTCTAAAAAATTGAAATTTTCTCATGTTTTCGAATCTGAGGTGTTACATTATCTCCCCTTTGGGATCATTCGTACTTGATTAAGATTCAAGACATTATAAGGAAGTTAAGGACTTAACCTAATAGCCCAATATGAATGCAATTACATAAATGCACATATCTGAGGAGGAAACATCCACTCCAAGCTAAAGCATGTTCAAAGAATCATATCATGGAGTCTATATGCAGCTCATACTCTATGCACATAAACATGTAGGAATCAATTATGCAAACCCTTTTTTCCCTCAAAATTCTAGTTTTTCATGAACAAGCATAAATAAGGAATCATGGGAGTATCTAAGACACATACACCAAAAGGGTAAACCATGAAGAGATATTCCTCAAGCTTTAGTAAGGAAGGAGGAAAAAAAAGATGAGAATAGCGGGACATCATATGGGCCTCGTCCTCCCAAGTAGCATCCTCAACTAAGTGATTACTCCAAAGAACTTTCACGGAAGAAACTTCTTTATTTCTCAATTTCTTAATTTGCCAGTCAAAAATCTCAACCGGAACTTCCCCATAAGAAAGATATCGCTTAACACCCAAACCTTCTAAAGGAACTATAGATGTGGGATCTCCAACACATTTCTTCAACAAGGAGGAAAACTAGATGTATCAATGCCAATTCATTAGGCAATGCAAGTTCATAAGCGACCTTGCCAATTCGTCTCAAAATCTGATATGGGCCCACATAACAGGACTAAGCTTTCCTTTCTTCCCAAATCTCATTACACCCTTCATGGGTAAAATTTTCAATTAGACCCAATCATTTAACTCAAATTTGAGATCTCTCCTCCTCACATTGGCATAGGACTTTTGTCGACTTTGAATCATTTTCAACCTTTCTCTAATAATTCAAAATTTCTCCATAGTCTCATGTGCCAATTTGGGACCTACTAGGGAAAATTCATCAATCACAATCCAACCTATTGGATATCTACACCTCCTACCATATAGAGCCTCAAATTGTGCCATTCCAATGGTTGAGTGATTGCTATTGTTATAGGAAAACTCAATCAAAGGCAAGTGATCATCCCAATTACCCTTAAGGTCAATTACACATGCTTTCAACATACCTTCCAAAGTTTGTATAGTATGCTTCGCTTGCCCATCGGTTTGGGCATGAAAGACCGTACTAAGCTTAACACAAGTACCAAGGCCCTTTTGGAACGATTTCCAAAATTGAGAAGTGAATTGGGTATCACGATCAAAGATAATGGATAAGGGAACTCCATGTAAAATCACCATTTCCTTCAAATATAACTTGGCATAGCCCTCCGCTGAATAAGAAACCTTGACGGGAATGAAATGAGCCAATTTTGTCATCCAATCTATAATAACCCAAATCAAGTCATGTTGTCGCCGGGTGCGAGGCAACCTAACAATGAAGTCTATGTTCAAGTCTTCCCACATCCAAGTAGGAATGCTAATATCTTGGGATAAACCTCCTGACTTTTGTTGCTAAACTTTCACTTGTTGAAAATTTGGACACTTGGCCATAAATTCTGCAATATATTTCTTCATCCCATTCCACCAATAGATCTCCCTCAAGTCACTTTACTTCTTTGTAGGTGCCGGGTGTATGGAATATCGAGAACTATGGTCTTCATACAAAATTTTCTCTCTCAATTCATCAACATTAGGAACACATAAATAATCTTTATATCTAAGTACACCATCTCCCCCTTGGGAGAAGCTTCTATGAACATTTTAAGCATTGCTTCCTTCAATTTATCCAAAGTTCGATCAAGACCTTGCTTGACCTTCACATCAGCCACAAAAGATGATCATGAACCATTGTGAACAATAACACCAACCTTGGTAGAGTCAACTAACCGAACACCCAACTGGCCTAATCCATGAACATCTCAGACTAACTCTTTCTTATTATCTTTAGTGTGAGAAACACTACCCATCGATATTTGACTAAGAGCATTCGCCTTATCGGGGTGATAGAGAAGCAATCGAAGAGAACCGTTCAACAAACCATCTATAGTAACCGGCTAGACCTAAGAAACTCCTAATATCCTAAAGGGTTAGAGGTCTAGGCAAACTTTTGATCGCATCCCTTTTCTTTGGATCTACCTCAACACCTTACCGGAAATAATATGCCCAAGAAATGCCATGCACCTTAGCAAAAAACTCACATTTACTAAACATTGCAAAGAGTTGTAGGTCCTTGAGGATTTGTAACACAATCCTCAAATGATTGGTATGATCTTCTTCATTTCTCGAATAGATTGGTATGTAATAAATGATCACAATCACAAACATGTCAATTTATTGTCTAAACACCCTATTCATCAAATCTATAAACGTGGTCGGAGCATAAGTCAAACCAAATGACATTACCAAAAACTCATAATGACCATACCGAGTTTGAAAAGTCATCTTCGAAATGTCAACTTCTTTAACCCTCAATTGGTGATAACCCGACCAAAGGTCAATCTTAAAGACGTAAATTGCTCCTTGAAGTTGATCAAACAAAACATCTATTCTTGGAAAAGGCTACTTATTCTTAATAGTAACCTTGTTCAATTGTCAGTAAGCAATACACATACGGAGTGATCATCTTTCTTTCCAACAAACAAAATTGGAGCACCCCATGAAGAGATTCTTGGTCAGATGAAACCTTTAACCAACAAATCTTTCCACTGCACCTTTAATTCTTCAAGTTCTGTCGGGCCATACGATAAGCAGGAATAGAGATAGGTTGCGTATCTGGGAGAAGGTCAATATTGAAGTCTATTTCTCTTTCGAGAGGAATACCGTCACACCCCGAGGCTACCCCTTTAAAGTAACACGGAACCTAGGATTACAAGTGACCCCAAGCTAACCTTGAGTATGACATATATCAAACATCTTAAAATAACTGAGTAAAATATATACTATGCGGAAACTAAAATAGTGGCTATCAAAAATAGGGAAAACCCCAACTAGTCCGAATATATAAAACATATTAAGAGTTCAGTGATAACTGAAAGAATCACTTAACAACTCAAGCAGAATCTATTACTATGTCTGAAAAGCCTCTAAGTGAGTTGAGTTGTTGGGACATGCCCCCAAATAACTCTAACAAAACTGAAAACTGAATGCAAAGACTAAAATGAAAAGCATGTCTATTGTCCTCAAAGTATGAGGACTCACCACTGAAGCTGCTGACTGCAGACTGAGAATCAGTCTAAGCATGATTTGGACGCTGATTACCTTAACCTACATTATGAAAGGATGTAGTGAATAGTATGCATCAGTACTTGGAATGTACTGAGCATGCAAGATATAGATACTAAGCTAAATACTTATATGTATAAGCTAAAAAAAGCATAACTGAATAATGACATAAACTGAGCAAGAATGTAAGTACTGAAACATAACTAAAAAGCTACGTTGAATTCAATGACCAAGTACTAATCATGAACATGGCATGCTAAACCTAATGCTGAACTATATACTAAAAACCTGGTCAAATTCACTAGGAGTCTGACTGTGGGAGCTACTATTAACCGATATAAAACCATGTGAGCTAAACGTGGAGTCTGATGTATATGCCCCATCAAGAGGACCCAATATACCTTGCCAGGGGTATAAAGGCATGACTGGCGTCATCACTAAATTTGATGCTCAATAGAGGGGACTTATACTCCTATGGGGGCACATAGTTCTTGGACTATGAGGGTACATTCAACCCTAGTCCAACTCGGTGCTAAGTCTACTCTCAATTGAATATGTATATGACATAATGTAACTGAAATACTGTATAGCTCAAAATACTGACATACAATCTCAGAATACAATATTTATATACTAATAATGTAAGATTCAAAATCTGGAGCATGATTATATGTTTAACTGACCTAGAGAGTAAAATTCATGATCTAAGAGAATTTACACAAACCAGGTTTTTGAGTTTCATATAAGGAGTTAAGTAAAGTTTCCAAGAAACATGCTATTTCAATTAAGGATACTACCACAGCTAAATCACAACAAATATCCAAGGATTTTGAAACCCTAGGTCTAACCAAGATATGGAGAATCAAGAAGCTGACTGAATTCTAGGGACCTAGTGCCTCAAAGGAATCCACTAGTGAAATTTCACATACTTAGTGATGAAATCTACGGAGAAATCCTTTGATTTCATAGTTAAAACTTGAATTAAACCTTCTACATTTTCTTGAGATGGCTGGTCGACTTTCCTCTTCTTTTTGCTCTAAGGCTTAGACTAAGTAAAATGACTTAGTTTAAGTGCCCAACACATATGGGAAAGGACCAAAACAACCTTGACTTAAAACTGACGAGTGCCATCTACTACAGGACTGACGGGCCGTCGTTTGAACTACCAACCACCGTTAGGAGTCGTCGTTCATACCGTTCCCTACAAGGCTTCACTAAAACAAGCATAACATTTTATTCTAAGCTTGGATTTTAGCAAACTCAGTGGTGTTGAAAAGAGGATTCGATTATCTTTAATTTGATAGGTCATGGGCACCTAATTCATTTTGTGCTAAAAGATATGACCGTTTGAAATTGACCCAACAACCATTTTCCTCCAACTGGCTGCTGACCCTAACCTACAGTGTGTAGATACAACAATAGACCGTATTGGTCGACCATATGTGGGATCAGAGACTATAAATATTTGGACTTTAATGATGGAACCCCAATTATGGTTCGTGGTTCTACCTACGGTCTATTGGTAGTTTCGTCGGTACTGCACCAATTTTTCTATAAACTAGGATTTTCTTCATTTGGATATCCGAGGTGTTACATTATCTCCCTCTTGTGAACATTCGTCTTTGAATGAAGTCTATACAAGCTGAGTATGGAGGGAAGGAGATGAAATCCCTACCATTAAGTACTAGAAACTGATATCTGACTGATCTGAGTTGCATGAACATGAAAAGAGGCTGAAATGAAAGGAAAAATGAGGGAACAAGATATTGAGACTGAATTACACAAGAGTAAACTAACAGACCAGAGAGGGACTATTACCTAAACCTAAAACGAAATCGGAAGGAAAGAGATAAGGGTATTTGGCCATCATGGGTGCTTCTGTTTCCCAAGTAGCTCCCTCTACTTATTGACTCCTCCACAAAATCTTTACAGAAGAGACTTCCTTATTTTTTAACCTACGAACCTGATGGTTAAGAATTTCAAATGGCATTTCTTCGTAAGTGAGACTATCCTTCACAACCACACTCTTTAATGGTACTATCGATGTCGAATCACCAACAAACTTCTTCAACAAAGAAATTGTAACACTCCATAAATTAGTAGGCTAAATTAGAGCTTAACATAAGGGTTATAGTCATGGATGTAACTCCCCGTACTTAAAAATAGAGGGTTTCATGTTAGAATGCCAAGGTACGACCCCCAATGACTAACCATGGGTCCTTGAGGAGGGCCATGGAAACTGCCCTATAGTGGTGGACCATGGAAGAACCCATACCTTGTGGGTCAGTCCACGCTCATGGGTGAGGGGCCGTAGGTTAAGGACCTGAAATCAGGCACTCTGAACACAACCCACACTTTAACAGCATAGGAGGTGGGTCCAACCACGGTCTGTCAGTGAGGCTTGTGGGTGGTGACCTAGAAACTACTTTTTGGTGGTTAAGTTTAGGGGCACTTAGTGGTTTTCTGGTTTTAATTAATATTAAGTAATGTCGTTTTAGAAAAAATTAGATTACCTATACCCACTAATCTATGTAAATCATTTCATTATTTCTAAAACCCAAAACTATTCCCAAAACTTCATCCTCACCAAAGAAAGTCTCTCTACAACTTCAAGGAAAAAGAAGAAGGAAGTTCGTGCTAGAGTTAAAGGAGAAATGTTTTCTTCTCAAATTCATTCGGTTTCATTGCTAAGGTATGGTAGCTCTTCATCCATGGAGCCCTTTCAAAACCCCAATTTCAAAGATAAAATTTCCAAAAAGCTAGGGTTTGATTCCAAAGTCATGGGTTCCTTTCAAAAACGATTCTAATACTTGAATTACTTTATATTATGATTGAATTGATGATTTATTATGGTTTTTATGTTGAAATCCCCAAGAACCCATGAAATTCCCATATTTTCCAATTATGATCTTGTGATGTAGGTTAGTGGATGAGA
This sequence comes from Solanum pinnatisectum, assembly GCA_035578085.1. Taxonomy (NCBI): domain Eukaryota; kingdom Viridiplantae; phylum Streptophyta; class Magnoliopsida; order Solanales; family Solanaceae; genus Solanum; species Solanum pinnatisectum. The sequence goes on from CM069078.1 coordinate 18,708,345, forward strand.
GAAAGATATTATGATATTCTGCTTGTAGTACTTGGGTTACTTGAATTATGTTAATATCCATGTATAATGTCGTGAATTCTATATGTGTTGATTTTATATGAGCTTTGATCCTTGGAAGTACAAATTATGATATTATGCATGTTTATGAAGCCTTTGTATATGCTTTAAGAATACTTTGAGAGTGAAGTGAATATGATTATGATCTAGTTGTTGTGTTTTTGAAAGGTTATTCTCATATACACACTTATGTATTATTATGATATGATGTGAAATGTTTTCTCACATTATGATGATTCTAGGGTTGAAAGACTTTCCCACCTATAGAATCTATATGAAGACATTGACGGTGAAAGGTTATTCTCACGCATGATCTATGAGATATCTTATGAATTATTTTGGATTGAGTGTTAAGACATTCTTACATGAATATGAACTTAATCCGAGACTTAATATTAATTATGTTGAATTTAATGCTTAGTATCGAGTGGATATTCAATATGAGAGGGAAGCTTTTTCACTAGTTGAGTCCGGCTTCCCAATGGGACCTTTTACACTAGTTGAGTCCAGGTTCCCAAAGTATGTCTCATGAGATGGTGACATTATACCCTAGTTGAGTCTGGGTTTCTAGTAGCAATCTCCTTATTCCATAAACTTTGAGCCCCCATAGGTTATTTAGCTAGTGGATCCACCTAAGATAAAAGTATGGTTCTACCTTAGGTAAGTAGAGCAACCCTTTTTAGTGTTGGAGTCACCATATTCCATGTTAGCTCATATGGTCTCATGTCGGTTAAGGCTTATTCCTACCAAAACAATATGAACAAGAATATGAATTATGAACTATGGCTACTCAAGAAGCTTTTAAATAAGTTTTACGGTTCTAGGTATGATGAATTTGAAAGATGGCCTAAAGAGGTTTACTTAGCATGGGTAAGATATATGGGGTCTTATGCATGCATTGCGAAATTACACTTTGAGGGTGTTTATGAAGTGTTTATCTTATATTATGATGATCTATATGTTGACTGTGCTTATGACTTATGCTTTTCCACTATTTTCATAATGATGTTTAAACATAGTAAATTGCATGGTTTCAAATGAAATATCCCTTTTAGCATGTTTTCAATGTTTTTTATGCATGGCAATCTTACGTAGTGCATTTTTGTACTAACGCCTACTTTCCCTATAATTTCTCCAAGTGTAGGGTTCGGTTCTCAAGGTGATCATCATTGTGGCTAAAGCTTGGAATTGCTTATTCTCCTAGCTTGTTGGTGAGTCCTCATGATTCGAGGACAAATGTTATCTCATTGTAGTTCATTTCTTTTATTTCCTTTTCGGACAATGTTGTATGGGTTGTGTCCCTTTTCACTTTGAATATTGTAATAGATGGCTATGTTGAGACTTAGAGTCTAGTCTTCCAATTTTCTTTTATGAAAATTTTAGACTTGAAATGAGTTTTTACTCTGATTGTTCTATTGCTTATTTTATGTTATGCTAAGTGGCTTGTATGGATTCCTTCAGGGTTCTATACGCCATGTTACATCTAGGGGGTACCCATGGGTCGTGACAAACTTTGTATAAGAGCACAAGGTTTAGAATGATTCTAGGATGATGTCTCATAAGCCACGTCTAGTAGAGTCTTGTTCATTAGTGTGAAGCATGCCACACTTATGAATGAGCGGCTATTAGATTTTTAGGAAATGTCACTTCTTCATTACTCTTAAGTCGTGCTTTAGATGTTAAATTTAAAATATTTCCCTTTCCTAATCCTTCTCTTGTGTCTTCAGGTTATGAATACACAAAGGGCTAGTGTTAGAAGGATAGAAGAGGACAATGTGAATCAAGAAGCCCTTTCTCAAGCTCCGATTGATCCTTCGACTATGTCGAATGTGGAGGTTAGATCGGCTTTTCAAATGTTGGCCTAAGCTTTGGTGGCTCAAGACAATAGAGAAGTTGTAGCGTCGGTGAATCCTAATGTGAATTCGGCTGCTTCAAGGGTTTGGGATTTTGCTTGAATAAACTCTCCCGAATTTCATGGCTCCAAAGTAGAATAGGTTCATCGATGAGGTTTAGAAAGTGCTTGCTATTATGGGTGTATCTTCGGATGAGAAGGTGGATTCAACCTTCTACCAACTAAGATATGTTGCTGAAGTATGGTATGATCAGTGGAAGGGTGAGAGACCCATAGGAGAGGGCCCGGTAGGATGGGAATTGTTTAAATTAGTGTTTCTTGATAATTTCTTTCCCCCAGAGTTGAGGAAAACTAAGGTGGAAGAGTTTATTAACCTTCGTCAAAGAAGCATTAGCATGAAAGAGTATACCCTAAAGTTCACTCAATTGTCCAAGTATGCTCCAACTATGGTGGCAGATTCAAGGGATAAGATGAGTAAGTTTTTGACGGGTGTGTCCAACTTGGTAGAAAAGAAATGTCGTAAGGAAATGCTCCATCATGATATGGATATCTCACGTCTTATGGTGTACGCCCACCAAAATTGAGGAATGAAAACTTAAGGAAAAGAATAAGGAGGTGAAAAGAGTTAGAACCGGTGATGGGAACTTCTCCAATGCTAGGTCCGATGGACAAGGTCGACCAAGGTTTAGACAAAGGTTTCCAGCCAAGGTTCCTCTAGTGCTCCAGCAAGGGTCAACAAGGATAGGGTGTTTAACCTTACCTCAAGGAGGTAATAGTAGTGGCTCTTATGTGAATAGGCCTATTTGTGCAAAGTGTGGAAGAAAACATGATGTTAAGTGTGTAGTTGGCACAAATGGGTTTTTTTAGTTGCTGGAAGAGTGGCCACAAGATGAGAGATTGTCTAATTCTCAAAGTTAAGGGAAGAGAAGATAAACAAGCTCCTCTAAGCGATTCAAACTCCAATGCTCTAAAGCAAAACCACTTTTATGCTCTTTAATCACAAGGTGATCAAGAGAGATCCCCGAATATAGTGACTGATATGTTAAAAGTATTTCTTATTGATGTGCATGCCTTGTAAGATACTGGTGCTACTTTGTCCTTTGTGACACCTTATGTGTCCATGAAGTTTAATATGCTCCTGAAGTGTTCTTAGAACCTTTTTCAGTCTCTACCAAGGTTGGTGACTCGGTGGTGGCTAAGAGATTCTATAGCAGATGTCTCATTTCCTTATCCCATAGAGTTACCTTGGTGGAGTTGGTAGAGTTAGACATGTTAGACTTCGATGAGATTTTGGGTATGGATTGGTTGTGTGCATGTTATGCCTTTATGGATCGTAGGACTCGGGTGGTTAGATTACAATTCCCAAATGAGCATATCTTAGAGTGAAAGGGAGGAAATTCCAATTTGTCTCTTGTCTTAAATCTAGGAAGATGATCTTCAAAGAGTGTATTTACCATCATGTGAGTGTGAGGGATGTTGAATTCAAAACCCCTTCTCTAGAGTTGGTTTTGGTAGTGAATGAGTTCTTGGATGTTTTCCCTGATGATTTACCCAGTATTTCTCTTGATAGGGAAATAGATTTTCTTATTGACTTTTTACAGGATATGCAACCTATCACTATTCCTCCTTATAGAATGGCTCTGGCCGAGTTAAAGGAGTTGAAAGAGCAACTAAAGGATTTGCTAGATAAGGGTTTCATCGGACCGAGTATCTCTCCATGGGGTGCTCTGGTGTTGTTTGTAAGAAAGAAGGATGGGTCTCTTAGAATGTGCATCGATTATCATCAATTAAATAAAGTGACCACTAAGAACAAGTATCCTCTTCCTAGAATTGATGACTTATTTGATCAACTTCAAGGGGCCAACAATTTCTCTAGGATTGATCTTTGTTCGGGTTATCACCAATTGAGGGTGAGAGGGGATGATATTCCAAAGACGGCCTTTAGAACCCGGTATAGTCACTATGAGTTTCTGATAATGTCATTTGGGTTGACTAATGCTCCGACAACATTTATAGACTTGATGAATAGAGTGTTTAGGCAATACCTAGACATGTTTATGATTGTGTTTATCAATGATATTTTGATCTATTCATAGAGTGAGCATGAACATGGTGACCATTTGAGAATTGTGTTGCAAGTTCATAAGGACCAACAACTTTTTGCGAAGTTTAGCAAGTGTGAATTTCGGTTAAGGTCCATACCTTTCCTAGGTCATATTGTGTCAAACATAGGTATTGAGGTAGATCCTAAGAAGACGGATGCGGTAAAGAGTTGGCCTAGACCTCTAACTCCTTCTGACATTAGAAGCTTTTTGGGTTTGGCCGGTTACTATAGAAGGTTTGTTGAGGGATTTTCCTCCATTGCATATCCTTTGACGACTTTGACTTAAAAGAAATCTAAGTTTGTATGGTCGGAATCTTGTGAGAAAAGTTTCTAAGAATTGAAAAATAGACTTACTTCTGCTCCGGTGTTGACCTTAATGGAAGGTTCGGATGGTTTTGTAGTGTATTGTGATGCCTCTAGAGTTGGGTTGGGATATGTGCTTATGCAAAATAATAAGGTGATTGCCTATGCTTCAAGGCAACATAAAGTCCATGAGAAGAATTATTGTACCCATGATCTTGAGTTAGCGGTGGTTGTTCTTGCCTTAAAGATATGGAGGCATTATTTTTATGGAGTCCATGTTGATGGTTTCACCGATCATAAGAGTCTACAATATGTGTTTAGTCAAAAGGACTTGAATCTTCACCAGACAAGGTGGTTAGAATTATTGAAGAATTATTATATGAGTGGCCTTTATCACCCCCGCAAAGCTAATGTGGTAGCGGATACTCTTAGTAGATTGTTGAATGGTAGTGTGACTTATATAAAGGATGAAAAGAAAGAGTTGGTTCATGATGTGCATAGGTTGGCCCGACTAGGTGTTCAACTAGTGGATTCTACCACGGGTGGTGTCATGGCCCATAATGGTTCTGAATAATCTTTTGTGATAGATGTGAAGTCTAAGCAAAGTCTTGATCCTATCTTGGTTGAGTTAAAAGAGGCGGTACTTAAAAAGTCTGTTGAGGCTTTCTCCCAAGGGGGAGATGGGGTACTAAGGTATCAAGGTAGGTTATGTGTTCTAAATGTTGAGTTCTCATGCATAATGGGTTGCTAGATGTAGTTCCTACTTCCTTGTGATGCATTGATTATGTTTGAGATCGAGTTGATGTTTCCTCCTTTGAATTGTGCATTATTTTGATGTTTCATGCATGATGGGCTGCTAGTCTTGAGTCTTTACTTTCATAAGGTGTCTAGATCATCATTCGAGGATGAATGTTCCCAAGGGGGAGATATTGTAACACTCTAGAAATTAGTAGGATAAACTAGAGCTTAACGTGAGGGTTACAGTCATGGATGTAACTCCCCATACTTAAAAATAGAGGGTTTCGTGTTAGAACTTCAAGGTAGGAACCACAAGGACCAACCATGGGTCCTTAAGGAGGGCCCTGTAAACTACCCTACAATAGTGGACCACGGCAGGACCCATGCCTCCAGGGTTAGTCCACTCCCATGGGTGAGGGGCCGTAGGTCAAGGTCCTAAAATTAGGCTCTCTGAATCCAACCCAGACTTCACCAGCAAGGGTCGTGGGTCCAACCACGATATATTAGTGAGGCTTGTGGGTGGTGACCTGGAAACTGCTTTTTGGTGGTTAAGTTTAGGGGCACTTTGGGTTTTCCAGTTTTAATTAATATTAAGTGATGTCGTTTTAGCCTAAATTACATCACCTATATAAGGATTTAAACCCAAAAAATTAAGTCAATCATCTCATTATTTCTAAAACCCAAATCTATTCCCAAAACTTCATCCTCACCAAAGAAATTCTCTTTCTAGAACTTCAAGGATGAAGAAGAAGGAAGTAGGAGCTAGGGTTCAAGGAGCAAACTTTTCTTCTCAAATTCATTGGGTTCCATAGCTATGGTATGGTTGCTCTTCATCCATGGATAGAATTCATCCTTGGAGCCCCTTCAAAAACCCAATTTCTAAGATAGAAATCCCCAAAAGCTAGGGTTTGATTCCAAAGTCATGGGTTTCTTTCAAAAGTGATTCTAATGCTTGAATTACTTCATATTATGATTGAATTGATGATTTATTATGGTTTTTATGTCAAAATCTCCAAGAACCCATGAAATCCCCATATTTCCCAATTATGATTTTGTGATGTGGGTTTGTGGATGACTAAAGGATATTATGATATTATGCTTGTAGTAATTGGGTTATTTGAATTATGTTAATATCTATGTCTAATGTAGTGAATTCTATATGTGTTGATTTGATACGATCTTTGATCCTTGCAAGGAAAAATTATGATGTTATGCATGTTTTTAAAGTCTTTATATATGCTTTAAGAACACTTTGAGAGTGAAGTGAATATGATTATGATCTAGTTCTTGTGTTGTTGAAAGGTTATTATCATATACACACTTATGTATGATTATGATATGATGTGAAAGGTTTTCTTACAATATGATGATTCTATGGTTGAAAGGATTTCTCACTTATAACATCTATATGAAGACATGGACGGTGACACATTATTCTCATGCATGATATATGAGCTATCTTATGAATTATTTTGGATTGAGTGTCAAGACATTCTTCCATGAATATGAACTTAAGTCGGGACTTCATATGAATTATGTGGGAATTAATGGTTAGCACCGAGTGGATATTAAATATGAGATGGAAGCTTTTACACTAGTTGAGTCCGGGTTCCCAAAGTATGTCAGATAAGATGGAGACCTTCTACCTTAGTTGAGATCGGGTTTCTAGTAGAAATCTCCTTATCCCATAAACTATGTGCCCACATAGGTTATTTAGATAGTGGATCAACCTAAGCTAAGAGTATGGTTCTACCTTTGGCGAGTAGAGCAACCCTTTATGGTGTGGGAGTCACCGGATTCCATGTTAGCTCACATGGTCTCATGTCGGTTAAGGCTTATTCCCACATCAACAATATGAATACGAATATGAATTATGAACTATGGCTACTCAAGAAGCTTTTAAATGAGTTTTAAGGTTCTAAGTATGATGATTATGAAAGATGGCCTAAAGAAGTTTACTTAGCATAGGCGAGATTTATGGGGTCTTATCCATGCATTGCACAAGAATTCTTTGAGGTATTTATGAAGTGTTTCTCTTATATTATGATGATCTATATGTTGATTATGCTTAAATCTTATGATTTTCCAGTAGTTTCATAATGATGTTTAAACTTAGTAAATTGGATGCTTTTAAATAAAATGTCCCTTTAAGCATGTTTTCAATGTTTTTTATGCATGTCTATCATACTTAGTGTATTTTTGTACTAACACCTACTTTTTCTACATTTTCCCCAAGTGTAGGGTCCAGTTCTCAAGGTGATCATCGTTGTGGCTAAAGCTTAGAATTTCGTATTGTCCTAGATTGTTGGTGAGTCTTCATGATTCAAGGATGGATGCTATCTCATTGTAATTATTTTCTTGTATTTCCTTTTCAAACTATGTTGTATGGGATGTGTCCCTTTTCACTTCGAATATTGCAATAGATGGCTATGTTGAGACTTAGAGTCTAGACTTCCACTTTTCTTTTATGAAAAGTTTAGACTTGAAATACATTTTTACTCTTATTGTTCTATTGCTTATGTTATGATATGCTAGGTGGCTTGTATGGATTCCTTCGGGGTTCTATACACGACATTACATCTAGATGGTATGCCTGGGTCGTGAAAGAAATGTGTAAGACTAGATGAACCACTGGTAGTTCTGCTGGAAGCTCTAACTGATACGCCACATTACAAACCCTTTTTAGTATTCTTTAAGGACCTATATGTAACACCTCGTATCCGAAAAAGGGAAATGGAATAGATTTTGGGAAGTTGGAGGTGCCAGCCACTGAGGCTAACCATGGGAATTGGGTAGGACCACAAACCTTTAACACCCAGGAAACTAGTAGGCCAAACTAGAGCTAAACGTGAGGGTTAGAGTCAAGGAGGTGGGCAAGGGCAAATGGAGAGGACCATGGCAGTCCACTCTCCCCTAGAAATTACCCTAGTGACCACGACCACCACCATGACTCGTGGTAGGGACCACGACACGTGGTGTGGTCCATGGTGGACTAGGTAGTGATCTCCCCAAAATCTGCCCAAAACAAGCTCCTCTTCACAAGCCACTTCACGGCTCGTTGTGAAGACCACGACTCTTGATAAAGCTCGTGGAGGAGAGTTGGGTGTGTGAGGGTTGAAAGGAAGTCGCAAGCCACTGCCTCAAGGCCCATGAGAGGAACCATGGCTTGTGGCAAGCACCACGGCTCGTGGAGCCCCTCGTGAGGTTGCCTTGGGCTTGTGGGATAAAGTCAAATGTTGCCTAGTGACTTCCTCAAGACCATAGAGGGGACCACAGCTCGTGGAGCCCCTCATGGCACTTGGAAACGTCACTTAAATTGAGGGGTGTTTTGGGAAATTCCGGTTTAAGTCTTATTGAAGTGATGTCGTTTTGCCTTTATTTTATACATCTATTTTAAGTCTTTTTAAGTAAAAAATACACCCATTCACCCCATTATTTCCAAAGACCCAATTTATATTCCCGAAGTTCATCTTCCCTCCAAAATTCTCTCTGTGGAACTTCAAGGAAGAAGAAGAAGGAAGTTGGAGCTAGGGTTCAAGGAGCAAGGTTTTCTTCTCAAATCCATTGGATTTCATTGCTAAGGGATTGTAGCTCTTCATCCATGGATATAATTCATCCATGGAGTCCCTTAAAAACCCCAAATTCAAAGATAGAAATCTCTAAAAAAAACTAGGGTTTGATTCCAAAGTCATGGGTTCCTTTCAAAAATGATTCTAATGCTTGAATTACTTTATATTATGATTTAATTACTTTATATTATGATCGAATTAATGATTTATTATTATTTTTATGTTAAAATCCCCAAGAACCCATGAAAGTAGAATGTTATGAATTATGCTTGTAGTAATTGGGTTACTTCAATTATTAATATCCATGTCTAATGTATTGAATTCTATATGTGTTGATTCAATATGAGCTTTGATCCTTTAAAGGGAAAATTATGATATTATGCATGTTTTATGAAGATTATGTATATGCTTTAAGAACACTTTGAGAGTAAAGTTAATATAATTATAATCTAGTTGTTGTGTTGTTGAAAGGTTATTCTCATATACATACTTATGCATGAATATGGTATGATGTGAAAGGTTTTCTCACAATATGTTGATTCTAAGGTTGAAAGGCTTTCTCACCTATTGAATCTATATTATGCATGATCTATGAGCTATCTTATGAATTATGTTGGATTGAGTGTCAAGACATTCTTCCAAGAATACGAACTTAAGTCAATACATAATATGAACTCTGTGGGAATTAATGCTTAGTACCGAGTATATATTGAATATGAGAGGGAAGCTTTTATGCTAGTTGAGTCCGGCTTTCAAAATGGGTTCCTTCTACACTAGTTGAGTCCTAGTTCCCAAAGTATGTCTCATGAGATGCAAACCTTCTACCCCTACTACTTCTGTTGCTGCACCCGACCCCCATTGACACAAGGCATGTTGTATACGATAGGTGATCTAGACCATTCGGCTTATATGCGTTCTACCCGAGTTGAGGCGGCTATCCCAAGATTGATTGAGCGAGCCATTATTGCTGCCCTTTACCCCATCCGAGGTTTGTTATGAGAGCAGCGAGAGTTGATTACTGCTCATGGCCTAGTGTTGGATGCCCTTATTATGTGAATTGAGGCATGTGAGTAAGGAGGGGATAGTCACATGATTTGATAGCTTTGAGTGTCAATGTTGCAGTGTTGAGGTATGATGTAGATGAGCTCAAATCTACTGATATATCTATGTCTGGGGTACTCTGGACATTCCCGAGGTTTCAAGTTCATAGATACTAGCTACTTTTGAGATTCCTTCAGCTACATTAATTGGAAAAGTTGTTGTAGCTGATGATGGTGAGGAGTCGGATACTTATATGACGGATGGAGATGAATTTGGGATTCGTGATGCTGCAGCCTATGATGAGCTTGACGACTTAGAGAGTGCGATGGTGAAAATGGTGTAACACCCCAAATTCGAGATAGAGGGCATGACATGTTAGAACTTTAAGATGCCACATCCTAGGGACCAACCACAACTCATAGGTGATACCATGCCCTGTAGGTGGCCCCCTAGATTGACACCATGAAAACTGCCTAAGGCAGTAACCACACCTGGACCCACGCCCCATGGATGGGTCCACATCACGTGGTTGGGGGAAACGTAGGTGGCCAAGATTCTCTATCACCAAACACCGTTCGACCAGGAAGGATCGTAAGTCCATCCACAATCCATCAATGTGGTCTTGTGGTTAGTGACTGGACGGTTAGTTTGGGGACACAAGAGCCTTTCCGATTTCAATTGGAATTAAGTGGTGCCATTTTACCCTAGCCTAGACCACCTATATAAGTACTTTAAAGACCACTTTATTAATTCATTTAAGTCATTCTCTCAAACTCAGCAAAACAATTGGGTTCCCCTCTCAAATAATTCATTCTCTACAAAGTTGAAAAAGAAGAAGGGGTTCGAGCTAGGTCAAGATAAGTCTCCAATATTCCAAGCTTTGTGGGATTTGTAATCAAGGTATGATGGTTTATTCATCCATGGAGCCCTTATGATTTTCCCTAATTTAGAAGAAGAATTCCCCAACTTTAGTTAGGGTTTCTTATAAAGTTATGGATATTGATCCAATTGAGTAGATTATGATTGTTGATGATTGAATTGATAGAATTACATATTTTTAGGGTGAATTTACATGTAACCATGCAAAAGCCATGTCTAGAAAGATGAAACTGATGTTATTAGGTTTTATGCCATGAAAGGGGAAATTGAGGAGTTAGAGATAATCTTCTAGAATTGATGAAATACATTGTATATTGCTTGAGAGATAAGTATATAGACATGAATTGATTGAGATTAATGTTTGTATGGTGAATCATGATTAGTAGTGCTTGAGATTGGGGGCTATATAATGAAGTATGATTAGACTGCTTAAGATTGAATCATATAGATGTGAATTGCTTAAAAGTAAAGCATATGAGAATGAACTGATTGACATCAGGTATGTATAATGAATTATGACTTGTCGGCTTTGAGGATAGAGTTGTCCTAAGATCAAGGCATGTATGACAAGTTATGATGATTAGGGTTTTTAGAGTAAAACTTGCATGATAATGTATGTTTAGTATGGCTTTGAGAGGTAAGTTTATATGTTGAATTACGTCTACTAAGACTTGAGAGTAAAGCTATTTGGTGATTGTTGAATTGCAGATAGAGTTGTTGTGGAAGCATTTACCCATATGATTTACTCTATATATGTATAAATGAATAATGTGAAAGATATTCTCACATAGAATGATTCTAGGTTGAAAGGATTGCTTACCTAAAATGAATCTAGACTAAAATGCTAAATGAATGATGAGGCTAGAGGTGACTACCCTTGACCTCTGCATGGAAGGAAATGTGGTGATTTCCTATACTCCTTAGAATTGAACAAGAGGTGATTCTCCACGTTTTTATTATGACAAATGGACATGGAGGCGTGTACCCATGATTGTTTTGAAATAATGTGGAGGCGAGTACCCATAACGTATGATGGGATTATGTAGGTGAGTACCTATGATCTTAAAGTAAGTAAGGCAAGAGTGGGAATACCCATTAACCTTTATAAGCTAGGCACAGAGGCGAATCCCCATTCAAAAGTAAGTATAAACAATGTGATTATGTTATGAAGATGATTAGCTTGGAGTGTTTCTAGATGTGCCTTCCATGAGGTAAGCTTGACTAGAGGAGGATGACCTAAGTCTTGGATAAGGATAATTGAGGTTACTTAAGGAAGTATTCCTCTTTCATTATGATGGTTATTATGTCTTGATTATGCTTATGCCTTATGTCTTATGTTGGCTAATGCTTTTGTCTATATTCTTTATGCTAACCATCATATTTAGTACATTTTTGTACTAACGCATACTCTTTCCTACATTCTTACCAAATGTAGGGTCTGTCGATCTTGATACACACTTGTGGCTAGGTTCTTAGTTGATCAAGGAAATGAAGATTTGGTGAGTCCTCATACCATTCGAGGATTGATCACCCCCTTTTCTCTTTTATTACTTTCTTTTCATGTTGGACTATTGTATGGGCTGCGTCCCAAGATCTTTTAACTCTTATATTAGATGGTTTGAGACAATGATGTTAGATTTCTGCTCATGTCATGAATGACTTTGATTGTTTAAAATGTTTTAAGTTTCCACACCTTTTCTATCACTTTATGTTATGCTATGCTAAGTGGCTTTTATGAGGCCTCTCAGGGTCTTATATGCCTTGTTACATGTAGGGGTACCGCGGGGTCGTGACAAACTTTGTAATCATAGCACAAGGTTTAGAATGGTTCTAGGATGTCTCAAAACCACGTCTAGTAGAGTCTTGTTCATAAGTGTGAACTGCGCCAAATTTATGAATGAGAGGCTACGAGATGCTTATGAAACTTCACTTCTTTATTACTTTAAGTCGTACCATGTAGTTTAACTCTATAAGGTCTTTCTCCTAATCCTTAATCGATGGTCTACAAGAAATGACTATTACAAGGGCTAATGCTAGAAGGAATGGGGAAGACAATATAAATCAAGAAGTTCCTCCCCAAGCTCCTCCACAAGTTCCGATTGGCCCTTTGGCTGAGGATGTAACTTATGCAGAGTTTAGGTCCGCTTTTTAAGTGTTGGCTCAAGCCGTGAAGGCCTAATCCAATAGAGAAGTGGTATCTTCCGTGAACCCAAATGTGGGTATGACGGCTTCAAGAGTGAGGGACTTTATTAGGATCAACCCTTCTAAATTTCGTAGTTCAAAGCTTGAGGAAGATCCTTAATAGTTTATAGATTAGGTCCATAAGGTATTAGACATTATGGGAGTTACTTCGGCAGAGAAGTTAGAATTAGCTGCTTACCAACTGATGAGTCCACAAATTGGACTCATTCAGAGCTATATTTTGATAGAAATTGTGTCCTCAAATGCTTATTTTATCTTAATATCTAATGAAAACCCTTAAGTTTCAGGTATTTGAAGTTTTAAGGAAAGCATGGACACTATGTTCACAAAAAGGAATGAAAAGGCTGAAAAGAACAAAGAAATGAAGGCCTGAGGATCACCGAGTCCACTTGGCCAGTCGCCAAAGGGTCTCACTTCGCCTGTTGTTCCAGTATGTTGAGCCCTGAAGAAAAGGATTAAGTTGGTGGAAAAAGGGAGCAGTCGATGCATCGCCGAGCAATTTCGCAAAGCATACCATGCTGCCCAATGACCCAGAGCACGACAATGCTGAAGGTTGGTGCAAGACAGCAATGAACTACACCAAAGGGCAAATCACCAAGTGGATCGGCGATTTCGACTAACGACGCCGAACAATCCGCTGCAGAACAAATATGTGAAAACTATAAATACTAGTTAGAGTTTTAGTTTTAGTGTGGAACAATTATTATAATTTTCACTTAAAGTCGAACAATTGTGATAATTTTTAGATAGAATAGTACTTTTTGATATTTTTGCTCTATGTTTGAGAGGGTTTTGAAGACTTGATGAAGAAAAGGGTTTCATCTCCAAGGCTTTGGACTTGGGTCTCTTGGATTCTTCATTCTTGACCTATAACAAGACTTAAATCTTCATATCTATTTGAATGCAAGCTAATTTACGTATAAATTTCTATCTCTTGATGTGTGGCTAAAAACTCCAATTCTTGGGGTGGATCGTATTATAAGAAAACTAAACCAAAGGCAACAGATCATGTAAATTATCATTGAAATGAATTACACAATCTCTCTATGTCTGCTAAAGTCTGAATATTACGCTCGGAATTTCTCTCGGCCTGAGGATGAAAAGTCATGCTAAGTTTCAGTTTAGTATCGAGGTATTTCTAAAAGGCCTTTAAAAATTGAGATAGAAATTGAGTACCTTAATCAAAAATAATGGGCTGAGGTACTCCATGCAACATTACCATTTTCCTAATATAAATCTTGGCATACTCTTCAACTAAGAGGTAACTCTTAAAGGGAAGAAAGTGAGTTGATTTCAACATTCGGTCCACTATGACCCAAATCGAGTCAAGTTATTGACTAGTGCGAGGTAAGCTCTTAATGAAGTATATATTGAAACCTTCTAAGTTCCATGGAGTGATACTAATGTTATGAGCAAAACCACTAGATTTCTTATGCTTATTATTACTTGTTGGCAATTTTGACATTTAGCCACAAATTCTGCAATGTCCTTCTTTATTCCATTCTACCAATAGACATCCCAGAAATTATGGTACATCTTTGTGGATCCCAGGTGAATAGAATATTGAGAACTATGATCTTTTGTAAGGGTATGATTTCTCAACTCATCAACATTCAAAACACATAACCGACCTTGATATTGAAGGACACCATCTTTCCTTAAGAAGAATTCCTCGATGGGTTTTTAGGATAGCGACTTCTTTAACTAAGCTAATACCAGATAAAGATCATTCTTAGCCTTCACATCTGATGAAAAAGATGATTCCAAACATTATGAGCAACTACATAAAATTCATTTTAATCAACCAACGAAACACACAATTAGGACAATCTACGAACATCGTGAATTAACTCCTTATCATCTTCAGCATGAGCAACAATACCCATTGATAACCAACAAAGGGAATTCACCACCGCATTCATCTTTTATAGGATGATATTGGAAACTCACATTGTAATCCTTCAACAACTTAAATCACCTCCTTTGGAAAAGATTCAAATCATTTTGAGTGAACACATACTTCAAATTCTTGTGGTTGGTGAACAATCTTCATGAACACCATACAAGTAGTGTCTCTAAATCATTAGAGTAATCACCATAGCCTCTAACTCTAAATTATGCGTCAAATAATTCTTTTCATGCACTTTCAAGTGCCTTGAGGCATAGGCAATTACTTTCCCAAGTTGCATCAAAACACAACGAACTCTAATCCATGAAGCATCACAATAAACCCCAAAACCATCTGATCCTTCTAGTAAAGTCAAAATGAGGGTTGAAGTAAGTCTATCCTTCAACATTTGAAACTTTTCTCACAGGCTTCATACCATAAGAATTTTATCTTGTTTGAGTCAGTGTCATCAATGGTGAAGCTCAAAGGAAAATCCTTCCATGAACCTTCTAAAGTAACAAACAAACCCAAGAAACTTCGTATATCAAAGGAGAGAAAGGTCTAGGACAATTCTTAACTGCCTCGATTTTCTTAAGATAGACTTGAATACCTTCACTAAATACAATATGGCCTAAGAACACAACGAACCTCAACCAAAACTCACATTTGGTAAACATAGCATAGAATTCAAAGTCCTTGAGAATTTGAAAAACAATCCTCAAATATTCAAACTACTTATCCTCACTCCATGAGTATATAGAGATATCATTGATTAACACAAACACAAACATATCAAGATACTTCTTAAAGACCCTGTTGATAAAATCCATAAATTCCACTAGGTTATTATTCAAACTAAAAGACATTACCAAAAACTCATAATGACCATACCGGGTTCGAAAAGTAGTGATCAGGATGTCATTCTCTTTTACCCTCAATATGTTATAACCTATTCAAAGGTAAATCTCAGAGACATAATTCGATCCTTGGAGTTCATGAAACAAATCATCAATCCTTGGAATAAGATATTTATTCTTAATTGTAACATTATTTAATTGTTGATTGTCAATGTACATTTAGATAGAACGATCTTTCTTGAGCATAAACAACACCAGAGCACCCCATGGAGAGATACTAAGTCTAATGAAATCCTTATCAAACAAATCTTTCAATTGGTTCCTTAACTACTTAAGTTCTGTTGATGCCATACGATAAAGATGATATAAATAGGCTCTGTATAGGGTAGAAGGTCGATACCAATCGAAACTAACTTAAGAGTAGGGACTTCAAAATCTATATCACAAACATAAACAAGATGATAAATGCAACTCTCACAAATCATTTTCCTATTTTTTAGGTGATGAGTCAGAGATTTGGACTCATTTGGGGGTTTGTTTATGTAGATTTAGTGTCCTCAAATGCTTAATTTGTACCATAAATTGATGTTAAATCCTTGATTTTCAGGTATATGGATTAGGAAACAAAGCTAGGACAGTAACAAGCAAAAAGAAACCAAACAAGCTGAAGGTATTAAGAAAGGAAAGCCTCGTGATCGCCAAGAGCAATTGGCGAATCGCCGAGTGGCTAGCTTTACCACCTATAGTTCCAGTGTGCCAGCCCTGAGGGAAGAAACCAAGTCGGCGACAAAAAACAACAGTCAGCGAATCGTGCGAGATAACCAAGACACAAACAATCTCATTTTTCTCCTCATATCAGCCACCATCTCTAGAGCATAGTAGGATAATTGGGTGAAATTGACATTGTACTATTGCAGACTCATAGACTCCTACTTAAGATTAAGAAACTCTCTTACCTTTTCTTCCCTTAGCTCTCGAGGAATCAAGCGCTCTAAGAAAGCATCTTCAAACACAACCCGACTAAACTGTGGTTCCCCCTTTGCCTTATTCTTCTTCCACTGATAAAACATAATTCATATATTCATAATCATAGTAAAATGTATAAGGCACGGGATCATATGAAACAAATTTACAAGCATGTAAGTGAAACAAAAATTTAATACTAATACTCAATATAAGCATTTAAATTATAGTCAATTGAACACATGAGGATTTTACATTAAACCCTAAGAATTGGGTGAAAATCAATTGGAGAATTGAGTATCTTCTGGGACTTAATGGATTAAAGCAATACATTAGTGAAGTTACCACACACCTTGGGTAATCAAATCCCTAGCAAAGGAGGTGCAATGGAGGAAGAAACCTTGAAACTTGTTGAAACCCTAACTTTGCTTAAAGAGTTCTTGATAGAATTTGAGTAGATGAACTTGGAGGGTATTTGGGGTTTACAGTGAATGTGAGGGAAGGGTAGATTAGGGGTAGTTTTAGGGTCAAAATGACATATTTTAGCGGTTAAATGTGTAGGAGATGACAAAAACACCCTTATTTAAAAAAGTTTTGAAAGCCACTATGGGTCATCCTAGTAGTCCATTGAACCAACTACTGGAATATGAAAATCTAGCCAACTTCCTTAAAACCTTTACATAGTACATATGAGTTTCTATGGGACATAGAACCTTACCAGATGAATCTCTTTTCCAAAACATTTAACCAAGTCTAGAACTTCTTCTACGGACCTGTTTCAATGGGTCGTAGGAACTTTTACAAACTGTCCTAGTAGTTTGTAGGAGAACTGAAGAGATTCAAAATTCCAAAACATTAGGATCACAACCAACTTCTTCTTTCTATGGTCGTAGGACATTGTACGGTCTGTAGGTTCGCTTCGTAGAACCTGCAACCATGTGAACAATACAACTTTTCCAATCCTTTCTAACTTACGAATATCTGAGGTCTTACTATATATATCTCTCCATTCAGAAAATTAATCATTGAATTGGGCTCAAGATAACATGAATACGATACGGAAAGTGATCTAGCAATGCGACATGAATGCAAATAACATCAAAAATGCATAAAACCAACAAATTATTGAACCTACGATAAACATAACTTTAAAACAACTTTCATGAAACATGCAAGCATATGGAAACATGAGAATGACTAAAACTCATGAATCAAAAAGAATTACCATAAGGAACATAATACCTCAAGATCGAAGTGGAGAGGAGTGAAAGACATTAGTATATTTTGAAATCATATCCGCTTTGACATCCCAAGTAGCACCCTGAACTAATTAATTCCTCTAAAGAACTTTTACGGAAGCGACTTCTTTATTCTTTGTTTTCTGAAATACATGATCAATAATTTCTACCAAAACCTCTTAATTGGAAAAACTCCACTTAATGCCAACACTCCCCAATGGCATAATTGACGTTGGATCACTAACTCACTTCTTCAATAAAGAGATACGAAACATTGGATGCACCAATGCCAAATCAATTTATGACCCAGCACTACGCCCAACATCATGTCGCTTGCATCACACATTACTTCAAATGGATTTGACCAATCAGGACTAATGATGATTGGGGTGTAAATTAGTTTGTCTTTCAGGCATTTGAAAGCTACCATACAAGCAACATCAATGTTAAAGGTTACCTCTTTTTCCAAAAGTTTGCATAGAGGAAGTGCAATCTTTGAAAAGTCTTTGATGAGCCTCCTATAAAATCAGCATGTCCTAAAAAACTTTGAACCCCCTTTACTGAAATTGGAGGCGGTAATTTCTCGATTACTTCAACTTTTGCTTTGTCGACCTCTAGCCCCTTTTGTGGTACTTTGTGACCAAGTACAATTCCTTCCTTGACCATGAAATGATACTTTTCCCAATTTAAGAGTAAATTGATCTCGACACACCTTTGAAGAACTAAAACGGCGATGTCCATCGAGATCGCTGACTTGATTAGTGATTCGCCAATAATTTCCTATACTCGTCAAGGTTTACATACTCCAATGTAAATTTGTCTTGAGTCTAACGACGGTCTGGTTCACGATCGCCGAACCCTTTGGTGATTCACGGAATGGACCTGTAGCTCGCCATCCTTCACTTGTCCATCACTCTCCACAATTTCACCTGCAAAATCAACACACCTTTATTTCAAACAGTAAAACATGGGTTGGCACCCAAGAAGCGCCTTATTTAACGCCATGGCTCGACATGGAAATGCTTTCAAGCATCTTCCAAGTACACCACTTCAATCAAAGAAATCTCTTGACATTCACCAAAGTATAATTTCAAACTCTGCCCATTCACCTTAAATGCATGTCCTTCTTGCCCTTCAACTTCTATAGTGCCATTTGGGAACACTTACGTCACTCTAAATGGTCTTGACCATTATGATTTGAGCTTTCCAGGAAACAACTTCATTCGTGAATTGTATAGCAACACCCAATCTCCCACCTTAAACTCTCTCTTGAGTATCTTAGCATCATGCCATTTCTTCAACTTTTCCTTGTAAAGAGCAGAACTTTCATAAGCTTTAAACCTGAATTCGTCCAACTCGTTTAACTGCTCTAATCTTTATTTTGAAGTTTTTGCCCAGTCCAAATTTAGAGCTTTCAATGCCCACATTGCTTATGGTTTACCTCTATTAATAAATGGCAAGATTTCCCAAAAACTAATTGATACGGTGACATACCGATTGGAGTTTTATAAGCAGTGCAATATGCCCATAGTGCGTCATCCAACTTTTGAGACCAATCAGTTCAGTTTACATTCACTGCCTTAGCCAAAGTGCCTTTGATCTCCCGGCTTGACACTTCGACTCAAATGTAGGAGGACTCACAAAGTATTCAAAGCTAAATAGGATCCACTATCCATGAGTGTGCGGAATGGAAGCGTCTGACCATACATAAGTGAAACAATATAGGCCCAAGTATCTATTAGTACATGGAATGAACTAAGTGTGATAGCGCTGCAAAAGTGTAATCATGCTAAAAAGAACTTTAGATAACATGCAATGACCAAGCTAAATCATAAGACAAAAGGGTTAGAAAACATAAATCTTAATCATGGTCAATTCAATCTAAAAGCCTTCAAAGCATGTGTTAGATACTTCAAGAAGTTTCCTTAATAAATTATTGTAAGAGATTTACTTTTAATCGACTTATAGACCATGTGATCTATAACACGGAATCTAGTGTCTACACAACACAGAAAAGTGGTGTCCTCACTTTCCAAGGTAAGAGTCATGAGCTTCTAGATTAGGTGGATCAACTAGCTAATATCTATCTAAGACAACCCTATTGTGGCACTTAATTATGTGATAGAGATTGCTACCAGAAACACGGCCACTACTACGAGAGAGCTTCCATCTCAATATCTTTTTGGTTCTAAGAATCAATCCAAATGAATCATTATTAATTTTAACTTTTATTAATATTTTGAGACATAGGTAATCACCACTTATCTCTTGATTGGAATAGCTCCTTAACCTTGAATCATCTTAGGTTAGAAAACCTTTAAACCTTATGAAGCTTTTATGTGAAAAAATACTTTCACAATCATGTTATAAGTAGTATGTGAGAAATCATTTTACAACAACAACAATAAAATCGAAATTTCACTCTCAAAGCATCCTAAAATAATTTTCATTAATGTCATAAAGAACATGCATATTTCATAAATTAATATTTCTTCTTTCAAAAGCTTCATCAAATGATCAATTCTAGAAATCATGGATCATGCATGGGTTCAAATGAATTCACCTCAAAACATGCAATTATCTCAATTCTTGTATGAAAAGACATAAAACAACCAATTATATCAAAATTGAAAAGGACCATGAGATTGAGTAAAACCCTAACTTCAATTGGAGATTCTACCTTGTAAAAATGGAGAATTTAGGAACCTTGAGGAGGAAAGGACTCCATAGGTTAATATAGTCGCACCTTGATGCCAAAAGTTTGTAATTAATGCTGAATTTGGAGACTTGATCTTAAAACCATATACTTCTTCTTCTTCTTTAGAGAGGGAAATATTTGAGAGGATGAACTTGATCAACTTTTAGGATTTTAGGAGAATAAATTGAATTGGGTAATTTGGAGGTTAAAAATAATTATATATGGCTTTGGGTAGAAGGCAAAACGATGTAGTAAAGGGTTAAAATGATTAGGAAAAAGACCATAAAGCCCTTAAAAATAGCTGTTGAGCCCTCACCGACGGATCAGACCTACTGATTGTATGTCCCACTATGGACCATCCTAGTCGAATGAAGGTGGGGTTTAAAGACTTGTTTTTACTCACGGGACCCATATACGGTCTATAGGTCTACTCACGGACCGTGCCCAAATTTTGATCCTAAAATTTCACTATTTTGAGTCTGACATACGGGACCTACCTAAGAATAAATCCCACAGAATTCTTATTAATCTTATCTAATTTTATTATTTTGAGACATGGGAATTGCTACGTGTCTTTTCATTAGAATAGCTCATTAACCTTGATTCATCTTATATGAGAAAATTTTTCAATCTTATGAATCCTATATGTGTGAAAATTATTTCACAATCATGTTATGAGTAGTATGTGAGAAATTCATTCACAACAACAACAACAATATTGACACTTCACTCGCAAAGCCTCCTTAAATCACTTTCATCAACTTCATAAAGAACATGAATATATTCATAAATTCATCTTTCATTTTTCAAAAGTTTCATCGTATGATCAATTGTAGAAATCATGGATCATGCCTAGGTTAAAATGAATTGAACTTAAAAACTTGTAATTATCTCAATTCATGCATAAAAACGTCATAAAATAATCAATTAGATCATAATTTGAAAGGACCCATGAGATTGAATAAAACCCTAACTTCACTTGGAGATTATACATTGTAAAAATTGAGAATTTGGGAACCCTATGGAGGAAAGGACTCCATAGGTTAATATTATCATAACTTGATGCCAAAAGCTTGCAATTAATGGTAAATTTTAAGACTTGATTTGAAACGCTAGACTTATTATTCATTCTTGGAGAGAGAAATATTTGAGAGGATAAACTTGATCAACTTTTGGGATTTTAGGAGAATGAATTGAATAAGGTAGTTTGAAGGTTAAAAATCATTATATAAGGCTTACGCTAGAAGGAAAAATGATGTAGTGTAGTGTTAAAATGATTAGGTAAAAGACCAAAAAGCCCTTAAAAATAACTACCAAACCTTCACCGATAGATCAAACCTACAGTAGGTCTTGTCAACCGTAGGTGGGGTTTAGAGACTTGCTTCTGGATCACCTAATGATGGAACCCATATTCGGTCTTTATGTCCACTTGTGGACAATGCATACTAACTGTAATTCCCAACTTTAGATCCTATATAACCTACGAAATCTACCTACTACTCATTAATTGAATGAAGGACTGTCTTGGTGAACTGTAAAAAGGTACTTGGACTTGACATATTTATAATTATTGGACTTTCCCCCTACGGTTCCACCTACGGCCCGTAAGTCAACCCACGGACCTTCGGTTGTTCTATCAGTACTGGCACCAGTCCTAGAAAACCCTACAAACTTTTCCTTCTTTTCAAATCTGAGGTGTTACAGACACTTTTAGTTTCGTCATCAAAGCTACAACCATTCACATTGTGTTGTCAATTTCAACCACTCACATTAGGATATTAATCCATTGGACGTCAAGAATGCTTTCTTACATTATGATCTCAAGGAAACTATTTTCATGGAGCAACCTCAATGGTTTGTTGATACGGTCCATCTGAATCATGTATGCTTACCGAAGAAAGCTTTTTACGATCTCTACCAAGCCCCTAGAGCTTGGTTCCAAAAGTTTAGCTCTTACTTGTGTCATCTTGGGTTACCTTGTTGCAAATTTGATCTGTCTCAATTCATCCTACATTATTCTCAAGGTACTATTTTGCTACTACATTATGTTGATAAATATAGTTTTAATTAGTAGCAATCATATACTTCTTTGCCATCTTATTCGCGAGCTTTAATCACATTTTGCAATGAAAGATTTGGGAGTTCTTCATGATTTTGTTGGTGTTGAGGTCCATCACACTATGGTTTGACTATTCCTTAGCCAGCGTGAGTATATATCTAATATTCTTCTTCACACATTGATGAAAGATGCCTGACCTATTTACAGTCCACTATTCCTCAAGCATAATAGTCATGAGTCTACAGGTTCTATGGTCCATTCTACATAATATAGAAGCATTGTGTGTGCTTTCAAATATCTTACGCTCACTCAACCTAAGATATCCCATGTTGTGAACATTTTGTGCTAGTTTATGCATTGCCCGAATGAAGTACACTGCTTTGGCATGAACAAGTTCTTTGATATATCGCTAGCACTCCCATTCTTGATCTATGCATTTCCTCGCAATCCTTTCTTGACTTGGTAGGGTTCTCCGACACTGACTGGGCTGGTTGTCCCATCTCTTGATGATCCACCATACAAATTTGTGTTTTTCTTTGCTCTAATTGCATTAGATAGGCTTCAATTAAACAAAATGCAGTTGATCGATCTAGAACAGAGGTTGAGTATCGTTTATTAGCATCTTTAGCTGTTGACCTCACATGGGTTACATACATTTTGAAGGATATTGGGATCTCATTGTCTCATCCTCCTTTGTTGTTCATAGACAATATTAGTTCCCTTCACCTTATAGTCAATACGATAATGCATGCTTGCACCAAGCATGTTGTGATTGATTATCATTTTGTGTGGGAAAAAGTTATTGAAGGTGTTATGGCAACAAAGTTTATAACTTTATTGCAACAACTAGTGGATATTCACCAAACTATTGCCTAAACATTAGTTTTATGTCTTAAGGTCCAAGTTCGGATTTGTGTAGAATCCCACCACCACCTTCCCGGGGGGGGGGGGGGATGATATACAATATTAACCCAACTAGGACTCTAACTTAGTAGCGTAGGTAATCTTTATAGGAGCAGTAGTTGGGAAAGAGAGGAAGTTCGGATTTAGTAGAACTCTGATGATATTTTATTCGTATATAGATGTTCTGGTAAAATACATTAGAAATAAGAAAAACCTTACACCTCTTATTTGTGCTCTTGCACTTATTTTCTTCACTAAAAAATATTTCACATGCATTAAATTTCACAAAAGAACACCCCTCATTCTCATGGCACATTGTCAAAAACCAAGAATCATTAGCTGACAACAACTCAAATGCAGAAAGTGACTGAATTCAGTAGTTCCATCACATGCCCACTTGACTTAATTGGGAAGTTTCCAAATCACCACATTTTCAGCTTACATGCCCTCATAAGAAAGAAGTGTCACAGAAACACATACACATACACATACTTACTAGACATGGGAAAAAGATTCAATAGATACACTCACAAGAAATCATCTCATGCACACAATAGGCTTGCCCATATTTTCAATGAACATTGACTAGACTATATTTTGTTATAAAACTCAAAGGGCTTTGTTAAGCTTGTAATGCAGGCTAAGGGAAGATTAAGAAATCCTAAGATCTGTTTTCAACCAAACTTAATAAAAACAAACATTTCAAGACAGCCCAGGCATGTTCTAGTTAACCCAAGTGACAACAAGGAATTATTCAAAAACTAACCACACATGGCATGCAAATCAATAAATATGGTTCAAAATCTTACTTCCTTCTCAAAATACAAGTGACATTGAGCATACAATCCTCAAACGACTCAAGAGTTACCAAAATATTATCAGGAGCTGCCACAAAATGATTTATAGCATGCTCAACTTAAAAAACGGAGGGGTATGCTCAACATTACTCACATGAAAAGCTACGTTCCTAGTACCAACCAAGTAAAAAACCTCCCAAAAGACTACAATTTTTCTCATAAGAAAGTCGTCAACCAATCCATCATTGTGAAACCTCATTCATCCTTTCGGGGTCTTCAACTCATACTTCACCACATCCAAAACCAATTAAACACTCACAAGAAATCGATGATTTACCCTTAAGAAATTTGTTACTCTATCCATCATCTGACATCGTATATCCATATCTTATTATGAAAACAATAATAAATAAGTGTCCAACTACAAGAAACAAAGTAAAACAAACAAACCCAAGATAATATATAAAAAAGCCTGACAAGGGCACATCATCCACATATTAAAATAAAACACGCCTGACAAGGGCAATTCAAATACAAAACTAATCTAAAATAAGTTCGATAAGGGAGGCACCCCCAACTGAAAATAAAACTATGGCCTTACAGTTGCACAATAAAAAGAGAATACAAGGGAATTTATACAAGAGCATCACTCATCGGAGGAGCTATTTGGGTTCGAAAGAACATCAACATCAGCCATATCTCCCGAGACATAGAATTTTCATAGTGTACTCATAATCTTGTTCAAAACTTGGTCTTTTTCTTTTTATTTTCCTTCCTCTTTTACCATAACCTTTCCATTTTTTAATTGTATTTACAAGACTCTGAGCAACTCCTGAATCACTAAGTGAATCTGAGTATTCTGAACTTGCATCTGTCCTATAAGTAGACTACTGTTGGTTGTCCCTTCCATAGCAAATCTTCTGGAAGAGAGATAGAGTTTGAACCCGATGAATCGACCCTCAATGAATTTTCTAAATTCTAGATTTCTCACATCACTCATTCTCTTCTTATTCACCTGCCA
Organism: Solanum pinnatisectum; assembly: GCA_035578085.1. NCBI lineage: Eukaryota > Viridiplantae > Streptophyta > Magnoliopsida > Solanales > Solanaceae > Solanum > Solanum pinnatisectum. Next base: position 18,733,514 of record CM069078.1, read on the forward strand.
TGGACCCTTCTTTTTTAGTGAATGGATAGGGCCTTTAGGACTCCTCATGTTATCTCCCAAACATTGCTCAACCTCATCTGTCCGGTATAGATAAGTAATCAAAGAAGGGTATAAGAGACTCAGTGCACCTTCCAAGACAACCTCTTGAATGTGTTGCATAATGATCTGGCCACATTAATAGGAATCCCCTCTATGATATCACAAATTAGAAGTACCCTATCAAGAGAGACATTTGTCTCATTCCTCAAAGGAATCACCGTACTAAAAATGATGGGAAGCCATGTTTTGGCTTCAATTGTTAACTCTGAGGAGTTCATCCTGTGATCATTCTCAATTCATTAGGCCTATGGACACCATGCAAGTGTGTCACAAAAAATTTTTGTCCCGCTTCCTTTTACCTTGTCGTGTGAACTTCATTATTGGCATCAAGCATACTATAGTAATTATTGATCCTTGTGGGGTAAAAACAAACTTGTTTTCCCTGGAAAAAAACTGCCAAGTCATTAAAGAAGCTGGTTTCTTTGGCATTGGAATACAACTCATGAACCACCGCGTAGTTACCAAGAATAGGCTCAACTGCAAAACACAACCATCTTTTGGTCATACATAAAAATCTTTTGTGTGCTCTTAAAGACTTGTTAAGATAAGACCCCTATCCCTTGTAATATTCTTTGTGAGGAGGCGGTCATTCTATCTGTGGAATTTATCAGACATAAATCACTAACGATCAAAGATTTCATCTCACATCATTTTCTTCCATTTGGTTTACGTTATCGGCTATGCTATTGCAAAATAAAGTATGTATACCAGATGCAAACTTGTAAAATGAATGAAAAGGAATGTAAAGCAATGTATGATCAAGAAATAAAGCCAAGGAAATGAGTGACACGTAATTGAGGGAACTAGGCTAAACCTACCATTTTCATTTTAGCAGTTTTCACTTCTAGGTAGATGACTCATCGCAATAGCAAGATTAGACATCAAAATTATGGGATAAGACATGAGGATTATGGAATTTGAAAAGTTAACACATAGCAGTCATGGGATGAGATATCGGGATAACGTAGAACAAATTACCCTAGATTAAACAAAACACAATTCCCCAGTATTAAGAATTTAACACCAATCCTGATAAAAAAACTAAGGGCAAAAATCAACCTTTTTACAACTAACTCACCAATTTTAAGTATTGATCAAGAATAAAGGGAGAAATCCTTCCTTAATTGAAGAACAAAAGCCTAAAGGGAATTCATGCAAACAAATGATCAGGGCATTGATTTTATAGGGGGAGAAGTTTTTGGGACATTTGTGAGAGTTTATAGGACACAAAACGAAAAATTAAAAGTGCTACCTTTTTTAAATTCACGCAGGTCATCATTATCGTGACAACACTACTCGTGATCGTGACATGAAACTTTTTTCACTTGTGCAAATGCGGCACCAGTCAATCCCGATCATGAACCTGAGGTTTTAACGTATCACGATCATGGACAGAGGCTTTCACGATCACGATGAGTAACTTGGTGTGGCACGTGCTTATTGTAATATCTATGTGGGTGATAGAAGTGCAAAAAGGGCAACCCGTCAAATTTTTTAGGTGCACCTCAAAATCCAAAAATGTGCCAACTCAAATTTTGAAGGTGTTTTCACCCAACACTTCAATCCCAGTTAATTTTATACACTCAAACGTGTTCAAAACACCACCACAAACTTCAAAATTTTGAGGGTAAGTAAAAAACAAAAAATTTGACCTATAAAACAAAAAATCAAAATAAAACTTTTTTATCAATGGGTTGCCTCCCATGAAGCGCACAATTTAACATCACGACGCGACACTGGGTACGTTACCCTTTGTGTTTCCATTTCAAGGCAATGAACCTCTAACAAAAATTTACATCATTCTTATATTTTCAGTCCTAGGATAGAATTGAGAGAATCACTAGGCCACTTGAGCATTGCTTTTTTACGTGTGTGTGCCCTCAATTAAGTAAAACTCTTGATTCCACATGGACTAGAGTCTTCATAAATGATATTTTTGGATATTTCTTGCAACTCTAGTATCATGTCATTTATTCTAGCTTGTTGGATTGTTATTGGTTTGGGTTGGTTGCACAATCTCATGATGTTTTCTATCCACCTCAAGACCTTTTTTTGATCTCATATTCGCTTCCAACATTTGAATCCCAAACATGAGTTGAACATTCTCATCACACCAAGCAAGCTGAAAGTTGTGAGACTATTCTTTGCTATTTTCGCACATTGGATAAGAAAGAGTCTCCACCTCCATGGATGTTCTCACCTTAGCCCTTACACTAGCAAGTCCAAACTCGAACTGGACCATGTCCTAGCAACGAATTAGGTAAATTTTTTGAAGCCTTTCTTTTTCTAGGGAAAGTAGGCATAGGACTCCCTTACCCCGAATGAGCTTTTCATCCACGACCCTAAGCCTAAATTGTTTTATAAAATCTATTTTACTATAAGGCCACCAATCGGTATAGGGCATACCACCCCAAAATATATGATGATCACAAAAAGCTATATAAGAAAAAACAAATAAACTAAACACAACTATTCACAATCTAGATAGAAACAGATAATTATTAAATCCTAACTCAATTCAATATGCCTAATTGTTTCCCACAATGGCGCCATTTTCGATAATGCTTAAATTACCCTTAAAATATGTTAGAAGAATAAGTGGCCATTCTCAATAAAAATACCCAACTAAGAGTCGGGTTAGAATCCCACAAGGAACAATTTGTCAGCAATTGAAATGACAAAGAATAAATAGAAACAAGTATGAACCTAGACTTATGGATACATAATTATAAATATGAAGAGTTATTTTGGTAACCAAACGATGTCTTTGTGAAATAAAAATATCAAATAAGGGATATATGGGAATTGGGAAATTCGAAACTCAATCAACACTAAATGATCCATTGCAATTCAATGAAGTTAATTCAATAATAGATAGGCTAGATTATCATCAGTCAACACTAATCTCATGTCGGTCTCAAAGTGTTATATCACGATATCTACTTTCGATCTCAATCTTGTCAACAACAAAGCAATACAAGAGCATAATCTAAATCCCAATTTCTAGTGAGTATAGAATTCAATAAAGTGTCCTAACTTATCTCCTTTTGGTATCAAATTAAGGAGTCAAAACAAAAAAAAATTATTAACCTGAATCTCTACTTCATGAATTCTCTTTCCAGAACCCACAAAAATCAGAACCTAAATTGAGGTGTACACACTCAAACCATAGATTAAAGCATGAAAATAAGATTAAACCCATTTCATGAAATTAAGTATGAAATCAAGGAATTCCAAAAGCAATAGAGTGATTAATCAAATACCCATATAGCTTTCTTTATTTCAAGCACAAAACCCCCCAATTTCATATAAACAATTACACCCACAATTGTAGCAATGTAAAGCGAGGAAAGAATATGGGAAGAAGAGATTTTACTAATCAATTGACAATTTTAAAAACCATATCTTAATTCTGAGGTAACTTGTCTTCAAAGTCTAGACTTAAATTAAGAAATTTACAAATTCGGTTCTTCCGTAGGCTAAGGTAAAAGATTAATAATCATTGTCGGTGAGTGTAAAAATGGGTTTTGATAAAAAAATTAATGAAATTGCCAATCTGCCCAGGTTCCAAGCAATTTACCTTTCGCGGTCGGAACAACTAATTCCACGGTTATGCTAACAAGTATCGCGGGTCACACAAATACGACCTCTTACCACGTAATCACAAGACCTAAATTTATTTGTAATGATCAAAAGTACACCCTAGATGTGATATGACGTATAAGACCCTGAGGGGCCCTATACAAGCCACTTACCATACATCATACAAAATAATAGAATTTATGGTGGAATGGGTGAAGTCATACATAAGGGAAAACTTTCCATTATGTCAATCTTTAAATTTTGGCCTGATATTAAAATATGAGTATTATAATTATGAAGTTGAGGCATGATTTATAAGATTTATATGCTTATGGTGAGGTTGAAATTATGAATGAGTGATTATTTTTCTTTGTAATGCCTGATTTTTTGTTGCCAATTCTTAATGATGGATAAATTACCGTCCCTCTTGAATGAAAATTGATAAAATTGGTGATTGTTTTCCCTTTGAATCCATTGGGAAAGTTTGAGTACACATTGGAATTGAATTGCCAAGTTTTGTGTTCAAATTGGGTAAAATATGGTCGAAGTAGAAACCTGCGATGCTCCATAGTGGCTGCTCTTCTATTGGCACGCGCAACACTCTTCGGGTTGAAACATCAGTACTTATTGAATCCTTAACTGGCATTCCACATTTGAAACTCAAGTCTCCATTTGTGAATGTCGGCTAGCCAAATTTGTTTCTACTTTAGGTAGTGGTTGAGTTGGGGAATCACAGTCGCACTTTTGGGCCGTGAATCCAACATCGACATCTCTTAAGTTTAGAATGTTTCAATACTTTTTCCAGTCCATTTCCTTTCCTTTTTTTCTAGAAGATAATGACTTCCTAAAGAGGACAACAAACGAAGATGAACCACCAGCCTTCTATGTCCAAAAGTAAAGTAAAAGCTAAATGTAAGAATAAAGACAATGCTTCTCGCAATGTCGTTGATCCGCAGGAGCGGATATGATTTGGGGTCAATGGGATGAATGAAAGGTACAATTTGTTCAAGGTTAACAACAATTTTACCTCAAAGAAGAGTACTAACAAAGTTGAGTTAGGAGGGGAGTTTCCTAACAGCGTACACTTGTTTAATCGCATAAATTGGACGTCACTTGCAGACAAACCGTGCAATTTTTTGTCACCACTAAAGTACACCCTAGACGTGACCTGGCATATAAGACCCTGAGATGCCCTATAGAAGCCACTTAGCATACATCATATAATATAATAGAATTTAAAGAGTTCAAAAGATAGTATTATATATAAAAGAGTCTTTGAATCAAGGTGGAAATCTAACATTTGTCTCTATAAGCCATCTAATACATGATATGAAGAGTGATTGGGACGTAACCCATACATCACATACAAATTTTGAAACTTCAATGACATCAAGCGATAAAAGGTGACATCGTCCTTGAAGTATGAGGACTCACCAAGTCTTCAAAGATCATTATGGGATCAATGGCCACAAGTACGTGGAATAAAAGTGTGTGACCCTACATTAGTGAAACAATGTTGGCATAAGCATGCATTAATACACGAAATGTACAAAGTATGATAGCTATGAAAAAGAATTATGAAATCAGGACAAAAGGGACTTTACATGACATGTAATGACCAAGCTAAATCATATGACAAAAAGGGTTAGAAAACGTAAATCGTAATCATGGTCAATGAAAGTTGAGCATCTGTAATCCACTTGTGAGATACTTCTAGAAGTAACATTAGTTCATTATTGTGGGATACTTACCTTTAATTGAAATATAGACCATGTAATCTATCACATGGAATCCATTGTCTGCCCACACCGAAAAAGGGTGTCCCACTTGCCAAGGAAAGGACCATGAACATCTAACTTACGTGGATCCACTAGGTAATGTCTCTCTAGACAACCTATGGTGGCACTTAGTTATGGGACATGGGTAATCATCACTTGTCTAGTCTATGCTAAGCATAAATCCCACAAAATATTCATTGATCTTAACTTACCTTATCATTATAGGACATGGGTAATCTCCACTTGTATTATTATTAAAATAGCTCCTTAATCTTGATTCATCATAGGTAAGAAAACCTTTCAACCTTATGAATCCTTTATGTGAGAAACTCTTACACAATCATGTTATGAGTAGTATGTAAGAAAACCTTTCACAATAAAATCAACTCATCGACGCTTTACTATCAAAGAAACCTTAAATCATTTAATTCATTTCCATAAAGAAACATTCATATTAATTCAAAAGCTTTATCATATGAGAAAATCTAGAAATCATGGATCATACATGGGTTCATTTGAATTCATTTTTTAAACATTCAATTATCTCAATTCATGCATAAAAAGTCATAAACAATCATAAATCATAATTGAAATGAAGCCATGAGATTGAACAAAACTCTAACTTCATTGGGAGATTCTAAACTTGTAAAACTGGAGAATTTAAAAGCCTATGGAGGAAAAGACTCCATGGTGAATACTATGATACCTACCTTGGAGTTTAAAGCCCAAAATCTATCAATAAATAGTGAATTTGGAGACATTATCTTGAAAACCTAGACTTATTCTTCCTTAGAGAGAGAAATATTTGAGAGGATGAACTTGATAGACTTACGGGATTTTAGGAGAGTGAGTTGAATTGGGTAATTTATAGGTTAAAAATCATTATACGGGGCTTATGGTAGAAGGAAAAACAGCATAGAATAGGGTTAAAATGATTAGGGAAAAGACCAAAAAGCCCTTAATATAATTTTCGAACTTCCAAAGATGATTGAACTTACGAACCATAGTTCCAACCATGGACCGTCCTATCCAATTGTCGATGAGGTTCCAGGGCTTTACTTTTGGACCCCCAAAAATGGTTGTAATGTATTGTCTGTTGGTCCACTGACGAACCGTGCATACCAATTGTAGATCCTAATTTTGACCCTCAAAATTGCACGAAGTCTAGTACTCTCTTACCAGACCTACCCATGACTCATACATTGAACGAAGGGCTTTCTTGGTGAACATAAAAAAGAACTTACAAAAAAAATTAGCTTGCCACAGACGGCTCCCATCAATGGCACGAAAGTCGATCTACGATCTACTAGTGGTTCCATCGGTGCAGACACTAGTTTCTAGAAACCTAAAAAATTTCCTTCTTTTTAAATACATCATAATGAGGTTAGGAACTAGATCTAACTTCCCAATATAGCAATCACATAAATGCACATAACCGAGAAGGAAACATTAAGTCCAAGCTAAAGCAAATTCAAAATATCATTTCATAAGTTCTATATGTACCTCATACTCAAAATCACATAAACATAACAAAATCTATCAAGTCAACTTATTTCCTCAAAAATAAAGTTTTAATGAACATGCATAAATAAGGAATCATGGGAATATCTATGACACATGAAACCGAAATAGTAAACCATGATGGACTAAATACCTCAAGCTAGAATAGGGACGGAGGGAAAGAGATGCGGATAGCGGGATATCACATTGGCCTCGACCTCCCAAGTAGCACCCTCAACTAACTGATTCATCCAAAGAACCTTCATGGAAGCAACTTCCCTATTGTTCAACTTCTTAACATGCCGGTTCAAAATCTCAACCCGAATTTCTTCAAAAGAAAGATTCTCCTTAAAGCCCAAACCTTCCAACAGAACAATGGATGTAGGATAACTAACACATTTCTTCAATGAAGACACATGGAAGACTGGATGCACCGATACCAAATCATTAGGCGAATCAAGTTCATAAGTAACTTTACCAATACCCTTCAAAATCTCATATAAATTGACATAACATGAACTAAGCTTCCCTTTCTTTCCAACCTCATCTCACCCTTTATGGGTGAAATTTCCAGGTACAAGCAATCATGAACATCAAATTCAAGGTCTCTCCTTCTAACATCGGCATAGGACTTTTGTCGGCTATGAGTTGTTTTTAACCTTTCTCTAATAAATTGAACCTTCTCCATTGCCTCATGTACCAACTCGGGACCTATCAAAGCAACTTCACCCACTTTAGACCACCAAACAAAAGATCTACATGTCCTACCATATAGAGCTTCAAATAGAGCCATACCAATGCTAGAATGATAGTTATTGTTGTACGCAAATCAATCAAATTCGAATGATCATCTCAATTACCCTTGAAGTCAATTACAAAAGATCTAAAAATATCTTCCAAAGTTTGGATGGTATGCTCTATTTTCCCATCGGTTTGTGGATAAAAGGCCGTACTAAGATTCACATGAGTACCAAGACCTTTTTATAAAGATTTCCATAAATGATAGGATAATTGGGTACCATAATTGGAGATACCGGATAAGGGCACTCCATGCAGCCTAAAAATTTCCTTCAAGTACAACTTAGCATAGTCTGCCACCAAATAAGTAACCTTGATGGGAATGAAATGAGACGAATTAGTCATTCGATCAACAATAACCCAAATCAAGTCGTGTTGCCACCGGGTGCGGAGTAAACCAACAATAAAGTCCATATCAAAATCTTGCCACTTTAAAGTATGAATGCTTATATATTGGGATAAACCTCCTGACTTTAGATGCTTAACTTTTACTTATTGTCAAATACGACATTTAACAAATAATTGTTGCATTATTCTTCTTCATCTTATTCCTTTTATAGACTTTCCGCAAGTCACAGTACATCTTGGTGGCTCCTGGGTGAATGATAGGATCTGATCCCTCTAATTATAAACATTGGGAACACACCAACCTTGATAACGAAGTACACCATCTCCCCCTTTGGGAGAAAGCCTCTACGGATTTCTTAAGCATTGCTTCCTTCAATTCCACAAAACTTGGATCAAGACCTTACTCAGCTTTTACATTTTACTCAAAAGACAATTTTGAACCATTATGTACCATAACACCCCCTTTGGTAGATTCAACTAACTGAACAACCAATCGGGAAAATCTATGAACATCCCAAACCACTTTCTTCTTACCATCCCCAATATGAGCAACACTATTTATCGATAACCGACAAAGAACATCCGCCATCATATTCACCTTTTTGGGGTGATATAGAACTCTCATGTTGTAATCCTTTAGTAACTCATGCCACCTTTTTTTGGTGAAGATTTAGACCTTTTTTGTGGTTGATAAACATATCAACATGAACAACATACAAGTAATGCCTCAAAATCTTTAGAGCAAACATAATCGCTGCTAGTTCTACGTCATGGGTAGAATAGTTCTTTTAATAAATCTTAAGTTGCCTTAAAGAATAGGCAATGACTTTCCCATTTTTCTTAAAGGAGAAATCCCAATTGGATTCTTGAAGCATCACGATAAACCATAAATTCATTGGTTCCTTCCAATTCATTTAAAACCAGAGAAAATGTAATTCTATCTTTCAATTCATGGAAACACTTTTCATACCCTTCAGACTGTACAAACTAAAAATTTTTTGGGTCAATGCCATCAATGGAGAGGCTATTGAAGAAAACCCTTCCATGAACCTTTTATTATATCCAGCTAAACCCAAGAAACATCAAATATTTGAGGGGAGTTGAGGTCAAGGACAACTCTTAACTTCATCCATCTTCTTAGGGTCTATCACAGTACCCTTACCGAACACAATATTACCAAGAAAAGCAAGAGATCTTAGCCAAAATTTTCATTTGCTAAACTTTGCAAAGAGTTGTTGATGCTTGAGAACTTGAAACAACATCCTCAAATGATCGATATACTCATCCTCACTCCTTGAGTAAATTAAGATATAATCGATAAACAGAATGATAATCATATCAAGGTATTTTATAAACACCCAATTCATCAAATCCATAAATGCAGTTGGAGCATTAGTAAAGCCAAATGACATTACCAAAAACTCATAATGATCGTATCGAGTTTGAAAAGTAATCTTCAGAATGTCATATTCTGTAATACTCAATTGGTGGTAACTGATAAGTTAGGGATTTTGACTCATTTAGGGCTTAATATTTAAGGAATTAGTGTCCTCAATTCCTATTTTGTGCTTTAAACTGATGATAAAATGTTAATTTGCAGCAATGAAGGCAAAAGAGCAAGGAAAGGGCATTACGAGCAAAAAGGTTCGAAAAATGGTGAAAAAGTTGAAGGAAAGCAAAGCTATTACTCACCAAAGCCACTCAGCTCGCCTAAAGATCTAGCATTCCAGCCCATGGACAAGACCTAATTGGCGAGCAGATGGATGGTTCAGCGACGCGCCAAATGGATCGGTGATGTCGAGCTCGATCGCCTAAAGACACAGAGAATAAATGGTATAAGAGCAAGCTAAGAAGGCGATGGAAAGGAGAATTCGGCGTATCATCGACCAGGTTGGTGAAGTCCGACTTACTTCGCTAAGTTACTCCAAAGATGAAATTTAAGAAACGTATAAATGCAAATTTGAAAAGAAGTAAAGGAAGTTCCCACATTGTCCAGTTTAGGGTTTTTTTATCCTACACATTCTAAACATTGTTTTTTTTTTAATTTTAGTAGAGATTTAGGGTTTATTTGATTTTTAGCTTCAATTTGAGGATTTGGAGAATTGTGGATTGTTGGCCAAGCTGATGGAAAACATAGTTGGTAATGATTTCTTGTTCTTTATTACATTTGACTAAAACCCACATTCTTCAAAGTGTGATTATGTAGTTGAATGTTTCAATTAGCTTATGAGTGTTAGTATTTTCTAATTTTATTGTTTATTTTGAAATGGGTTCAATTAATAGTTTGAGTTTTAATTGATGAATTGTAATAGCAAATAGAATTGTAGTTCAGTTCCTTAAGCTTGCTTCAGAAAGGAGCTTTAGAGTTGAAACTATTAGTTGATGATTGTAGTGATTGGGTTATTGTAGATTTAGCTTGATAAAGTGGGTGTAGATACAATCCTACTAATCTTGCTTGAATAAGTAGACTGATTAATGTATTGAGTTGTTTCTATGTGTTCTTCTTGTGAAGGTTTGAAAGACCTCGCTTGAGTCATGATAGTTTATTGAAAAATAGCTATTGCATCTAAGGCCTAGCCTACCCACTGAAGTTCAACAAGTTTTAGTAATTAATAATCAGCCATTTAGCGAAATTGGTATTCAATTTATCACACTTCCAAGAAACTCTCTCTACTTGTTTACTCCCAATTAATTGTAGTTGTTAATTGCTCACCCAAATCCCCCCATTTGACATTAATTGTCAAACCCTTGTCATTTACTTTATTGTTGTGAAAATGTCTACATATACAAATGATTAGAACACCATTTAACTTCATAATTGAATTCTCTACTATATCACTCCGTGGGGGATCGACCCCAACTCTTAGTTGGATTTATACTTTTAAGCGATCGCCTACACTTAGAATCAGATTAATTATAGTTGAGCGTTATAAAAAATGATACAGCTGCTGGGGAGTGGTGTTTAGAATTCTTTTTAGTGAAGTTTAGATGTGAGCTGATTTTGTTGTAGTTGAATCAAATTACTTGTGTTCTTTGTTGCCTTCTCTTAAACAGGTAAAGAGATAAGTTTTAATGGCAGCAATGCCAGCCAATTTGGGAACAATGATGACATCAGTAATTTCCACGATGTCAATGAGGATGAGTTTGGAGGTGCGGGTGCTATTTGATTGCCTCCGACTGTGGGCAATGCGGTATTTTTTTTGACCAGAACTATGTTGTTGCTGCTGGATATGAAGGGTCTCTTTAGAGGACATGCTACTGAGTACCCTCATGACCACATCTGAAACTTTGTGGATATGTGTGGGCTGTTTTCTTTCAAGAACATCACTTAGGAGTCGGTCCGACTTCATTTGTTTCCCTTTTCTCTAATGGTGGAGGCAACAAAGTGGTTTGCCGATTTATTTAAGGAATCAATCACTTATTGGGAGGAGCTCACTAATGTGTTTTATATAAGGTTTTTTTATTAACGTCTCAAGTATACCTCATACAATTCTAGATGTAAACGGCTGTTAACTAGTATAAAACCCAACTAAGATTTGGGGTCGAACCCATAGGAAGCGGTACGTGTTCAAATTCAATTATGAAGTACAAACGTGGTCTAAGCAGTTATATGAATAAAAATTATCAAAAATATACAAACAAATCTTAAGGGGTGACAACAAATGTTAGATGAAGGGTTTGGATTTGCAATTAACAGCAGAAACAAGAATGAAAACAAGAGAAACAATAATATTAAGAGGAATTCTCAGGATGTGATTGTTTATAAGCTAATTACACTATATGTGTAACATTCCAAAAAATCTATTAAACTAAACTAGAGCCTAATGTGTAAATTAGTAGCCTAATTGGGGTTTGACAAAAAGGTTAGAGTCGTAAAATAACCTATGATACATAATAAAAGTGTTTTTGGGTGTAGACATCAAGGAATGAACCTCCCAAGGACCAGCCAAGGGTCCTTGAAGAGGGTCATGAGACAGCCGAAAAACCTGTCTACAGGCAGCCACCCAAGAAGGGCACCCACAATCCGTGGGTGGAACCACGCCTTGTAGGTGGGGGTCATGGGTCAAGGCTGGACCTTCCCCTAATTTTCTAATCCCTGTACCATCACCCACATTTGATAAGAATGGTCTGTGGACCCACCCACGGTCCGTAGGTGAGGTCTCGTGGGTGAAGACAATTTTGGTGATTTAGTTTTTAAGTTGGGGGTTAAGAGAGGGCCTTAAGGTTAATTAAGTAATTAAGTAGGGTCATTTCACACTAATTAAACTACCTATATAAACCTAATATACCTCTAAACTAAGTCTTTTAATTCATTCTTTCAAGACCCCAAAATAAAGTCTTTCCCTCCCAAATATTTCTCTCACTAAAACCTCCAATGAAAAAGAAGAAGAAGTCAAGGTCTAGGGTTCAAGGACTGATCTTTCCACTCAATTTAGTGAGGAATCTTCCTAAGGTATGGTGTCTTTTCATCAATGGGTAGCCTTCACCCATAGAGTCCTTTCAAAACTGGATTTCAAAGCTTCCAATTTCCCCAAAAGCTACGGTTTAAATCTAAGTGATGGGTTCTCTTCCAAAACGTTTTCAATGGTTGATTTATGATGGATTATGATTGAATTGATGATTTATTGTTGATTTATGATTAAATCACCCCAAGAACCCATGAATCCCCCATATTACTAAATTGTGATTTCATGATGTGGGTTGATTGATTATAGAAGCATGTCAATCGATTATGTCTATATTAATTGAGTATTGAATCATAATATTCTCCATATATAATGTAGTAATTTTAGATGTTTGGGTTTATTGTGATTCATGGTCCTTGAAGGGCAAGTTATGAAGGTTTGTACATGTTTTTGAGAATTGTGTATGAGCTTATGATTCACTTAGAAAGTGAAGATCCTATGACTATGGTGTAATTGTGGTATTGTTGAAATATCATTCTCCCCATACCCTTACACATGACTATGCATGAAATGTCTACGATTATGATAATGTTGTTATGTTGATTGAAAGGTTATTCTCACGAACACACTATGAACATGATGTGAAAGGTTTACTCACATATTAATGATTCTAAGGTTGAAAGGTCATTCTCACCTAATGAATCTATGAGCTATCATGATACCATGTTGGTTTGAGTGCTAGGGCATTCTTTCCTGAACATGAACTTAAAGGGAAATATATTTAGCACCGAGTGGATATGAATATGATATAGAAGCTTTTAAGCCAATAGTCCGGTTTTCCAATGGGTTCCTTTTACGCCAGCAGTCCGGCTTCCCAAAATAGTTATCTCATAAGATGGAAACCTTCTACGCCAGAAGTCCGGCTTCCCTAAGAAGTTATCTCATTGGTCTTTAACTAGTGGATCAACCTAAGCTAACAAACTAGTTCTACCTTAGGCAAGTAGGACACCTCTTTTTGGTGTGGGGGCATAACATCGGATTCCATGTAGCTCACATGGACTATGTCGGTTAAGGCTATTTTCCTACATGACAAGAATATGAACTATGATATGAACATGAACATGAACTATACTTCTGACTTCTCAATGAGCTTTACTAAGTGTGACTGGGGGTATGGGACTTCACTAATACATTGCACAAGTACACTTTGAAAGAGGTTATAGTGTGGTTTCCTTATGCTATGAAGATATATGAGTTATGCATGTGTGATATGTGTTGTTGCTAAGAGTGACTTTACTTGCTACAAGATATGAACATGAATGTTTCCTTATCCATGAGTATTGACTATGCTTGAGTTCAAGGTATGATATGCATGATTATGGTGACCTAAAAGTGGTACTTAGTATTAGATAGGATTATGGGATCTTATCTGTGCATTGCACAAGTATGGCTTAGGGTTGCTTATGAAATGGTTTGACTTATGTATTTACCTTATTATGCATAATGATTCTTAAAGTTGATAAAGAGCATGGTTTCAACTAAAATGTCCTTTTGTGCATGTTTTAAGGATTTTTATGCATGGCTTCCATGCTCAGTACATTTTTGTGCTAACCCATATTTTCTACATTTTTCTATAAGTGTAGGGCCTGGTTGTTGAGGTGTGCTTCCTTCTTGAGTAAAATCTTAGATTGACTATCCTCCATGCTTTCGGTGAGTCCTCATGGTTTGAGGACAACAATTGTTCATTTTTAGTTTCTTTATTACTTTCTCTTTTGACACTATGTTGTTAAGAGTTGTGACCCTTATTGATTCTCAATTGTATTAGATGGTTATTGAGACAATGTCTAGACTTCTATTTTGAGTTTTATGAAAGACTTCGATTGTAAAAAGTTTTAATTCCGCATCATTTCTATTACATATATTTATGATATGCTACAGGATTGTATGAGCCCCTTCGGGGTCGAGTACGTCGTGTTACATATAGATGGTATCCCTAGGTCGTGAAAAACTTGGTAATCAGAGTACAAGGCTTAGAATGTATCTAGTAGAGTCTTGTTCATGAGTGTGAAGCGTGCCACATTTATGAATGAGAGTCTATAAGATGTTTAGGAAATTTCACTTCTTTCATTACTCTTTAGTCGTGCCTTAGAGTTTTAACTCTATGAAGTCCTTTTCCTAACCCTTCTCTTATGTCTATAGGATATGAATACAAGAAGGGCGAACTCAAGAAGGATGGAAGAAGAGAATGTGAATGATGGAGTTCCACTCCAAGGTCCCGAAGCTCCTCAAGATGAGCAAGCTCTGCTTGATCCTCTGGCTATGACAAATGTGGAGATTAGGTTGGCTTTTCTAAAATTGGTTCAAGCCATGACGGCCTAAGAGAATAGGGATGTTGGATCTCATGGAAACCCTAATGTGAATTCCACGGCTTCTAGATTGAGAGATTTTACAAGGATGAACCCTCCTATGTTCTTTCTTTCCAATGTGGGAGAAGATCTTTAAGAGTTTGTGGAAGAGGTCTACAAGATAATTGATGCTATGGGGGTAAATTCTATAGAGAAAGTGGAGCTAACCTCTTATCAATTGAAGGGAGTGGCCCAAGTATGGTATACTTAATGGAGGAATAATAGGCCAATAGGAGTGGGTCTCATAGATTGAGAAGTGTTCAAGAAAGCATTCTTTGATAGGTTCTTTCCCCGAGAGAAGAGGGAAGTGAAGGTGGAAGAATTTATCAACCTTCGTCAAGGAGGTATGATTGTTGAAGAATATTATCTAAAGTTTATCGAATTATCTAAGTATGCTTTGGCTATGGTGTCGAATCCTAGATATGAGATGAATAGGTTTGTGATGGGTGTGTCTAGATTGGTAAGAAAAGAATGTCGTTCGGCTATGCTTCATGATAACATGGATATATCCCGTCTTATGGTGTATGATCAACAAATAGAGGATGAGAAACTCCAAGACAAGAATAGGAAAGTGAAAAGGGCAAGGACCGATGATGGGAATGCTTCCAAGGGTAAATTCGAGGTTCAAGGTAGACCAAGGTACAAGAGAAGGTTCTCAAACCAAGGCTCCACTGGTACTCCAAGGGTAAACACAGATAGGGTGTCTAAAACTAAACCTCAAGGAGGCAATAGTGGTGGATCTTATATGGTAAGGCCTACTTATGCCAAGTGCGGCAAGAAACATGATGGTAAGTGCCTAGTTGGCACGGATGGGTGCTATAGTTATGGGAAGAGTGGTCACGTGATGAGAGATTGTCCCAAGCATAAAGTTCAAGGAGGAGAGGGCAAGCAAGTCCCTCCTAGCAGTTCAAATTCTGAGGCTCCCAAGAAAAACCACTTCTATGCTCTTCAATCCCGAGGTGACCAAGAGAGCTCCCAGGATGTGGTGAATAGTATGTTACAAGTCTTTTCTATTGATGTTTATCTTTTGTTAGATCCCGGTGCCACTTTGTCCTTTGTGACACCTTTTTTTGCCATGAAATTTGAAATACTCCCCGAAGTGTTAATAGAGCCTTTTTAGGTTTTTACCCCGGTTGGTTACTCGGTAGTGGCAAAAAGAGTCTATAGGAGTTGTCCTATTTATTTTTCCCATAAAGATACCTTGGTGGATGTGGTGGAGTTAGACATGTTAGATTTTGATGTGATTGAAATGACCCTAAAAATGAACTAGTGAAACTAGAGCCTAATGCGTGTTCGTTTGTGTTCGTCTTGAGTCTTTATGGTGTTTTATGTGGTCCCGAGTCATGGGACACTAGAAAGTTGTACTAGTGTGTTGTAAGTGTCTTGTAGTGGAGTTTTGGTAGTGGCAAAAAGAGTCTATAGGAGTTGTCCTATTTCTTTGTCCTTTAAAGATACCTTGGTGGATTTAGTGGAGTTAGACATGTTAGATTTTGATGTGATTGAAACAACTATAAAAATGAACTAGTGAAACTAGAGCCTAATGTGTGTTCGTTTGTGTTCGTCTTGAGTCTTTATGGTGTTTTATGTGGTCCCGAGTCATGGTTGATCAACTTAGGGGTTAAACGTCAAGATATAACTATAACGCCTGAAAATTAGTAAGTTAAAACTCATAGGGATAATTCCCATACTTAGAATGTCATGTTTAGGGGTTAAACATTTGGGTATGACTCCCCAAGGGGTCCTTGAGGAGGGCCCTAACATCTGCCCAAAAGCTGTCGAAATAGCTTGATTTACGAGACCCATTCATGACCAGTAGATCAATCTACGACTCATGGGTCTTGGGCATGGATCAGGCCCGTGTAAGACCCCCAAATGAGGGTCTCTCACCCAATCCATGGATGCACCGAACGGGACCGTCAATCCATCCTCGATCTATGGATGGTGGCTCGTGGATTGGCACCTATTGCTGTCATGTACACGGCCAAGGTGGGGTGAATTGGAAAATTCAAACCCAGTCTTTTAAAGTGCATGGACAGTTATTTTAGGTGTATTAACATCTTTTAAGGGTATTAAAATAATAAAATGCTAATTTAGATTTCATTCTTGAAATTTCATAATCAAAAACCTTTCCCTCTCAAACTACTTTCTCTCTATGAACTCCATTGAAGACTTCAAGTTTCCAAGGTCAATATCATCAAGTTTTTCAAGTATTTTCAATGGATTTCGTGGATTCTCATCTAATAGGTATAGTGGCTTTGATCCTTGTCTAATCTTCCATTGAAGGAGCTAATTCAAAGAAGTTTCCAAATCACAAAAAGTTAGGATTTCACTCAATCTCATGGGATGTTCCATCAAACATTTCAATTGATAAACTATGATTATATTGATATTTAATGGATGATTTTAAGATGAAAACTCTATGAACCCATGATTTCTCTAAATTCCTGAATTTGGCCTTATGAAGTGGGTTATTTGATTATGAATGAATGATGATGGATTCATGCTTAGATTGATTTAGATTATTGATTTGTATCATTATCTATGTACAATTATGGTGAATTGTTAGTGAATTAAAGAGTTATGATCATGGCTTTGAAAAGGGTAAGTTGTGACCTAAATTCATGTTAAAGTAGGATTGTTCTTAAATTGTTGATCCACTTGAAAGGTGGAGGTGTTTACTAACATTGGATATTGATCCACTTGAAAGGTGGATGTGTTTCCTTATTGTGCATTGTGATCATGGCCTTGAAGGCATAGTGTGGGTAATTGAAGTATTGTCATATTGTTGAGTATATGAATGTGAATGAGTATTGGGTAATGATGATGTGAAGGATAATTGTGTGTGATTACTATGAATTAAGGATGAACATGTTTAGAAGTTAATTGTGTTAGGACTGAATATTATCTCTATTAACACTTGCGAATGAAGGTGTCAATGTGAAGGGCTATTCTCACATACACACACATGAATGAATGAATGAAGTTCATGTTAATGTTAATGAATGTTAAGTCTATTGAAAGGTTATCCTCGATGGTACTCTAATGAATGAATGGGATTCTTACGTGAAAAGCTATTTTCATCTTTGAATCTATGAGCTTTCCAATGAATGAATGTGGATGGGATGGATACTCATCCAGGAGCTAAGGTGGAGTATCTAGTAACAATCCTTATATCCTGTCTCAGTGAATAATGTTGGGTTTTGGGATGGATGCTCATCCGTGAGTTGAGGCGGGGTATCTAGTAGCAATCCCTTATCCAATAATAAACTAATGTAATGAATGTAATATACTCCGTGGGGGAATAATGCCAAGCACCGAGTGGATATGGATTGAGCTGAGTGCTCATCCGTGAGTTGAGGCGGGGTACTTAGTAGCAATATCTTGAGATGGATGCTCATCCGTGATTTGAAGCGGGTTATCTAGTAACAATCTCATTATCCTATAAACTATGTGCCCACATAGGTCTAGCAAGTGAAGATCCACTTAAGGCTAAAGAACAATGGTCCTACCTTACGAAAGCAGGAATCCCTTATCCAGTGAGGGTGACACCGGGATTCCATGTCTAGCTCCCATGGTCTATGTCGGTTAAGGCTTACCCCCACAAAGAATGTTAATGAACTATGGTTTCTTAAGGATGTACTACTTAGTGTGGGTGGTGGAATGGGATGCCATCTATGCATTGCACAAGTAGGCATTTGAGAAGAGTCATGGTGTGTTCCCTTATAATGTTAATTTAATGAATGGTCTCTTATGATCATGTTAATGAAGAATGTTGATCTTGTGTGTAACGAATTAAGGTGTTCTTAATGATGTGTTAAGGAGGATTTTTGATCTTATGACTTAATAAATGATGGTGTTCTTAATGAAGTTAATGAATGGTGACTTAAATTCTTATATGTGTAATGAAAGAATACATACTATACTTGGATTGTATTATGAGTTACTTCCTTGTCTTGACTTATTGTATATGAATGTGCCTTTTCTGTGGTAACTTCTAGGAGAACATACTGTGAGTAGTAGTATGGGATGCTACTTGCACATCGCACATGTATGAGTTAGAGTTGTCTTAGATGTTGGTCTTAATGTGATGATGTGATTCATGTGATGTTTATGTGTCTTAAATGCTCTATTGTGTAAAGGTGGAAACGATGAATGGTAAGGTCACTTTTGGTGACCTTAAGGTGGTACCTTGGTGTGGGTGGTGGTATGGGATGCTACTCATACATTGCACAAGGTATAACTTGAGGGTTACTTGAGATGGAGGATCAAGGTAAAGCTAAAGAGTTATATGGGAAGTATGTTCTAAAGTGAATAGTGACTTGTATGTTGGTTATGCTTGAATATCATGTCTCTTATAATTGTATTTCATGAAGATTTACCAAAATGGCATAAAAGCATGACTCTCAAATAAATGTCCTTTTAAGCATGTTTTTTGCATGGTCATCATACTTAGTACATCTAATGTGCTAACCCCATTCCTTTCCCTTTTTACCAAAGTGTAGGCTTTGGAGTTGTTGGTGTTCTATGCTTGAAGGATAGGTTTCTAAGATGCTTGAAGATGAAGACTAGGTGAGTCCACATAGTTCCGAGGACAAAACCTATGATGTTCCTTTTATGTCTTTAGTTTATGTTAAAGCTTTTGTATGGGTTAAGGCCCAATGTTGTATTCAAAGTATTAGATGGTTTGAGACATAGTATATAAAGTCTAGAAAGTCTTCCATGTGCTTTTTAATGAAAGATGTTTTCAATTTTAAAGGAAAGTTTTTAATTCTTCTCTACTTCTATGTATATTATGCAATGAATGAGCTCTGAGGCTTGTATAAGACCCCTTCGGGGTCGAATATGTTGTGTTACGACTAGGTGGTGCTCTCGGGTCATGACAAACATGGTATCAGAGCACAAGATTTTGGAATGGTCTTAGGTTGTCTCAAACCACATCTAGTAGAGTCTTGTTCATAATGTGAAACACGCCACATTATGAATATGAGGCTATTGGGTGTTAAGAAAGTTTCACTTCTTCATTCTTCAAGTCATGCCATAGAGTTTAACTCTATATTGTCCTTTCCTTATTCCTTATGTGTTGGTCTTTAGAGTATGACCACTTGAAGTTTATGTTAGAAGGATTAAGGGAGACAAAAGGTTGGTTTTGATGCCAACTATGGTTGTGTGACTTGATAGACATGAGATGGAAGATTGTGATGTTGACTTTAGTATGAATGAGTTGCTTTATGGTTATGTGTGTTGTTGGTAGAATCCGACTTAGTCCATATGAGTTTTGAGGTTTATTGAAAGAGTTGATGAAATATGGTGTTTTAGAAATGCCTAGGTGTATGAGTATGATGGTTTAGTGATGTCTTGCTCCAACCTTAGAATTGGAAGAGGTGAAGTTTAAAAGAGCTAGTGTAAGCTTACTCCCAAGTGGGGGGATAATGTGCCTAGATGGTAAGGACTTTCAGTGTCGTTGATGTTCATGAGTTAGGCTTGATTGATGTTCTCACCTTAAGAGGTGTAGTGAGTTTGAGAAGTTTTAGACCCGATTTGGTAGACTCATATGAGACGTTGAGTGATATGGTAAGGTTGATTGTGAGCGAAGAGTTAGTTAATGAGGACCTTCCCAGTTTGAGAGTACTGGTACATTGATGGTTTCTAGTAAGTTGTGAATGTCTTGATTGAGGTTCCTATGTTATGTCATGTTGACCTTAGATGGGTTTACCCTTAAGTGGGGGATGGTAAGTGGAGTAGAAAGGTTGTTGAGAGTTCCGATATCCTTACCTCCTTCTATTCCTATTCAAGCTTGAGACTAAGAGTTCCTAGTAGCTTGTTTCATGTTTTCGAGTCATTTGTGATATTGTGTTTCCATGGTCTCTTTATGTTATGCCTGTTCTAGTTGAATTCTAGTTTAAATGAGAGAATGAGTTTTCATAAATTGTGTTTATACGGCCTGATTCACAAGACCCATTCAGGGCCAGTAGATCAATCTACGGCTAGTGGGTCTTGGGCGTGGATCAGTCATGTGTAAGACCCCCAAATGAGGGTCTCTGACCCAATCCACGGATGCACAACATGGAGTCGTCAATCCAACCACGGTCCATGGATGGTGGCTCGTGGATTGGCACCTGCTTGGTGCCATGTACGCCGCCAAGGCGGGGACGAATTGGAAAATTCACCCCAAGTCTTTTAAAGTGCATGGACGGTTATTTTAGGTGTATTAACATATTTGATAGGTATTAAAACAATAAAATGCTAATTTAGATTTCATTCTTCAAATTCCCTAATAAAAATTCCCTCTCAAACAACTTTCTCTCTAAGAACTCGATTGAAGACTTCAAGTTTCCAAGGTCAATCTCATCAAATTTATCAAATTTTTTCAAGGGGATTTCTTGGATTCTCATCTAATAGGTATGGTGGCTTTGATCCTTGTCCAATCTTCCATTCAAGGAGCTAATTCAAAGAAGTTTTCAAATTACAGAAAGTTAGGATTTTACTCAATCTCATGGGTTCTTGCATCAAACGTTTTCAATTGATAAACTATGATTATATTGATGTTTAATGGATGATTTTGAGATGAAAACTGTATGAACCCACGATGTCTCTAAATTCCTAAATTTGGCCTTATGAAGTGCGTTATTTAATTATGAATGAATGATGGATTCATGCTTAGATTGATTTAGATTATTGATTTGTATCATTATCTATGTCCAATTATGGTGAATTGTTAGTGAATTGAGGAGTTGTGATGCTGGCTTTGAAAAGGGTAAGTTGTGACCTAATTTCATGTTAAAGTAGGATTGTTCTTAAATTGTTGATCCACTTGAAAGGTGAAGGTGTTTACTTACATTGTATATTGATCCACTTGAAAGGAGGAGGTGTTTACTTATTGCCTTGAAGGCATAGTGTGGGTAATTTATGAATTGCCATAATGTTGAGTATATGAATGTGAATGAGTATTGGGTAATGATGATGTGAAGGATAATGGTGTGTGATTAGTATGAATGAAGGATGAACATGTTTAGAAGTTAATTGCTTTAGGTTTGAATATTATCTCTATTAACACTTGTGAATGAAGGTGTCAATGTGAAGGGCTATTCTCACATACACACACACATGAATGAATGAATTAATTAATTAATTAATGAAGTTCATGTTAATGTTAATGAATGTTGAGTCTATTGAAAGGTTATCCTCAATGGTACTCTAATGAATGAATGTGTTTCTTAGGTGAAAGGCTAATCTCATCTTTGAATCTATAAGCTTTCCAATGAATGAATGTGGAATGGGATGGATACTCATTTGGGAGATAAGGTGGAGTATCTAGTAACAATCCCTATATCCCGTCTTAGTGAATGTTAGGTTTTGGGATGGATGCTCATCCGGGAGTTGAGGCGGGTATCTAGTAGCAATCCCTTATCTGATTATGAACTAATGTAATGAATGTAATATACTCCGTGGGGAATAATGCCAAGCACCGAGTGGATATGGATTGAGATGAGTGCTCATCCGTGAGTTCAGGCGGGGTACTTAGTAGCAATCCCTTGAGATGGATGCTCATTCGTGAGTTGAGGCGAGGTATCTAGTAGCAATCTCCCTATCCCATAAACAATGTGCCCACATATGTCTAGCAAGTGGAGATCCACTTAAGGCTAAAGAACAATGGTTCTACCTCAAGGAAGTAGGAATCCCTTATCTGGTAAGGGTGACACCGGGATTCCATGTCAAGCTCTCATGATCTATGCCGGTTAAGGTTTACCCCCACAAAGAATGTTAATGAACTATGGTTTCTTAAGGATGTACTACTTAGTATGGGTGGTGGAATGGGGCGCCATCTATGCATTGCACAAGTAGGAATTTGAGAGGAGTGATGGTGTGTTCCCTTATAATGTTAATGTAATGAATGGACTCTTATGATCATGTAAATGAAGAATGTTGATCTTGTGTCTAACGACTGAAGGTGTTCTTAATAATGTGTTAACGAGGAATATTGATCTTATGACTTAATGAATGAAGTGTTCTTAATGAAGTTAATGAATGGTGACTTAAATGATCATATGTTTAATGAAAGAATGCATGATATACTTGGATTGTATTATGAGTTGTTTCCTTGTCTTGACCTAACTTCAAGGAGTACTTAGTGTGAGTAGTAGTATGGGATGCTACTTGCACATTGCACAAGTATGACTTAGAGTTGTCTTAGATGTTGGTCTTAATGTGATGATGTGATTCATGTGATGTTTATGTGTCTTAAATGCTCTATTGTGTAAAGGTGGAAACGATGAATGGTAAGTTCACTTTTGGTGACCTTAAGGTGGCACCTTGGTGTGGGTGGTGATATGGGACGCTACTCATACATTGCACAAGGTATAGCTTGAGGGCTACTTGAGGTAGAGGATCAAGGTAAAGGTAAAGAGTTATATGGGAAGTATGTTCTAAAGTGAATACTGACTTGTATGTTGGTTATGATTGAATATCATGTCTCTTATAATTGTATTTCATGAAGTTTTACCAAAATGGCATAAAAGCATGACTCTCAAATAAATGCCCTTTTAAGCATGTTTTTGCATGGTCATTATACTTAGTACATCTAATGTGCTAACCCATTCTTTTTCCTTTTTACCAAAGTGTAGGCTTTGGAGATGTTGGTGTTCTATGCTTGAAGGATAGGTTTCTAAGGTGCATGAAGATGAAGACTTGGTGAGTCCTCATAGTTTTGAGGACAAAACCCATGATGTTCCTTTTATGTCTTTAGTTCATGTTAAAGCTTTTGTATGGGTTAAGTCACAATGTTGTATTCAAAGTATTAGATGGTTTGAGACAAAGTATATAAAGTCTAGAAAGTCTTCCGCATGTTTTTTAATGAAAGATGTTTTCGATTGTGAAGGAAAGTTTTTAATTCTTCTCTATTTTTAAGTATCTTATTCAATGAATGAGCTATGAGGCTTGTATAAGACCCCTTTGGGGTCGAATACGATGTGTTACGACTAGGGGGTGCTCTCAGGTCGTGATAGTGATTTTGGGTATGGATTAGTTGCATGCATGTTTTGACTGTATTGATTGTAGGACTCAGGTAGTAAAGTTTCAATTTCCAAATGTATCTATTTTAGAGTGGAAGGGGAGAAATTTTATCCCTAGAGGTCTATTTGTCTCTTGTCTCAAAGCTAGGAAAATGATCTCCAAAGGGTGTATATACCACCTTTTTAGGGTTATGGATGTTGAGTCTGAAACTCCTCCTCTAGAGTAGATTTCGTTTGTTAATGAGTTTCTAAAAGTGTTTCCTGATGATTTTCCCGGTATTCCTCCCGAGCGGGAAATAAACATTGGTATTGATCTTCTGCTTGATATGCAACCTATCTCCATTCCTCCTTATAGAATGGCTCCGGCCAAGTTGAAAGTGTTAAAGAAGCAATTGATGGATTTACTAGACAAGGGTTTTAATCAATCGAGTATCTCTCGATGGGGTGCTCCGGTATTGTTTGTTAGAATGAAGGATGGGTCCCTTAGAATGTGTATTGACTACTGACAATTGAACAAGGTGACCATAAAGAATAAGGACCTCCTTCCTAGAATTAACGACTTGTTTGACCAACTTCAAGGGGCTAGTTACTTTTCCAAGATTGATCTTCGGGCTATCACCAACTAAGGGTGTGAGTGGTTGACATTCCCAAGATGGCCTTACGAACAAGATATGGTCACTATGAGTTCCTAGTAATGTCCTTCAGTCTAACTAATGCCCGGGCGGCATTTATGGACCTAATGAATAGAGTGTTTAGACACTACCTTGATATATTGGTAATCATGTTTATTGATGATATTTTGATCTATTCAATGAGTGAAAATAAGCATATGAATCATTTGAGGATTGTATTGCAAGTCCTTAAAGACCATCAACTATATGCAAAGTTTAGTAAATGTGAGTTTTGGTTAAGGTCCATAGCCTTCCTTGGTAGATCCTAAGAAGATGGATGCGGTCAAGGGTTGGCCTAGACATCCAACTCCTACCGATATTAGAAGCTTTTTGGGTTTGGCTGGTTACTTTAGAAGGTTTGTTGAAGGTTTTTCCTCCATTGCTTCTCCATTGACGGCTTTGACTCAAAAGAAAGCTAAATTTGTAGGGTCAGAGGCTTGTGAGAAAAGCTTCCAAGAGTTGAAAGACAGACTTACTTCTGCTGCAGTGTTGACCTTACCGGAGGGTACCAATGGCTTTGTTGTGTATTGTGACGCCTCTCGAGTGGGTTTGTGATATGTCCTTATGCAACATGGTAAAGTGATTGCCTCTGCTTCTAGGCAACTCAAGGTACAGGAAAAGAATTATCCAACCCCTGATCTCGAATTAGCGGCAGTGGTATTTGCCTTGAAAATATGGAGGCATATCTATATGAGGTGCATGTTGATGTGTTCACCAATCACAAGAGTCTTCAATATATGTTTAGCCAAAAAGATTTGAATCTCTGACAAAGAAGGTGGTTAGAACTTTTGAAGGATTATGACATGAGTGTCCTTTACCACCCCAAAAAAGGGAATGTAGTTGCAGATGCCCTTGGTAGATTGTCCATGGGTAGTGTGGCTCATGTAGAGGATGAAAAGAAAGAATTGGTTCGTGATGTGCATAGGTTGGCCCGGCTAGGTGTTCAGCTAGTGGATTCCACCAAGGGTGGTGTCATGGTCCATAATGGTTCCAAATCATCCTTTGTGGTAGATGTGAAGTCTAAACAAGGCCTTGATCCCATATTAATGGAATTGAAAGAGTTTGTACTCAACAAGTCCGTTGAGGCTTTCTCCCAAGGGGGAGATGGGGTGCTTAGGTACCAAGGTCCATTATTTGTTTCGGATATTTATGGCTTGAGAGAGAAAATTCTAATACAAGCTCATGGTTCACGGTATTCTATTCAAAATATCTTGATTCACAAGACCCATTAACAGCCAGTAGATCACTCTATGGTTAGTGGGTCTTGGGCGAGGATCAGTCATGTGTAAGACCCCCAAATGAGGGTCTCTGACCCAATCCACGGATGCACAACATGGAGTCGTCAATCCAACCACGGTCCGTGGATGGTGGCTCGTGGATTGGCACCTGCTTGGTGCCATGTACGCCACCAAGGCGGGGAGGAATTGGAAAATTCACCCCAAGTCTTTTAAAGTGCATGGACGGTTATTTTAGGTGTATTAACATATTTGATAGGTATTAAAACAATAAAATGCTAATTTAGATTTCATTCTTCAAATTCCCTAATCAAAATTCCCTCTCAAACAACTTTCTCTCTAAGAACTCGATTGAAGACTTCAAGTTTCCAAGGTCAATCTCATCAAATTTATCAAGTTTTTTCAAGGGGATTTCTTGGATTCTCATCTAATAGGTATGGTGGCTTTGATCCTTGTCTAATCTTCCATTCAAAGAGCTAATTCAAAGAAGTTTTCAAATTACAGAAAGTTAGGATTTTACTCAATCTCATGGGTTCTTGCATCAAACATTTCAATTGATAAACTATGATTATATTGATGTTTAATGGATGATTTTGAGATGAAAACTCTATGAACCCATGATGTCTCTAAATTCCTAAATTTGGCCGTATGAAGTGCGTTATTTAATTATGAATGAATGAATGATGGATTCATGCTTAGATTGATTTAGATTATTGATTTGTATCATTATCTATGTCCAATTATGGTGAATTGTTAGTGAATTGAGGAGTTGTGATCATGGCTTTGAAAAGGGTAAGTTGTGACCTAATTTCATGTTAAAGTATAATTGTTCTTAAATTGTTGATCCACTTGAAAGGTGGAGGTCTTTACTTACAAGCTCATGGTTCATGGAATGGGAATTCTAATGTTGTGTTGATTGAAAGGTTATCCTCATGAACACACTATGAACATGATGTCAAAGGTTTAGTCATATATTAATGATTCTAAGGTTGAAAGGCCATTCTAACCTAATGAATCTATGAGTTGTCATGATACCATGTTGGTTTGAGTGCTAGGGCATTCTTTCATGAACATGAACATAAGTAAAGACTTAACATGAACTTAAAGGGAAATATGTTTAACATCGAGTGGATATGAATATGAGATGGAAGCTTTTAAGCCAGTAGTCCGGCTTTCCAATGGGTTCCTTTTACGCCAGAATTCCAGGTTCCCAAAATAGTTATCTCATGAGATGGAAACCTTCTACACCAGAAGTCTGGGTTTCTAGTAACAATCTCCCTATCCCGTAACTATGTGCCCACATAGGTCTTTAGCTAGTTGATCCACCTAAACTAACAAACTAGTTCTACCTTAGGCAGGTAGGACACCTCTTTTCGGTGTGGGGTCATGACACCAAATTCCATGTAGTTCATATGGTCTATGTTGGTTAAGCCTATTTCCCTATATGAAACAAGTATGAACTATGATATGAACATGAACTATACATATGATTTCTAAATGAGCTTTACTTAGTGTGAGTGGGGGTATGGGACTTCACTTATACATTGCACAAGTAGACTTTGAAGGAGGTTATAGTGTGGTTTCCTTATGCTATGAAGATATATGAGTTATGCATGTGTGATATGGGTTGTTGCTAATAGTGACTTTACTTACTACACGCTATGAACATGAACGTTTCCTTGTCCATGAGTATTGACTATGCTTGAGTTCAAGGTATGATGTGCATGATTATGGTTACCTAAAGTGGTACTTAGTATTAGATAGGATTATGGGATCTTGTCTATGCAATTCACAAGTATGGCTTAGGGTTGCTTATGAAATGGTTTGACTTATGTGTTTACCTAATTATGCATAATGATTCTTAAAGTCGATAAAGAGCGTGGTTTCAACTAAATTTTCCCTTTTTGCATGTTTTAAGGATTTTTATGCATGGCTTCCATAATTAGTACATTTTTGTGCTAATCCATATTTTCTAGATTTTTCTATAAGTGTAGGGCCCAATTGTTGAGGTGTGCTTCCTTCTTGAGTAAAAGCTTTGATTGACTATTTTCCATGCTTTCAGTAAGTCCTCATGGTTCGAGGACAAGAGTTGTTCATTTTTAGTCTCTTCATTACTTTCTTTTCTGAGACTATGTTTAGATGGTTAAAGAAACAATGTATAGACTTTTATTTTGAGTTTTATGAAAGACTTTGATTATAAAAAGTTTTAATTCTGCATCATTTCTATTACTTATGTTTATGATATGCTAAGGGCTTGTATGAGACCCCTTCGAGGTCAAGTAGGTCGTATTATATCTAGGGGGTACCCCTGGGTCGTGACAATATGGGTAATTGAAATTTAACAATAATTTGCTGAAATATTGTGGGTAGGCTGGACTTTAAGTGCAATAGCCTTCTCTCGAAGAACTATTGCGGTTCAAGTGATTTCTTTCAAATATGAACAAGCTTAACAAGATAACCAGCCCACAACCTTAATGCATCGACTCTCTCGAGCTAGATGAGTAGATTTGGGTTTAGGATTAACTCTATCGAGTTGAATCTATATCAACCCAATACCTACAAATCATTAATCAAAAGCTTTGGTTCTCAAACCTCTCTCTCAAGCAAGCCAAGAACTCAACATTGGAATTGCATTTGCAACTACAATTCATAGATTAAAACTCAGGTAATGATTAAACCCACATTAAAACAACAATTTCATCATCAAACAACAACACCCATATGATAATTAGACAAATAAACACATTATCACACCTCAAGAATTGGGGTTTTAGCTACACATCATAAAAATAGAGAAACAATACCAAATACATTAGCCATGATCTGGGTAAAGGTTCGCAAGTCTTTACAATGGTCCAAATTGATTAAATTATAAAACCACTTGCAAATCTTCAAGTTTAAGCCTCAAATGCTTCAAAGTCTACAATGGAACTCAAAAACTAAAAGAAAACTCTACTAAATGATCACAGGATACTAAATCATCATTTCAAATTTCAATTTATAATCTCCCAGTTTTTTGCCAGAAAAGCCGTTGGGCGAGATAAGTCGGGCTTCTCCGAATAGGTCGGCATTTTGCCGTTTGCTATAATCCACACCAATTTGCATTGGTCAATTGTCCTTAGGGTTCTATGACTTTAGGCGATAATGGTGGCCATCGCGGAGTTGATCGGTGGTTCACCGAATGCCCATTTATGTCGCTAACATGGTTTTTCTCCCCAAGGTTGGCACGTTGGAACTTTAGGCGAGCTAGAAGAGCCACTTGGCGGTGCGCTAAGTGGTCTTGGCAATCACCAAGATCGCTTTTCTTCACTTCATTAGCTTGTTTGCTCCTTTTTACTCGGTAGTGTCCTTGCCTTGCTCCTTTGCCTTAAATGCTTCAAATCAACACTTTAACATCAGTTTAGAGCATAAATTAGGCATTTGAGGACACTAAAACTATCAAAACAGTGCTCTAAATGAGTTAAAATCTCTAACTCATCAACACCCCCAACTTAAACTTTTGTTTGTCCTGAAGTAAAACTTAAGATCAATCAATTCAACAAAGATGTCTACAAATAGTAATGCTCAAGATTCAAAATAAATGCACACAACAAGGTTCAAACTACACATACATTGCTCAATTGTGCACTCAAAGATTCAAATCGTGACTTACCATTATCAACTGTCTTCAAGATCACAATACTTGCTTCAAAGGCAAGTTCAAGCTCAACAAATGTACTCAAATTCCCTCATAGCAATAATGATTCCATAATCACACAAAATTTCTCAAAAATTGAAAGTCCTAGAATCAAATACAACTCGCACACTCACAAAGATGAACACATGTAAGAATCCACCCATAGGCTTGCCCTTATTTTCCAATTAACATTCGTTTCAGCTCACTAAAGATCACTAAGGTCTTTTAAGGCTTGTATGGGGCTGAGTGTAAAGATATGGTCATTTAGGCTTAGTGGTTTCTACTTTCATGAAGTATGGCCTAAAAAACACTCTTTAGCCTTTTGTTTCGCATTTAAGCATGCTCAAACTCCACCCTATTCCTCACCACACAAGACACTGGTACAATTATCAAACAAGACTCCACACTTTCTAGCTAGCTTCAACATTCACATCACAAAAACACAATATTCACAAAACAGCCTAGAAGAGGTAGGTATGGGGATACCTCATCCCACCAACAAAAAGAAAGCAGTTGTCCCCGAATGCAACAATAATAAAAACAGTCTAAAAGGTAACAGAGAGGGAGGGGAAAGGTCATCCTGCTAGGCTAAGCCAGGGGTGAATTCTGCATGTTTGTTGCTTCATTTGTCTGGGCATCAGCGCCCGGTGTCTCATCAACCTTGGCTCCACTAGAGCCCACCATTGAGGTATCCTGAAGCGACGCCTGTCTCACAGTCTCATACATCACACCCTCCAAGTCAAGCAAATCATAATAGACGGCTTCTTATGAACACCAAGCTACTCCTCATCAGTCTCAGCCTTAGAATTAGTAGCATCATTGACACGATGTACAAGACTCTGAAAAGCCTTATACAAGCCTCATAGAATGTCATCGCATAAGATAATAAAAGTAGTGCAGAATTTAAAACTTTTCTTTAAATCCATACAATCGAAAATCATTTAAAACAGCGAAAGTCTACTAGTCTCACATGGCCATCTAAAAACATCTTTGAATCAAAAGTAGGGCCACGACCCTTTACAATAGAAAGTCTAACAAGAGTCTATTATAATGAAAGACATGAAACATCAAAAGTACTTGCCCTCGGATCCATGAGAACATACCAGAAGCCTTGGAAGAACTCAATCCAAGCTTCAACCAGAGGGAATCGTCTCAAATGCTGGAACCTACACTTTGTAGTAAAAATAGAAGAAATATGGGTTAGCACATTTAATGTACTAAGGATTATGGTCATGCAAAAATCATGCTTAAAATGGACAATTTGGTTGAAAACCATGCATATGCAAATTTTAAGAAAACTTCATGAACATAAGTATAAGAGGCATAAGACACAAGTATAAGCAACATATAAACCATTTCATCACATTAGAGCCTTCACCTTAACTAACCGTAAGCTATACTTGTGCAATGTATGAATAGCGTCCCATACCACCATCCATACTAAGTACCACTTTGAGGTAACCAAAACAGAACTTACCATTCTTCCTTTTCACCTTTAGACAATACTCATACATAAGGAACATAAACATTTCATAGGTCATGACAAGGAATGTAACTTATAATACAATCCAAGTAAAGCATACATCATTTCATTAAGCATT
This sequence comes from Solanum pinnatisectum, assembly GCA_035578085.1. Lineage (NCBI taxonomy): Eukaryota > Viridiplantae > Streptophyta > Magnoliopsida > Solanales > Solanaceae > Solanum > Solanum pinnatisectum. Next base: position 18,764,621 of record CM069078.1, read on the forward strand.
TAAGTCAACATTCTTACTAGCATCATCATAAGCTCATTCATTTCATTTAACATTATGACATTGAGAAGCATGTCATAGCCCTCTCAAAGCCTACTCGTGCAATGCATGGATGGCATCTTATACTATCACTCACACTTCATAGAACTCCTTGAGTAACCATAGTACCTAACTCATATCCTTGATCATAAAACATTATAATATAAAGGAACACAACATGACTACTCTCAAAGCCTACTTGTGCAATGCATAGATAGTATCCCATACTACCACCCACTCTAAGTAGTGCATTCCTGAGAAGCCATAGTTCATTATCATTCTTTTTAGGGGTAAGCCTTAACCAACATAGACCATGTGAGCAATTCATGGAATCCCGGTGTCACCCTCACCGGATAAGGGATTCCTACTTGCCTAAGGTAGGACCGTTAACATTTAGCTTAGATAGATCCACTAGCTATAAACCTATGTTGGCACATATTTATGGGATAGGGAGATTGCTACTAGATACTCCACCTCAACTAACGGATGAGCATCCATCTCAAGAGATTGTTAGTAGATACCAACCTCAACTCATGAATAAGCATCCATCTCAATCCATATCCTCTCGGTGCTTTGCATTATTCCCCACGGAGTACTTAACATTCATTACTTTAGTTCATTATTATGGGATAAAAGATTGTTACTAGATACTCCGCCTCAACTCATGGATGAGTATCCATCTCAAACCCATCATTCATTCATTAGAGAGCTCATAGATTCAAAGATGAGAATAGCCTTTCAACGAAGAATCCCCATATTGTGAGAAAGTCCTTTCACAACATGTCATTATCATTAATTAGTGTACAATTGAGAATAACCTTTCAATCAACACATCATCATTAACATAATCATTGAAACTTCATTCATTATTCATTTATGAGTGTGTGTATATGCGAGAATAACCTTTCACATATTTCTGCATCATTCATAAGTGTTAATTGAGAATAAGCTTTCAATACTAACACAATTGCATTCTAAACATGATCATAATACTTTCATTGAGATCACACACATATACTTCACATCATAATCATACATAATCCTATATAAAATTGCCCTTCAAGGCTATGAATCAATCTCAACCTAAAAATCTAGAATACTACATTACATAAGGGAAGTAACATGATTCGATAACCAATTCAATATAAACATAAACAATTCAACATACTTTCATGATCAATCAACCCAAATCACATACTTCCAATTTAGTATTTTGGGGGAAACATGGGTTCATAGGGGAAATTCACCATAATTCATCATTAATTCAACAATCCATTCATAATTCATCATGTATAAGCCTTTGAAAATGTTTTGGAATTGAACTCATGCATAGATTGAAACCCTAGGATTTTGGGGAATTTTGGAAACTTGAAATCATCTTTTGATAGGACTCCTTGAATGAAACTTAATCAAGGATGAAGACTATCATACCTTTAGGGAAGAAACTCCACAAAAATTCAGTGAGAATTGTGAGAGAATATTTGGAGACGTACTTTCTAAATTTTGAGTGTAGGGAAATAATGAGTTCTAAAAGGGAGTTTAATACCTTTAAAAGCCTTAAAATACTTTAATAAATCAATAATAACCACCCCCTAACTTAACTAACCTTAAAAGGAATTTACTAAGTTGCCCCTGCACTTGGCCGAATTTGGACAGCATCCACGAGCCGTACTGGCACTTCGTGGTCTGGGTATGGAGCATGTCATCTTGGCCCTTGACCTACGAATGGGTTCCACAGGGCATGGATGGACCTACGGGGCGTGGTCCCATTCGTGGGTCATAACTTTTTTGACAACTTTGTGGTATTTTTGGCAGCTTTGGGGGTTAGACTTTAGGGTCCCCCTCAATGACCCTTGGTTGGTCCTTGGGGGGTTGTACCTTGACGTTTAACCCCTAAACTCCTCAACCTAAGCTCGAGACACCATTTTACAACACAACACCCCATATCAAACTCAACAACACAATCATTAGGCTCTAGTTTCACTTACTAGTTTTCTGGGTCGTTACAATCATCAGCTCTAACCTCATCTCTAGTTGTAGCCCGAGGTACATCTAAATAAGTTGTAACAGTGGTGCTCCAGCCATCTGGAATCTCCAGAGTCCCAAATAATGAAGTAAAATCTGTTGACTTCAGATGGTCCACATCCTTCCTCTACTCATTAATGTCAGACTTTAAGGACGTCACCGCATCAGTGGCTCTCTACCCTCTCTCACACACCTCTACTCTTGTGGTAAGGGTATCAATCGAAGCTCTAAGAGGTGTCAAAGCAGCAACAATGGATCTCTCGATTATCCCAGGAATTGCGGCCTCTAGCCAGGAGGCACACTCATCGGTGGATTTGGCTAGATGCCCCATCATATACAACATTACCTGGGTGATAAGAGGCCTAGAAGTAGAAGAAGCAGCAAATCTAGGTGGAGGGGGTACAGCAGAAGAGCTAGGAGTCTCAGAAGAAGGAGGTATAGATGTACCTAAGCGCCCACTAGCCTAATTAGGCATGACTGCCTCTGTAGGGACCATATCAACATCAACCTCTGGGGACGTGTCCACAGGGCTGCCCTCCTCCTGTTAGCCTCATCCCACTGGTACTCAGGCTCAATACGCCGAATGTAAGTAGAGGAGGTGGGTGTCACTGATGAGTCCACGATTTGGACTCTTTTAGGGCATTATTTTAATGGATTTAGTGTCCTCAAATGCATATTTTGTCCTAATAACTAATGAAAATCCTTGAGTTTTAGGTATTTGGAGTTAGATACTAAGCTTGGACACTATTGGACTGAAAGGAACAAGGCAGCTGAAAAGAACAAAGAAAAGATAGCCTAAGGATCGCCTAAACCATTTGGTGAATCACCAAATGGCTATGGTCTCGCCTAATGTTCCAGTGTGCCAAGCTTTGAATGAGAAAATCGAGTCGGCGAGTCACCCAAAAATACCGCGATGCAGTACTCCATCACCCAACGTTACAAAACTTGAATTTGCTGAAGGCCAATGCAGAAAGGCGATGAACCAGACCAAAGGGCAAATCACTGAGTGAATCACCGATCCGGACTAACTGCGCCAAGTGGTCCTTCGCAGCACACTTTTTGACAACTATAAATACTTGTTTAAATTTTTAGCTTAGTATCAAATTTTGTATGCAATTAGTATTAAATATTATTTTCAGTTTTTAGAAGTTAGAGTTTTGGAGACTTTGTTCCTTAGCTTTGAAGATTTGAAGATTTCCATTTCTAAGCAATTGGAATTGGGTATTGAAGATTCTTCATCTTTGACTTGGTGTAAAGACAATATCTATCCTACCCATTTGATGGAAACACTTTTTGGTATCTATTTCTATCTCTTTACTATGTCTAGCTAAAACCCAAATTATTGGGGCGTGAATATGTGAATATAGGTTGAATTTACTGCTGGGTATTGCTAATAGATAGTTAATTTTCTATTTAAAGGTGATTTCTTTCAATAGTTGTGTTTGGATATAATTGGGTTGTAGTTGCAAATACAATTTTATCTTCGTGTTTTTGGCTTGCTAGAGAGAGAAGTTTTAAAACCAAAACGACTAAATCAATAGTCTGTGGTTATTGGGTTGTTGTGGGTTCAGCTTGAGAGAGTGAATGGACTAAGGTGAAGGTTGTGCTTCATTGCCATTTACTGCTGTTCGAGAGAAACCGATTTGATTCGGGGTAAATTGTTTGAGAGAAAATTTATCCCCACTAAAGTCTAGCTTAGTTACCAATTTACAGTGATTTACTGTCAATAGCATTGACCCAGTTGTTTATTTTAGCCCATATTCCTATCACATCCCAAGAATCCCGTCTCCATATTTGCATTTTCATTTTTAGTTGTCATTTCTATTAATAATTGATTACAAAACCCCCTTTGATAATTGACACTTGTGTCACCCTTTAATTTGATATGTTTTTCTTCATAAATGTTTATAGATATAATTGACTTGAACACATTCTTTCTTTTCTCCTAATTCTTGGTTACAAACCGCTTCCTTGGGACTTGACCCCAACTCACTAGTTGGGTTATATTACTATTGAACGACCATGGACGCTTAGTATTGGATGAAGCGCTTGGATACGTCAAGTCAAAATGGCGCCACTGCTGGGGAGTGGTGTTAATTGAGAATTTTTAGTTAAGTTGAATTTTGTTCAAAATGGCACTACTGCCGACCATCCCCTTTTGAAATTATTGAATCTTAGGGACAACCTCCTAACGTTCAAGCAAGTAGGGGGGTGGGGTGAAACTATCCATAAGATGTGGCCTAGGTTTAAGGCATTACTACAGGAGTGCCTAGCTCATGGAATACCCGATAAACTTCTATTGGAATGCTTTTATCGGGGTCTTGGTTTCGACAATAGAAGCGTTGCTGATCAACTCTTTGCAGGTTGTTTGACATAACAACCCTATGAAGTGGTAGCCCAACTCCCTGATGGCATAATTAAGACCAACAATGAGATAGGGAAGGATCAAGAATGGGCCGCAATGCTGACTCAGTTGGATATCTTGTCCAAGAGAGTTATGGAATTGGAAGCACTATCCACGAAAAATGACAAGAACTTTCCGAAGATGATCGAGAGGGCCCTCACTGCTGCTATAACACCTTTTAGTGTGTCTATTGATGCCCTTGTGGCAACGATAACGATGTGTGAGCGAGGTCAAGGGACCACTGAGGAGGTGACGGCTCTAAAGGCCTCTATTGCTGAGCTGAGGAAGGGCGTGGACCAGTTGAAGTCTATAGATATGTCCATGATTTTTGGGACTATGGAGATCCCTAATATGCCAATAGATATGGATGTGCCTCTGGCTACCACTAGAGATGATGTTTGAGTTGAGGAGATGGCTGCTGCAGACACTACAAGAAAAGGGTGAATTACATGGGGATTTTCTTGGGGATTAGTATGAAAATTTGCAGAAAAATAAGTTTCCTGCGGATTTTCATACTAATCCCTAGGAAAATCTCCATCTAATTCACATTTTTCTTGTAGTGAGAGTTCGAGGCTGAGACTAATAAGAAGGAGCTTGGTGTCGATGAGGAGGCTACATATGAGGGCATGACATAGGTTAATGAGGCGATGATAGATTCAACCATGCAGGTTTCATTGACAGACACCACTATGGCTGGATCTAGTGTTACTGATACCCTGGGTGCTGATGCCCAAGATCAGAGTGTTGCACGAGGCACTTATGCCCCGACAGAAGGAGCAACTATGTAGACAAGACTTTTTCTTTACCTCCCTATCTGTCATTTTCTATTGATTTGTTGTTACTATTTTGTTGCATTTGAGGAAAACTACTTTTGTTTGTAGTGGGGTGAGGTATTTCCATACCTACATCTTGTGATTATCATTTTTGTTTATCTATTGGGGTTTTGTGCTGAAAAGCTGAAAATTGTGTTTTGACACTGCTTTGTGGATGTTTGAGATTATGGCTCCTTGTTTTGAATGTAAGTGGTTTTGATCTTTTTTGAAAAAAAAAATTTGCCACCTCTTGTTGTGTTTGATTGTGGTTGTTCTTGTGAAAATTTTAGTATCGGTTATGATCAATACTGATGACTTGAATAGTGCTCTTAATCGAACAAAAATGAATGTGCGGCTACGATGAGGCTAAATTAAGTTTCATAGATAATATGTGAAATTTTTGCATCTCGTTGTAACTAGCTGGTTATCGAATGGAGTCTCTTATGATGAACATTGCACACTAGCGAAAGTGTGGAGTCTTGTTTGATATTGGTGCCAAGGCCTTGTTTAATGAGCTTACCGTGAACCTTGTGTGATGACACCTATAATTTGCCCCGTTGGTCTGGTTGACTAAGTGATGCAAGCTCTTGAAATGATCTTAGACAACAATTTTGAAGAGTGAAACAATTTGACAATATACCTCTTTTGTGGCCAACCTTGTGAGTGTGTGAACCTTCCTTGAACCCCACATGAGCTTTATTATTTTCTTGTAAGAAACATGAGCAAATGAGACCTCTCTTTATCCATTCACCCATAGTCCTCATGAAGTGTCGTTTGTTTGATTAGCCAACTTAGGCCAAAAGCCTAAGTTGGGGGTGTGGTGAAAAGAGAAAGTAAATCAAGAAGTGTGAACAAATCCCCCTTGACCCATGGTTGTGAAAAATATGGAACCCTCCATACAAAAAAAAAAGATAAAAGAATAAAGAAAAAGAAAACAATGAAAAAGTTGTGAAATAAAGTAGTGAAAATTGCAAAAGAAATGCGGTGTCTGGTATTCCATGAGAAGTGAATAATGGGGTGAATTTTGAGCATGAGTGAAAATGTTGAAGAGAAGGAAAGAAAGTGATGTTCGCACCACATTTAAATAAGGATAGAAGCCATTGAGCCTAAATGACCATACCTTAACACCCAATCCCGTTACAAGCTCAGAAAAGACCTTTTTGATCTTGAGTGAGCTAAAGTGATTGTTGATTGGAAAGTAAGGGCAAACCTATAGGTGAAGTCATGCATGTGTTCATCTTTGTGAGTGTGAGAGTTGTATGTGATTCCAGAGCTATAAAGTGTTGAACCATTGTGTGTGAATATGAAATCATCTTTGTGGTGAGGGCATTTGAGCACCTTTGTTGAGCTTGAACTTGCATTTGAAGCAAGTATTGTGAACTTGACAATCTTTGATAATGGTGAGTCAGAACTTGAATCTTCGAGTGAACAATTGATCCTTGCATGAGTAAGTTGAGTCTTGTTGTGTGTATTTATGATTGAGTCTTTTGTAGCACTGTTTGAGACATCCTTTTTAAACTGCTGAACCTGAGTTTTACTTGAGGACAAGCAAAAGTTTAAGTTGGGGTTGTTGATGACACTATAACATTTTAGGCCTAAGGCCACACTAAATCGGGAGAACGCTTATAAAGTGTTGCCTAAAATATTTTTGGACACGCATTTTAAGTGTAGCCATAATTTTTAACTTTTCGCCGGGGTAATATTGACAACACTTGTAAAGTGTGGTCTTTAGTAATATAGACTACACTTTATATGTGTTACCACATCATAATATAATTGGCAACACCTATTTACAAATATGACTACACTTTTCAAATGTTCTATTTTTCTAATTCTAAAAACAACATTTTACAAGTGTGGCCTTATAATTTTCCTAGAATTTCACTAAAATATTGTTCATTTTACAAGTATGGCCTTATAATTTTCCTAGAAATTTCACTAAAATATTGTTTTCCCTCTCACATATTTAACTCTCCCTCCAATTTTTAATATGACAAAATAATTTAGAAAATTAACTCTAAAATACCTCAGAAAACGCTATATAAAAGAATACCTCTCAGAGAGCTCTCTGAAGAAAGCTCTCCAAAGAAACCTCTCCGAAATTATTTGGAATTGCCTTCTCAGCAATCAGTGCCCAATTTCTTTGAGAAAATGCTACATCGGAAAAATTTATAGCTCTTTAGATGAGTAATTCGCTTGGCAAAAGAAGATGATGAACATCTACTTCATCACACCGGAATGATTTTTGTTATCAGGTAAAATTTTCCATGTTTAAGATCTGGGTTTCTAGAATCTAGAAAAAACAAATGATTTTTTGTGAGTAACTGGAAAAATACTCAACTAGCTAACATCTAGGTTTATTGTGTGGGTTTTATTTTTCTTATCTTGCTACAATTTGTGCTGATTTTTTGTTGTAGAGTGATGGCTTGTTAGTTGTTCTACCTTTTAAGGATTTTATGCTATATATATGCACTGATATTTATTTTTTCTGATGCAAAATTAGAACTTTTGTTAGGCTTGTTGCTCGATTCAGTTGATTTTTGCTGAACAACCCTAAAATTATTTAAAAAAAGATTGATTTCTATTAAAAAGTGAAGTGTAGAACAAATAATTTCCTTCGATAAAAGCTTTAGACATCTACATTGTCTTTAGGGCTGCTGTTATTGAGAAGAATAATAGACATTATCAATATTTATATGACAACACTAAATAATAAGTTCGAGCAAATAATAAGAGGCAGGGCCTGCTGCAACAATTTATGAGTTGTATTTTTTGCTTCCAATTCCCACCAGCTTAGCAGAAGGTGTTTCAAGGGATGTGGTTGTGAGAGAAACCCAGAAAAACAGTGAATTTCCTCCTTATATGATTAGCAAAATGACCTAAAACAAAAACATGATCTATGTCATCCATTCCAGGTCTGCTTCAGCATGAGCAGTTCACTGGTTCCATGCCAAAAATTTTGATCTTCTCATTTGTTGGAAGTTTTGCTCTCAATGCCCTCCATATAAGAAATGATACTTTGAAGGGAATAGTCTTCTGCCAGTAAAGTGAGGTGAGCTTGGTTTTAGTTTCTTTTTTCCTGATCAGACCCCAGGTTGATGAACATGAAAAATTCCCATTCTCAGTTAGTTTCCATACTGCTTCATCTGCAACTCCAGCCTGATAATAGATTTGACTGCCCATGACTTTAGGAACCAAGGTAGGTGGAATATTTTGCCTTTACAAAACTTCATTGCAGTGACCATTAACCAAGAAATAAGAAACATGAGTGTTGTTTAAGCTGTTGATCTCACTGAAATGCTGAGCAAGAGACCCGCCCCTGTCCAATGATCCCACCGAAATGAACAACTCCGCGTGTGGTTACACATTTAGCTTTAGGGTTATGATATTCTAGTGTTGTTGATACATTTTTTGTTGACAGGAAGTTGTAGAAACTATTCTAGTATAATCAGAAAGACTGTAACTAACCTCTTTGATATAGTGCATGCAGCCCAGTCTAATGTTGTATTCATATGTGATTGTTTTGGTTAGTGCATGCAGCCCAGTCTAATGTTGTATTCATATGTGATTGTTTTGATTATTGCATGCACTGAGTTAGAGTTCGAACACTGTCGGGTATATTTTATTTTGAATGCCTTGTGTAGAGCTTCTTAGTTTCTACACTGTCTTGGTTTGTACTATCACTGCATGCTGCTTTTTCAAGTATTTTTGTTGCTCATATAATTCCTCCATAACGACTCTTTAGTTCTCATGTTTCACCATAGCTTTAAGCTTTTTGGTGTGATCGAATATCTACTATAGGATCATTGTAATGTTTTCTTGAATGTTTGAATCTGAACCTGCTTCTTGATCTGAATTTCATAATCTAAAATAATTCATTTAAATTCCTTAATTGGTAAGGATATATTTGTGGGTATTAGTTCTTTGATTAAATGAAGTCCTATGTTGTTTCAACACTTCAACACTTTTTCAATTTCTCTTCAGCCAGAATTGTCCTTGACATCTCATCTTGCTTCATTGACTCCGTGGTAGGTAGGCTTTGGACATTTCTTCAAGTTTCAACATTTACTAGAAACAACCTCTCTGAGAAGTTTCTCAGTAGAGTTTGAGAGACGACAAAAGTAAGCTAAAGCTTGACCATGCTTGGGATTATGTTCTGTTTTTCTTGAATATGTTGAATTCCCTATGATTTTTATATTCTTAGGATGGTTTAATTGTCAAACTTTTTTTTTTATTTTGTTAAAACTTCTATTTGACTAAGGTTTTTAATATTTTGTAGTTAGATAACACTTGAAGTTAATTAAGTAAAGGAAAGTAGAATGAGCTACAAATTAAGGACATTTGAACAAGTTTTGAGCATTCATTTAACTAGAGTGTATAACTGATTAGTTTCCTATGTAAACTGTGCAAAATGAATTTAATGATAAGTATATAAATTCACTCACTAGACTTTAACTTTTAATCAATTGAATTCCATTTCTTTACTTTCTTTCTTAGTTGTGTGTATCCTACTAGTTTTACTTATTTTTCCTTTGAAGTATAGTAAACAGTCAAAAACATTTATGGAGGATTCAAAGTTTGATTTGGCATAGCGTAAGTTCCATGAATAGGTAAGAAATTTTTATCATCTCATAACACATGATTGTGATTATTTACTCATGACTTTTAAAATTTATTTGTGGAGTAGATAATGATTTAATAATAGTTTTCTGTAAAATGAAATATAATTTTTTTTTTTAGGAATTCAAATCTTCCATCCAAGGATTGGATGGATTTAGCAAGGTATAGCAAAGAGTATATTGATGGTGTTGAATCTTTCCACATTCTTCAGGGTCAACACATGATTCGGTTCTTCAAAAGGTATTTTGTATTTCACATTCTCTGTTAGTTGTTTGCATATTGTTATCGATATCCAAGGTAGTTCTCGCTTTGTTGCTTGTGTATTCCATCTTTGTCGTGATAATCTGGATATGTTAGTTTACATGTTGCTACGTGATGTTCTGAGGTTTTTTGGTTTTGATTGCATTCTTTCTCGAGACAGGTTGAACGTCATCCATCCTATCCTTATCAACTCTTTGATCTTTGGTTTTGTTAGCTTGTTCTTCCTTTTCGTAGCCTGCTCATGATCAACCTTGGTAGGGTCGTTTTGTGTTGTGAATGATCCCTTTCGATACAGGACATTTTTTTTCTAATTCTCATAGTGAATTTGTATTTGATTCCTGTTGTTTTGTCTTTTCGAAAATGTGGATACTGTTTCATTTGTTTGGGATGAGTTATTGCCCCGTATCACTTAGCTTAACATAATAGGCCTCATATGAATTCGTATTATCCCTTTCGGTTTGTGATCTGCATAAGTGTCTGTTCTCTAGTGACAAATGAATCTGCCTTTCTCTTTCGAGTTATGATCTGCATCAGTAGCCTATGTTGTCTTGGGAAGACACTGCCTTCAAGATGGATTAGCATCGCAAGTGATTTTTTGTTTCTTTTTGATGTCTCTTGTCTTTAAAATGTTGAAAGCTATAAAGAGTTGTCTTCCAGTAGCCCATTTATGCCTAAGGGAAAATTTTTAGTCAATTGGCATACTACCACAAAAGATGTTTTTAGTGGCATTTATTTAGTGGCAATAAGTGAATTGAGTATCACTTTGCTTGTATTCTTATACACTTTTGTACCTTTTGATGTTACTTTGGTCGCTCAACTTAGAAGACCAAAATATTGGGCATGAATGACCTGTATGTATCTCATATTGTTGTCTTGTACTTTCTTGCATTCCTAGTTCACTCTCATTATGTATCAATTGTTAATGTTATACCATTTTGTGTGAGTTCATCATAAATCAATTTAACTTTACGTTGGTTCTCAACCATGCATCCCTCTTTCTTTATCCAGGCAATTTTTTGTTATTCTTAGTGTAAATGTTTTGTTTCTTTATCAATCAAATGGGATCTTAATAGAAGTCAAGTATGTTAAACGAGTGATTCTATTTATTGAAAGCATTGGATTATAGAGGATCCTAGTGTAGGAATAATGCAATTGTATTGTTACACTAGGTTAAGTGTTTTTAAGTGATCAAGATGGAGGGGGTGTAAATGCTAATGTCTTGACAGAGTATGTTGAATTTCAAATTTTTAGGAGCCAGGGCAAATGAAACTAAGTAAAACTACCTGTTGTGTTTATATATAGTTGCGTTTGTGTGTGTTGATTAAAATATTACCTTTTACTACTTGTGTTCCAATTCAAGATGTGGATGACAAGTTTTTGCATTTGCAGCCAATGTGATGGCATCTGATCTTGATCTTTTTTGTTTTAGCTTGGGCCAAAACACATCAGAGAAGGAAGTCATTGAATCAATGACGTTACTAAATGAATTAATGAAGAAGATAGAGCTCCTTGAAACATCGAAAAGGTTCAATAAACCTTACTCCAATAGTTGTTGCATTGTCATTTCTCTCCCTGTTTCGTATGTTTTAAAGATCCTTCTTAAATAAATGAAATTTCCATCAGGAAATTCTCGGGAGAAGTCTGCAGTTCTGTACCCCTCAAGAAGTACAACAGATAGAAAAACAGTTGGAATGAAGTGTCACACCATCAGGGCACGAAAGGTTTCTTTATCAGTGTCTTAGAAATGATTTGTTTTTCTTATGACATTACGGAAACTTGACATTTATCATATCTTATTTTTTTAGGTTCAAGTTTTTAAGGAGCAGGTTGAGCGACTAAAAGAAATGGTAAGGCCACACTAACTAATATATTTTGAGCTTTAATTCACACAAAGGTAAGAAAAATAGCAATCTATTTGTAGGCCTTACTTTGTTGAATGTGAATGTCTCTATCGAAGAATTTCCAACTATTTTTCTACTTGTTTTCTTAATACTTACCTTTCTTACAGATCCAGGAGAAATCCCCAGCTGCTGAAAATGTAAAACTGAGAGAGAAGGTATATTATTCATTTCGTTACATCAACCTTAGTATGGTCTTCTTTTTTTCAACGCTTCGACTCTAATTCAGATATAGTTGAATAAAAAATTAACTTATCAATTGCCTATGTTTATGTTGACTGAATTGTTTATAGGACCATTGGAGTGCAAAGTAAGGCGTCTCTAAAAGAATTTATTGGTGTAATATCTTCTTGCCTATCTTCAGTTAAAGGGGTATATAATCAATTGTCAAATAGAGTTCATGCTATTTTCTCATTCTAGAAGCATAGTCAAGCAAATAGAATTAGTAGAGCTAAGCAAAAGATGCTGCACACAGGAGGATCCAAAAGCTTAGCAACCTTTATGAATGAAAGAGGTAGTCGTGCTTAAATTACTTGGATAGGTAGTCATGCTTAACAGGTAGTCCACAAAGACAGGTGCTTGCACATCCCGCGGTAGCAGGCTTTTTCACTCATTGTGGTTAGAATTCTACACTTGAAAGTATATTGGAGGAAGTCCCTTTGATATGGAGGCCATTTCTAGCAGACCAACCGGTGAACATAAGGTATCTGAGCCAAATATACACGATTGGGTTCGAATTGGAGGTTATGGAGACAATAGTCATAGAGAAAAGAGCAGGAAAGCAAAGCGCACCGTCAACCGATATGCAGCAGGAGGGGTCTCTGTTGTTGCTGCTGCTAATGAGGTTCATTTGAGCAGCTCTTATGTGTCAAAAAGTGATGGGAATGGAGACAAGTTAAGCACTGTTGCTTCAGCCATGGCTCCAAGTTCGAGTTCTACTGGTTCTGCAAGTACAAGTACTACACAGATGCGTAGGGATTTTTCATTGGAGATTTATGACAAGAGAGAGTTTCAGTTTATGGTTGGTTCTGGATACAGTGAAAATGATCAAACATCCTCCTCTAAATCATAATTAATTCTTGAGGCTCATTATTATTTTCCATTTACTAAGGTTTTTCTTCTTTAATTGTAACTGTTTTTTTTTTTGTTCTTTCCTGTAGTTTGTCACTCGTTATTGTAACTCAAGTTATGCTTACAAGAACAACATCAAGAAGATGGATTTGTGGTAGACTGAACATGACTTATTTTCTGACCTGTATCCCCTTTTTTGTCTAGTTCTTCTCTTTTTTTCTGGTTGGTTTATTTGATTGTCTGGAAACATTTTTCTGCATGTACACTAATTGTTACTGTAGGTTTGCAAATGATTTTTTATGCCTAATTCATAGCTGCTTTAACATTTGCTGATTAGAAACTGATTCCTCCTCTAGGAAAGGAGGTTGGTCTGCTGTGATGACATGGGTTGGTCAATTTTCAATGTCAACTTTCTATTTTGTTAGTTTTGGAGAGCTTTGCTGTGACTTTATTGTTATGACTCAATTTTAGATTTGATAGTTTTGGAGAGCTTTACTGATGCGACTCAATTTTAGATTTGTATTAAGAGGCTTCAGGATATGGTTGCTCTGCAGTGACTTTGTTGTTATTTATTGATTTGGCTTACTGTGAATTTGAGCATACTAAATACACATGATTTATTTCACAAACTTATATTTTTATTTGAATGTGCAGGAAAATGCCGGTAATTGAATTTGAATAGTGGCATGAAGTAAACTCGATATATTGTAGTGAACGATGAAACATTTTTGTTATGTTTGAATTCATTTGGTTTTGTGGAATTTATTGATAGTAGAGACATGTTTGTCAAAGTGTGGTTGTACAAGACATGTTTGTGTAAGTATTGGTTGTATGTATTTGTGGTCGAAGTTTATTTAAAATATATAGCTTCGATTTATTTATTATCTAATTTTGTGCTTTAGATTGCTTATATATTTAATTATTATATGTGATTATTGAATATATGCAAATAAAAATTATTATTCTTAAAAATGAAAAATTGTGGCTATAAAAATTCTACACAACATTGCCACACTTAAAAAGTGTTGCTATAGGGACGTCCAATGTGTGGGTTACTATACATACGAAAAGTTACACTTTATAAGTGTTGATAACAAAGCAAAGGTCAAACTTTTAAGTGTAGTATAGTCAAACAAAAGGTGTTGCTAATGAATTACTAACAAGCATGCCCTTATATCTCTTTGGCCACGTCTTTTAAGTGTAGCTGCTATGGTGACATTTAAAAAGCGTGGCCTAATGTCAAAGGTTACGCTTCTTTTGGCCACCCCCTGAAAAGCGTTGCTTAAAGTCCAAAATTGTAGCCTTTTATGAAAGGCCACACTTTTTGCTAGTTTAGGCTACACTTTAATGAGGTGGCTAAAAGCATAAAATGTTGTAGTGTGAGTCTGAGATTTGAACTCATTTAGGGCTTTATTTACATAGGTTTAGTATCCTCAAATGCTTATTTTGCAAATAACTGATGTAAAACCCTTGATTTCCAGGTATATGGATTAAGGAACAAAGCAAGGACACTAATTTGCAAAAAGGAACGAAGCAAGCTAGAAGAATGAAGAAATGTAAGCCTGGTGATCACCAAGTCCACTTGACGAGTTGTCGAATGGCTACTTGACCACCTAAAGTTCTAGTTTGCCAAGCCCTGAAGGAAAGAACCAAGTTGGCGAAAGAAAGGAGCAATCGGCGGATCGTCGAGTGGTTCCGCAATGCAATGTTAGATAGCCCAAAGTTACAGACCTTGAGGTTGCTCAATGTCAATGCATAAGGGCGATGGAAATGACTAAAGGGCGGATCGCCGAGTGGTTTGGGGAGCCCGACTTACTTCGTTGAGTGACTCTTCTTAGCACATTTCTGGCAACTATGAATACATTTTTGAACATTTAGTTAGTATCTGATATCATAGTATCTTAGTCTATTCTTAAGTTTTGAACTGTAAGACACGTTTTCTCTAATTTTTCCTAAGTTTTGAAGAATTTCAGTTTTTCACTTCTAAGAAATTGGAAGTGGTTCTTTGAGATTCTTTGAATTGGAGCATTGTAAGAACGAAATCAAACTTACCTAGTTGATGGAAACTCATTTTGGTAACGATTTTTATCTTTTTATGATGTCTAGCTAAAACCCCAATTCTTTGGGTATGATTATGTGATTATGGGCTAATTTAGTTTATGAGTATTGCTAATTGTTAGTTTAAATGCTATTTAGAAGTGAGTTCAATCATTTATTGTGGTTTAATTTAAGAATTGTACTTGCAAATACAGTTCTACCTTTGTGTTCTTGGCTTGCTCGAGAGAGGTTTTAGAACTAAGATGTTTGATTGATGGTCTATGGGTATTGGGTTGACATGGGTTCAGCTCGAGAGAGTGAATGCTAAACCCTTTTCCACAGATTCAGATCGAGAGAGTGAATGGACTAAGGTGTGGGTGGCTCTTATTTTGCATGCTTGTTGATGTTTGAGAGAAATCAACTTGATTTGGGGTAAATTGTTCGAGAGAATGTTTACCTCCTCTATAGTTTAGCTTACTCACTAATATTTAGTTATTTTCTAATAGTTGCAATTACCCATTTGTCTATATTAGCTTATAATCAAATCACACCCCAAGAACCTGTCTCACTATTGTTAATTCGTATTGTTTATTGCTGTTTGTAGTTGATAATTTCTAACCAAAACCCCCATTTGGCATTCATGTCACCCCTTGATTTGAATAATGTCTTAATTTGACAATTTTTATTCCTTATGACTGATATGATCATGTTCATACTTTCCTATTGAATCTTAAACACGTACCGCTCTCTGTGGGATGTGACCCCAACTCATTTAGTTGGGTTTTATACTAATTAATGATCGTTGACGCTTAGAATTGGATGAAGTGTCTTTGAAACGTTATTAATCAACAACACTTGGGGAAAATGGAGGAAAATATGGGCTAGTACAAAGATGAACTAAGTATAATATGCATTAAAACCTTGAGACATGCTAAAAGGGACATTTTAGTTGAATGAATGCATTTTACTAAGTTAAAGCATCATTTCGAAGATAATGGAAAAAAACTTAAGTCATAAGCATAATCAAATCATAGATCATCATGTCATAAGAGGAACATACCATAAATACCATCAAAGCATACCTCTGCAAAGCATGAAAAAGATCCCATAATCTCACCCATAACTAAGTAAAGCTTCTTGAGTAGTTGTAGCCCATAATTCATATTCTTGTTCATACTAGCATAGTGGGATAAGCCTTAATGGACATAGACCATGTGAGCCTAACATGGAATCCAGTGTCTACCCCATACCGAAAAGGGGTTGTCCTACTTGCCTAATGTAGAACCATACTCTTAGCTTAGGTGGATCCACTAGCTAAATACCGTTTAAGGTACATAGTTTATGGGATAAGGGGGTTGCTACTAGAAAACCCAGTCTCTACTATCGTGAAGGCTCCCATCCCAAAATATTGCTCCTAGAAACCTGGCCCTACTATCGTGAGGGCTTCCATCTCATAACACTATCCACTCGGTGCTAAGCATTAATTCCCATGGAGTTCATATTAAGTCTTGACTTAAGTTCTTATCCATGGAAGAATGTCTTGACACTCAATCCAACATAATTAATAATATAGCTCCTAGATTCAATAGGTGAGAATAGCCTTTCAACCTTAGAATCATCATATTGTAAGAAAACCTTTCAACAACACAACTACTATATCATAATGATAATCACTTTACTCTCAAAGTGTTCTTAAAACATATACATAAATCTCATAATCATGCATAATTCTCATACTTAACCCTTCAAGGACCATAGATCACATTCAATCAACACATCTATAATTCACTACATTGGGCATGGATAATAACATGATTCAACTAGCTCAATTACTACAAGCATAATCTCATAATATCCTTCTTTCATCAATTTATCCATATCACAGGGTCATAAAGTGGGAATATGGGAATTTCATGGATTCTTGGGGGTTTCAACATAAAAACCATAATAAATCATCAATTCAATCATAATATAAAGTAATTAAATCATTAGAATCGTTTTTGAAGGAATCCATGACTTGGAGTCAAACCCTAGCTTTTGGGGAATTTCTATCTTTCAAATTGGGGTTTTGAAGGGACTCCATGGATGAAAGCTATCCATGAATGAAGAGCTACCATAACTTAGCAATGAAATCCAAAGAATTTGAATAGAAAAACTTTTTCCTTGAACCCTAGCTCCTACTTCCTTCTTCTTCTTCTTCTTCCTTGGAGTTCTAGAGAGAGAATTTTTGGTGAAGAGTTGGTGTTTATTTGGGATTTTTGAATTATGAGTAAGATGACTTAATTTAGGGGTCTTAAATCATTATATAGTTAGTCTAAATTAGTATAAAACCACGTCACTTAATAACTAAAGCCGAAAAACCCTAAAGTACCCCTCAATTAACTCGCCAAAACCGTTTCCAGGTCACCACCCACGACCCCTCACAGATGAATCGTGGTTGTACCCATGACCCGTGTTGGTGAAGCGTGGGTCGGGGTTCAGAGAGCCTCACTTGTAGGGTTGACCTACAGCCCCTCACCCATGAGGCGTGGCCTGACCCACGAGGCGCGAGTCCCCTCCATGGTCCCTGTCGAGGCAATTTCTAGGGGCCCTCCTCAAGAACCCATGGTTGGTCCTTGGGAGTCGTACCTTGACGTTCTAACACAAAACCCTTTATTTCTAAGTACAGGGAGTTAAATTTACGACTCTAAACCTCATGTTATGCTCTAGTTTAGCATACTACTTTTCGGAGTGTTACATGAACACTATGGTAAGTTCATCCCAAGAGGTGATGGAGTCCCTCGGTAACTTAGCTAACTATTTAGTAGCTTCACCCATCAAAGAGAATGGAAACATCCTTAGACAGACTGATTCTTGTGATATTTTCTTGAATGAGAACAGACCACAAACATCCATGAAGTTCCAAATATTCTCATAGGGGTCTTCGTGGGCCAGCCCTATATATAATCTCTTTATTTGGAGGAGTTGTAGCATCGTGCTAGTAACATGGAAGATGGAATTCCGCTCAATAGGAGGTTGACGTATTGCACCAATACCACCTAATTGGATTCGGTCATTCACCTCATTCAGATTTCCAATATCATTTTGGTGGCCCACTTGGCTACCATTACTCCCATTCACGCTCATCTCTTCCTCTGTTCCACACAAACAACACAAACACAAACAAATTAAGTCAATTCAACTACAACCAAAAAGATCACAATTCAACATCAATAAAAGAATTCAAAACAGCACCACTCCCTAGCAACGACGCCATTTTGATTAACGTCTTAAGTACACCTTATCCAATTCAAGGTGTAAATGATCCTTAACTAGTATAAAATCCAACTTAGAGTTGGGGTCGAACCCACAGGGAGAGGTACCTATTAAAATTCAATTATGAAGTGCAAACATGGTTTAAGCGGTTATAGGAATAAAAATTATCGAAAATATACAAACAAATCTAAAGGGGTGACAACGAATGTTAGATAGGGGGTTTGGATTCGCAACTAACAGATGAAACAAGAATGAAAATAGGAGAGACAATAATATTAAGCGTAATTCTCGGGATGTGATAGTTTATAAGCTAATTACACTATATTGGTAATTGAAATTTAACAATAATTTGCTAAAATATTGTGGGTAGGCTGGACTTTAAGTACAATAGCTTTCTTTTGAACAACTATTACTGTTCAGGTGATTTCTTTCAAACATCAACAAGCTTAACAAGATAACTAGCCCACAACCTTAATGCATCCACTCTCTCAAGCTAAATGAGTAGATTTTGGTTTAGGATTCACTCTCTCGAGTTGAACCCATATCAACCCAATACCTACAAATCATTAATCAAAAGTTTTGGTTCTAAAACCTCTCTCTCAACCAAGCAAAGAACTAAACATTAGAATTGCATTCGCAACTACAATTCATAAATTAAAACTCAGCTAATTATTAAACCCACATTAAAACAACAATTTCATCATCAAACAACAATACCCATAAGATAATTAGACAAATTAACACATGATCATACCCTAAAGATTGGGGTTTTAGCTACACGTCATAAAAATAGAGAAACAATTACCAAATACATTAGCCATGATCTGGGTATAGGTTCTCAAGTCATTACAATGGTCCAAATTGAGTAAATTCAATAACCGACTTGCAAATCTTCAAGTTTGAGCCTCAAAAGCTTCAAAATCTACAATGGAACTCAGAAAACTAAAATAAAATTCTATTGAATGATCATAGGATACTGAATCTTCATTTCAAATTTCAATTTATAATTGCCTAGTTTTTTTCCTAAAAGACCATTGGGTGAGATAAGTCAGGCTTTGCCGAACAGGTCGGTGATCCACTGTTTGCTCCAATCCATCACCGGTTTGCATTGGTCAATTGTCCTTAGGGTTCTTTGACTTTAGGCAATCAAGGTGGCCATCGTGGAGTAGATTGGCGATTGGTCGAATGTCCATTTCTGTCACCAACTTGGTCTTTCTCACAAAGTGCTGGCATGGTGGAACTTTAGGCGAGCTGGAAGAGAGACTTGGAAGTGCACCAAGTGGTCTTGGCAATCACCAGGATTGCTTTTCTTCACTTCTTCAGCTTGTTTGCTCCTTTTTGCCTTAAGCGTCCTTGTCTTGGTCCTTAGCCTTAAATGTTGAAAATTAACACTTCAACATCAGTTTAGAACACAAATTAGGCATTTGAGGATACTAAAACTATCAAAACAAAGAGCTAAATGATTCAAAATCTCAGACTCATCATTTTTCCCTCCCTTGAAGCTGGTGAAGTTGAGGGATAATATTCAGAACTTTAAACAAGTGGATGGTTAACCTATTCATGAGACATGGTTGAGGTTACCAATGATAGAAAGGGTGACATCATTCTTAAGGGCTAAAGATGTTGATTAGTTGAATTTAGTTTAAATGGGGGAAGTTTGAGTACTCTGGGGTTGGTATTGATATGGTCTAGGAGTTAATTGCATAGAATAGGACTTTAATATTTTTTCTCGTAGGTTGTGCACTAAAAATTGGAAGTCGGCATAGAAATTTGGCACGAGAGGTAGTTTGCTAAATGTCGGGGTGATCGCTCTTCTTCCCTTTAAATTTGAGTAGATGCCTCTGTAACATTCGTCGACTCACCGAATGCCTTTGTGATCGCCCTTTTTTTGGCCCAAATTCTTGAAATTCATTATGTTAGATTCGGTGAGCTACTCTTAAATTGCTAAATGAGTTCGGCGACTCATTGATTGACCTTAGACATCACCGACTTGTACTGATTTTTGTGCATTTTTGTTCTGTGATTTTCAGCGAGCCCGCTTGGGCTCACTGAATGAATTTGATGACTCGCTGAATGAGTTCGGCGACTTGTTGAACTAGTCGGCGAGTTTTTCTACAAATTCTAAAACTTGATATTTCATTGACCTATTTCAAATGTATTGGTTCGATATTATTGTTTTGCAGATATGCCCAGACCTAAAGTTCCTCGTAGGAGTCAATCACCCTAGAAAAGAGTGTTGGGACTAGTTATTTCTTAGGGGGCTGCCCCGCCATGATCAACATAGCCCAAACTTCCTCCAACAAGGGGAAAGGGAACATATAAAAGGAAGGGTCCTATGGAGCCCAATTCGGCTGAGCATAGCTCCGACAGCATGGGATTGTTTGATACCCACCTCACCACTTTGAAATATGTTCGTAAGGATAATTTGGGGTCTAGATCGCCAACCTCTGTCTCCGAGCAAAAGGAAGACCAAACTCTTCAGAGGAGACAAGTTGAGCTGCACTCCAAAGAGCTGCATTATTCGGATAAACTACCATTCACTCCGACACCTCCAACACAGACTGTTGAGCATGCACCACTAGTGCCTCTTGTACAAGCACCACCACCTTGCTCGATGAACAGATTGAAGGCTGCTGGGCTGCGCACAATATTGGAAGAAAAGTTTTCTACTTACGGAGTGGTCGATAGGTATTCACATGTGTGGGACACAATTTGGTTCCACAAGTTTGAGCGCATCACACAACCTCGAGGCTCATACATACTTTCTTAGGTCCGGGAGTTCAACACAGAGTATGGAAGGCTGATCCCGAATAGAAAAAAGAAGGCTAGATAGATATAGCAAGGAATTTAAACTTCTTCATATTGGACTTGTACAAGTCGCTGTTAAACCTCTTTTCTGTAAAGGTTTGAATATTCCTATTTGTCTGCTCCTTAGAGATGATAGACTTCTTAATTTTGATGATTCTCTGTTAGGAGTTTTAGAATGTAATCTTGCTTATGGACCAGTTTACTTTAACTGTTATCATAATTTTACTGTTGATATTCATGATCCGAATATTATTGATACTCTGACACTTAATGTCAAGACTAAGAACATGAATAGTAAAATAGATACTAGAGAAATAGCTGTAATATATCGGGTATATTATAAGCTAATGAAGACCACTATAGCCCCAAAGGCTATAGCTTCTAGTGTTAAAGGAGTAACTATGCTTATGGAAGCAAACCAAGAGCATAGTACTACTTTTGTCCCTAGGCTCCTTAAATGGACTGATATTTTAGCTGATGAAGAATGGAAATTTGATTCCATTATGAATCCTTCAACCTGACACTTCGCAGTTAGACCGGGTTATCCAATTCCCTGATGGATCTATTAACCTTAAGTTTTTAAGATCCAGCTCTTTTAGCCAAGCTTCTTCAAGTAGAAGAATGTCTTCGGCAAGACCTTCTTTTCAACCCCGGGAAGAGGAAGAAGATAGTATTAGTCAGTCTGACCATAGAAAGCTTCATGGAGTAGATTTCTCTCAGACTATTCCTAAAGTTTACTATGAAGAGACTTTGGGAAGCCCCACTGCCAGTGATATGAAACCTATTCATAAAAGAAAAGATTCCATTAGAGTTCTCACTTCCGATGAGGAATTCTTCCCTAACAAAAGGAAATTACACGATTGGTGGAAATCTCCAGAACATAAGCAAAAGGTAGATTGGTATAAAGCTACCTATACTTTGGAACAAAGAACCTCTTTCAGAGATAAGTGGTTCAAAGATATGAAAAGATTCAAAACTGAAATTGAGTTTTTAAAATGGTTTGAATATTCTGGACAAATCGATGATAAACAGTCATCTCTTCAGGTCCTTATCAATAAGTGGTACACCAAAGAACAAGTGGTTGAAAGTGTTACTCCCCCTCTTGAAGGACTTAGTATTCCTTATCGAAAGGAGGTTCTAAAAGCTGCACCTTTCAAAAAACCCATAGAAAAGGAATCAGCCTTGATAACAGCTGGAGACCTTAATAAAGTTTTGGAACAGAACAATTATACCAACCAAGTTCTCCATGTGATATCCCAACAAATTGAGGAACATAAAGGAGATAACTTCAAAGGAATTAGTCAGATTGCTGATAAACCTAGTTCTTCCAATGTTAGCCCTCAGATTGAGACTAAGCCTATCTTTAAAATCCCTGAATTCTCCAAAGAAAACTTTCCTAAGCTATCCAAAGAGTTTAGCCATTCCAATGAACTGCTTGACAGGATAAATGATCAGTTATCTAGACTCAACATTACTCAAGGTAATCAGCTTAGAACTCTGTTAGAAAGACACCCTAACAAAAGAAATTATTATTCTAGACCTTCTGTCCCTGATGTTCAATTTGAGGAAAACGTTCTCCATCCAGCGTTTGCTGCAGATGGTTCATCTGATAAGGCCTGTTGAAGCCTTTTCTTTAAATCGTCTTTGGAAGATGATTTTTTACCACTTGTCGAGGCTGGAGAAGGACGTTGAGCTTCTTTAGGAGGTGGTAACCATCCTTTATGCAAATTTCTTTAGATAAATATTTAATCCGGTGAAATACCTGGATAGAAAATGTCCAACTAATAATAAATGAAATCCTTTTTTGGACGAAATATTTGCACAATTTAATGTGCTCAGGAAGAGTAGAAATATCCTGTTTAGTTTGAAACTGATTGAATTTATCCAAAAATAGTTTTGGCAAAACTTTTTGATTTCCTCCAAAACTGTTCCACCATTCATAGAACCATCTGGGGATGATAGAAAATGTTAAGTGCAACAGTTTAGATATTAATGAGGCGTTGGGGTGCACCATCAACATAATATATTTTATGGCGGATAAAATTCAGAAGAAGACCCCGGAAGACCATAAGGGGTTGTTTGACCCTTTGATTTCTCCTATTACACCACCATGGAATGAGCCAAGTGTCTAGATTGAGAAGAATGACCCGAATGTAGTTGTGTAGTACTGGTTTTGCTTTATTAGCAACACACTGATAAAATCCCAGTTTGAGTCCAAACTCCAACATCCAAATGCAACTTTGTTGGGTTCTATTATTGACCGGGATAGACTAATTCTCGGGTTGATTATTGAGTAGGAGATGGCCATGAAGGCCTAGCATAGCTTGTCATCGCTCCCTTTCCCAGTGCTAATCACCAATTTGTGTCGGCGCGCTTGAGTTTCCTTTGTGGTGAAGATGGATGTGGAAGTGACTTCCATTTACTCTATAGACATTCGGATGATTGAGGCCAAGTACACCAAGAAAAAGGCTAAGCGGAGTAGAGCAGCACTTGTGGACACATCCCCGACTATTAATGTAGATATGCTGGAGGCAAATACAGCCCCTCCCACTCACGCAGGTGAGCTTTCCAGTATTCTAAGTACTACTGCTACAACTCCTTCTCTGACTATTGATACTACTACTACTGATGTTGATGTTGTTGCCCGCCCACCATTGACACAGGTGATGCTCTACAAGATGAGCCATATAGTCCAATCTACTGATGCACCTACTTCCCGGGTAGAGGCAGTTGTCCTAAACTGATTGAGAGGGCTATTGTTGTTACCCTAGCTCCTATCCTAGCAGAGTTGCGGGAGCACCAAGATTTGATCACCACACATGGCCCAGCCTTGGATGCCCTCAAGGTGTGAATTGAGGCATATGAGCAGGGAGTTCCCAGACCGCTGAGGTTAGGGCCTTGAGAGATGATGTTGCTGGATTAAGTGTAACGACCCGTAAAATGAATAAGTGAAACTAGAGCCTAACGATTTTTGTATTTCAGTTGTTGTAAGGTTTGAGGGTGAAAAATGTTGTCCCGAGCTTAGGTTGAGGGGTTAATCGTCAAGGTACAACTCTCCAAGGACCACTCTAGGGGTCTTTCAGGAGGACCCTAAAGCCTAACCCCCAAGAACCCAAGGAAAACCAATGCTGCCCAAAATGTGTTTAACCACCAATGGGATCTACGCCCCGTAGGTCCATCCACGCCCAGTGGATGGCCTTTGTGGATCAAGGTCCAATTTAGTAAGTTGTAGCCACGAACCATGCCTCAACAGTATGGTCTATGACCCCATCCATGGTCCGTGGATGGGGGATTCGTGGTTTGCACCTGTGTGTTGTCCAAAACTTGGTCAAGTGAGGGGTGGTTTTGTAAATTCCCCCTTTGTTTAGTTGAGTTATTGGACTGGTTTTATTGGTTAATTAAGATATTTTAAGGGTTTTGAAAGTATTAAAACACCTTTTCAAAGTCATTTTCAAAATCACTCAAATTAGAAACCCACATCTCCAAGAGTTCTTTCTCTAGAAACCTCTATTGGAGGTGAAGACTTCAAGCTTCCGAGGTCAAGACTTCAAGTTTTTCAAAGAATTTTCATGGAATTCTTCCACAAATGGTATGGTGGTCTTCATCCTTGACTTATTATCTTTCAAGGAGCCAATTTCAAAAGTGATTACAAATCTTCAATGTTTCCCCAAAACCCTAGATTTCAATCTATGCATGGGTTCGATTCTAAATGATTTCCAAAGGCTTTAATGCATTGATTTATGAATGAGTTGTGAATTTAAAGATTAATTAAGATGATTAAAGTTGTTTGTTTTTATTTGGTTTGTTTTTATTTGGAGTCATTATCAGACGGATACTGTTCATGAATAGTAGTCACTGTTCATGAATAGTAAAATGTCAATTATGTAAATAGTAAAGGTCAAGTTACTGTGTAAATAGTAAAAGTCGGTCACTGTTCATGAATAGTAGTCACTGTTCATGAATAGTAGAGTTACTGTTCATTACTATTCATGAATGACCTCTACTATTCATGAACAGTAATGAACAGTAACTCTACTATTCATGAACAGTGACTACTATTCATGAACAGTGACCGACTTTTACTATTTACGATAACTTGACCTTTACTATTTACATAATTGACATTTTACTATTCATGAGCGGTGACTACTATTCATGAGCGATATCCGTCGATAATGACTCCAAATAAAAACAAACCAAATAAAAACAAACAACTTTACTTTTACAAAAATAAAAAGAAGATTCCTACTTTTGACTAATAATATACATATTTGTCTTCTTCATATCTTTTTATCGGCTGTCTTTATCAGGCTGCCGGATGTTTTGTTTTTAGCTTACTCCAGCTGTACGGTTGGAACTTGGTTATCTTCTCCTTGACATTTTGAACATATGTGCTCTGAATATTTACTGTTGATAGTTATGCGATGTCGGTTAATAGTGCTGGCGAAATGAAGTTCTTTCTGATAGCTCTTGTTGTTGGTATATTTTCTGGTTTAAGAAGGCTTAGTATCCATTGTCGTATTTCTTCCATATCTCCTTCTCTTGTTTCTCTACAATTAGAGTATATCATAGTATTGTCTCTACTATAATAGCTCCATATTGTATTGTTGTTTAAATAATTGTTTGCTAGTTCCGTCAGTATTGTAGCTATTCCAATAACTCTTTTGTTTGCATAAAAATCTGGAATATCTACAATAGATATCTCATTTGTTTTTCTATCTTTTCGGTATTAGCATATCTCTAGTCAATCCTATCTTTATGACTTGTATAACGGTTTTATTTAGTCATATAGTATCTCTGCGATGATTGTATAAAATTTAATAAAAATAAGCGTTCCTTTGGTAATTCTTTTGTAGGTTAAGAAAGCTTTGTATAGTTACAGTATTTTGAAATTTCATCTCCGATGATTTGTGTATACAGTCTTGAGTAATCCATAGTTATAACAAGTAGTAACTAAATTTATATTTGTGCCTGGTAATGCTATTAGTTTGTTGTATCCTTGTAGGTGTTGGGTAATATAATCAGTATTTGGTTCTTTTGTGTTTATAGCTCTGGGGTTTTTATTTAAGTAAGTTTGGATTTTGTAAATATTTTCTGTATAGGTACGGGTAATATGATTATATGTATTCTTCTGTTGGGCTAGACTGTTTTTGTATGTAGTGGTTTGTGGAGTAAGTGCAGTTTTTGTATTTTGGTGCTATGTATGGTTTATCAAAAGTTTGTTCATATTTGTATTTGTATAACTTTTTCTTACGTAGCTTTTTCTTTCTTTGTAACTCTGATGTACTGCAATTTGTATTTAAACAAACATTATGGGTTTTATGGAGTTTCCCAACGTCTCCTTCTAGATCTGGAATTTTAACGTCTTAGATCGGCGTAGCTCGCATTTTTAACGTCATCTTCTTTGCTAGCTTGCTTTTTTCTTTGTATCTCACCATCCATACTATCCACTTTTTACAAAGTGTAGTTAGGAGGTTGAGTATTTGATCCATTGTATTTGTTTTTGGTATCTTTGTCTTGAGAGCGTCTGCAATCACATTCTTATCGATTTTATAATTTCAATTGTAAATGAAAAATTTAATATATTTACTACCGATCTTCTTATTTCTTTTGTAAATCGAGTCTTGTACTTTTTGGTTATCCACCATTTTACTGTGTATTATCTGTTCTAACAATAAATTTGTTATATACAATATATATGGTTCAAAAGCTAATAAACATTTATATAAGGCAAATAATTCTTTTCTATTTATTTCCCATTTTATTTGTATCTGAGACCGGAATAATAATATCTGGTGATGTTTTATGTTTACTATTGCTTTTTGTATATACTTATTTTCTAATAATTCATTTATATGCATTTTAAATTGATTGGTCTTCAAAATTATATCTTAATGGTTTTGTGTTATTATACTATTTTCATTTATTAGTTCAATTTTTACTTTTGTTTTGTGTTTATCCCATCCTTGTAATGGGTTTCGTTATATAATGAGTTTAATTTATCATTTATTGCTTGTATTTTATCTCTTTGAATATTATAATTTCTATTTTATGATCATTTGTTGTTATATTTTCTAACTTTTGGGTAATTTTTCACTTCCTTTTATCCATGGTGTATTTTTCTGATTTTATTATTAACTCTTTTTGCTCTATTTTGTGATTACATATGGTAGTGAACCACCAATGCGTTTTGTTATAGTATGTGGGTATAGTTTTTCTAAAAAGGCATCCTAATAATATATCTTTATTTGTAAATTCATAGCTATAAATTTCATCTATTAATAATATTTTATCCCATATTTGTGTTTTTACATTTTTAGCTTTATGTATTATCATGCTTCCTTCATTATTAAATCCTGTTACTATTAATGGTGTTTTTAATTTTTCCCATTTACTATCTGGTAGACAATTATGTTTACACATATTTGCTTACACTCTGTGTCTATCATAGGTGTATAATATCTATTATAGTATCCTTCTATAATTATTTTTGCTAAAATATATATTTTTGTCATTTTAGTTTATCATATAATCGTCCTTTTAATAATTACTTTCTTGTTTTCATAAGTTATTGTTAGTTGTTTATCATCTATATTATATGGTTTAACTGTTTCTAGCCATTTTATTCCTAAAGTAATATTATTATTTCCTTGATGTATTTTAAATTTAATTTTTATTGGTATTCCTCCAATAATTAGTTCTTGTTGATAGTTTCTTCTATATTTACCAAAGCTCTAGGTAATTACTGTATTTATATTTTCTCCTGTAATTATTTCATGTTCTTTGACTAGTTCTCTTATAATTTGGTTTTCTATTTGTCTGTATTTATGGTTATTAAATATTTTCTTTGGTCTAATATTCTGTGATATAATATTGATATGGTTGTATTTCATTTTTGTTTTGTTCTAATAAGTCGTAATCTAATCTTCTAGATGTACTAGTTCTTGATGATGAAGGTGTATAAATAACTTAATCTTTTGGATGTACTTAATCTTTCTTTTACTATCTCTAAATCTTCTTCAATATCTATTTCTTTATAACTGTAATCATTATTATCTATTACTGTAATTATTTTATCAAATGGATTTTCTATTTTGATTTTTTGAATCTTATTTTTTGCTGTTATTTTATGTTTTGTAGTTAATACATATAAATTTTTACATCTTGCTGTAAATATCTTACTTTCTGGTGCTAATTCAATGCCTGACATTTTCCAATATAATACTAGTGATTTATCTATGTTCTTGTCTTCTATTGCTACTGAATAGTTTGCACTTTAAATTTTTGGTATATTAAGTTTCCTCTAACTGCACTTATAATACTTTTTTCTATAGGTTGAATTATTCTATCATCTGCTAAATATAGTTCTATAGGTGTATCTATTCCTTCTCTAAAACATGCTTTTATCAATATTTCTGTTGCTCCTAAATGTACATATTTTATTGGATTTTTTGATTTTAAATCTTGGATTTCTTTATTAATTATTTTCTTATTTATGATAGGTATTTTAGCTTTACCTTTAATATATTTACAATCTATTACATGTTCTTTTTGGCTTACTACATAATATTCATCGTGTTGTAATTTGAATAAGTTTTTTAATCTAGGTACTTCTAGTATTTTATCTATGCTTAAGTCTAATTCTTTTCCTTTTATTTGTTCAAACATATTATTGTCAAATATTATTTTTTGTTCTGTATATTCATTATCTTGATATTCTTCTTTACTTATTACTTTTATATCATTTTCAGTCATAATAATCAGAAAGTGACTCTATTTCTTCTTCTAATTCAATAATTGTGAATTCGTATATGCTATGTTCATTTTCTAATTCATAATCTAAATAATCTATCTGTTTATATTTATCGTTTTCTATTATTACCTCTGTTATTTGTTTTTTCTTTAAATCTTTTGGTAATTTACAGTCTCTAGCTAAATGTCCTAGTTTTCCACAATTATAGCATTTACATTCTGTTATATTTTTCTTAATTCTATGTGGTCTTTTTTATTTATAATTTTTTATATAATATCTTTTTCTTGGAATTTTATTCTTATATTTTGTTTTAAAGCGTTTATACTTTTTTATCCTTTTCTTTTTATATGGATTTTTACATCCAAATTGGGGTGCTAATTTACTTGTACAATATGCTAGGTTTTTTACTAATATTTTTTCTAGTTTTAATTCTTCTTTATGTTTTTCACATAGTTTCACAAACCATTGTTGTAAGAATTTTATTCTAGCTCCTAGTGTATCTACTGTATTTGATTCTTCCCAATCTTTTATTATTTTTGAACTAAATGGTTACAGTAGTTTTGTGTAATATGATTTTCTTATTTCTTTACTTTCATCATTTGTATATATTCCTTTATATTAATATTCTCTAAATGCACATGTATATTCATCTATGTAACTCATTTTACATATTGCTAATTTATTCATTAAATTTCTATTTATTATTTTATCTTTCTGTTGTTCTTCTATTTACATTTGTCATACTTCCAAATTCATTTCTAATTGATATTTCATATTTATTTAATATGTCTATTCTGATATTCTTTGTTTCGTTATTAGATTTTGTATTATTTCTTAGGGTTGTTAAACTTGTTGGTGTTAAATTTTGTAACCATATTTTTCTGTTCCTATAAGTGTTCTTTCTATGTATCACAGGGCATCTATTATTGATATCTTGTTATCTATTAATTGTTTTGATATATAGCCTATCCATAATTGAATTGTTTTATTTGTATCTCATACAGTCTAAATCTAAGAAATTATTTTGATCACAGTTTGTCTAGGTATCCAATTTTTATTTAATCTTTTATCCCATAAAGCTTCTTTTTCATAAGTATAATATGTAGGGGTTATATCCATTCTTGTTTTAGGATTTGAAGTACTAGGTTTTTCATCTAAATTTCCTACATTTATTTCTATATTTTTATCTTTTTCTATAAGGTCAGTATATGTTTCTGAATATGATTCATAATTATTTTCTGAAATATTATCATTTTCTTCTTCATTTATTTCATTTATTTGTAATTCAGGTAATTCTTCTGTTTCTTCTAACATTGTTTTCATTCTTTCTATTTCTTGGTTTAATTTTAGTTCTTCAGTCCTTTTCTTATATTCTTCTCTTGCTTTTAATTTTTCTTCATATGGTTGTTTAAGTCTTTCTAATTCTTTTTGTAATTCTTGAATTTTAGTATCTTTTACTTCTTCTATTTGTTTAATTTCTTTTTTAGCTTGTTCTCTAATTTTTTCGATTTCCTTTTTTCTATCAATTTCTTCATTTTCCTTATTTAATCTTACCATAGTTGTTAGACTATCTTCTAATTTTGCTGATTCTTTATCTGGCATTAGATATAATTGGGTTCCTATTTTTTTATATCTTCTTTCTAAGTTTGAATGTATTATTTTTATTTCTAGTCCATCTTGACTTTTATATATTTTTTCTTCTCTGACATATTCTTCTTTATTCATTATAAGTTATGTTGATATTTATATTCTAAGTGTTGTAATTGTAGATCTAATAAGAATATCGTTTTTCTTTGTGCTTTTATAGATTTTTGGCATACTCCTGCCCATATATTATCTTCTAGTCTATTTTGTCTAAATCTTAATTCTTGTTTTATTTCATTAATTTTTTCTAATAATTGTTCTCTATAAGTTTCATCCATTATAAAAACATTTTTTCATAATATTCTTGTTTCTTTATCATAAGATTTTGTATTTCTTTTATATTTTCTGAAATATATTTTAAGTACTCCATATCTTGGGTTATTTGGTATGTTATAATATTATTTATTAAAAGTTTATTTAATAGTTCTAAATCTTCTATAGTTTGTAATATATGAGATATTCATAGTTTATCATTAATGAATATAAGTCATATAATTCATCTATATTTTGGATAGTTAGTTCATGCCAATTACATTACTATTAATTCCATTATACGGTCTAGTTCATCATTTCTTCAATGATTAAAAGGTCATAATTTTTTTTTTTTATGTCGATATTAAGTGTTTTAAGAATATATAAAATAAGTATTTTATAATTATAATCTTCATCTAGTAAGTATGTGTTCATAATTTTCATGATTTCTAAACAAGTTTTATTCCTTCTAACCTTCTTGTTTGTTATTATCAATTATCAGATTATATTAAAGTTATCCTAAATAAATTCTTTTGGTCACTACTATGATTTTCAGCTTCAATCAGTTACCCTAACAGCGCCTTCAACAAGTTCGTACTTCCCCTCAAACGGCTTCTCTTTTGCCTAACTGGGTTTCCGGTTTCGGATGGCATAGTCTGGGCTTACCTATTCTCAGCCTACCTTCGTTCATAGCAAACTACTTCGAATCTATTTAGTATAACAATACTATAACATGATAATAATCAAATAATAATCAAGAGATTATCAGGAATAATAAAGTTTAGTTGTTCATATGGAAATATGATAATACCTGAGTTTGTAGATTTTAGGCCCAGTCCTTCATAGTTTCACAGGTATTAATAGATTTCTCCATTTATATTTTTTCTTTATCTAGCTCTGATACCAATATGAGGGGTAGCGGAAGTTGAGAGAAAATATGTGGAAGTGGGAGATGAGGGATGAAGGATGAGGGATGATCGTCCCTTCCTCCTTAAGGTTATTTATACACAAATTTACACGTCTTTTACTATTCATGAATGACCTCTACTATTCATGAACAGTAATGAACAGTAACTCTACTATTCATGAACAGTGACTACTATTCATGAACAGTGACCGACTTTTACTATTTACACAGTAACTTGACCTTTACTATTTACATAATTGACATTTTACTATTCATGAACAGTGACTACTATTCATGAACAGTATCCGTCTGATAATGACTCCAAATAAAAACAAACCAAATAAAAATATGATTTGAGATTGGGATTTGATTGATTATGACATATGTTAATTGTTTATGTGATTATGCATATAGAATGTTGAAATTATGTTGTACTCTTGAATAATTGTATTGATCTAAGGTGTGTGGGTGAATGTGATCTATGGCCTTGATAACGTAAGATGTGAAGGTTAAGCTATGATTATGATGTGAAGGATATGTATGTGTATTCAACGATAGTATGATGATCATGTTTAGATTGTAATATTGTTATAATTAAAAGTATATTCTCTATTAACACTCATGAATGATGATGATGAAATGTGAAAGGTATTCTTCTATGAATTGTATATCTTGAATTTGTAGGCTTGTGCATCCTATTCTTGTATAAATGAATTTAAAAGTGATTGTGATAACTTGAATTGGTAGGCTTAGGGATCCTCCTCCTGTATAATGAATGTATCTTGACTTAATGTCTTAATGTCTTGAATTGGTAGACCTAATTTTGGTAGGCTTTCATAAATGAAGGAATGAATGATGAAGTATTCTAGGCTAAACGCTAGGTCGGTAGACCTAATGGTGGTGGCCTTTCATGAGGAGTCTAGGAGCTAATGTGATGATTAAACCTTGGATTGGTAGACCTAATGGTGTTGTCTCTTCTATGTGTGAATTGATAACCATGAAATGGTAGACCTAATATTGGTGGCCCTTTCATTGGTGAAATGATGAACCTTGTATCGGCAGACCTAAAGTTGGTGCCCCTTCTTGAAAAGTCAATGAGCTATCCTTAATATACCTTGAATCGGTAGACCTAATGGTGGTGGCCCTTTCTTGTGTAATGTACCTAGGGTCGTTAGGCCTAATGTTGGTGGCCCTCTCAAGTACAACAATGTAATGTGAATGAACTACTCTATGGGAATGGAGGCTAAGTATCGAGCGAATATGGTAAGATGGTGACTCTCCCAATGTTAGGTTAGAGTCCAATGAACATCTTTCTTATCCCATAACTATGTGCACACATAGGTAAAATACACTTAGTTCTACTTAGGCAAGTGGAACACCTTCCTTCGGTGTAGGGTTATATGACACTAGATTCCATGATTCAGCTCTCATGGTCTATATCAGTTAATGCCCATTCCCATCATGTGAGATGTGCGTTATGGTTTCTTGATGAGTTCTATGAAGTGGGTGGTAGTATGGGATGCCATTCATGCATTGCACGAGTAGGCTTGGAGAGGGTCATAGTGAGTTCTCTATGTCTTAATGGCTAATGCATGAATGCCCTCTTAAAGTTAATGAGAATGATGATCTAAAGTCTAATGAATGAAGGTGCTCTAAATGAAGCTAATGAAGGATATTGACTTAAATGTCTAATGTAATGATGCATGCTATACTTGGATTGTTTTTTATGAGTTACTTCCTTGTCATGACTTATTGAATATGAACGTGCCTTGTCTATGGTGGTTCCAAAGGAGTACTTAGTGTGAGTAGTAGTATGGGAGGCTACTCATACATTACACAAGTATGACTTAGGGTTGCCTTAGATGATGGTCCTTATGTGATGATATGACTTAGGCAATCTTTATATCTCTTATTTATGAGTATTGTATGAAGATGGAATGGTTGAATGGTAAGTTCGCTTTTGGTGACTTTAATGTGGTACCTTGGTGTGGATGGTGGTATGGGATGCTATACATACATTGGACAAGGTTTAACATTAGGGTTACTTGAAGTGAAGGCATAATGTGAAGGTAATGGTTTATATGATGATTATTTCCTAATGTGAAGAAATGAAGTATGTTGGTTATGTTTGAATATTATGCCTCTTATACTTATGTTCATGATGTTTTATCAAAATGGCATAAAAGCAGGACTTTTAAATAAATGTTCATTTTAAGCATGGTTTTTGCATGGCTTCCATACTTAGTACTTAATTGTGCTAACCCATATTTCTCCATTTTTTCCAAAGTGTAGGGTTTGGAGATATTGGTGTTCTATGCTTGAAGAATAGGTTTCTAAGGAGCTTTGAGATGAAGACTTGGTGAGTCCTCATAGTTTCGAGGACAAGACCCACTATGTTCCCTTTATGTCTTTCTTTGTATGTTTAGAGTTTTGGTATGGGCAAAGTATCAATGTTGTATTCAAAGTATTAGATGGTTTGAGACAAAGTCTAGAAAATCTTTTGCTTGGTTTTTAATGAAAAATGTCTTCGATTGTAAAGGAAAGTTTTAATTCTTCTCTATTTTCCTATGTTCTTATGTTCAAGAATGCTATGAGGCTTGTAGGAGACCCCTTCGGGGTCGAGTACATCGTGTCACATCTAAGATGTAGCCTTGGGTCGTGACAAACATGGTATCAAAGCACAAGATTTTGGAATGGTCTTAGGATGTCTCAAACAACATCTAGTAGAGTCTTGTTCAAAATGTGAAGCGCACCACATTATGAATAAGAGGCAATTGGGTTTTAAGAAAGTCTCACTTCCTCATTCTTCAAGTCGTGCCATAGAGTTTATATCTATAATGTCTCTCTCTTATTCCTTATCCAATGGTGTTTAGGGATGACCATTTGAAAGGAGTATGCGAGAAGGTGTGAGGGAGGAGGGTTGGTTGTGATGCCAATTATGGCTATGTGACTTGATAGATTGGAATGATTGATTGTGATGTTAGCTTTAGTATGAATGGGTTGCTTTATGGTTATGTGTGTTATTGGTAGAATCCGACTTAGTCAAGATGAGTTTTGAGGTATGTTGAAAGAGTTGATGAAATGTGGAGTTTTAGAAATGCCTAATTGTGTTGAGTGTGAAGGTTTGATGATGATTGGCTCCGACCTTAGGATGGAAAGAGGTGAAGTTTAAAAGAGTTTGTATAGGCTTACTCCCAAGTGGGGGATAATGTGCTTAGATGGTAAGGTCTTTGGGTGTCCTTGATGTCATGAGTTAGACTTGCTTGATAATCTCACCTTAGGAGGTGTAGTGAGTTTGAGGAGTTTAGACCCGGTGTGGTAGAATCATATGAGACCTTGAGTGGTGATGGTATGGTTGTTCGTGAGCAAGAGTTGCTTAATGAGGACCTTCCTAGTTTAAAAGCACCGGTATGTTGATGGTTTCTTGTAAGTTGTGGATGTCTTGATTAAGGTTCCTATGTTGTGTTCATGATAAGGCTTAGTTGGGTTACTCTTAAGTGGGGATAGTATGTTGACTAGTAAGGTTTTTGAGAGTTCCGATATCCTTACCTCTTTATTTTATTCCTATTCAAGCCTAAGACAAAGAGTTCCTTTTTGGTTTGTTTCATGTTTAGGAGTCATGTGTGGATACGTGTTTCCATGGTCTCCTTATGATATGCATATTCTAAATGAGTTGTCTATATGCTTCATGAGTTGAATTGTTGAACATGCCTAAATGTGCTTTTGAGTGCAATTGCATAATGTGCCTAATTGTATTATGATGAGCATGATATGAGTTGGAGAAGGTAATTCCTCCAATGTAATGAGAAATGTTGAAGTTATGATGCATAATGAGTTTGTAGATGTAGTTCCTACTTTCTTGAATTGCATGGATTATGTTTGAGCTTATTGATGTGGAGTTGATGTTTCCTCCTAGTTTTGTGCATTGTTGATGATGTTGCATGAATGATGGGCTGCTAGTCTTGAGTCATTAACCCCTTAGTGTGTTTTAAGTGTCATTCGAGGATGAATGTTCCTAAGTGGGGGATAATGTAACGACCCATAAAACGAATAAGTAAAACCTAACCCCCAAGATCCCAAGGAAAACCAAAGCTGCCCAAAATGTGGTGAACCACGAATGGGACCTACACCCCATAGGTCCATCCACGCCCTGTGGATGGCCTCCATAGGTCAAGGTCCCATTTAGTGAGTTGCAGCCAAGAAACATGCATCGACAGCACTGTCCGTGACCCCATCCACTGTCTGTGGATGGGAGATTCGTGGTTTGCACTTGTGTGTTGTCCAAAACTAGGCCAAGTGAGGGGTGGTTTGGTAAATTCCCCCTTTGGTTAGTTGAGTTATTGGACGGTTATTATTGGTTAATTAGGATATTTTAAGGGTTTTAAAAGTATTATACCACCTTTCAAAAGTCATTCTTCAAAATCACTCAAATTAGAAACCCACCTCTCCAAAGGTTCTCGCTCTAGAAACCTCCATTGGAGGTGAAGACATCAAGCTTCCAAGGTGAAGACTTCAAGTTTTTCAAACAATTTTCATGGATTTCTTCCATAAAAGGTATGGTGGTCTTCATCCTTGACTTATTATCTTTCAAGTAGCAAATTTCAAAAGTGATTTCAAATCTTTAATGTTTCCCCAAAACCCTAGATTTCAATCTATGCATGGGCTAGATTTTAAATGATATCCAAAGGCTTTATTGCATTGATTTATGAATGAATTATGGATTTAAAGATGAACCCATGTTTTTCCCCAAATTCCTAAGTTGTGATTTGAGATTAGGATTTGACTGACAATGAAGCATGTGAATTGTTTATACGTATATAAATATAGAATGTTGAAATTATGTTATTACTCTTGCCTAATTGTATTGATCTAAGGTGTGTGGGTGAATATGATCCTTGGCCTTGAAAAGTCAAGATGTGAATATTAAGCTATGATTATGATGTGAAGGATATGTATGTGAATTCAATGACAGTATAATGATCATGTTTAGATTGTAATAGTGTTATGATTGAAAGTATATTCTCTATTACCACTCATGAATGAAGATGATGAAATGTGAAGGGTTTTCTTCTATGAATTGTATATCTTGAATTGGTAGGCTTGTGCATCCTATTCTTGTATAAATGAATGTAAAGGTGATTGTGATATCTTGAATTGGTAGGCTTAGGATCCTCCTCTTGTATAATAAATGTATCTTGACTTAATGCCTTAATGTCTTGAATTGGTAGACCTAGTGTTGGTAGCCTTTCATAAATGAAGGAATGAAAGTTGAAGTATTCTAGGCTAAACATTGGATCTGTAGCCCTAATGGTTGTGGCCTTTCATGAGGAGTCTAGGAACTAATGTGATGATTAAACCTTGGATCAGTATACCTAATGGTGGTGTCTCTTCCTTGTGTGAATTGGTAAACTTGAAATTGTAGACCTAATGTTGGTGGCCCTTTCATGTGTGAAATGATAAACCTTGTATCGATAGGCCTAATGTTGGTTGCCCTTCTTGGAAAGTCAATGAGTATCCTTACTGTACCTTCAAATCGGTAGCCCTAATGGTGGTGGCCCTTTCTTGTGTAATTTACCTTGGGTCGGTAGGCCTAGTGTTGGTGGCCTTCTCAGGTACAACAATGTAATGTGAATGAACTACTGCATGGGAATGGAGGCTAAGAAATGAGTGGATATGGTAAGATGGTGACTCTCCCAATGTTAGGTTAGAGTCCAATGAACATCTTTCTTATCCCATAACTATGTGCCAACATAGGTAAAATACACTTAGTTCTACCTTAGGCAAGTGGAACACCTTCCTTCGGTG
The DNA here is from genome assembly GCA_035578085.1 of Solanum pinnatisectum. NCBI lineage: Eukaryota > Viridiplantae > Streptophyta > Magnoliopsida > Solanales > Solanaceae > Solanum > Solanum pinnatisectum. The sequence continues at coordinate 18,802,209 of CM069078.1, forward strand.
TAGGGTTATATGACACCGGATTCTATGATTTAGCTCTCATGGTCAATGTCGGCTAATGCCCATTCCGATCATGTGAGATGTGCATTATGGTTTCTTGATAAGTTCTATGAAGTAAGGGTGGTAGCATGGGATGCCATCCATGCATTGCACGAGTAGGCTTTGAGAGGGTCATGTGAGTTCTCTAAGTCTTAATGGCTAATGAATGAATGTGCTCTTATGATAAAGTTAATGAGAATGATGATCTAATGTCTAATGAATGAAGGTGCTCTAAATGAAGCTAATGAAGGATGTTGACTTAAATGTCTAATGTAATGATGCATGCTATACTTGGATTGTATTATGAGTTACTTCCTTGTCATGACTTATTGAATATGAATGTGTCTTGTCTATGGTGTCTATAAAGGAGTACTTAGTGTGAGTATGCTACTCATATATTTCACAAGTATGACTTAGGGTTGCCTTAGATAATGGTCCTTATGTGATGATATGACTTAGTAATGTTTATGTCTCTTATGTATGAGTATTGTATGAAGATGGAAAGGTTGAATGGTAAGTTCACTTTTGGTGATTTAATGTGGTACCTTGGTGTGGATGGTGGTATAGGACGCTATCCATACATTGCACAAGGTAAGCATGAGGGTTACTTGAAGTGAAGGCATAATGTGAAGGTAATGGTTTATATGAAGATTATGTCCTAATCTGAAGAAATGACTTGTATGTTGGTTATGTCTGAATAATATGCCTCTTATATTTATGTTCAAGAAGTTTTATCAAAATGGCATAAAAGCAGGACTTTTAAATAAATGGTCGTTTTAAGCATGGTTTTTGCATGACTTCCATACTTAGGACTTAATTGTGCTAACCCATATTTCTCGACTTTTACCAAAGTGTAGGGTTTGGAGATATTGGTGTTCTATGCTTGAAGAATAGGTTTCTAAAGAGCTTGGAGATGAAGACTTGGTGAGTCCTCATAGTTTCAAGGACAAGATCCACTATGTTCCCTTTATGTCTTTCTTTGTATGTTTAGAGTTTTTGTATGGGCTAAGTCCCAATGTTGTTTTCAAAGTATTAGATGGTTTGAGATAATGTCTAGAAAGTCTTTCGCTTGCTTTTTAATGAAAAATGTATTCAATTGAACAGGAAAGTTTTAATTCTTCTCTATTTTCCTATGTTATTATGTTCAATAATGCTATGAGGCTTGTATGAGACCCCTTCGGGGTCGAGTACGCCATGTCATGACGTGGGTAGCCTTAGGTCGTGACATTAAGACGTTCCATGGATGAGCAAATCCACAAATTTTTTTATGTTGTTTTGTACCGTGGACCTTCTCGAGGTTCCAAGTACAAAGATGCCAGCTATTTCTAAGATCCCTCCGGCTACTGCAACCAGAGATATTGCTATAGCTGATGATGGTTCTGAGTCAGACGCTTCCTAGACTGATTAGGAGGAGCTTGGGACCCTAGATGCGGGTTTGTATGATGATCTTCAAGATCTAGAGGGTGCGATGGTGCTGACGGCCATGGAGGCTTCTCTTCGGACACCTCGATGATTGGCTCTAGTGGATTAGAGGTTGTTGATGGTGATGAGCCAAGCACTGATGCCTAGATTGAGAGAGTCCCACATGTGCATTGTTCACCTCAGGCTTTGTTTAACAGGGGGATCTTGACCCACTTCTTGTTTTGCTTTTGAGACAGTTAGTTTATTTTGCATTGAGGACAATGTTAGCTTTTATTTGGTGGAATGAGGTATCTTCTTACCGACCCCCTTGGATTGTCTTTATCTTGTTTGGCATGCTTGTCTTTGTGACTGTTGGCTTTTAATGTGAATGTTTGCTTTTTAAATTCTGATCAGCTTTGTGTGGGCATTGAATCATTCTTCATGTGAGGGCATACGAATACTTTTGGTGAGCTTGAATTTGCATTTTAAGGAAGCATTATGAGTTTGACCTCTATTTGATGATGACTAGTCACAGTTTGAAACTTGTAGTGCAGAATTGAACATTGCATGGGTAGGTTGAACCTCATGTTGAGTCTCAAGTAGCACTATTTGTAGACATCTTTGTTGAACTGATTAACTTATGTTTTACTTGAGCATAAGCAAAAGTTTTAGTTGGGGGTGTTGATCAGTCGGGGATTTCGACTAATTTAGGGCTTAATGTTTAAGGAATTAGTATCCTCAAGGCCTACTTTATGCTCTAAACTGATGATAAAATGTTAATTTGCAGCAATAAAGGCAAAAGAGCAAGGCAAAGGCATTACGAGGAAAAAAGGATAGAAAAGGGGTGAAAAAATTAAAGGAAAGCAAAGCTGGTACTCGCCAAAGTCTCTCAGTTCGCCTAAAGTTCCAGCAGGCTAGCCCATGGGCAAGCCTACTTGCTGAGCAAATGGATGGTTCGACGATGCACCAAATGGATCAGTAATGTCGATCTCCATCGCTTAAAGTCACAGAGAAGAAATGGTAAAAGACAAAGCCAAGACGGTGATGTGAAGGAACATTCACTGTATCATAGACCAGGTCAGGAAAGCCTGACTTACTTTTTTGAGTGACTCCGAAGTTGAAATTCTGGGAATGTATAAATGCAATTTTGAAAAGATGAAAAGAAAGTTCCCACAATGTCCATTTCTGGGTTTTTTTATGAAGTTTCTAAACACTGTTTTTAACACTTTTTCAATAGAGATTTAGGGTTTATATTTTTTTTTATCTTCAACTTGAGCATTTGGAGTCTTTCGGATTGTTGCCCAAGCTGATGGAAAACATAGTTGGTCACAATTTCTTGTTATTTATTATGTTTAGCTAAAACCCCCATTCTTCGGAGTGTGATTATGTAGTTGAATGTTTCAATAAGATTATGGGTGTTAGTATTTACTGATTTTATTGTTGATTTGAACATGATTTACTTAATAGTTTGAGTTTAATTAATGAATTGTAGTTGCAAATACAATTCTAGTTAAGCTTTCTTGAGAAAGGAGTTTTAGAGGTAAAACTATTAGTTGATGATTGTAGTTATTGGGCTATTGTAGATTTAACTTGAGAAAGTGGGTCTAAATTCAATCCTACTAATATTCCTTGAAAAAATAGATTGATTCACGTATTGTGTTGTTTCTATGTGTTGTGTTTGTCGAGGTTCGAAAGAACTCACTTGAGGCGTGATAGTTGATTGAAGAATAGCTATTGCACCTAAGGCTTAGCCTACCCACTAAAGTTCAATGACTTTTAATAAATAATAATCACCCATTTAGCGAAATTGGCATACAATTTATCACTCTCCCAAGAAACCCTCTCTACTTGTTTACTCCCGGTTATTTGTAGTGGTTAATTACTCATCCAAATCCTCCCATTTGACATTAATTGTCAAACCCTTGTCATTTACTTTATTCTTGCGAAAATGACTACATCTACAAATAATTAGAACACCATTTTACTTCGTAATCAAATTCTCTACCTATCACTCCCTGTGGAATCGACCCCAACTCTTAGTTGGGTTTACACTTGTTAGCGACCACCTACACTTAGAATTGGATGAAGTGTAGTAGAGCATTATCAGTAACGTGACCGTAGATCGATCTTATAGAAGTAACTTGGTCTTTTTAGTTGATTAAACCAAACATATATCCTTGCAAGAGGATAGTTATTCTTAAGGGTAACCTTGTTCAATTGCCGATAGTCAACACACAAACGAAGAGAACCATCTTTCTTTCCAACAAACAACACTAGAGAACTCCATGCAAAGATACATGGTTAGATGTAACCCTTATCCAACAAATCTTTCAATTGCTCTTTTAATTCCCTAAGTTCTACCAGAGCCATATGATAAGGAGGAATATATATAGGTTACGTATCTAGGAAAAGGTCATTACTAAAGTCTATTTCTATTTCGAGAGGAACACTATGTAGATATCAGGAAACACTTCCATAAACTTATTAACAACGAGGACCAACTCAAGAGTGGGAGTTTTGGAATACATATCCCTAACCAGACAAGATTATAATCATTTCACTAGCTTTAAGACAATAGACTAACTAAATCTTAGGCATAGAATTTTCCATTTTCCAGTTTAGGATGGGTTTATTTGGAAATTGGAACTTAACTACTCGGGTTCAACAATCAATAGAACCATAACATTAATGCAACCAATAAATACCAAGGATAACATCAAAATCTAACATATATAGCTCTACAAGATCAACATGAGTTACTCTATGGGATAAAGAGATAGGAGAATCTCTATAGACTCTCTTAGGCTCAATTGATAGACCAATGGGAGTAGAGCATGAAATAGGGTCTAGCAACAGATTCAAAAGAATATCAAACCTCATAGCCACATATAGCGTCACAAAATACAAGGTAGAATTGAGATCAAGCAAAGTGTAAACAACTATATGGAAGACTTTTAACATACCAATAACCACATCGGGAGAACCCTCTTTCTTATGATGAATCTGGAGTGCATAAAATCTATTTTTCTTCTTTTCTCCACTAGAACTCGAAGAAGGAAAAGGTTGAGCTCGTTGATGGTTATATCATTCATTATTAGTAAGTTAGGGACAATACCTTATCTAATGATCTGTCTTACCACAACCAAAGTATGCATTAGAACCAGCTAAAGATTTACCCGATTGCTTTCTTCCATATTTAGCACAAGTAGAAAATGAAGATCAACCACCATTTCCTCCTTGATGTTTAGGGTTAGCCACCCTATCCTTTTTTAATTTAGGAGCCATAGCATTAGAGCAACCTTGACTGCAAAACCTTTGTCGGAACATTGAAATATCATGTCTCTCAAACCTTGAATATGAAAAAGTCACCATCCCCGGTATTGGCCCTCTTTTCCTCCCTAGTCCCTTCCTTAAGTTTCTCCTATTTGATTTATTAAGCATGAACCATTAGGCAAGAAATGTCCATTTCGTTTATAAGCTTTGCGGTAAGGCATTCCTTAACCACCCTTTTGGATTCTCTCAACACAAACTTACTCATCCTTGCCCTAGGATCGAAAACCACAGTAGGAGGATATTGAGATTCAAAGCATACTACTTCACACTCATGTTTCCTTGATGACGATTGATGAATTCAAGTACCTTTTCCTCCCTCATCTCAATGGGAAGAACCTATCAAGCAAAAATCTTAAACTTTTCCCCATCAAGTTGACGCGCATAAACCACCCTTTCTTCCTTTCATTGGTTGAACCATACTTGAGAAACCTTAAATTGATAAGCGGCCAATTTCACCTTATTCCACTAGCGTCACTCCAATTATAATCAACACCTTATACACTTTATCAATGAACTCTTGAGGATCTGCCTCAAACTTGGAACCATGAAACTCTTGAGGATTCATTCTAGTGGCCGTCGTACTCACATTTTGGTTCAAAGGGACCACATGCTCCCTATTTTCTTGAGCCATCATGGCTTGAGCCAACACTTGAAAAGTAGCCCTAAACACCAAATTTAGATACTTTCTCGGCCAAATGGTTGACTAGAAGTTGAGTAGCTTCTTGAGGAGCTTTTCATTGTATGTTATCTCATGCATTCCTTTTTGCATATTCCCTTAAAGTGGCCATTTCCTGAAAAGTATTGGATATGGATTAGGAGAGAAACATATGGAGTTAAACTCTATAGCACGACTTAAGAGTAATGAAAGAAGTGGAGTTTCCTTAATTTCTTATAGCCTCTCATTCATAAATGTGGCGTGTTTCACACTCATGAACAAGACTCTACTTGACGTAACTTATGGGACATCCTAGAACCTTTTTAAGCCTTGTGCTATGAATACCAACTTTTTCATGACTCAAAATGCACCTTAGACGTGGCATGTCGTATATGACCCCGAGAGGCCCTACACAAGCCACTTTATATACATCATACAAGATGATAAATTTAAAAGAGTTCAAAAGATAGCATTTCATATAAAAGAGTTTTTGAATCAAGGCATATGTTTAGCATTTTTCTCAACAAGACGTCTAATACATCATAAGAAGAATGATTGATAAGCGAATCATAAATCACATACAAAGTATTAAACTGAAATGACATAAAGTGATAAAAGTGAAATCGTCCTTGAAGTATGAGGACTCGCAAGTCTTCATAGTTCAATATGGGATCACTATCCACGAGTACATGGAATAAAAGCGTTTGACCATAGATTAGTTAAATAATGTTGGTAAAAGTATGTGTTAGTACATAAAATGTACCAAGTATGATAGCAATGCATAAGATTTATGAAATCATGCTAAGACGGACTTTCCATGACATGCAAATGACCAAGCTAAATCATAAGATAAAAAGGGTTAGAAAACATATATCATAATCATGGTCAGTGCAAGCTAAACATCTTTAAACCACTTGTGAGATACTTTTAGAAGTAACCTTAGTTCATTATTGTGGGAGATTTACCTTTAACCGGCATATAGACCATGTGAGCTATAACATAAAATCTAGTGTCAGGCACACACGGAAAAGAGGTATCGTACTTGGCATGGTAAGGACCATGAAATTCTAACTTACATGGATTCATTAGCTAATGTCTCTCTAGACAACCTATGTTGGAACATAGTTATGGGACGTGGGTAATAGTCATGTGTCCACTTGGTTCTAAGCATAAATACCATAGAATAGTCATTGATCTTAACTTATCTTATCATCCTTCATCCCTCATCTCCCACTTCCACATATTTTCTCTCAACTTCCGCTACCCCTCATATTGGTATCAGAGCTAGATAAAGAAAAAATATAAATGGAGAAATCTATTAATACCCAGGAAACTATGAAGGACTCAGTTCCAGAAAATCTACAAACTCAGGTATTATCATATTTCCATATGAACAACTAAACTTTATTATTCCTGATAATCTCTTGATTATTATTTGATTATTATCATGTTATAGTATTGTTATACTAAATAGATTCGAAGTAGTTTGCTATGAACGAAGGTAGGCTGAGAATAGGTAAGCCCAGACTATGCCATCCGAAACCGGAAACCCAGTTAGGCAAAAGAGAAGCCGTTTGAGGGGAAGTACGAACTTGTTGAAAGCTATTTGTTAGGATTGAAGCTGAAAATCATAGTAGTGACCAAAAGAATTTATTTAGGATAACTTTAATATAATCTGATAATTGATAATAACAAACAAGAAGGTTAGAAGGAATAAAACTTGTTTAGAAATCATGAAAATTATGAACACATACTTACTAGATGAAGATTATAATTATAAAATACTTATTTTATATATTCTTAAAACACTTAATATCGACATAAAAAAAAAAAAATTTATGACCTTTTAATCATTGAAGAAATGACAGAACTAGACCAGATAATGGAATTAATAGAACAGAATTGGCATGAACTAACTATCCAAAATATAGATGAATTATATGACTTATATTCAGATTAATGATAAACTATGAATATCTGACATATTGGCTACAAACTATAGAAGATTTAGAACTATTAAATAAACTTTTAATAAATAATATTATAACATACCAAATAACCCAAGATATGGAGTACTTAAAATATATTTGAAATATAAAAGAAATACAAAATCTTATGATAAAGAAACAAGAATATTATGAAAAAATGTTTTTATAATGGATGAAACTTATAGAGAACAATTATTAGAAAAAATTAATGAAATAAAACAAGAATTAAGATTTAGACAAAATAGACTAGAAGATAATATATGGGCAGGAGTATGCCAAAAATCTATAAAAACACAAAGAAAAACGATATTCTTATTAGATCTACAATTACAACACTTAGAATATAAATATCAACATAACTTATAATGAATAAAGAAGAATATGCTGTAGAAGAAAAAATATATAAAAGTCAAGATGGACTAGAAATAAAAATAATACATTCAAACTTAGAAAGAAGATATAAAAAAATAGGAACCCAATTATATCTAATGCCAGATAAAGAATCAGCAAAATTAGAAGATAGTCTAACAACTATGGTAAGATTAAATAAGGAAAATGAAGAAATTGATAGAAAAAAGGAAATCGAAAAAATTAGAGAACAAGCTAAAAAAGAAATTAAACAAGTGGAAGAAGTAAAAGATACTAGAATTCAAGAATTACAAAAAGAATTAGAAAGACTTAAACAACTATATGAAGAAAAATTAAAAGCAAAAGAAGAGTACAAGAAAAGAAATGAAGAATTAAAGTTAAATCAAGAAATAGAAAAAATGAAAACAATGTTAGAAGAAACAGAAGAATTACCTGAATTAAAAATAGATGAAATAAATGAAATAAATGAAGAAGAAAATGATAATATTTCAGAAAATAATTATGAATCATATTCAGAAACATATACTGACCTTATAGAAAAAGATAAAAATATAGAAATAAATGTAGGAAATTTAGATGAAAACCTAGTACTTCAAATCCTAAAACAAGAATGGATATAACCCCTACATATTATACTTATGAAAAAGAAGCTTTATGGGATAAAAGATTAAATAAAAATTGGATACCTAGACAAACTACAGATCAAAATAATTTCTTAGATTTAGACTGTGTAGCAGATACAAATAAAACAATTCAATTATGGATAGGCTATATATCAAAACAATTAATAGATAACAAGATATCAATAATAGATGCCCCAGGATACATAGAAAGAACACTTATAGGAACAAAGAAAAATATGGTTACAAAATTTAACACCAACAAGTTTAACAACCCTAAGAAATAATACAAAATCTAATAACTAAACAAAGAACATCAAAGAATAGACATATTAAATAAATATGAAATATCAATTAGAAATGAATTTGGAAGTATGACAATGTAAATAGAAGAACAACAAAAGATAAAATAATAAATGAAATTTAATGAATAAATTAGCAATATGTAAAATGAGTTACATAGATGAATATACATGTGCATTTAGAGAATATTACTATAAAGGAATATATACAAATGATGAAAGTAAAGAAATAAGAAAATCATATTACACAAAACTACCAGAACCATTTAGTTCAAAAATAATAAAAGATTGGGAAGAATCAAATACGAGATACACTAGGAGCTAGAATAAAATTCTTACAACAATGGTTTATGAAACTATGTGAAAAACATAAAGAAGAATTAAAACTAGAAAAAATATTAGTAAAAAACCTAGTATATTGTACAAGTAAATTAGCACCCCAATTTGGATGTAAAAATCCATATAAAAAGAAAAGGATAAAAAAGTATAAACGCTTTAAAACAAGATATAAAGACAAAATTCCAAGAAAAAGATATTATATAAAAGATTATAAACAAAAAAGACCACATAGAGTTAAGAAAAATATAACAGAATGTAAATGTTATAATTGTGGAAAACTAGGACATTTAGCTAGAAACTGTAAATTGCCAAAAGATTTAAAGAAAAAACAAATAACAGAAGTAATAATAGAAAAAGACAAATATAAACAGATAGAATATTTGGATTATGAATTAGAAAATGAAGATAGCATATACGAAATAACAGACATCGAAGAGATAGAGTCATTTTCTGATTATTATGACTGAAAGCGATATAAAAATAATAAGTAAGGAAGAATATCAAGATAATGAATATAGTAATGTAAAATAATATTTGACAATAATATGTTTGAACAAATAAAAGGAAAAGAATTAGACTTAAGCATAGATAAAATACTAGAAGTACCTAGATTAAAAAACTTATTCAAATTACAACACGATGAATATTATGTAGTAAGCCAAAAAGAACATGTAATAGATTGTAAATATATTAAAGGTAAAGCTAAAATACCTATCATAAATAAGAAAATAATTAATAAAGAAATCCAAGATTTAAAATCAAAAAATCCAATAAAATATGTACATTTAGGAGCAACAGAAATATTGATAAAAGCATGTTTTAGAGAAGGAATAGATACACCTATAGAACTATATTTAGCAGATGATAGAATAATTCAACCTATAGAAAAAAGTATTATAAGTGCAGTTAGAGGAAACTTAATATACCAAAAATTTAAATTTATTATAAGTGCAAACTATTCAGTAGCAATAGAAGACAAAAACATAGATAAATCACTAGTATTATATTGGAAAATGTCAGGCATTGAATTAGCACCAGGAAGTAAGATATTTACAGCAAGATGTAAAAATTTATATGTATTAACTACAAAACATAAAATAACAGCAAAAAATAAGATTCAAAAAATCAAAATAGAAAATCCATTTGATAAAATAATTACAGTAATAGATAATAAAGTTATAAAGAAATAGATATTGAAGAAGATTTAGAGATAGTAAAAGAAAGATTAAGTACATCCAAAAGATTAAGTTACGATACACCTTCATCATCAAGAACTAGTACATCTAGAAGATTAGATTACGACTTATTAGAACAAAACAAAAATGAAATACAACCATATCAATATTATATCACAGGAATATTAGACCAAAGAAAATATTTAATAACCATAAATACAGGACAAATAGAAAACCAAATTATAAGAGAACTAGTCAAAGAACATGAAATTCTAACTTACATGGATTCATTAGCTAATGTCTCTCTAGACAACCTATGTTGGAACATAGTTATGGGACGTGGGTAATAGTCATGTGTCCACTTGGTTCTAAGCATAAATACCATAGAATAGTCATTGATCTTAACTTATCTTATCATTATGAGACACGGGTAATTGCCGCTTGTCTTATTATTATGGGACATGGGTAATCACCGTTTGTCTTATAATAAGAATAGCTCATTAACTTGAATCATCTTAAGTGAGAAAATCTTTCAACCTTATGAATACTTTATGTGAGAAAATTCTTTCACAATCGTGTTGTGAGTAGTATTTGAGAAAAACTTTCACATTAACATCAACACATTGATGCTTTACTCTCAAAGCAACCATAAATAATTTACTTCATTTTCATAAAAAAATAAGCATATCTTCATAAAATCATCCTCCATAATTCAAAAGCTTCATCATATGAGCAAATCTAGAAATCATAAATCATGCATGGGTTCATGTGAGTTAATCTTAAAAACATGCAATTATCTCAATTCATGCATAAAAAGACATAAAACAATCAATTTGTACATCATTGAAAAGAACCCTCAGATTGAATAAAATCCTAACTTCAATTGGAGATTCTAACTTGTAAAATTGGAGAATTTAGGAACCCTATGGAGGAAAGGACTTCGTAGGTGAATACTATCATACCTTGGAGTTCCAATCCAAAAATCTAATAATAGATTGTGAATAAGGAGACTTGATATTGGATCCACTTTAGCTCAGAACCATGGTTCTTACCTTGGAAAATAAGGAAATCCCTTTTCGGAGTGTAATAGACACTAGATTCCATGTAATATCTCACATAGTGTATATCTGTTTTATGGTAAACTTCCGACAATAATGAACTAACGTTACTTCTAAAGTATCTTAAAAGTGTTTTAAATATATTTAGCTTGCATTGACCATGACTATGATTCATGTTTTCTAACCATTTGATCTTTTTCTCTAGATTGGTCATTGCATATCATGTAAAGTCTCTTTTATCATGATATCATAATTCTTATGCATTGCTATCATACTTAGTACATTTCATGTACTAATGCACACTTTTACCTACATTGTTTGACTAATGTAGGGTCTGACGCTCCTACCTCACACTCATGGCTAGTTGATATTTTGGCGCATAGGAATTGATGAGTCCTCATGTTTTGAGGATCCAGATACTTTTATAGCTTTTATGTCATATCAGTTTTCAGATATTTGTATGTGGTGTATGGGTTACTTCCCAACCACTTCTTTTGATTAGTAGATGTCTTATTGTGACTTGTGGTAGACTTACATTTTTTTAAATATCTTTTATGATATAAGATCATTTCTTTGAAATATTTATTTCTATTATGTTGTATAATGTATGCTAACTGGCTTATGTATGTCCCATTGGGGTTCTATATGTCATGTTATGCCAAGGGTATACTTTGAATCGTGATAAACTTTTTATTGAGAGAACAAGGTTTAGAAAGGTCCTAGGATTTCTCATAAGCCATGTCTTGTAGAGTCTTATTTATATGTGTGAACCGCACCACATTGATGAATAGCACGCTTTAAAATGTTTAGAAAACTCAACTTTTTTCATCATTCTCTACTCGTCCAATAGAGTGTAACTATATATATCTCTCTCCTAATCCTTATCTGATTCTTTTTAGGATATGGCCCTTCGAAGAGCGTATGTTAGAAGGAATGTGGGTGAGAATGTAGAACAAGTAACTCCTCAAGCTCTTGAAGAAGCTCCAATACCGGGGTTGTGGTCCCCGTGAACCTAAATTTGATTACAATAGAAATAAGACTGGTAGACTTCCCTAGAATGAGTCCTCCGGACTTTTATGGCTTCAAAGTTAAGGAAGATTCTCAAGAGTTCATTGATGAGGTCTAAAAGGTTTTGATGATGTTACGCGCCCTAAAATTAGTAGGTGTCAGTAGAGCCTTACGTGAGGGTTTTTAAGTTTGAGGTGTGAGTTAAGGTTGCAAAATGGTTCCTCGAGCTCAGTAGAGGTGTTTAGGAGTTAGACGTGAAGAAACAACCCCCCCCCCCAAGGTCCAACCAAGGGTCCTTGAGGAGGACCCTAAAGTCTAGACCCCAATGCTGCCAAGTTCAAAAAAATCTGCCCAAAAATGTATGACGCACGGAGGGGACCTATGCCCCGTAGGGTGGTCCACACTCCTTGGGAGTGGATCGTGGGTCATAGGGGAAACTTACGAGCTACAGGTTCAACATACACCCCAGCAGTACGGGACGTGAGCTAACCTACGCCTCGTAGGTGGTTGCCGTAGGACACCCCTGCAAGTTGTCCAAATCTGTTAAGTTTAGGGGTCTTTAGGTACATTCCTATTTTATTTATATTAATGTGGAGTTGTTTTAATTAATTTTATTAGACTTATACAAGGTATTTTAAATAATTAACTAACCTATTTACTTCATAATCCCTAAGACTCTAAATCATAACTAACTTTACCCCCAAAAATCCTCTCACTAAGAACCTCCATTGTAGAGCAAGGGATCAAGGTCTAGCACTCAAGAACTCACTTTTTTCAATCAAATTTATGAAGATTCTTCTAATGAGGTATGGTAGATGCTAGATGTGTTGAGTAATTTGGTCTTTTGTCCTTGATGGGACAATATACGATATTATATATGCTTAGTGAAACTGTGTTCATGATGTAACACAATCTTTTGAGAAAGTAAAGGGATCATGACTTTGTTGTAATTGTGGTGTAGTTGAAAGTCTATTCTCACTCACACACACTTAGACATGATGATTCCATGATTATAATGATATTAATGTGTTGTTTGAAAGTTCTTTCTCATAAACACATAATGAGTATAATGTGAAAGTTTTCCTCACATATTGAAGATTCTAGGTTGAAAGTTAGTTCTGACCTAATTGAATCTATCATGAAGATCTTAGGTTGAAAGTCCATTCTTACCTAATGATTCTATGAGATATCCTAATGAATTGTGTTAGATGGAGAGTAAGATACTCCTTCATGCTTGTAAATTCAATTCAAGACTAACTATGTATTCGTGGGAAGTTATGCCTAGCACCGAGTGAATATTGAATATGAGATGGAAATACCCCCGCTAAAAAGGACAGATTTCTATAATGTATCTCATGAGATGGAAGCTCCCCCGCTAGAAAAGGGTGGGTTTCTAGTAGCAATCTCCTTATTCCATATCTACATGTCCCCGTAGGTCATTTAGCCATTTGGATTCATTTCCAAGCTAATACATTTTAGTTCTACCTTAGGCAAGTAGGACACCTCTTTTCGGTGTGGGTCATGACACCGGATTCCATGTAACCTCACATGGTCTATGTCGGTTAACGCCAATTCCCACAAGGTCAAGTCTAGGATGTGCTATGGTTACACAAGAGGTTCTAGGAAGTGTGGGTGGTAGTATAGGATGTTATCCATATATTCCACAAGTAGGCTTTCAGAGTAGTTATGGTAGGTTCCTATTTGTCAAGATGACTCATATAATGAATGTGCTTGTGTTTAAGTGGTAATTGCATTTAATGTGAAGGTTACTTGTAATGTTGCATGTTAACTTGGATTGTTTCCATGAGTTTCTATTATTGATGTGATTGACTAAAAGTGAATGTTACCTAGTCTGTGAGAGATAGGCTAAGGATGAGTTTAAAAGACGCTAAACATGAATGAGGATCTAAAGTGACTTGCCTAGTGTAGGTGGGATTATGGGGTCTTACCTGTGCCTTGCACAACCATGCCTTGAGGTGGTTCATGAAGTGTTACTCACATGATATGTTAACACTAGATGTCATTGACTATGTATATGTTCCTAATGATATTCCTTATGTTCACTAGTTGTGATTGATGTCTACCATGCTATGGCTTATATTACTCCATGATGTCTTTTATGCTTATGATTTGGTTTTCACACTATTTTCCAAATGATGGTTTTAAACTAGCAAAGTGCATGCATTTAACAAAAATGTCCCTTTTAGCATTATTACAAAGGTTTTTCATGCATGGCTATCATACTTAGTACTTAATTGTGCTAACCAATATTTCTTCTAAACATTTAAAAGTGTAGGGTTTGGAGACTTGAGTACTATTTGTGGAAGATAGGTTTCTACGGAGCATGGAGTTGAAGACATGGTGAATCCTCATAGCTTCGAGGACAAACCCCTTTAATACCTTTATGTCATTGGTGTTACTTTTAGAGTTTTTGTATGGGCCATGTCCCAAAGTGTTGTTCAAATGTTGTAGATGGTTTGAAACATAGTGTCGAAAACTTCCACCTATTTTTACAAAAGACTTTGATTGTAAAGAAAAGTTTTAAATTTTCGTAGAATTTCCTATGTTCTTATGTTATGATATGCTAAGAGGCTTGTACTAGGCTCTTCGGAGTTTAGTACGCTGTGTTACATCTAGGGGGTACCCTCGGGACGTAAAAACTTGATATTAGAGCGTAAGGTTTTTCATATGGCTTTAGGATGTCTCAAAACCACATGTGGTAGAGTTTTGTCCATAGTGTGAAGTGCGCCACATTTATGAATAGGAGGCTATTGGATGCTAGGAAAATCTCATTTCTTCATTCTCTAGGCTGTGCCATAAGCTTAACTTTATAAGGTCTTTCTCCTATTCCTTATCCGATGGTCTTTAGGATATGACCACTTGAAGGGTTCATGCTACAAGGATCGAGGGAGAAAAAGTTAGTAGTGATGCCAATTATGGCTATATGACTAGATGAGTGTTGATATGATAGGTTTAGATGGAATTCTTTAGTATGAATCGGTTGCATTATGGTTACGTGTGTCTGTTGGTAGAACCTGACATAGTCATAATGGATTTTGTAGTATGTTGGAAGAGTTGATGAATAGTGGTGTTTAAGTGATGCCTAGAAATGTTGAGTGAGTAGACTCTTTTAAGGGAGGGTAAAAGTGTAATTCTCAATAGTTTAGAATTACCTAGTGTGAGGGATGTGAAAATTGAGTGATAACTTGACCTAACCTTAGAGTTGAAAGAGATGAGGCTTAGAAGAGTCCGTATAGGCTTACTCCCAAGGGGGAGATAATCTGCTTAAATAGCAAGGCCGTTGGGTGTTTTGATGTTCATGATTAGGTTTGGCTTGATATTCCCACCTTGAGAGGTGTAGTAAGCTTGAGAAGTTTAGTCCAAGTTTTTGTAGGCTCATATGAGGTCTTGAGTAGTGATTTGTAAGGGTGCTTGTGAACTAGAGTGCCTAAATGAGCAAATCTTTAATTTAGAAGTTTCGGTAGAGGTCTTAGACCGACAAGTTAAGAAATAGAAGAGTGAGAAAAAGTTGATTCCATGAAGGTATGAAGAAGTGGTCTTTGTGTGAAGGTTGTAGGTGAGGGTGCTACTTGTGAGGCCAAGGGCCAAAGAGATGTCCCGATATCCTTATATTTCCTTCTATTCCTCATTTAGCTTGAGAGGTTAAGTTTTCCCTTGACTTGTTTCATATTTATGAAATCTTGGATGTGGTATGTGTTCCATAATTTCCTTGTGTTGGAAGTCATGTGTGAATTATATGCTTTTCATGGTTTACTTAAATGATGCATGTTCTTGATGAAAAGTTATGTTTATTGAGAAAATGAGTTCTCATGATTTATGTTCCTCATATTGTTGTGCATTTGGTATGAGTTGCCTATTTGACTTCATGGGATGTGTTAATGAATATGCTTTAGTATGCTTTTGAGAAAAATGCATATTGGCTCCATGATGTTGTGTTGAGCATTATTTTAGATGGAGAAGTTAGTTCCTCCTATGAAAATGAGAATTATTGAGTTTAATGCATATTTGGTTGTTAGGAGTAGTTCCTACTCCCTTGTGTTGCCTTGATGCTGTTTTGAGAGGGGATTGATGTTCTTTTCTTTAAATGATGCATTGTTTTGATGTTTCATGCATGATAGGCTGCTAGTGCTGAATCTTTAATTCCTAGAAGTGTTTAGAAGTGTCATTCGAGGACGAATGTCCCCAAGAGGGAGATATTGTTACGCCCCCTAAAATTAGTAGGTGTCACTAGAGCCTTACGTGAGGGTTTTTGAGTTAGAGGGGTGTGTTAAGGTTGTAAAATGGTTCCCCGAGCCTTGGTTGAGGTGTTTAGGGGCTAAATGTCAAGTTACGACCCCCCAAGGACCAACCAAGGGTCCTTGAGGAGGACCCTAAAGTCTAGACCCCAAGGCTGCCAAGTTCAAAACAATCTGCCCAAAAATGTGTGACCCACGGAGAGGACCTACGCCCCGTAGGGTGGTCCATGCACTGTGGGAGTGGATCGTGGGTCAAGGGGGAAACTTAGGAGCTGCAGGTTCAACCTACGCCCCACAAAATCGGGACGTGAGCTGACCTACGCCCCGTAGGTGGTGGCCATAGGTCACCCCTGCAAGCTGTCCAAATATGTTAAGTTTAGGTGTCTTTAGGTAAATTCCTATTTTAATTATATTAATGTGGAGTCATTTTAATTCATTTTATTAGATTTATATAAGGTGTTTTAAAGCATTAACTAACCTCTTTACTTCATAATCCCTAAGACTCCAAATCATAACTAACTTTACCCCCAAATATCCTCTTACTAAGAACCTCCATTGGAGATCAAGAGATCAAGGTTTAGGGCTCAAGAACTCACCTTTTTCAATCAAATTCATGAAGATTCTTCTAATGAGGTATGGTAGTGTTGATTCACGGTTAACTTTTCATCCATGAAGTCCTTTAATTTTCAATTCTAAAGCTAGAAAGTTCTCCAAAACTAGGGCTTTTTACTCCAAGTCATGGATTCTTCTCAAAACGTTTTCAAATGATTCAATTGGTTTATATTATGGTGTAATTACTGATTTATGATGTTTTTATGATAAATTATTCAATAAATCCATGAATTTGCTAACTTCTCAAATTGGATCTTAAAGTTTGGGTGTTGAACTATTTTAGTAGAATGTTGTAGAATTATGAATATAATGTATTGATTACTTGAATTAGGTATTTATTAGGGGATTTCTATCGTTGTGATGTTGACTTTCCCCGAAGAACTTGTGAACACCCATGTCCCCAAATTGTGACTTTGTGTTGAGGGTGATTTGTAGTAAGATGAATGTTGTTGGATTATATTGTATTAGTTGAGTTAATCGAATCATGTTGTTTTCCATGTTAATTGTAGTAATCCTAAATGAGATGGATTGATTGTGATCCTTGATCCAAGAGGGGTAAGACATGAGACTTATGCCAAAGTGTGGCTTTATGTGTATATTTTATGAACATGATCATACTCTAAGTTGTTGTGTATTGAATTGTCTATGGTGTTATTGTAGAAAGACTCCACCAACATGACCTATATTATGAGTGTTTGAGATTATGCATTCAATGACTAGATTACTTGAACTAAGACTGTCCATGTCTAATATAATGAATGCTAGATGTGTTAAGTAAATTTGGTCTTTGGTCCTTGATGGGACAATATATGATATTATACATGGTTAGTAAAAGTGCGTTGATGATGTAAGGCTATGTTTTGAGAAAGTAAAGGGATCATGACTTTGCTGTAATTGTGGTGTAGTTGAAAGTCTACTCTCACTCACACACACTTAGACGTGATGATTCCATGATTATGATGATATTATTGTGTTGTTTGAAAATTCTTTCTCAAAATCACATAATGAGTACAATGTGAAAGTTTTCCTCACATATTGAAGAATCTAGGTGGAAAGTTAGTTCTCACCTAATTGAATCTATCATGAAGATCTTAGGTTGAAAGTCCATTCTTACCTAATGATTCTATGAGTTATCCAAATGAATTGTGTTGGATGGAGGGTAAGATACTCCTTCATGCTTGTAAATTCAATTCAACACTAATCATGTATTTGTGGGAAGTTATTCGTAGCACCGAGTGAATATTGACTATGAGAAGGAAATACCCCCTCTAGAAAGGATGGATGTCTATAATGTATCTCATCAGATGGAAGCTCCCCCACTATAAAAGGGTGGGTTTCTAGTACCAATCTTCTTATCCCATAACTACGTGCCCCTGTAGGTCATTAGCCATTTGGATTCATTTCCAAGCTAATACATTTTAGTTCTACCTTAGGCAAGTAGGACACCTCTTTTCGGTGTGGGGCATGACACCGGATTCCATGAAAGCTCATATGGTCTATGTCAGTTAAGGCTAATTCCCACAAGGTCAAGTCTAGGATGTGCTATGGTTACTCAAGAGGTTCTATGAAGTGTGGGTGGTAGTATGGGATGTCATCCATGCATTGCACAAGTAGGCTTTGAGAGTAGTTATGCTAGGTTCCTTTGTGTCAAGATGACTCATGTAATGAATGTGGTTGTGTTTAAGTGGTAATTGCATTTGATGTCAAGGTTACTTGTAATGTTGCATGTTAACTTGGATTGTTGCCATGAGTTGCTATTGTTGATGTGGTTTACTAAAAGTTAATGTTACCTAGTCTATGAGGGATAGGTTAAGGATGAGATTAAAAGAGGGTAAACATGAATGAGGATCTAAAGTGACTTTTCTAGTGTAGGTGGGATTATGGGGTCTTACCTATACCTTGCACAAGCTTTCCTTGAGGTGGCTCATGAAGTGTTGCTCACATGATATGTTAACACTAGATGTCATTTACTATGTATATGTTCCTAATGATAATCCTTATGTCCACTAGTTGTGATTGATGTCTACCATGTTATGTCCTATGTTACTTCTTGATGTCTTTTATGCTTATGATTGGGTTTTCACACTATTTTCCAAATGATGATTTTAAACTAGCAAAGTGCATGCATTTAACAAAATGTCCCTTTTAGCTTGATTTCAAAGGTTTTTCATGCATGTCTATCATACTTAGTATTTAATTGTGCTAACCCATATTTCTTCTTAACTTTTACAAAGTATAGGGTTTGGAGACTTGAGTACTATTTGTGGAAGATAGGTTTCTAAGGAGCATGGAGTTGAAGACTTGGTGAATCCTCATACTTTCGAGGACAAACCCCTTTATTACCTTTATGTCATTTGTGTTACTTTTAGAGATTTTGTATGGGTCCTGTCCCAAAGTGTTGTTCAAATGTTTTAGATGGTTTGAGATATAATGTCAGAGGCTTCCACCTATTTTTATAAAAGACTTCGATTGTAAAGAAAAGTTTTAAATTTTCGTAGAATTTCATATGTTCTTATGTTATGATATGCTAAGAGGCTTGTACAAGGCTCTTTGGAGTTTAGTACACCGTGTTACATCTAGGGGGTACCCTTGGGTCATAACAGATGATCATGGGAGTGATATAAGTGGAATAGATAGAATTGGCCGCTTATCAACTTAAGGGTGTTGCTCAAGTTTAATTCAACCAATTGAAGGAAGAGATGGCGGTTGATGCAGGTCCTCTTGACTGTGAAAAGTTCATAGTCACTTTCCTTGATTGGTTCTTTCCCCTTAAGATAAAGGAGGCCAAAGTTCTTGAGTTCATTAACCTTCGTCAAAGAAAGATTAGTGTGAAAGAGTATGCTTTGAAACTCACACAATTGTCTAAGTATGTTCCTTCTATGGTTTCCAACTCTATGGCAATGATAAGTAAGTTTATTTTGGGTGTGTCCAAAATAGTGGTTAAGGAATGTCATACCGCCATGCTCTCTCAGTAAATGGATGTCTCTCGTTTAATGATACATGATCAAAAAATAAAAGAGGATAAGCTTAAGGAAAGATCTACAAGGGAAAAAAGGGCAAATACCAGTGATGGTGACTTTTCAAATTCAAGGTCTGATGGACATGGTCGTTTTAGGTTCCAACAAAGGTTCTCCAATCAAGGTTCCACTAATGCTCCAATTGCAAAGTTCAAAAAAGATAAGGTGTCTAACCAGAATCCTCAAGAAGGTAATAGTGGTGGATCTTCTTTTATCTACTTGTAATAGGTATAGAAGAAAGCACGATGTTAAATGTCTTGTCACTTCTTATGCATCTTTTGATTGTGGAAACACGTATTAGAATATAAGATATTCTCCCCTGGTTGTTAAGAATGAAGGAGACAAACATCGATGGCCTCAACCTTACCCTTCATAAGCTTCTAATGGGTGTCAGAAATGTAATAGGCTTTATGCTCTCCAAACTCGTCATGATCAAGAGGCTTCTCTCGATGTGGTTATCGTTTGTTGAAAGTCTTTCATCTTTATGTTTATTCTATGCTTGATCTCTGTGCTACCTTGTATTTTTTACAGCCTATGTTTATATGAGGTTTGATGTTTCTCTAGATGTTTTATTAGACTTTTTTTTGTCTTTAATACAATTGGTGAATCTATTGTGGCTAAGAGAGTATATAGAAATCGTCTCATCTCCTTACGATAGAATCACTCATGTTGATCTATTAGAGCTTGATATGTTAGACTTTGATGTTATTCTGGATATGCATTGGATTAATTCTTGTTATGATTATGCCGATTCTAGAATCCAATTGTTTAAGTTTCAGTTTACAAATGAACCCATCCTATAGTGGCAAGTAGGAAATTCTATGCCTAAGGTTTAGTTTGTTTCTTGTCTTAAAGATAGAAAAATGATTTCTAAGGTTGCACATATCATCTTGTTTATGTTAGGGATACTATTCTGAAACCCCTATTCTTGAGTTGGTCCCCATTGTAATTGAGTTTCTAGAAATGTTCCTAGATGATCTACCTAATATTTCTCCCGAAAGAGAAATAGAATTTGGTATTGACTTCCTCCCAAGTATGCAGCCTATTTCTATTTTTTATACCATATGGGCCTGGCAGAACTTAATAAATTGATGGAATAATTCAAAGATTTGTTGGATAAGGGTTTTATCCAATTGAGGATCTCTTCATGGGGTGCACTAGTTTTGTTTGTTCATAAGAAAGATGGTTCACTTTGCATGTGTATTGACTACACTATCAATTGAACAAAGTCACCATGAAGAATAAGTACCATCTTCCATGAATTGATGATTTGTTTAACCAACTCAAAGAAGCAAGTTACTTCTCTAAGATTGACCTTGGATAAGGTTAACATATATTGAGGGTGAAGGAAGATGACATTCTGAAGATGGTTTTTGAACTTTTTGTGGTCATTATGAATATTTGGTAATGTCACTTGGTTTGACTAATGCTTCGTCCGCATTCATCGATTTCATGAATAAAGTGTTTAGACAATATCTTGGTATGTTTATGATTGTGTTTATTTATAAAAAATTTATTTATTCACAATGTGAGGATGAGCATGCCAATCATTTGAGGATTGTGTTCGAAGTCCTAAAGGACAAACAACTATTTGAAAAGTTTAGTCAATGCGATTTTTAGATGAGATCTGTAGCTTTTCTTGGTCACGTTGTTTCCAATAAGGGCATTGAGGTAGATCCTAAGAAGATGAAAGCGGTTAAGATTTGGTCTAGACCACTATTCCCTTTGGATATTAAAAGTTTCTTGGGTTAGGTTGGTTACGATAGAAGGTTTGTGGATGGTTTTACTTTGATTGCATCTCAATTTGATGCATTGAACCAAAATAAAGTTAAGTTCTATTGGTCGTAAGCGTGTGAGAAGAGTTTTTAAGTAGTGCTTGATAGACTTACCTCCGCTCCGGTGTTGACTTCACTGGAAGGCTGTGATGGGTTTGTTGTTTATTATGATTCTTCAAGGATTGGATTAGGATGTGTTCTTACATAAAATGGGAATGTTAGTGTTTACTCTTCAAGGCAACTTAAGATTCATGTAAAGAACTATCCTACCCATGATTTGGAACTAGAAGTTGTTGTGTTAGCCTTAAAGATTTATAGGAATTACTTGTATGGTGAACATGTCGATGTCTTTACTGACCACAAGAGTTTGCAATATATGTTCAATCAAAGGGATCTAAATCTTCATCAACATAGATGGCTAGAACTCATGAAGTACTATGATATGAGCGTCTTTTATAACCCAACAAAAGCTAATGTCATAGCCGATGCCTTTAGTCAGTTGTCCATGAATATTTCATATGTCCAGGATGGTAAGAAACAATTGGTTCATGATGTTCATAGACTATCTCAATTAGGTGTTCGGTTAGTTAATTCAAGTGAGGGCTGTGTTGTTGCTCATATTGGTTCCAAATCAACTTATGTGTTGGATGTAAAATCCAACCAAGGTCTTCATCCATTTTTGGTTTATTTAAATGAAGTGGTTCTTAAGAAGTCTATTGAGTCTTTATCCCAGCTGGTGTGCTTCGATATCAAGGTCGTTTATTTGTTCCCAATGTTCATGACTTTAGAGAGAAAATCTTATTAGAAGCCCATAATTCTTGATATTCCATTCACTTAGGAGCCACTAAGATGTATCGTAACTTGCAAGAGGTCGATTTTTGTAATGAGGTAAAGAAGTATATTACAAAATTCGTAGCTAAGTTTCCTAATTGTCAACAAGTAAAAGTTGAACATCAAAATTCAGGAGGTTTTTCCCAAGTTATTAGCATTCCTACATAGAAATAGGGGGATGTTAATGGGGGCTTTATTGTGGGTTTACCCCGTATAGAGTGACAACATGACTCAATTAGGGTTATAGTAGACCGTATGACAAAGTCAGCTCATGTTATTCCATCAAGGTTTCTTATTCGGCAAATGATTATGCTAAGTTATATCTAAGGGACATGGTTAGGATGCATCGAGTGCCCCTATCCTTTTTCTCTAAGTGTGGTACCCAATTTACTTCTCAGTTTTGGAATTATATCAAATAAGGAATTGGTACTCATGTTAAGATTAGTATGTCCTTTCATCCTCAAATAGATAGGAATGGGGAGCACACCATTCAGAATTTGGAAGATATGTTAAAATCTTATGTTATTGATTTTAAGGGTAATTGGGATGATCATTTGCCTCTGAATGGGTTTGCATATGATAATAGCTATCATTCAAGTATTGGTATGGCTCCTTTTGAGGCTCTTTATAATAGGAAGTGTAGATCTCATAGAGGCTTGTTTGAAGTTTGTGAGGTTGCTTTGATAGGTCCCAAAATAGTACATGAGTTAATGGAGAAAATTCGACTAATAAGAGAAAGGTTTAAAACGTCTAAAAGTCGGTAAAAGTCCTATGCCGACTTTAGAAGAAGACGTCTTTAGTTTGATGTTGATGATTGGTTTTACTTAAAAATTTCACCTATGAACGGTGTAATGAAGGTTTGAAAGAAAGGGAAGCTTAGTCCCCAATATGTAGGCCTATATCATATTTTGAGGCGTATTGACGAAGCTTCTTATGATTTTGATTTGCCTAATGAAATAGCATCAATACATTTGGGTTTCTATGTGTCTTTATTTAAGAACTGTATTGGAGATCTGACATCTATTGTATTATTAGACAATCTTGGTACAAAGGAAAGTCTTTCTTATGAAGAGGTTCCGATTAAGATTTTAGATCGGAAACTTTAGAAGTTGGGGAATAAGGAGGTTGCATTTGTAAAAGTAATGTGGAGGAATCAAATGGTTGAGGGTGCTATATGGGAGACCGAGGCTGATATGATGTCCCGATACCCTTATCTCATTCCCTCCATTCCTACTCTAGCTTAAGGTATTTAGCACCTCATGGTTCATCCTTTTGTTTCATGTGTCTTAGTCGATCTAATGTTTCCTCATGCATGCATGCTCATGAAAAATCTAATTATTGAAGATATAGTTTAACCTTGATTGATTGCTTCATGATTATGTGCAATTTTGTATGTTTTCATGTATGTCTTATGAAATGATGATTTTAGTATGTTTCATTTTGAAGTTGATGTTACTCTTTTGTTATGCGCATTTGGATGAAGTGCATTCATACTAGGTTGTTAGTTTCTCTCCTACTTTTTTCATGTTTACTTGATTTCCATTCATGGACGAATGTTCTCAATGGTTAGATATTTTAATACCTAAGACTTTTAAAAAGGTTAAAGTGAGCTAACGGGCATTTCAACAAGCCTCAAAGCTAGGGACCATTTACGAAACCCTAGACCAAGGTGTAAGATGAGTCACATGGGCTAGTTTATGGGCTGCAGATCCAAAATTGAGGGATGATAGTTGGATGGGATGGATGTATGGTATGGCTGAGTTGTTGTTGCGAATCGGTGTTCATCTACTCAAAAAGGAGGAGATTACTAAATTGGTGGAGCGTTACCCTCTAACAGATATCACAATGTATATGTGTCGTATGGGCCTGACATTTCAAAAGCTTATTGATGATGAAGATGCCACTGTTGATGAGGAGGATGAGAGGGAGGGTGATGGTAATTATAATAATTATGACACCTATCCTTGTGATGCTGATAAGCCCTTTATGGTTGTGGCTTTTGCCACAAATGTGGCAACTGCTGATTGCAATCACGGGGCCTAGAGGCCTAAAGGGAGTTTTTTTTTTCTCTATACTTATTTTTGATTTCTTGCACCGGAGACATTGCTTTTTCCAGGTATGGGGCAGGAGACAACTTCCTTGTGCATATTTTACTACTTTATTGAGTCTTTTTCTGTCTTAGGTTGGGTTCCTCGACTTTTGTTTTTGATTCCTCTATTAAGGATAGTCTCATTTAACTGATTCGGACTAGATTGGTTGAAGTTTCTTTGGTTTTTGTAGTGTGACTTAGTTTAGTCGTAGAAATGATTGTTTCCAACGATTGATGGATGATGACCATCTTAAGGGAAAATTAGTCATACATTAGTAGATTGTGAAACTGGACTTTTGGTATTTTGAAGTATTGCTAAAAATAGTTAGCTAGACTTCATGGGTAGTTCACATTTGAATATGCAACTATAATGGAATTAGTAGCCATGAGAAAAACATAGGCTCTTTGTTTGAACTTTAAATTGAGAAAGTTTTACTTAACTGTGCGAAAAACACTGAATGTGAGTTATATGAGCATGCTAAATTGTTTATGTCCTTTTTTGTATGTAATGATGCCATGTGTGGTGAGTGTTTGATTAGTTCTTACATAGAATGTCGTCTTGGACTTGCTCCGTGTCTTATTAACAGGTAACTTTAATGAAATATGAAATAGGATTAAGGTATTTCTTTAAATAACCAATTTAACTCTCCTTTGTTTCTCCAAAATAATTATTCTTAGTGAAGCCCTATTAAACTATTTAGCTTATATTTCTTTTATTAACCACATAATAATCCATATACCTTTTTGTTCATACCATTACTTTGGTTCATCCAAAATTTGGTCTGTAACACACTATGTCAATGAGCAAGGGTAATAAAATCTTAGAAGTGAAGTATAGTGAAATGTCTTATGTGATTAAATTAGAAAAAAATGTGGTGATATACCACCTCGAAATCAAGAAACCTAGAATAGAGAGTTAAGTGGGAGGTCACCAGCCCTCCACTGAGCAATGGCACCTTCATGGATCCCTTCACGAGCAGTGAAGGTTACCACAGCTCGTAGTGTTGCTCGTTAAGCCTTCTAATGGTTAACCAAGATAGGATCTCCTTCCATGAGCCGTTAGACACCTCTTGAAGGGCACCACAACTTGTGGTGGTGCCTGTAAAGGTATAGGCAGGCTCTTCTCACGATGAATCGGACGACTCGTTGAGAGCCAAACAGGTCGTGATGGTGGTCGTGTGTTAGGCTAAGGTAGCTTAGAGCCTTCGCAAGCTAGTGGTCAAGGACCACGGCTGCCACTACGGCCCGTGATGTCCTTGACGGTTCGTGTGGGCCTACATCAGGAGGTTCACATCAGCTATAAGTTAAACCCAGTTGGGTCTTTTCCTAGAACCCCTATATAAGCGATTTTAACCCCAAAACGTACCCATTGAAGTCATTATCTTAAGTATACACAAGAAGAACACATCATCTCTCCCAAAATATTTCTCTCTCTAGAAACTTGAAGAAGAAGGGTTCAACATAGGGTTTCAAGGAAAGTCTCCAATTTCACTATTAAAGGCAAGCTTTTGGCATTATGGTGTGATAGTTTTCATCCATGGATCCCTTCCATTCATGGAGTTCCAAAATTCTCCTATTTTGAAAGATAGAAATCCCTAAGTGAGTTAGTGTTTTCTTCTATGTTGTGTGTTCTCTTGTTAATTGATTTAATTGATGCATTGATGATCTTTTATGTATGAATTGAGTTAATCTCATGTTTTTGTGATGATTCCCCATAATCCCCATTTTTTCCAAGTTAAGATCATATAATGTGGGTTTTGGATTATGAAAGAAGATTATATGAAATTGAATTGATAGAATTACATGAATTTATGATTAATTTCTATGAACCCATGCCTAACCAATGTTTTCTAGATGTTGATTATTGAAAGTGGCTTTTTAATCTTGAAAGGTGAATTATAGGATTATGCATGTTCTTATGAAATTGATGTAAATGTTTTAAGGATGTTTTAATAGTGAAGTATCAATAATGTTGTTGTTGTTGTGGTGTTGAAAGGATTTCTCAGATACACATGAATGCATGACTGTGAAAGGATTTCTCACATAATAATGGTTCTTAGGTTTGAAAGGTCTTCTCACTTAAAATGAACCAATAAGTAAGAAACTACTACTCGTGTTCCTTTAAGAGATAAAATGAATATGAATGAGAACCATTCCGTGGAAGTTAAGCTTAGAACCGAGAGGACGACTGGTGATTACCCATGTTCTATAAACTATGTGCCAACATAAGATTGTCTATAAAGACATTTGCTAGTTGATCCAAAATTGCTAGAAGTTTATGGTCCTTACCATGGAAAGTAGGACAACTTATTTTCGGTGTGGGGTAGACACTAGATTTCATAATGATAGCTCTGATCGTCTTATATGTCTGTTAAGAATACTTCCTACAAATAGGTAAAGTTATAATGACCCAAGGTTACTTCAAGAAGTATCGTAAATATGTTATAAAATGATGTTCACTTGCATTTATCATGTTTTATGACTCATGTTTTCTAACTCTTATCTCATGTTTTAGCTTGATCGTTGCATGCTCATGAAAATGTCCTATTTTAGCATGATTTAAATGTTTATATCATGACTATCATACTTGGTACATATTTTGTACTAACGCATACTCTTTCCTACTTTTCCCCAAATGTAGGGTCCGACAGTTAGGGTTCTCAGTTTCATGGCTAAAGATTGATTTGAGAGATTTCAAGGTTTGGTGAGTCCTCATGCTTCAAAGATGGAGTTTCATTATTTTTTATTTTTGTATGGGCTAGGCCTAATTTCATTCTTATGTACTAGGCTAATGAGACAAGTGTTTAGACTTCCGCTATATTTATATAAAACTTTGGACTTGTAATGTTGTTCTTTATCTCTTATTCATTATATGCCTTATGTTTTGAATGCTAAGTTGATTTCATGGGGCCTCTCGGGGTTCTATACGTCATGTTACGCCTAGGGGTTACCTTGGGTCGTGACAAACTTGGTAATCAGAGCACAAGGTTTAGAAAGGTCGTAGGAAGTCTCATAAGCCACATTGAGTAGAGTCTTGTTCATGAGTGTGAAGTGCGCCACACTTATGAATGAGAGGCTACAAGATGTTAGGAAATGCCACTTATTGTATTACTCTAAAGTCGTGCAACAGAATTTAAATCTATAAGGTCTCTGTCTTAATCCTTATCCGATGCTCTATAGGATACGACTACTCGAAAAGCTTATTCTAGAAGGAATGTGAGGGAGAATGCTGAACAAGAAGCTCCTCCTCAAGCTCCGGTCCACCCTTTGGCCAAACAAGTGAATAATGCGGAGTTTAGGGCTGCTTTTCAAGTGTTGGACCAATCCATGACGGCTCAAGCCAATAGGGAGGTTGCGGTTCCCGTTAACCCAAATATGGGTATGGCAGAATCTAGAGTGAGGGACTTCGCAAGAATGAATCCTCTGGAGTTTCATGGTTCAAAGGTTGACGAAGATTCTCAAGAGTTCATTGATGAGGTCTACAAGGTGTTGATGATCATGGGAGTGACTCCGGTGGAAAACGCGGAGTTGGCGGCTTATAAACTTAAGGGTGTTTCTCAAATATGATACAACCAATGGAAAGAAGGGAGACCAGAGAGTGTGGGTCCTCTCGATTGGGAGAACTTTAAGGCTGATTTCCTAGATAGGTTCTTTCCCCTTGAGATGAAGGAGGCAAAGGTGCTTGGGTTTATCAACCTTTGTGAAGGAAGTTTTAGTGTGCAGGAATATGTTTTTAAGTTCACACAATTGTCTAAATATGCCCCTACAATGGTTGCCAATCCTAGAGAAAAGATGAGTAAGTTTGTTCCGAGTGTGTCCGAAATGGTGGTTAAAGAATGTCGTACCGCTGTGCTCATTAATAACCTAGACATTTCTCATCTCATTGTTCATGCTCAATAAATCAAACAGGAAAAACTTAAGGAAAATTTTAGGGAGACAAAGAGGGCTAAAACCAATGATTGTTATTTCTCTTATGCAAGGTCTGATGGACATGGTTGTTCTAGATTTTGACAAACGTTTTTCGGTCAAGGTTGCTCCAATGCTCCTTCTAGGTTCAACCAAGAGAGGGTGTCTAACCCTAATCCTCAAGGAGGAAATGGTAGCGGGTTGTCCTAGCGGTTTCCAATGCTTGTTTTGGTTGTGGTAAAATGGACCACAAGATAAGTGATTGTCCTTCAGTTGCTAAGAATGAAGGAGATAATCGTCGAAGGGCTGTGCCAAATCCTTTATCCGGTCCAAGTGATTCGAGTTCAAATACTCCCTAGAAAAACCAACTTTATGCACTTTAGACTCATGGTGAGCAGGAGGATACTCCCGATGTGGTTACCGGTATGTTGAAAATCTTCCAACATAAAATTTATACTTTACCTGACCTCGGTTCTACCGTTTCTTTTGTGATGCCACATGTGGCAATGAGGTTTGATATTCTTCTGTATGTGCTGTTAGATCCATTTTTTGTCTCTACTCCTCTTGGTGATTCTACTATGGCTAAGAGGGTCTATGGAAAGTGTATTGTCTCCTTGTCCCATAGAGTTACTTTTGTTGACTTGGTAGAGCTTAATATGCTAGATTTTGATGTTATCCTTGGTATGGATTGGCTGCACTCATGTTACGCCTATGTTGATTGTAGAACTCGTGTAGTCAAGTTTCAGTTTCCGAATGAGCTTGTCCCAGAATGGAAATGGGGAAATTATATGCCTAAGGGTAAGTTTGTATATTGTCTTAAAACTAGAAAGATGATTTCTAAGGGTTTCTTATACCATCTAGTTAGGGTGAGGGATGTAGATTCCTACCCTTGAGTCGGTCCTCGTTGTTAACGAGTTTCTGAAAGTTTTCCTTGATAATTGACCTTGTATTCCTCCCGAAAGGGAAATAGACTTTGCTATTGACCTTCTCCCAAATATGTAACTTATCTTTATGCCTTCTTACTGAATGACTCCAGCATAACTAAAGGAGTAGAAAGAATAATTGAAAGATTTGTTGGATAACGGTTTCATCCAACCGAGTATCTCTCCATGGGATGCTCCAGTCTTGTTTGTTAGAAAGAAGGATGGTTCTTTTTATATGTGTATAGACTATTGACAGTTGAATAAGGTTACCATTAAGAATAAGTATCCTCTGCCAAGGATATATGATATGTTTGACCAACTTCAAGGAGAGAGTTACTTCTCTATGATTGACCTCTGGTTGGGTTATCACCAATTGAGGGTGAAGGAAGATGATATTTCAAAAATGGCTATCAAAATCTCGTATGGTCATTCTACGTTTTTGGTGATGTCTTTTGGTTTGACTAATGATCCAGCCACTTTTATGGATTTGATGAATATAGTGTTTAGAGAATATCTTGACATGTGTGTGATTGTGTTCGTTGATGATATATATTTATCTATTCGAGAAGTGAGGATAATCACATCAATCACTGAAGAATTGTGTTGCAAATTCTTAAATACCAACAACTCTTTGCAAAATTTAGCAAATGTGAGTTTTGGCTAAGGTCTGTGGCTTTTCTTGGTCATATTGTTTCAATTAAGGGTATTGAGGTAGATCCTAAGAAGAAGGATGTGTTTAAGAGTTGGCCTAGACCTCTATCCCCTTTGGATATTAGGAGTTTATTGGGTTTGTCTGGTTATTATAGAAGGTTTGTTAAGGGGTTTTCTTCCATTACTTCTCCATTGATAGCATTGACTCAAAAGAAGGATAAGTTCATATGGTACGAACCATGTGAAAAGAGTTTTTTGGAATTGAAGGATAGACTTACTTCTTCTCCTGTGTTGACCTTGCCGGAAGGGACTGATGGTTTTGTTGTTTATTGTGATACCTCAATAATTGAGCTAGGATGTGGGATTATGCAAAATGGGAAAGTCATTACCTATGCTTCAAGGTAACTTAAGGTTCATGAAAAGAATTATCCTACCCATGAACTTGAACTAGCGGCATTTGTTTTTGCCTTAAAGATTTGGAAGCACTATTTTTATGGTGTTCATGTGGATGTTCTTACCGACCATAAGAGTTTAAAATATGTGTTTAATCAGAAGGATCTAATTCTTCGCCAAATAAGGTGGCTTGAGTTATTGAAAGATTATGATATGAATGTTCTCTATCTCCCCAGTAAAGCTATTGTGGTGGTGGATGTCTTAGTCGATTATATATAGGTAGTGTTGCTTATATTGAAGAAGATAAGAAGGAGTTGGTCTGAGATATTCATAGATTGGCCGGTTAGGTGTTTAGTTAGTGCACTCTACCAAGGGTCGTGTTGTGGTCAATAATGGTTCAGAATCTTCTTTTATGGAGGATGTGAAAGCCAAGCAAGGTCTTGACCCAACTTTGATTGAATTAAGGAAGCGGTGCTTAAGAAATCTATGGAGGCTTTCTCCCAAGGGGGAGATAGAGTGCTTAGATATCAAGGTCCTTTGTGTGTTCCTAATGTTGATGACTTGACGAAACATATTTTGTAAGAAGCCCATAGTTCTCG
Organism: Solanum pinnatisectum; assembly: GCA_035578085.1. Lineage (NCBI taxonomy): Eukaryota > Viridiplantae > Streptophyta > Magnoliopsida > Solanales > Solanaceae > Solanum > Solanum pinnatisectum. The sequence continues at coordinate 18,833,545 of CM069078.1, forward strand.
GTATTCCATTCACCCGGGAGCCATCAAGATGTACCATGATTTGCGGGAGATCTATTGGTGGAATGGGATAAAGAAGGATATTTTGGAATTTGTGGTTAAGTGTCCTAATTGCCAACAAGTGAATTTTGATCATCAGAAACTGGGAGGTTTATCCCAAGACATTAGCATTCCTATGTGGCAGTGGGAAAATTTAAATATAGACTTCATTGTTGGTTTTCCTCGCACCCGGTGACAACATGACTCGAATTCGGTTATAGTAGATCGAATGATGAAATTGTCTCATTTCAGTCCCATCAAGGTTTCTTACTTAGCGGAGGGTTATGCTAAGTTATATTTGAGGGAAATGGTAAAGTTTCATGGAGTGCCTTTATCCATTATCTTTGATCGAGGTATTCATGTTAAGCTTAGTACGAACTTGCATCCACAGACCGATGGGCAAGCGGTGTGTAGTATCCAAACCTTGGAATATATGTAGAGGGCTTGTGTGATTGATTTCAAAGGTAATTGGAATGACCAATTTCCATTGATCGAGTTTGCCTATAACAATAGTTATCACTCAAGTATTGGTATGGCTCCATTTGAGGCGCTATATGTTAGGAGGTGTAGATATCCTATAGGATGGTTTGAGGTGGGTGAAGTTGCCCTAATAGGTCCAGAGTTGGTACGTGCGCAATGAAAAAAGTTCAATTATTCGAGAAAGGTTGAAAACAGCTCAATGTCGACAAAAGTCATATGCCAAAGTTAGAAGAAGAGATCTTGAGTTTGAAGTTAATGATTGGGTCTATTTGAAAATTTCACCCATGAAGGGTGTAATGAGGTTTGGTAATAAAGGAAAGATTAGTCTCCAATATGTAGGCCCATATCATATTTTGAGGCGTGTTGGTAAAGTCGCTTATGAACTTTAATTGCCTAGTGAATTGGCATCGGTGCATCCTGTTTTCCATGTCTCTATGTTGAAGAAATTTGTTGGTTATCCAACATCTAGAGTTCCCTTAGATGTTTTGGGAGTTAAGGAGAATCTTTCTTATGAGGAAGTATCAATTGAGGTTTTAGATCGGAAAGTGCAGAAGTTGAGAAATAAAGAAATCGCTTTTGTGCAAGTGTTGTGGAGGAATCAGTTAGTTGAGGGTGCTACTTGGGAGACCGAGGCCAATATGATGTCCCGATACCCTCATCTCTTTCCTTATACCCCTAATCTAGGTTGAGGTAATGAGTTCCTCATGGTTTACTCTTTTGGTGTCATGTATCTTAGATATTCCCATGACTTCCTTATTTATTCTTGTTCATGAAAAGCTTAAGTTATGAGAAAATGAGTCAACTTTATTGATTTCTACATATTTATGCGCATTTGAGTATGAGTTGCATATAGACTTCATGATATTATGTTCTGAACATGCTTTACCTTGGAGTTGATGTTTCCTCCTCGTAGATGTACATTTATGTGCTTGCATGCATGATGGGTTGCTAATTTAGAGTTCTTTTCTTCATGTGATATCTAGGATCTCATTCGAGGAAGAATGTTCCCAAGGGGAAGATAATGTAACACCCCGAAATCAACAAACCTAGAAAAGAGAGTCAAGTGGGAGGTCACCATACCTCCATTGAGCCATGACAACCTTCATAAAGCCCTTTATAGGCCATGAAGGGAACCACGGCTTGTGGTGGTGCTCGTGAAGCCTTCTAGTGGTTGACAAGATAGGCTTTCCTCCCACGAGCCCTTAGACGCCTCGTGAAGGGTTCTACGACTTGTAGTGGTGCCCAAGAAAGAGTAGGTAGTGTGCTCCCCAAGGAAGGCTCCTCTCATGATTGTGTTGTCGGATAAGGCAGCATAGAGCATTCCCAAGCTAGTGTTCAAGTACTACAGCCCATGAAGTCCTTGATGACTCGTGTGGGCCTCCATCTGGAGGTTCGCGTCACCTATATGTTAAAAGCAATTGGGTCATTTCCTAATAATTTTATCTTGATACTATCCCATTTTTCCCTTACCTAGAACCCCTATATAATTTATTTTAACCCAAAAACCTACCCATTCAAGTCATTCTCTTAAATTTACAAAAGAAGAACGAGTCTTCTCTCCCAAAATATTTCTCTCTCTAGAAACTTGAAAAAGAAGGGTTCAACCTAGAATTTCATGGCAATTCTCCAATTCCACAATTGAAGGCAAGCTTTTGGCATTAAGTAATGATAGTTATCATCCATGGATCCCTTCCATTCATGGTGTTCTCAAATTCTCCTATTTTCAAAGATAGAAATCCCCAATTGAATTAGGGTTTTCTTCTATGTTGTGGATTCTCTTGGTAATTGATTTAGTTGATTGATTGATGATATATTATGCATGAATTTAGTTAATATCATGTTTTTATGATGGTTCCCCATGAACCCATTTAATCCCCATGTTTTCCAAGGTAAGATCATATAATGTGGGCTTTGGACTATGAAAAAAATTATATGAAATCAAGCAAGAATTGATGGAATTACATGAATTTATGATGAATTTCTATGAACCCATGCTTAACCCATGTTTTCTAGATGTTGATTATTGAAAGTGGGTTTTGAACCTTGAAAGTTGAATATTGGATTATGCATGTTCTTATGAAAATGATGTAAATGTTTTAAGGATTCTTTGAGAGTAAAGTATCAATAATGTTGTTGTTGTTGTGTTGTTGAAAGGATTTCTCATATACACATGAATGTATGATTGTGAAAGGATTTTTCACATAATAATGGTTCTTAGGGTTGAAAGGTCTTCTCACCTTAAATGAACCAATAAGTAAGAAGATGTGCTAATGTTGACGCAAGAGGCGATTACCCATGCTCTCTAAGTAAAAGACAAGAGATGATTACCCATGTTCTTTTAAGAGCTAAAATTAATATGAATGAGAACCATTCCGTGGAAGTGAAGCTTAGAACCAAGAGGAGTGGCGATTACCCATGTTCCTAAACGATGTTCCAACATAGGATTGTCTAGAAAGACATTAGCTAGTGGATCTACAATAACTACAAGTTCATGGACCTTAGTGTGAAAAGTAGGACTACTATTTTTCGGTGTGGGGCAAACATTGGATTACATGATGATAGTTCTCATGGTCTTATATGTCAGTTAAGACTACTTCCCACAAATAAGTAAAGTTATAATGATCAAGGTTACTTCAAGAAGTTTCATAAGTATGTTTTAAGATGATGTTCACTTGCATTTATCATGTTTTATGACTCATGTTTGCTAAATCTTATCTTATGTTTAGCTTGATCATTGCATGAACATGAAAATGTCCTATTTTAGCATGATTTAAATGTTTATATTCATGACAATCATACTTGGTACATATTTTGTACTAACCTATACTCTTGCCTACATTTCTCCAAATGTAGGGTGACGAGTCCACAAATTGGAATCATTTAGGGCGTTATTTTAGTAAAAATTGTGTCCTCAAATGCTTATTTTATCTCAATATCTGATGAAAACCCTTATGTTTCAGGTATTTGAAGTTAGAAGGAAAGCATGGACACTACGTCACAAAAAAGGAATTAAAAGGCTGGAAAGAATAAAGAAAATAAAGGCTTGAGGATCGCCGAGTCCACTTGGCGAGTCGCTGAAGGGTCTTACTTCGCCTTTTGTTCCAGTGTGCTGAGCCCTAAAGGAAAGGATCAAGTCGATGGAAAAAGGGACCAGTCGCTGCATCGCCGAGAAGTTCCATGAGGTAGTACCATGTCGCCCAATGACCCAGAGCACGGCAATGCTGAGGGATGGTGAAAGACAGCGATGAGCTACACCAAGGAGAGAATCGCCGAGTTGATCGGCGATTCCTACTAATGTCACCGAATGGTCTGCTGCAGCACATATTTCTTTGAAAACTATAAATATTTGTTGAGAGTTGTAGCTTAGTATCGGATTTTTAGTGTGGAACATTATAGTAAAAAAAAAACATTATTGTAATTTTCACTTTAGCTTTCTTATTTTCTCTCAAGTTTGGAGAGGGTGTTTGGGAGACTTGGAGAGAGAATGAGTTCATCTTCCCCAAATTGAAAGTGGGTCTTCTCCATTCTTCTTCCTTTTCTTATATTAAGGCTTAATTTCTTATGCCCATTTGATTTCTCTATCATTTTAGGTATAATTTCTTATTTCTTGATGTGTGGCTAAAAACCCCCATTCTTGGGGTGTGATTTAGCAAATATGTGTTGATATTATTGTTGGGTCTTGTTTGCTGATAGGTTAGATGCATTTTAATGGTGATTTCACCTAGTGGTTGTGGTTTCATTTTATGGGTTTGTAGTTGCAAATACGAAACCACCCATGTGTTTTTGGCTTGCTCGAGAGAGAGGTCATGAAACCAAGACCGCTAGACTGATGGCTTAAGGAGTGGGTCGACATGAAGTTCAGCTGGTTAGGGTGAGCCCTAGTCCCGTATCGTAACACTTAGCTCGAGAGACTGAGCGGGGTAAGGCATAGGCTAGCCTTCATACGAAAAATGGGTGTCCGAGAGAAACCCATTTGAAACAGGGTAAGTTGCCCGAGAGGGAACTTATTTCCATCTAAAGCTTAACCTAGTCACTATTATCTTGCAAATATCCTATCGAAAGCATGTACCCAACGATTTATATCATTATATATTGCAGTCACACCCCAAGAACTTCTCCCTATACTTGAATTTTCTCTTTATTTTTGTTGTTTAAGTTATACTTGTGACAAACCCCCATTGATATTTGACACTTTGGTGTCACCCCCTTTAATTTACTTTGTTTTTATTCGATAATTTCTCAAAGTACAGCTAACTAGAGCAAAATTCTGGCCTAACTACTATTTTCACTACCACTCCCTTGGGACACGACCCCAACCCTTGGTTGGATTACTATATTATCGATGATCGTAGACACTCGAACCGTAGGTTAGTATCTTTGGTCACGATAACCATCAAAATGGCACCACTGCCGGGGAGTGGTGTTACGTGAAGATGTAGTTAATTAGAGATTTTATTCTTTTTAGTTATAATTACACTTAATTTTTAGTTTTGGTTTGCTTGTTTGTGTATTGAAACAGGAAAGATGAGTATGAATGGTAACTATGGGTACCAAATGGACCAAGTGTATCTTCTCTCTACCCAGAGCCAATAGTGGGGTGGCCTCATGAAAATGAGGCAAACCTCACTAATTGAACTTGAGTGAGGAGTTGTGTAGTGAGGAGTTGTGTCGTGCCACGACGTTAAAAAAGACACTTCTTGGGAGGCAACCCAAGGTTTTACCACTTTATTTTTGCTTTAAGAAATAATGGTGTGTTGTTTGTGTAGGTCAAAGTATGGAAAGTGAGTGAAAGTGCAAATTGGCGAGCCAAAGGTTCAGTCGGCGTGTCGGCATATCGTCGAACAAGTCAGCGACCCTGACTTAGATTGCTGTTGGACTAAAGACAACTTCAAAGTGGAGTCTGTAAAACTCGGTGTGCCCAAATATTGATTGGTGAATCGCCGACCTAGTCGGAAAGATTGCTATCTAGTTCGCCATTTTGACCCCCAGTTTAATTGGAATTCCAATAAAGCTTGGTGAGGTAAGTATCAACCCAACGAGTCGCCGAATGGATCGGTGACCACAACTAATGTCGCCGAATGGGCGAAAACTGGACGGTTTCTTAAAAGGCCAAAGGTTTAAACTTTCAAACAACTCTATACTTTCCCTCACTTTAGACCTTCACAAACTCGCACACATTTATTATTTTCAGTATTACTTGCATTCTCGGAGTATTTTGGTTGATTGATTGGTGCTTGGAGTCGGATTACACTGCTTCCTAGCAACACAATATCCATTTGATCAGCACAGAAGACATGGCCAGACCAAAAGTTGCAGGAAGAAACATGCCACCCAGACACATAAGAGCACAAAAGTTTAGAAGAACTGCAAGGATCAAGAACAAGACAGCTTGTTCAATGAGGAGGATGCCCATTGACCCTAATGTCCCTTCATGGGCTTGAGGGTTCAGCAATGTGATACACGTCTTTGTGGCAGCTCACGAGTTAGACAATATGATCGAGGTTAATATCGCCACAGAAGCTAAAGCAGAGCGAAAAGAAAAAAGAGAACCAGAAGCAGAATGACAACACCAAAAACTGATGCCCAGACAGATAGAGCGACTACATAGACAGGATCCCTTATTTACGTCCCTCTCTGTCTTTCTTTAATTGTCATTTTGGATATTTTGTCATGTGCATCTGAGGACAAATTCTTTTAATTTTCATGGGGTGAGGCCCACCTTTTGTGTGCTAGTTTTGTTCGTGTTTTGTGGATGTATTTGGGCTTTGAGCTATTATTGTGTTCAATACTTCTTTCCGTGGATGTTTGAGCTTGTGGTTCCTTTTGTTTTAAATTGCAAAACAATTTTGACCCTTCCAAAAAATTTTGAATTTTTCACACATTTTTGCCACCCCTCATGTGTTGAATGTGGTTGTTCTTTTGCAAAAATTTGAGTCTCGGTTCCTATCAATACCGATGACTTGAATAGTGCTCTCAATCGAACGAAGTGAATGCGCAGCTACGATGAGGCCAAATGGAGTTACATAGACAATATGTGAACTCTTTGCATCTCATTGTGATTAGCCATTTATCAAATTGAGTTTCTTGTGATGACCATAGCACACTAGAGAAAGTGTGGAGTCTTGTTGGACTTTAGTGTCAATGCCTTGTGTGATGAGCTTACTTTGAACCATGCATGATAGATCCTAGAATTTGCCCCATTGGTCCGGTCAACTAAGTGATGCTATCTCTTGATATGATCTTAGGCAACTCCTAAGAGTGTGAAGCAATTTGACATATACCTCTTTTGTTACCTATCTTGTGAGCGTGTGATTCTCTTTTGAACACCCCTTGAGCCTTCCCTTTCTTTAGAAGAAACTTCATGAAACCATAACCTTTCTCCATCTACTACCTATAATACTCTTGAATTGTTGTTAGTTGAATAGCCAACTTAGGCCAAAAGCCTATGTTGGGGGTGTGGTGAAAAGAAAAAGGGAAGTCAAGAAGTGCAAGGAAAGTCTCCTCTTACCCATGGTTTTATGAAAAATTGAACTCCTCCATATAAAAAAAAAAGAGAAAGAGAAAGAAAAAGAATGAAAAAGAAAGTTGTGGAATAAAAGTACAAAAGAAATGGGGTTCCAAAACAATCCATGGAAAGTGAATGATAGGATGACTTATGAGCACTAAAGAGAATGATGAAGAAAAAGGGAAGAAAGTGTTGTGAGCACCACATAATGAAGATAAAAGTCACTGAGCCTAAATGACCATACCTTTACACTCAGCCCCATTACAAGCCTTGAAAAGACCTTTTTGATCTTGAGTGAGCTGAAACAAGTGTTGATTGGAAAATACGGGTAAACCTATGGGTGAAAGCATGCATTGTGTTCTTCTTTGTGAGAGTGAGCGTTGCATCTGATTCCAAAGCTTTAAACTGTGAACCCATTGTGTGAATTTTGAATCATTCTTTGTGTGAGGGCATTGGAACACAATAGTTGAGCTTGAACTTGCATTTGAAGCAAGTATTGTGAGCATGAGATTCTTTGATATTGGTGAATCACAACTTGAATCTTTGAGTGCACATTTGATCTTTGCATAAGTAAATTGAGTCGTCTTGTGTGCATTCATGATTGAGTCTTATGTAGCACTGTTCGAGACAAACTTTTTGAACAGCTGAACTTAAGTTTGTTTGAGGACAAGCAAAAGTTTAAGTTGGGGGTGTTGATTAGTCCACATATTGGACTCATTTAGGGTGTTATTTTAATAGAAATTGTGTCCTCAAAAGCTTATTTTAGCTCAATATCTGATGAAAATCCTTAAGTTTTAGGTATTTGAAGTTAGAAGGAAAGCATGGACACTACGTCGCAAAAAGGAATGAAAAGGCTAAAAAAAACGAAGAAAATGAAGTCTTGAGGATTGTCGTGTCCACTTGGCGAGTCGCCGAAGGGTCTTACTTCGCCTTTTGTTCCAGTGTACTAAGCCCTGAAGGAAGGATCAAGTCGGTGGAAAAAGGGAGAAGTCGGTGCATTGCCAAGAAGTTCCACGAGGCAGTACCATGTTGCCTAATGACCTAGAGCATGACGATGTTGAGGGATGGTGCAAGACGGCGATGAACTACACCAAGGGGCGAATCACCGAGCTGATCGACAATCCCAACTAATGTCGCTTAATGGTCCGCTGCTGCACAAATTTCTTTGAAAACTATAAATACTCGTTGAGAGTTGTAGCTTAGTATTGGATTTTTACTGTGGAATATTAGAGTAAAAATAAACATTATTGTAATTTTCACTTTAGCTTTCTTATTTTCTCTCAAGTTTGGAGAGAGTTTTTGGGAGACTTGAAGAGAGAAGGAGTTCATCTTCCCCAAATTGGAAGTGGGTCTTCTCCATTCTTATTCCTTTGCTTATATTAAGGTTTAATTTCTTATATCCATTTGATTTCTCTATCATTTTAGATGTAAATTCTTATTTCTTGATGTGTGGCTAAAAACCCCCATTCTTGGAGTGTGATTTAGCAAATGTGTTTATATTATTGTTGGGTCTTGTTAGCTGATAGGTTATATGCATTTTAATGGTGATTTCAGCTAGTGGTTATGGTTTAATCTAATGGGTTTGTAGTTGCAAATACAAAACCACTCATGTGTTTTCGGCATGCGAGAGAGAGAGGTCGCGAAACCAAGACCGCTATACTGATGGCCTAAGGAGTGGGTCGACATGAGGTTCAGCCTGAAAGGGTGAGCCCTAATCCCATATCCTAACACTCAGCTTGAGAGAGTGAGTGGGTAAGGCGTAGGCTGGCCTTTATGCAACAAATGGGTGTTCGAGAGGAACCCATTTGAAACGAGGTAAGTTTCCCGAGAGGGAACTTATTTCCATCTAAAGCATAGCCTAGTCACTATTATCTTTCAAATTTCCTATCGAAAGCATGTACCCAATGATTTATATTAATATATATTACGGTCACACCCCAAGAACCTTTCCCCATACTTGAATTTTCTCTTTATTTTTGTTGCTTTAGTTATACTTGTGACAAACCCCCATTGATATTTGACACTTTGTTGTCACCCCCTTTAATTTACTTTGTTTTTATTCGATAATTTCTCAAACTACAACTAACTAGAACAAAATTCTAGCCTAACTACTATTTTCACTACCACTCCCTTGGGACACGACCCCAACCCTTGGATGGGTTACTATATTATCGACGATCGTAGACACTCGAACCGTAGGTTAGTGTCGTTGGTCATGATAAGCATCATAGGGTCTGACAGTCAGGGTTCTTAGTTTCGTGACTAGAGGTTGATTTGAGAGGCTTCGAGTTCTCAGTTTCGTGACTACAGGTTGATTTGAGAGACTTTGAGCTTTGATGAGTTCTCATACTTCGAGGATGGTGTTTCATTGTTTTCTGTTGTCTTTCTTACTTTCAATTTTAGACATGATATATGGCCTAGGCCCAATTTCATTCTTATGTACTAGATGGCTAATGAGACAAGTGTTTAAACTTCCGCTATACTTTTATAAAACTTTGGACTTGTAATGTTGTTTTTTGTCTCTTATTCATTCTATGTCTTATGTTATAAATGCTAAGTGGCTTATATGGGGCCTCTCAGGGTCCTATACGTCATGTTACACCTAGGGGGTACCTTGGGTCGTGACAAGTGAAAATAGCCCATGATTCAAATTGCATATGCACTTGTATGTATATAAAAAAGAATGAAACATGCTTCAAAAGTGAAATGAATGGTATTTATGAGGTATGCACCAAAGAAAAGAGAAGTGGTTGAAGATGTCTGAAAAATAGAACAAGTGCATGAAGGAGTAGTCTCTAATTACATCCTAAATGTAACCCTCCCAATCCCGAAGCCAACATTACAATAAAGTTAAGTCCTCGTGATTCTATGATAAATGAATTGTGAAAGATAAAGTAAATTATAGGCAAGCCTATGGTATGTTTTGACGTGCAAGAATATCTTTTGTGAGAGTGAGACCTTAACTTTTGAAAGAGGCCTTTTGTAAAATAAAATACGTTAATATGATGTATGTATGAGTGAAAGGCTATACCAAAAATAGTGAGTGCATTCATCACACACATTTGGGTGTATTTTATGTCGTATGTTCTTATATGATTACATAGGCTTGGAAAAAATAGTGACGAGTCATTCATTGAGGTAATGTTGTGTCGATTAGTATACTAATATGGTGAACTAAATCTTTGATTGATTGCATAAAGTTTGGACTACAAAAGCATGATTAAATATGTTTTGATGATTTTAATGCGGATAGATAAATCCAAAGTGGTAATGATAAGCTTATAGTTTAAAGATGTTCAAGGGAGAAAATAGGTTTAAGTGTGGGGTGGTGGTCTTGGGTGTATTTATATGCCCAATTGCAACAATTTACATGCATTTTCCTTACAATTTCATACCATTCTTTATTCTAATTGATACATTTAGATAATTATTACGATGATTGCACACTAACATACGTAAGCACATAAAGGAAGTAAAGGAAACAAGGACGAAGAAAATACACACGAGGATGGAGGATGGAGGATGGAGGCTGGCATGCCGTGCTTGGGCATAAACAACTAAGACCATTTTGTAGTGCACTGCTGGCGTAGGGAGCCATACCCATATCCATTTGGCGTGATGTTGGCACCTTGCCCCCGACCATTCCTATGAAATTTCAGTCTTTCTAGGTTTGCGCAGGAAAGTCGGAGTAGGAATTATTTTCTTAAACTCTATAAATAGGACTCAAAGTTTATTTTGTAAAGGATATGCTTGTTATTCAATTGCAAGAGAAAGGGATAATCAATTGATCTTAGCTTTCAATATTCCACTTTTTCTTTAATTTCGAGTTCCATGAAAACAATTGTATTTGGGTTTTTGAATATTATGTGTGGCTAAAAGCTTTTGTTATGGGGCTGGTAGTCAAGGGTAATTGGTGAACATCGTGATGTATGAGATGAAGAATAAGTATTGAAAGAAAAATCAAAGGTTGTCTTAAGATAATGAGGACTTACCAAGGTATTACTATAATGATCAGAGATCGTACTAACCAATGCCTAAATGACGAATGTTAGATCATATATTAGCGAAGAATATATGTAGAAAGTATCTGGGCAGTACTTTGAAATTGCTGAGTATGGAAGATAATGCATGATAATTGTGATAATTGAAAATGCTGAATAAGTAAAGTATGATTATTAAATGACCAAGTAAAGTGACATGAAATTGATATATACTGAACTAAGATAGATAAGTACATGACCATGAAATAATGGAAAGCCTGATTGTGGGAGATACAAAAATCAACATGAACCATGTGAGCTACTACATAGATAGTGTATTGTTCTCACACCAAAAAGAGTATATCCAATACTTGTCATGGTAAGGGACCTACTAACTATGTGGGTACACTAAACTAATGCTCCATCTACGGCAACATGACCCTCATATAAGCCATATGACCCTCTTAGGCTCGTACTAATGACCTCAACCCTAGACCTAAGTATCTCTGCTACCAGCCATCTAGACCTCTGGAGCCTTTCTCGATACTCAAAAGTTTGAGGATAATCAAGGGTAATTGCCCAAACTCGAGATTCCTTAAATCGACTAGAAACATATAATCCTGAACCGGAGAATGATAAAGATGTTTTGGAGGATAGAATGATAAAGATGTGGTACAAGGTAAAAATTTGGGAAATATTTTCTAGGTCCTAAATATATATTACATCTAACAACATGTAATTGCTTAGATAATTAACTAGTCATTTCCATTGAAGGCAGCAAAGATTTTTTCATCAAACTGGGAAAACAAGAGAGACCAAAAATTATGATTTATGTAATAATTTTTCACAAATTAATCAAGCCATTAGATTGAGTACAAACTGAAAAAGTAACAAAAAAAACCTAATAAAAGAATACCTGGACAACCAAGTCCTCGTTTTCTGTTACTATTCAAAGCATTTGGGGGATTGAGACCAAACGGATTTGGGTGTGGAGAAGCAAATCATCTTTTCCTACATTCACTTGAGGTTTTTGCGCACGAAGTCATTTTGGTGGAAAGATTTTGTCTACATGATGAAATAGTCAAGGTGGATGGGGTTTTATTTTTTATTTTTTTTGGTAAGATTTAAGTTATTGTAAATAATTAGAGGGAAATAAGATAAAAAGGAGGGTTTTTTTTTTACCAAATAAGCCATTATTAAAATCAATTAACCAAAATAATACGTTTTTTGAAATTTTACAAAACTAGTATAAATGTTGTTTTCAGTAACGCTTTAGGTTATATTTTATTCAAAAAAATTCAATAACAAAAAGAAAAAATCAGAAAGAGTAAACAGACATAAAACATTATTGTTAGTAATGTTTAATAATTGGTTACTCTGAAGCTCGTTTTACAACTAAAACATGACTCACAATAACGTTTCTCTGGAATGGCTGAAAATTGAAATTCAATCTTGTACATGCCTCATTCATTATTCAAATTTACACTATTAAAATTGATAGATATATTTTGTACATACCTTCACTTGAAATATATATGATTTTCTCTTTTCTTTCTATTTTCATACATAGACAATACTTTTTTTAAACAAAAGGGAAAAAAGTGAGGAAGACTTTGCACTAATTGGAGCTTTGTCTTATATCATTTTAATTTCAAAATTTCTAAATAAATCATATGAGAGACCTTCTTCTAACCTAACATACCGTCCCTTCCAAATAGTAGATCAATCTATTTCTTATGATTATTAAATATTACACTATCAATAAAGTACCCATTGAATTAAAATTTATGTAATAAGTAAGCAAAACAACTATTACAATAAACATAATGTCTACATCATAATTGAAGAGACAAAGAAATTAATTGATATTGTAGTAATGCCCTCACTCTCCTTTTCCATGCAAAAGTATTATCTATGTATGAAAAGAGAAGAAAAGAGAATATATATATATATATTGAATTTTATTTTTTAGTCATTCCATAGAAATGTTACTGTGAGACACGCGTTTTAGCTGTAAAACGTGCCTCAGAGTAACAAATTATAAAACTATACTCACAATGATGTTTTATGTCTGTTTACTCTGTCAGATTTTTGTTATTGATTTTTTCTTTGTATAAAATATAACCTAAAATGTTACTGAGAACTATGTTTATACTAGTTTTGTAAAATTTAAAAAAATGTATTATTTTGGTGAATTGATTTTAATAATGGTTTACTTTGGTCAAATTATAATCCCACCTTCGATTGCAACAATACCCTAGCGACAATTATTAATATGCAGAATTTTTTTTGTGTTAATTTTGACACGGTTTAAGCAATTGTGACTAAATAAATGTGGCTAGTAGGCGTGTTTTTTTTTTTGTAGTAGTCCCTAATTCTTTGGTCAAATGCTATTAATTTTGCATATACTTTCTATTGATATCTTTAACAACAAAAGAAGAGGAAAATTAAGGCCATTTCATAGCTGGATAGGGTTATGAAAATATTAGTAATTTGGGTATTAGTTATGTATGTATATATATATATATATATATATATATATATATATATATTTGTTATTTAGGTATTAGTTATATAGAGATTATAATACGTTAATGAACTAATTTTTATTTCATAATTCCAAAAATAATTAGTGAGCTAATATATAATACAACAATTAAAATAACCAATTATATAAATAACACATTAATTATTTGTTTTGTTGTAAATTAATATAAATTTAAAAGTAAATTAATAAGGGTGAAAGTATTATTTATTATTTTAATACATGTATAATTAATATTGATATAATTTGTTCCAGCTTCTATCCTGCATAAATTATACATAGATTCTCTTATAAGTTAGGTAAGTAATAATTATGTAGGATTACAAAAAAAACATAATCAAAGACCGTATAAAAATAATACATGAATAACTTTTACACAATATTTGAAAACCTGCCAACCAAACAATGTATCAAAATTAATACAGGAAAAACTTTTATCCTATTTGCAAACCAAACATGGTATATGAATAACCATGTTATTCATATAGTAGCTTTGGACTTATCTAGCTACGGAACGACCCCTAATTTATTTCAAAATCATATATCATGAGGGAAAGTATTTTTAGCAGAAAAAGAAAAACAAAATTAAGCTCCGATTATCGTTTGCTTTCATGCATGAATCAAGTTTTAATAGTTGTAATGTAATTGGTGAGCATTGCAATAACATCAGGAGATACTCGCGAGGCTACTTTTTTCAGATGTTGAATCTTTTGCTCTGTTTCTATCTCAAGCTTCTTTTATGTTGAGTCTGAACTTCCACTGGTCTGTGTATGAATTGAATGAACAAATGGGTATTTAATTGATCAAACGTCATTTTGTTTGTCTGGATTTAACTTGATAAAAAGTTTAAGAAAGTAAAAGAGAAATCAATACCTCAGATAGTTTCTGCTTGTATTCCGCTTCGAGATGGGAACGATAATTTGTCACTTCCATCTCAGCCTCTTCTTTTGCTTGCCTCAATCTTGTCGTTTTAACTGCAAAATACCAAAACACATAAAAATCTTTACAAAGAAAAAGCAGCTCAATTTCTAAAAAAATTACCATTTCTTGCAGTATATACAATTTGTTGGGCTTCCTGTTCAGCAGTGAGTAGCATTTGAATGCCTCCTTGTCTTATTGAATCCATTGCTACTTCTAAGCCTCAATATGACGAGCAGTGGTGGAGTCAAAATTTTGTTCACTAAGGGTCTTCAATATATATATATATATATATATAATTAATTTTAACCAGGTACAAATGGTGTAATCGTCAACCCAAAGGGGTTCACATAAAACTCTTATTCCCTTTAAGAGCTCCACCCCTAGAAAAGGCACCCTTAGAAATAGAATAATTTGAGTTCTACGAACTAACTTACGAATAATATATATATATATATATATATATATAAAAATCGAAATCACATTACTTATAAAGTAATACCAAGTAACTGTCCCTATATTTAGCTTGCTATATTTGAATAAAATTACATAATTAATTATTAAAATCACTAAACTAGACAGATAAAATCTTGAACACAAAAAGGTAGATAAAAAATTGAACCTAAAAATGAAGACCAAGAAGAATAAAATCCGTCATAATCCACATCTCATAAGACTATTTGGTTGGTAGGGAAAAAGAAGTGTGTGTATATATATATATATATATATATATAACATATACATAAAAGATTTGTAGAAAGATTGTTGCGTAAAAAATAGAATATACACATATCTTATCCTACTGCAATTAATGTTTTATATTTGAAAAAAAAGTGTGTTTATTGAATAAATAAAATATGTACCTGAAAATATTTGTATTAAAGGTTGGACCTGTAGAGAGTTTCTTTTCTGAACAAACAAGTTTTGGATTTGGATACTAAAGGAAATAAGGATTGTTCAAATGAACAAACTTGGATCTGATTTTAATATGATAAATTATAGGGTTCCTATTTATCGTCCTTTGTCCTGGTAAATAGGATTCTTGTTGCAACATATGAAACAACTCGGTCAACAACCAAAATGTAATAAGCCACTTTGGCCTATTTTTATTTATTGTTTTTCAATTTAATTAGTTGTTTTTATCTCTTATGTTTGGTTTTTAATTATTCAAATCTCAATTATAAATGTCTTCCTTTTATATACGCTTGGTCTAAATAAATCTATATCTTGGTAGACGCTTGACCATATATGATTATTTCGTTCTGAAAAATAGAAAAAAGTAGTTTTTGTTTTCAAAGTAAAAAATGACATTATAAAATAGGAGTTGTGTTTGATCTTGAAATAAGTTGAGTCGTTTTTGAATTTGTGTGAGTAATTTAGAGTGAAATATTTTTTTTTCCAGATATTATGGCCAAATATATTTTCTAGAGTTAAACTCCAAGAAAAAGTAAAAAAAAATTTTAATGGCCAAATCATGTGTTGAGTATTTTCCCTAAGTTTCTTACAATAATTGGGTTTTCCATATTTGACTAGTCTTTTTTTGTAAAAAAAAATTATGACTCTATAAATAGAGGATGATTCTTTCTAACTTGGTAGGATTAGTGGTGGGCATGGTATGGTATTTAAAAATTTTGATACCGTAACTTCGGTATCTGGTATAACAGAAGTGTTATTCGATAACATGAATTTGTTTGACTTCAACTTACATATATTTATAACACTTTATACAATTCCTTTAGCAAATAAGTTAGAACCATTCTCTTTCTTGTTTAGCGAGTCTTTTTGCAAGAACAATATGATGATCAACATGAATATGAGAAATTCAAAAACACATGTCTCAACAATATAAGATCAACAACTACTTTGTTAAATAATTTCTCAAAAAGAACAATTCAATAATGATCAAGTAGTCATAGATTCAAAGTTTAAATAACATTATCTAAAATTTTGCATAGCCCCATATAATGTTACACCACAAAAATCATTCACTAACATGTACACTCTAAGTTGACATATACCACTATGATTTCCTCACAACAATCATTTCCAATAAAGTAATAACCTGCAAACTGTCAATATCCTGCATAAGATCATAAAGGATGACACCCATAATTCACAATAAAACATAAGCAAAGTAAAGACTTTAAGATTTTCAAATTTCATACTCACTGTGAACCAATATATCTAGCAACGGAACTATTGTAACTTGTAGAGTGTAGTACAAACAATTTTCAATTTTACGGGCATGAAGTTGAAAAAAACAGCACAACATCAAAAAAGACCTGCGAAATATTCCAACAAAATAATATTTAAGAACGTCTATTCTAGTAATAAAAAGGTAGAACAAAAATTTCACAATTACAATGTTCATCAATCATAACACAAAAAATAAAAGATTAGAACAATGTATAAATTGTCCCAGAACCATAGGTGGTTACTATATATGTTGCAGCTTATAATTATATATCTATGATGAGAACAACTTCCACTCTCCACCAAACCTAAAAAGAAAACAAATCATGTATATAAGGAATGAACTATTCTTAATATCAATATAGATTTCATAAATAAAATTTTCTTACCAAGTTCAAATTGCTTCCAATAATCTAAATCGTCATCAATTCTAACCGAAAGTGAGTCATTTCAAAGTCAATCTTGACAACACACAAGAGTTTGCACCAATTTAAGAGACAACGAACTCCTAAATGAATAAAGAATGTGTCATCTAGTACTAAATGCACTCTCTGAAGCCATACTAGAAACATAAACTACTAGCACATCACGGGTGATTTCATCAAGAATAGGAAATTCAGGTGAGTTCATTTTCCACCAAACAAAAATATCAAAATCATCACTTACATTCTAACTCACTTCACCTATAGACTTGTCTAACTCTGTTTTAACATTTGTGTAAGACTTGGAGAAGATCTCACTTTCTGTGCACATTTAGTCGTGACATATTCATACATATTAAATAGATATAGACGAGATAGACTCCTAATATGATATGAAGTCTTGAAACAGAGGAAATAAATTACTAATGTTATATGGTTGCTATTATGGAGATATCCTAACATCCCCCCTCGAGGATAGTTGTTTGTCCACAACATCGAACTTGTCACACATAAATTGAAATTTTAGGACCGGTAAGCTTTTGGTCAATGTGTCTGCTACCTAATCGAGTGAGCTAATGTATCCGATATCATGATCCTTTGAAGCTACTTTTTCTTTGAGAAAATGAAAGTCTAATTCAATATTCTTTGTTCGTGCATGAAAAATTGAATTAGCAGTAATAGCAGACAGGTTGCCACACCCAAGCTTTGGTGTCGCAGGTATAGGGACATGTAATTCTTTAAGGAGATGTTGGAGCCATGTGATCTCAGCTGTAGAAGCAGCTAAACCTCTATATTCCGACTCAGTACTAGACCGAGCCACAATGAGTTTCTTCTTGGAGCACCATGAGACTAAATTTTGGCCTAAAAAAACACAATAATCATGCGTATATCATCTGGACAACCAGCACAATCGACATTAGTACAACCACTGATTAGAAGCATATATGATCTCTTGAGATGTAACCCACGATGTAATGTACTTTTCATATAACGCAAGACTCATTTTAATGCTTGGAAGTGAGCTTGAGTAGGAGAACGATACATCAGATTGTGTTATTGTCACATACTGAAGATGTTGGCAAGACTGTGATAAAGGTTTGGATCATCAAATAAGATGCTGCCAACTTGGGAAAGTTGAAGACCTCATACCTTGGTGTTGAAATAGGATTTGCACCCTCCATGTTTGCACGTTATAGAAGTTCTCTTATATACTTTGTCTGAGTTAGCATTAAACCTTGTGAACTGGACTGAACTTCTATGCCCAAGAAATAATGTAATTTTCTAAGGTTCTTCAAAGTAATATTTGAGGAGAGCTTATCAATCAGATTTTTGATGAAGGCATTATGTCACCAGAATGGAAAATTAATAGGAATGAATCAGATATGGAGACAAGAAATCCATCATGATGTAAGGCACTAATTAGTTTTAAAAACCAAGATTGGGGGGGGGGGGGGGGGGCCGTGTATATAACCATATAGAGCCTCGTACAATTTACAATTAAGTTTTGGATATTTTGGATCAGCAAACCTGGTAGGTTAAGTCATATAGACCTACTCGTCTAACTTACCATACATGTGAAAAGGCATTTTTGACGTCGAGTTGGCGTACTGACAAACCTTTTGATAATGACAAAGTAAGAACCACTCTAATTGTAATAGGGTTCACTACTGAACTGAATGTGTAATGATAATAAATGTCATATTCTTTATTAAATCCTTTAGAACTAAACGAGCCTTGTATCTCTTAATAGAACCATCGAGAAGGAGCTTATGTTTAAGAGTCCACTTACTACCAACAATTTTGTTTGTATTGGATGTGGGCATAAGGGTCCAGGTATCATTTTGGATGAGAGCATTATATTCCTCTTGCATAGCCTTTCTCCAACTTGCATCCTTATTGGCTTGAGAGATACACTTAGGCTCGATGGGTAGAGGAGAATTTGAAAGGGGATATTCAGTGGTAAAGTTGGCTTGAGATTGTGAGTGCTTTTCTTTATGTCTAGTAACCATACGTTATGGGACATATGTAGTGTTGTGCCATTTAGACAAAATTGGTAAAGGTGAAGGGACAAAAATTGGAAATAAGGGCAAGTCAACACTGACTTTCACCGTCAAAGTGAATTTGGTGACTGTTATGGAGACTTGGGAGAAGTAGTAGCTTGAAAGGATGGTAATAAAGCACCTGAAAGAGGTTAGATTGATAGTGGATTTTATGGGAGTTGAATGTAAAGAAATAAGAAGGTGCTGGTGCTGAACAAGGGGCAGTTACATGTACAATTGGAGAAACTTTTGAAGGAGGCAGTGTACTCTTGTTTAATGCAAATGGAAAAATCAACTCATCAAAGAAAACATAACGAGTGATATAGATGCGACCACAGGTATATGATGACATTTATAGCTTTTATGCTTTGGGCTATCACCAAGAAAAAAATATTGAGAACATCTAAAAGCAAGTTTGTGAGAGTTGAATGGCCGTAAATAAGGATAGCAAACACACCCAAAAACTTTAACGAAATTATAATTAGAAATATTCTTATATAATTTCTTAGAAAGTGAGATGTTTTGAAGGACAGGAGTATGCATACGATTGATGAGATACACAATAGTAGAAAAAGCATCATCCCAAAAATGAAGATGAAGTGAGGCATGAGACAATAACATTAAGCCTTTCTCAAAAATATGATGATTTTTTCATTTTGCGAATTAAGTTTTTTTCATGGGTATGAGGACAAGAAATGTGATGCAGAATACAAACTTGGTGAAAGAACTATGAACATTTTTTATATTCTCCACCCCAATAAGATTGAACAACTTTAATTTTGTGTACAAAATAATTTTCAACATGAGACTTAAATCACAAAAAAGATAGAGTCGACTCCACCTTTAGAAGATATTGGATGATACCAACTGGATTTCGTGCAATCGTCAATGAAGATAACATAATAACAAAATTTATTATTTGATAAATAAGGGGTAGGACCCATACATCAGAATGAATCATGTCTAAATGATTCAATGCCAATCTATAATGCCTAACATCGACAGAGGATTTGGACGAAAGAAAAACTTGTGGTTTATTTAAGGACTTCTAGCTGGATATTCTGATGAAAAGAAGCTTGAAAAGGCCATGCTCAAGTCTCCCTTCCACTAGCACCTTCCTCGTTGCCTGATCCTACACAACACAAAGTTAGGATGAAATTCAAAATAAACATTGTTATCAGTAGTAAATTGAGCCACACTTAGTAAGTTTAGGGAAATATAATATTTTATGTAAGTGCAAGGCTCTAGTTGACGATAACACTTCAGAATCATCAATATGAGAAATTTTCAAACCTACTCCATTGCCAACCAGAATTTGGTTAGTATCATCGTAGTCCCCTCTAAGAGTAAAATTGTTGAGATCATTTGTAAGATGGTTAGTAGCACTAGAATCTGGATACCAAGATGGATCACTTACAACATTCAATTGAGAGATGTTGCTTGATATTTCAGGTTATGCATTGGCTTAATAAGAATGATAGAACCTATGATAACAATCGATAGACATGTGACCAAACTTATTACACACTTGACACTGTGATTAAACTGTTGAATTATGAGACTGGTGATGTGCATTATTAAACCTGCCACCACATCCTCGACCCCTTCCTGAGCGTCCTCCATAATGTTGATTAAGGTTTGGTTAGAGTTCTTTTTGTAGTCACAATAACTTTTAGAACTAAAATTTAAAGATTGTGCAATATAATGCACTTGCCCTTGTTCAAAAGTACATAAATTTTCAAGGCATATCTCATGGCTTAGCAACAAACCATGTAAGCCAAGAAGGGATATGGGTTAAACTCTATAGGTAATCGAGAACACCAACGCATCATAATCGAGACCTAAGCCACAAGAATTATACAATGTAAGATCTTCCTCTCTGAGAGGTCGTTCCACTGCGGTCAAGTTATCTTTAATAGATTCCATCTTTTGTAAATTGTCTGTCATTGATGAGGATAACCTTTTTGTTGTATGATGTTTTAAGTGGAGTTGCATCAATCATGCCTTCGACTGAGACGCGAACATTGTTTCCAGGGCTTGCTAAACCCTCTTGGTGTTGGTACAACCAACAACTTTCCCCAAAAACTCGTTGTGAGTGTTGAGAAGAACTAACTCAGGAGTAATTAGTCATGTTTTCGCCATGCCAAAAAATTTGGATGAATGTAGCTTCGGCTGAGGTTTCTTCTGTCAAAGAGATAATCAATATGGCCAGCAAGGAAACATAAGCACTAAGGATATAGTGAAGAAGATCATGATTGAGCAAGCAAGAGCAAATGCGAACATGGATAAGATATATGCTTATTTTAGAAACAGTCAAATGGCAACACAAAATCTAAAGAAGCAGTTTGGGCATTTTGGTAGTGCTCAAAAGTCATGTTCAATGAGTTTTACTTGTTAATACATATCCTAACCCAATATAGGTAAATGCAATGGGTACTTGCACTAGGTTGCAATTGGAGGAATTGGCTCGAAAGAGAGAAGCAATAAAACCTCAGTGGAGGTAAAACAGAACATTGGGAATGGACAGGGTACACATGAGGAAACAATGCAAACAACAGTGAAACTACCTCAACTATTTCCTCAAAAGTTTTAAAAGCAGAGCGAGGATGAATGCTCTGGTAAGTTTATTTCTCTTCTCAAGCATGTTTACATTAATCTGCCTCTTGTTGATGTATTGTAGGGAATATGAAGGTATGCTAAATATGTGAAGGAGATTGTAGCGAACAAGAGGAGGCTGACAGAAAATGAAATTGTGGCACTTAATAAACAGTGAAACCAAATTATTCAAAATAAGTTTCCCTCTACATAGAAAGATCCATGTAGTTTTACGATCCAGATAAATATAGGGAAAGGCATTCATGCCCAAGGGTTGTATGGTCTAGGGACAAGTATTAATCTAATGAGAACATCTCTATACAAGAAATTGGGATCGGTTAGTCCTAAGTCCTCCACCATTATAATAATCTTGGCAGACTGTTCGGTAGTTAGGCCAAAAGCTATTGTAGAAGAGGTATTAGTCCAAGTTGGATAACTGGTATTTCCTATTTATTTTGTTATGCTGAATTTTGAGCTAGAACCTTAGGTGCCTTTCATTCTTGGGAGACCCTTTTTTTCCATTGGGCGTGCTATGATAGACATACCAGCAGGTTAACTGACTATAAGGGCTCATGACAAAGTTGAGGTTTTTGATGTGTATAGAGCGCTTAAATTGCCGGTTGTGTATGAAGAATTATCAGTTGTAAGAATGATATACATGCAGCATAAGCTTATTACTTCACATCTAGAGACCTACTGGAGCGAGTATTGATGGGCCACGATATCTATGATGATGCTGAGACACATGAAATAGTACAGTTTTTGGAGGTGTTTAGTTTGGAAATTTCAAAAGACAAATTGGGACCTTTTGAATAGGGTGTTGGGGCCTCCATCAAAGCCATCAATTGAAGAAGCACCCAATCCTGAATTAAAGACACTACCATCTCATCTGAGGTATGAATTTCTGGGTGATGATAAGAACTTACCTGTGATTCTTTATGCAGGTTTGTTTGAATTACAGGTTGAAGTGGCTTCGAAAATTTTGAAAAAAAACATAATCCAACAATTAATAGGAAGATGTGCGACATACATGGTATCAATCTGGAATTGTGCATCTATAAGATATTCATGGTAGAGGGCCACAAGCTTAGTGCACAACCCCAACGCTGATGGAACCTGATCTTAAAAGATTTAGTGCGCAAAGAGGTAATCAAGTGTTTAGATGCAGTGATGGTTTACCCCATATGAGATAGAATGTTGATAAGTCCAATGCAATGTGTCCCTAATAAAGGTGGCAAGATTATGGTAATGAATGACAATAATGAACCATCCCCACTAGGATAGTTTTTTGGTGGCAAATCTGCATGGACTATCGGAAGTTTAATGAGGCCACCAGAAAAAATCATTTCCCAGTTCCCTTTATTGATCAGATGTTAGATAGCCTGGTAGGGCAAGAACATTATTGTTTTCTTGATGTTTACTCGGGGTATAACAAGATTGTGATTGCATTAGAGGATCAAGCGAAGACGAGCTTCACTTTTGCATATGGCACTTATGCTTTTAAGTGTATGCCTTTCGACTTTGTAATGCAGTAGCCACATTTTAAAAATGTATAATGGTAAAATTTCATGGTATAGTGGAGGATTTTGTTGAAGTGTTCATAGATGACTTCTCAATATTCGGTGAGTCTTTTGATCTATGTTTGCGTAATCTTTTTAAAGTCCTTGCTCATGTGAGGAAACAAATCTTGTGCTGAATTGGGAGAAGTGGCATTTCCTAATCCGAGAAGGCATTGTGATGGGTCATAAAGTCTCAAGAAGTGCGTTGGAAGTTGATAGAGCCAAGGTAGAGGTAATTTAAAGTTTCTGCCTTCTATCTCGGTGAAAGGAGTCAAAGTTTCCTTTGGCATGATATATATTATATAGGAGGTTTATCAACGATTTTTCCTGGAAAGTTGGACCTATGTGTAGTCTATTTGAGAAGGAGGTAAAATTTGTGTTTGATGAAAGTTATGTGAAAGCCTTTGAGTTATTGAAGAAGAATCTTATTGAAGCTCTAATCTTTATTTCTCCTACTTGGGAGCTACCTTTTTAGCTTATATGTGATGAAAGGCACACAAAACAGGTGTTGTGTTAGACCAAAGAAAAGAGAAATTTTTTCACTTTATTTAGTTTGCTAGCAAGACACTTGATTTGGCATAGCATAATTACACAATCACTGAGAAGGAGATTCTTGCTTTAGTATTCTCCTTTGACAAGTTGAGATCATATTTGGTTGGTACTAAAGTTATTGTTTACACTGACTATCCTACAATTAGGTACCTGTTTAACAAAAAGGATGTAAAACAAAGTCTTATCAAATGGATCCTGGTACTCCTGGAAAATTGATTTAAAAATCAAGGATAGAAAGGCCACGGAAAATCAAATAGTAGACCACTTGTCCAGATTGGAGGATTCATCACATTTGAAAAATGAATGGCGAATTCGTAAAGAGTTTCATGATGAACAATTTTTAGCTTTAGACATTGCTCAAGTGTCATGGTATTATGATATTGTGAATCTTCTAGTAAGTTGATTGTTCCCACTTGGTTTATTTACACACCAAAAGAAAAAGTTGAGCCATAATGCAAGGTTTTACATATGGGATGATCCATTCTTATTCAAGTAGAGGCCAAATCAAGTGTTAAGGATATGTATAGTTGAAAATCAGGTAAGGCAAGTGTTGTGGAGTTTTTAGTCTTCACCATATAAGGGTCATCATGGAGGAGAGCATACAACGCATAATGTATTGTAGTTGGGTTTCATTTTGACAATTTTATTTAAAGATATTGCAATTTTTGTGAATGGTTGTGATCAATGTTAGAGAATGGGAACCATTTCAAGGCATAATGAGATACCATTGTGCAATATTCTTGAGGTTTAGATATTTGACAAATGGGGGATAGACTTCATGGACCCTTTTCCTACCTCAAATGGAAATCAATACATTCTTGTGGTAGTTGATTACGTTTATAAGTGGTTTGAGGCTATCACCATGCCCATTAATGATGCAAAGGTTGTGGTGAAGTTCATCAAGAATCATATATTCATGAGGTTTGGAACTCTAAGATCTTGTATCAGTGATGGTTCAAAGCACCTTATAAAGTATTTAGTGTGAAAATTATTGGCTTAGTATGGAATGCAACACAAGGTATCTACAACATATCATCCTCAAACACGTGGTCAAATAGAGGTATCGAATCAAGAGGTTAAGAAGATTTTGCGAAAGACCGTGAATGCACAGTGAAAGGATTGGGTTGAGAAGTTAGATGATGCATTGTGGGATGATACAAAAGTGTATAACACACCAATAAGGACTTCACCATATCACTGATGTTTGGAAAAGAATGCCATCTTCCAGCGAAATTGGAGCACCAGGCATATTAGGCCATATATAAGTTTAACCTTGATCTTGAAATGGCCAGAAAGAGGAGAATAGGTCAATTGCATGAGCTTGAGAAATTTAAGTTCCATACATGTGATAATGCCAAGTTAAATAAAGAGAAGATGAAGAAGTGGCATAACAAGGATATCATACAACCAACCTTTGAACCACGCCAGTTGGTGTTGTTGGTTAATTCAAGATTGAAGTTGTTCGCTGGAAAACTTTGGTCAAAGTGGAGTGGACCATTTGAAGTGGGTTGAATGACTTAACATGGGGTTATGGGTCTAAAGAATAAGGACAAGAGCTCCACATTTCTAGTGAATGGACAACAAGTTAAACACTACATTAGAAATTATGTGGATCAGGAGCAAAAAAACACTCGAGATGAATGACGAGTGATTCATGAAATGGATCAAGCTGTGACGTTAAACCAGGAACTACATAGGAGGCAACAAATGATCATATGTATTAGATTGTGGTCGAATTCAGCTTGATGATAAAGCTTAATTAATTTGAACTTGTGCCATATGGTGAGACATTGTAAATTCCATATATTGCATGATAGTCTAGAACTTGCCATGCGTGCTGTTAATGTGCAATAGAAAGTATTCCTTGGTTTAGGAAATGATAATAGGCCTCCTTTGATAAGTTCAAAAAAAATTTCCTTAACAGATACACTATCACTAGAATCCCTTTTAAGCATATAGAAAATTGTTGAAGCCGTACTTGTACCGAAATGATTTTATGAAATCTCTAATTTTTTGCTAAGAACTATAGCATAGACTATTGGTATGAAAAGAATTGAATTCAATAGATGTTGTATGTGCCAAAAGGTGACAAATAATTGCCACAAGGTAATGAAAGACCCTCACTAAAAGAATGATCCCATCTAAAAAAACAATGTAACAAAAATTTCTTGGGGCATTCATGAAATGATGCAAATTACTTGTGATAGTATTATAAAAGAGAGAGCTGAAAATATAGAGAAGGAAAGAAAGAGTGGATGAAGTTTAAATCGTACATAGTACTTAGGGATGTCTAGTCACTATTATATAGTTTTCCTACCTATCCCCTAGCCTGTATTACAACCCGTAAATCCTACTTGAATCTTGTAAAAACATGTTTAATTAGTGGAGATATACGTAATGGGAAAGCCTATGGTTCTACATGCATACGAGTGAATGTTCCTTGTGATAGTGAGATTTGATTCTTGATGCTAAGTCCATACGTTATACTAAATCTTGTGAGTGAGTTATGGACTACATTATTTGTATAAGGGGCACTTGTATGATGAAGGATAAATAACATCTGATGTCTGGAATAAAGCTTTAACGTTTAAATTGCTATATGTCTTTAAGTCATTAATAGAAGTCACATGGTGTCTATATGATGACCAAGACCATATGTCACTCAAAACATGCTTAATATGGCATGATAAAAAGATTCTTGAAAGTAAGTAGTTGAAGTACAAATGTGAGTAGTGATGAGACAAGGTCTAGGGTGTATGTATGTGAATTTTTCGAGGGCGAACAAAAGTATAAGCATGGGATCATGATCTTGGGTGTATTTATATGCCTAGGTGCCAAATAGCTCCCATACTTTAGCAAATGCTTGAGTTCAAAATTGTTAGTTATTGATAGTGTGGAATCATGATTATTGCATTCTGATTAATCAATATAATTAGTGCTTGTAGATAGGAAAAAAAGAGGACAATTGGCACAAAAGTGGCTAGACGTGCTGTGAGGGTTGGGTGCTAGCGTGAAATCAAAATTGATAAAGTGACGAAGGACCTAAAGGAAGATAAGACTAAGAGAAGCTTGTCTCGCATATCCTCTCTGCATCACAGAGAGTGAATTAATTATTTGCCACATTAATGAGTTTGAGGAAGAAGATTGTGTATCCTTTCCATGTCACGGGGAGGTGGAGTTCAAGAAGAGAGGAATTCACAAAGCATTAGCGCATCGTGGACCAGGGTAAATATTTTCTGCCGACTTTTTCCAAATTATAAATAGAGTCGAATATTATTATTTTGATTATTCTTTTTCTTGTTTTTGGAGAACGATTACTTGAAGCTATCTCTTATTTTTTAAGGTTCATTCCTAATCTTTACTTCATTCAATTTCTCTTATGCTTATTAAATATTTTAATACTGAGAATTACATTATGAGTAGCTAAATTCCCTTGTTCTATGGTTGTTGCTGCGGGATGATTGCATAATTTTATTTTTGATGTATTGATATTGATTATCGTTAAAATCACTCTTTTGTTCATTTCTTGATTGGCCACCATTGAAATAAACTTATTGTTCGAATTGAACATGGGAGATGAATAGTAGGATAGAGCATTGGACAAAAACAACATGATGTTCTCTAGAATTAGGGTTGATTTGTATCTAGGATACGGATATACCTAGAGACGTTGTTTAGCTAATAGAATGGATGAAAATATAATGCTTGTTATGCCGTAATTTTACTATCATTAGAAAAAATCACTTTTTGAAATATTCTAATTATAAAACAATTTGAGAAAAATACTTAGAAAGAGTCGCCGCTTAATTTTTTAAATAAATTAAGAAAAGTTATAATATAAAAAGACACTAACAGGTTAAGTCCTTATAAATTTAGAGAAAAAGGGTACGAGGTTCCCATTTACACTTCAAGAAGGGTTTTAAAGCATTTGAAGTGCCCGCTAACACGCAGTTATCCTACGACTTGAATAAAATATATTTTTGACCATTTTTTCGAAAAATGATATAAAAAAAAAATAGAATAATTTACAACATTCGATTCACTTTGAGAAAATAGTTAAATAAAGAACATTCTTAAATTTTTAAGAAGAGAGACGTTAATTATAAGTAAATAGAATTTTAACAAAACTAGATTTATTAAAATATATTTTTTGAATCATTTTAATAATAAGTTGAACCAATTTGATTAATTAAAGCATAAAAACTATTTCAAATTAATTGAAGAATAAATAAATTTTTTTGGCTAAATATATTCAATAAAGTATAAGAGTTGATAAAAAATGAATTTTATTAAAATAAACTATCATAAAGAATATAGTTCATCTTTTGGGGAATTTCATTAAGTTAATTAACAAATCTAAAGTTAGTGTTGATAAACAATAAAAGTAATTACAAACAAATAATAAAGAGAGGGAGAGAAGAATTTTGGCCTTTCTTGGGCCAAATTCGCTGCTACTTTTCGGGTTTAACCCAATTCCCCTTTTTGTATACATCAGCTGTATATCAGTGTATATCGAATGTATACAACCCATTTTTTCTTCTTCCGAACATATGTGTTTCGCCTCCGCCCTGTTTTCTGCTTCCGAAACCAATTTGGAATTCATACATTTGTTTTCCATTCCAGACTTGGCAACAAAGTAGATGACTTGGAATGAGCCTAAGTGGCTCATTTCATATGCAAAGGGGTTGGAGAAGAGTTCAGTGAACTCATCCAATGATGCAATACAGAGGAAACAAAAACAAGAGTTAGCGAGCTAGAAATTTTCTGGGTGGAAATGACTAACAAACTCCTAAAAATATAAAACTAGAGCTCCAAACATATATAAAAAAATTTCAAACAAGCAAAACAATGATGGTCATAAAATAAATCTCCCTTGGAGAATAATGCTATCACCCAAACATGGAGTATGCCATTTAGTTAATAACCAACGAAAATACCCTCAGACAAAAATCCATTAATAATATATCTGAGCACAGAGATACTTATACTTCATTATACATACAAAATTAGCCATTATATGAAATATATATATATATATATATATACATTTATAGATACCTATCACTAAACATCTATGTAGACTACAACCAAAACATGCATATTAACCGACATATCACAATATTAGACTAATGGACATGGAAATTCAAAACAGAGACGCTAATCAATGAGGCAGTAAGCACAGGACGAGGATAGAATAGACTTATTAGATCCATGGGTCAAAGTTAGAACGGAATTCAAATTTTAAGATGAAGTATTTTTGAACTAAAATAGGGACTAACCGGCTGATTCGAAGAACATGGAAACAAATATTCATCTTATCAATCACATATTCCAGGTTGCTCTCATCACGATGTAAATTAGATAGAACAAAATTTCATTAAACGCAAAGATTAAAACATGAATCATATGCGTAAAGAGAGGTATTCAGCTATATGACGAGTAGCTATTTCGAAAACTTAAACTAACATATGAATAGAAAAAAAAGACACGAGGCGTAGGAAAAATAGATTCTATGAAATGGGCACAAGAAATAAACTCAAAACAATAGCAACGAGAAAATCACAAATAACATACAAATATTGACTCTTTAAATGCCAAAATAGAGACAAAATTGATCCAATGGAGATTCGCAGACTTAAAAACGGAATTAAACTTATAAAAGAAAAATAACCAAATTGCTAAACAAGAAGTAAAACTGTGTAATTTGCTAACAATAATATCAAATTAATCAATACATCGAGAATACACAATGATATATATAACACGATAAAAGTTTACCTTTTACGAGGCAGCGACTGGCACGATGAGGTTTACCATGAAGCTTTTACACCATTATGAGTTTAACTCGAACAAGAAGAGAATCGATACCGAATAAAAACTAGCTCTCGAAATAAAATAAACTTCTGTTTTTTAGAATGTAAGAATTACTTCTTTTCGACTTCTCTTCATTCCTCCTCTCTAAAACATAATTCCATTTCTCCCTAAGACCTCCCCCAAATTGTGACTGAAAGAGATGAATATATAGATGGAAATTAGGGGAAAATGGGTGTAATTTTGAATTTTGAATTTGAATTCGAAGTTTGAATTTCTTTGCTCCTTTTCTAGGCTATAGTAGAAGAGATTGAAAATCCTTTAAAAGGTGAAAAGGGAATGACGATTTGACGTTGTCAGGATTCTCCGCAATTTGGTGGGATTTTCTAGGTTTGCTGGGATTTTGCGTAGTGAGGTAGAAGAGTAACAAGGGTTGGGTCTGGTATGCTGTATTATTGTACGTACGCTTTGTTGAAAATGGGATGGGTTTCTTTTTTGTTGAAATTGGGCTTGGGTGGAATGTTGTAATTGTTGGATTGGGATTTGGGTCAACTAGTTGGAAGAAATGGGCTGGTGGGCTGATGGAATTGAGAATGGGCTGAAAGAAAATTATATTGAGTTGCTGAATTTTAAAGAAAAAGGCCCAAAGCTTTGATCTTTTGATGGGTTTAAGAAGTTGTTAGAAAATTGTAATTAAACAAAGGACCAATTCGAATTGTAGCCAAATTGAGTTAATTAACGAATCCTGCTAAATATTGAATAAGATAAATTAATATTAATTAATTAACGAGCTTCTTAATCTTGACGAAGTAAAATAATTA
This sequence comes from Solanum pinnatisectum, assembly GCA_035578085.1. NCBI lineage: Eukaryota > Viridiplantae > Streptophyta > Magnoliopsida > Solanales > Solanaceae > Solanum > Solanum pinnatisectum. Next base: position 18,864,001 of record CM069078.1, read on the forward strand.
ACTTAATTTTAAATTAATAACTAGAGAATATATGCCAACTTAAAGTGAACTAAGTTAAAAAAATATTCAACTAAAAAGTAAAATCTTTTTGAGACGATTTTTGAATATTCATAAAATATACTAATTATATACATAATTATTTCATACAAATGTATTATTTAAAAATTATAAAAAGTGACGAAACTATTTAAAATAACTTGCAAACTATATTTTTTTTGATATATTTATAAAACTAATTATTTTAAATCGTTTGAAGGTGAAGAAACTCAATGATTAATTTATAAAGTGGAGGTCCAAAATTTAGTGTCAACAACTATCCCTCATTTGACTTGGATTGATGAAAGAAATTCGAGGCAAATGAAATTGACGAATCCAATTTTGACCGACCACATCTTCATCTTTTCTGAAAGGGGTTTTGGTACAAACTTTAGGAATTATGGCCGAAACCCTGGAATTGGGTGTCCTACATATCTCAGGCTATATGAGAACTCAGGCCACTTGTAGTTCGATACGCTTGAGTTGATGCACGATTATGAAAGAATTTAAAAGCCATCCCGATATCAAATTATGAAGAGACGAGAATGCTCGAGAATAAGATCTGAGAGAGAATGTTGGAATACAGCTAAATTTTTAACATTGAGCCCACCTTCATATCCTTAAACCTTAGGAATCAGGCGGCTTGTAGTTCGACTTGATCGGTTAAAAAGGAATTCTATTATGCAAGATAACCTTTGGTTCTGGAGGAGTGACAAATAAAGCGAGTATGAAAAAGAGGCTTGCAACCCCTTAGCCATGAATGTGGCGTGCTTCACACCCATAATTAAGAACTTATACGGACATAATTTCCAAAGCTCTTGGTGCACTGTCACTTAGATTAAAAAGTTGCTTCTGGTGAGAGTCGAAGTTTTTCGGATTTGAAACTAAAACTGATAAACCCAAAGAAAAACCCACATGCCTTCTGATAGGGATGTGGTTTGATTGTGGTGGAAGTCTCTCCTTAGCTCACGTCCTAAGAGTCTGATATTCCTCTTCGGACTATGTCCCAGTTCGCTGCTATGAAAAAGTTCCACGTTGTGTTGTATCCTTTTTGATGTCGTTCGTACCTGTGGTTTGATTTGAGAATTCATCCTCTTGGATACTCTCGACAAAAACTGAAATAAACTTGTTAGTAGAAAATGTAATTGAAATAGAGAAGTGTTATGTTTTACCGTATTCGGCACATTTTTTTTCTCTAAATGTTCTGACGTCAGCCTCCGTCGATTTTGATGCAGTAGATGAATTTGATATGATGCTATGACGATGATGACTTTCTCGATAATGAAATATTGTTGATGACAACACTTCATTGATAGGATGATGTTGCTACAATAATGATGAAGATGTTGATACTCGATTGATCAAATCATGCTGCTACATTGATGATGCATTGGCAGGATATTGTTGATCCATTGGCAGGATATTGTTGATCCAATGGTAGGATGATGTTGTCGAACCTTGATTGGTGCGATGACGATGATTTATCAGCAGGATGATGCTGTTCCATTCAACAATGATATTATCACCTTTGATACTATAATACGGATGACCTTCTCGATGATTTGAATATGCAATGGCCCTCTTGGCAATGGAAGATGCAATAGCCTTCTCATTTTTTGTAGATGATAGCCCTCTTGGCATTTGAAGATTCTATGGCCCTCTCGGCAGTTGTAGATGATGGCCCTCTCAGCGTTTGAAGATGTAATGGCCCTCTTGGCATTTGAAAATGCAATGGCCCTCTTGGCGTTTGAAGATGATGGCCCTCTCAACATTTGAAAATGCAATGGACCTCTTGGAGGTTTAAATATGATAGCCCTCTCGGCAGTTTGAATATGTAATGGCCCTCTCGACATTCTGAATATGATGGCCTCTTGGCGGTTTGAATATGCGATGACTCTCTCGGCGTTTGAATATGCAATAGCCCTCTTGGCAGTTTGAATGTGTTTGCCCTCTTAGTGGTTTGAATATGATGGCCCTCTCGGCGTTTGAATATGCAATGGTCCTTTTGGCAGTTTGAATATGATGGCCCTCTTGGTGGTTGTAGATGCAATGACCCTCTTGGCATTTGAAGATGTGATGGCCCTCTCGACATTTGAAGATGTGATGGCCCTCTCGATGGTTTGAAGATGCAATGGCCTTATTGGCATTTGAAGATGCAACGGCCCTCTCAGCGATTGTAGCTGATGGCCCCTCGGCGTATGAAGATGCAATGGCCCTCTCGGCATTTGAAGATACAATGACCCTTTTGGCATTTACATATTTGATGGCCCTCTCGGCGTTTGAATATGCAATGGCCCTCTTGGCATTTGCATATATTATGGCCTCTCAGGGGTTTGAATATGATGGCCCTCTCGGCGTTTGAAGATGATGGCCCTCTTGGCATTGGAAGATTCAATGGCCCTCTTGTCATTTGAAGATGTAACGGCCTTCTCGGTGGTTTGAAGATGTAATGGGCCTTTTGGCATTGGAAGATGTAATGGCCTTCTCAGCATTTTCAAGATGCAATAGCCCTTTTGGCATTTGCATATATGATGCCCTACTAGAGTTTGAAGGTGCAATGGACCTTTTGGGTGGTTCACATTACCGTGTCTGATAGTGACGGAATTTGTGAATATTCTTCAAACGTTCTTGATGCTCAAAAAAATATAATTTGATATCTTTATAGATGCTTGTATATGTCGAGAGTGATTCTATCACTTGTGCCTATTTTGAACATTTTGTGTTCATTGTGGCTTATGTTTTGTTGGAGATTTAAGCGAGGTGTTGTTGCTCGTATTCTGAACTATTTCTTTTCTTATGAAAATTCAATGACTTTCCCACATCCCCATAAAAGTTGTCAATTTGGGGAGATGCTCACCCTTTTGAATTCTCCATATTCGTTGAATGGAGGAATGTGATGATTTTGAGACAATCTTATAGACCAGCATCCACAGAAAAATTCTTAGTTTAAAAAAAACTGATCAGTATTGACTTCTTCAATCACTTTCTCCTTGTCATGCTATCTTCAGTTGATCACTCCAACCTCTTGCTTCTCGATAGACATAAGATGAAATTATACAAATCATCCGACATATTAAAAATTCTTTAAGGAAAAAGATTTTTTCAAGAATCAATTTGGAAAAGGTCACTGTAAAATGTCATGACATGCGTAGCTTAAATGAACGTCCTTGGTTCAAAACTTTTGACGTGTCCGATAGCTTATTCTGGAGAAGTCAAAAGATCCTTGAAGCTTGAGAAATTTCTAACATGGTCCTCCTGAAATCTGCTATACTTGGAAGGTTTTGAAGTTGACTCTGGATTCTGATAGTGCTAGAAATTGTTGAAGTTGACCTTGAATTTTAACCATTCTAGAGATCATGATTTAAACTTCAAATCATGATAGGAATATTCAAAAATTATAGCAAGCTTCTAGTGATGCTTGAAGAAATTTTTTGAGGCCATCCTAAAAAATTTCTGTTCCGGTTAGATATCTTGACGTATCTTGAACTGTTGATATATGATTTGTAGAATTTTTGAGATCGCCTCAAAAATTCTGTGCGAGTTGTAACTCACAATGTATCTTAAGTTTTGACTTGTTGGAGATTTTCTTCTTGAGAATTTTCGAGTCCCTCTCAAAATTTTTGTCCCGATTAGATTTCTTAGCGTATCTCGAACTGTTAATAAATGACTTGTAGAATTTTTGAGACCCCCTCAAAAATTATGTACCAGTTGCAACTCACAATGTATCTTCAGTCTTTACTTGTTAGAGAGATTGTTTTCTTGAGAATTTTTCAGTTCCTCTCAAAAATTCTGTCCTAGTTTCTATTGTAAAGGAAAATAGAAATCATACGGGAGATATGACCGAACTCTTGTGGCGCCTACGTATCCCATTGAAGCAGGAATTAGGTCAAACGTAGTTCCCCTCTCGAGGATTAACAAAAATATAAAATTTTGATAAGGAAATAACCAAGGCTGACACTGACCGCCTATGTATCTCATTCTTGAGAATTCAGGTCAGACGTAGTTCATTACAAAGGATATTATCCTACTTTTAAAAACATAAGACAATTACAAGCAAATGATGCAATCACAGGGAAAGAAATATACGAAGTTTTGAATCTTCAAATATAATAGCTCTTGATAGCACATGAGTTGATCGGTCACTTGTGAGATAACTGACTGTGCTCAATCATGGCATGTCATTAAACACATGTATCAATGTATTGTTTAAGTAAGCTGTTGAGTTCTCCTTTTTTGAGCTTCTGTCAGCTGGACCTCGATTTTGGCTTCTTTGACATGTCATTCTTTTCTAGAATCAACTTATGTATCCTCCAGAATCGACTTATCTTGATTCTCAGACCGTTTCAATTCTTTGGCAATGTATTCACATATCATGTTATTCTTATCATACTTCTTGAACACATCCTCATCTACTTCATTTGTTCATTTAGCTTGTGACATGACATGATGTTGATAGATTTAAAATTATTTTTATTAAAACAAACACAAAGGTTGTTAGATAGAAAAATTAAAGCAAGTAGAATAAATTTTTGCAATAGAAGAGGCTTTCATTGAAAATAAGAAAATACAAAGTTTGGCCATGACCATGGGCCATTTTGCCTTTTCAAAAATATTACGAGGGAAATGAAATAAATGGTGGGTCCCGAGCCTCATTCGAAGTACCACCGATTTTAGGAATGATATAAAATTAATCTTTGTCTATCAATATGAGAGAGGAACCAAGAGCGACATGGAAGCCCAATTAAGAACTTGCTCCATTGGCTCAGCGTCTCGTATGCTTGATGTCTCGATCAATTCCTCCAGCACGACGTGACCTTCTTGAAGAAGATCCCTAGTCCCCTCTCTAAGACTGTCATCATTGGCATATTCTTCTACCAGAAAAGACTGATACAAATGAGGCAAAGGCTATGGCGATGCATGATTAACATCCTTCTTGTTCTGACCATCCTTCAGCATAAAAGTAAAAACTTGGTGTGGTGCCATGACCACAAATTTAGATTTCTCAATTATGCTCAGAGAAGCTACAACTTTCTCAAGATTGTTTGGGCTGGTTAGGATTACAACTTTATCCACACACCAATTTTCTTCGACCTCGATCATGTTAATGGTAAGTTCTCCTCGATTCGGCAGAGAATCAGTATTCACATTGGGCATGAAAGTTTGAAGAGTTACAACATTTTGATCAATCAAGTCTTTAATTTTATGCTTCAAGTTGATGCAATCTTTAGTGTTATGTCCGACATCTCCTGATTGGTAAGCACAATGAAGATTGGCCCTGTAATGTCTGGAATTGACATTGACATTTTTTGGATCAATTGTTTATATCAGACTAGCTGCTTTCAATCTCTCAAAAAGCGGAGTCAAACTTTCAACCAAAGGAGTAAAGAATCAAGGTGGTTTCTTCTCAAGTTTTGAACGAGGAAGATTATAATTATTTCGTGGAGGTGGAGGTACTTGATGATAAAGTGGAGGATTTTGGCAAGTAGGTGCCGGTGTTTGAAAATTTGGGTATTCTAGAGTTTGGTAGATATGAGAAGCATTTGGGTAATTTGGCAAAGGGACTTGATAATTTGGTTGAACATTTGTGTAATATGACAGTGGAGCATGGTAATTTGGATAATTTGGAGGTGGAGCTTGGTAATTTGATTGGACATAAAAGATGGGGTAAGGATTTTGTAAAGCTAAGGGGTAGGTTTTGGATGGTAAAGTCTTTTGAATATTGTGACTGACATGTCTCTTTGAGTTTTGGCTCGATTCAAATGAGATAGAAGAAACATCATCCCTTTTCCTTCTTAATGGTCTTGAGGATTCATCCTGGGAAGCATTTCGTATGATTTTTCCGGTCTTGAGACCATCTTCAATAGCTTCACCAATTTTGACTATCTTACTGAACTTCCCTCCTAAAATGAGCAACATCCTATTGTAGTACTCCGGCTCTTGAATGTGTACAAAGACTTCAATAATCTCTTTCTCAGTCATGGGAGGCATAATCCTTGCAGCCTCTCTTCTCCAACGGTAGACATATTCTCGATAGCTTTCCCAAGACTTCTGTTTGATTCTCTCCAAAGAGTATTGGTCAGGAGTGAATTCTACATTCTAACCAAACCTTTCAATGAAGTCTCTAGCCAAAGTGTTCCAACTTGGCCATTGTTTCATTTCTTGAGAAATATACTATTCAAAAGCTTCTCCTTCCAGGCTTCGACTAACAAGCTGCATTAACAAAGCCTCATCTTTTCCAACTCCCACAAATTGGTTGCAATATGCCCTCAAATGAGAAAAAGGATTTTTAACTCCACTAAAAGTGTCACATTTTGGCACTTTAAAACCTTCCAGGATCTCCAAATGTGGATGAATGCACAAATCTTCATAATTCAACCCCACAATGTCTGGGGTGTATTGAAAGTCTTTCATTGTATTCAAAACTTCCTCTCTGATGTTTTTCTCATCATTTCCTTTTATGACCTTCCACTCCTTCTCCTTCTTCTCACAATGATAGAGTTCAAAATGTGTAGTAGAGGAAGGGTAGGATTCTAGTGATATTGGAATATGAAATACATGTTTTAGAGGTATGGGTTGAGTTGTAGGTGGATTTTGAAAAATTTGAGCATGAATTTGATTAATGGGAGGAAAATTCTGCAGATTGTCGGTATTTGGATTTTGAGGATTAGGTAGATTTTGGTGTGAGGAGCTACCATTATACGTGTTAGAGGTAGTTAGGTTAATGATGGGGTGTTTTGGAATCGTAGAGGTTGATGGAATGTTTGGAAATTATTCGGAGGTTCGATCCGAAATAGGAAAATGGAGTGGAGGCATTTCGTTGTTTAAAGTAGGAGTGTTGACAATGATAGCCTGATTTGTCAAATCTCGAGTCTTTATCCATTTTAGCCCTCATTTCAGCAATTTTTTGGAACAACCGTTCAATCAACTTGTTTTGTTCAGCGATGATAGGGTTATTCACAATGATTTTGGTCAAATCAGTGTTATCAACATTTTCAACCACTTTTTCTTTGCCTTTTGACAAACTTTGGTTAGAGAAGGAATCTTTGGGATCTTTAGACCTCGTGAAGTATGGATGTTGTGCCATTTTCTCAACACAGATCAATTTTGAGTGCCTAAAAAGAAAATAACTCAGAAGACAAATATGTTAGTTTGTGTGGATGATAAATAATACAAAATATCACACACATGACTGCACACACATAAGAGTTGTTTTACTTGAAGATAAACTAGCCCACAGATATAGAAAAGTGATTAATTAGACAAGAATTTGTCTATTTGATTTTGGAATTATTGAATCAGAAAAGTTGACTTGCGTTGAGTCAAAATCCCTTTGTATCTTTCATCATAGTACTTCTGATTTTCGGTTGAGCTGTAACTCTAATTTTCTCGCAAGGGTTGAATAAAAATAGAATTTCTGAAAAATGGGGACTGAGTCTTGAAAGACTTCCTACGTATCTCACGTAGGAGAATTCAAGTCCTACATAGTTCGACCTTCGTTTTTGACTTGAGATGAAAATCGACCTTTTTATGAGATATTGAAAGTGAAGTTTGAATTTTGTTGGGAATCTAAAGACTCAAAGAGTATTTGGACGCACTTTCGATAGTGACTTGATATGTATGCTTAGGGGTTCTAGAAAATTTCAAAAGTGTAGGCTAGAACATCTTCAAATAAAGCAACATATCTACACAAGCAGTTATAACACATAAACAGATATTGCGCGTTCTAAACAAATATGTGACCCTTTTATGTCAAGGGTAGGCCTAACGATTTGAAGAATGTATAACGTCATTTGAAACATTCCATTGCCCCAAAACCCAAATTTATAAAAGTTTGATGAATAAACTGAATGGAGATACATAATAAGGAAAAGGGGATACAAATAATCAGTCCCACGCAGGGGTACCAGCCTAAGCTATGCCTCTATGTAAGGTCCTTCGATCTTGATTTCTTGACATCTCTGAATGCCAACATCTTCAAATGCAATGATAATTTGATCTTTCTTTGACTCGAACAAACAACTAAACTCCCAACCCCAAGAGATAATGGTTTGCTAAACAACATATACATCCTTCAAATTTAAAACACATAAGTATGATTGTTTTTTATTGACCAATGGGACAAATAGACACAAGTGGGCTTCTAATGGGCCCAACACGCCTTGGGTGTTGGGTCAACTTAGTTCAAATGCGCTAAATTTGGGATTTGGTTTCGGTCTACGCTAGTTGACTAAGAGTGGCTTTTGAAAGACCGGGAACCCAAGCAGACAACTTAGGCTGCAACTCACGACAACCATTGGATGCCTAACGTACCAATAAATTGTCGATCATTCTGGAAAAGGGTCGAGTATAAAAAGTCTGCCTGCACTTATGCAGAAACCGTTCTTAGTATACTATACATACAAGTTGGAAAATACCATGAATGCAATGACAATTATAGCAATTTAAACACATTAAGCAAGGATAAACAATTCAACAATTAATAACAATTAGTCAAATAGTCAAATCTGGTGGTTAGAACCTAATTATATCCCTAGCACAGTCGCCATATCTATTATGCCATAATTTTACTATCTTTAGAAAAAATCACCTTTTGAAATGTTCCAAGTATAAAACAATTTGAGAAAAATACTTAGAAAGAGTTGCCGCTTAATTTTTTTAAAGAAATTAAGGAAACTTATAATTTAAAAAGACTGTAACAGATTAAGTCCTTAAAAATTTAGAGAAAAAAGGTACGAGGTTCACATTTACACTTCAAGAAGGGTTTTAAAGCCTTTGAAGTGCCCGCTAACACGCTGTTATCCTACGACTTGACTAAAATATATTTTTGACTATTTTTTAGGAAAATGTTTTAACAAAAAAATAGAATAATTTGCAAAATTTGATTAACTTTGAGAAAATAGTTAAATAAAGAACATTCTTCAATTTTTAATAACGTTAATTATAAGTAAATAGAATTTTAACAAAACTAGATTAATTAAAATTTATTTTTTGAATTATTTTAATAATAAGTTGAACCAATTTGATTAATTAAAGCATAAAAACTATTTTAAATTAATTGAAGAATAAATAAAAAGTTTTGGCTAAATATATTCAACAAAGTATAAGAGTTAATAAAAAATGAATTTTATTAAAATAAACTATCATAAAGAATATAGTTCATATTTTGGGGAATTTAATTAAATTAATTAACAATTCTAAAGTAGAGTTGATAAACAATAAAAGTAATGATAAACAAATAATAAAGAGAGGGAGAGAAGAATTTGGGCCTTTCTTGGGCTAAATTTGCTGCTACTTTTGGGGTTTGACCCAATTCCCATTTTTGTATACATCAGCTGTATATCGGATGTATACAACCCATTTTTCAGCTTTCCAACATATATGTTTCGCTTCCGCCCTATTTTCTGCTTCAGAACCCAATTTGGAATTCATACATTTTTTTTCTATTCCGTACTTGGCAACAAAGGAGATGACTTGGAATAGCTTTGAGCCTAAGTGGCCCATTTCATATGCAAAGGGGTTGGAAAAGAGTTCAGTGAACTCATCCAATGATGCCATACAGAGGAAACAAAAACAAGAGTTAGCCAGCTAGAAATTTTCTCGTGGAAATGACTCACAAACTCCTAAAAATATAAAACTGGAGCTCAAAGCATATATAACGAAAATTTCAAACAAGCAAAACTATGATGGTAATAAAATAAATCTCCCTTGGAGCATAATGCTATCACCCACTCATGGAGTATGCCATTTAGTTAATAACCAACGAAAATACCCTCACCCAAAAATTCTTTAATAATATATCTGAGCACAAAGATACTTATCCATGAGTATACATACAAAATTAGCCATTATATGAAATATATATATTTATAGATATCTATCACTAAACATCTATGTAGACTACAAGCAAAACATGCATATTAACCAACATATCACAATATTAGACTACTGAACATGGATATTCAAAGCAGAGAAGCTAATCAATGAGGTAGTAAGCATAGGACGAGGATAGAATAGACTTATTAGATCCAAGGGTCAAAGTTAGAAAGGAATTTAATGTTTAACATGAAGTATTTTTGAACTAAAATAGTGACTAACCGGCTGATTCGAAGAACATGGAAACATATATTCATCTTATCAAACATATATTCCAGGTTGCTCTCATCACGATGTAAATTAGATAGAACAAAATTTCATCAAACACAAAGATTAAAACATGAATCATATGCAAAAAGAGAGGTATTCAGCTATATGAACGAGTAGCTATTTTGCAAACTTAAACTAACATATGAATAGAAAGAAAAACAACACAAGGAGTAGGCAAAACAAATTTTATGAAACGGGCACAACAAATAAGCTCAAAACAATAGCAACGAGAAAATCACAAATAACATACAAATACCAACTCTTTAAATGCCAAAATAGAGACAAAACTGATCCAATGGAGATTCACAAACTTAAAAACGGAATTAAACTTATAAAAGAAAAATAACCAAATTGCTCAACATGAAGTAAAATAGAGTAATATGCTAACAATAATACCAAATTAATATCAAATTAATCAGTACATCGAGAATATATAATGATATATATAAGACGATAAAAGTTTACCTTTTTTGGGGTAGCGACTGGCACGACGAGCTTGACTGTGAAGCTTTTACACCACTATGAGCTTAACTCGAACAAGAAGAGAATCAATACCGAATAAAAGCTAGCTCTCGGAAAAAAATAAACTTTTGTTTTTTAGAATGTAAGAATCGCTTCTCTCAACCTTCTCTTCATTACTCCTCTCTAAAACTCAATCCCACTTCTCCCTAAGACCTCCCCTAAATTGTGACCGAAAGAGATGAATATATAGATAGAAATTAGGGGGAAACGGGTGTAATTTTGAATTTTGAATTTGAATTCAAAATTTGAATTTCTTTGCTCCTTTTCCAGGTAATAGTAGAAGAGATTGAAAATCCTTTAAAAGGGCAAAAGGGAATGACAATTTGACGTTGTCAGGGTTCCCCGCGATTTGGTGGGATTTTCTGGGTTTGTTGGGATTTTGCATTTTGAGGGAGAAGAGTAACAAGGGTTGGGTCTGGTATGTTGTATTATTGTATGTATGCTCTGCTGAATATAGGATGGGTTTCTTTTTTATTGAAATTGGGCTTGGGTTGAATGTTGTAATTGTTGGATTGGGAATTAGGTCAACTAGTTGGAAGAAATGGGCTGGTGGGCTAATGAAATTGAGAATGGGCTGAAAGAAAATTATATTGAGCTATTGAATTTTAAAGAAAAAGGCCCAAAGCATTGGTCTTTTGATGGGTTTAGGAAGTTGGCAGAAAATTGTAATTAAACAAATGACCAAATGAATTCGAATTGTAGCCAAATGGAGTTAAGCTAAATTGTGTTAATTAACGAATCCGGCTAAATATTGAATAAGATAAATTAATATTAATTAATTAACGAGCTTCTTAATCTTGACTAAGTAAAATAATTAACTTAATTATAAACTAATAACTAGAGAATACATGCCAACTTAAAGTAAACTAACTTAATAAAATATTCAACTAAAAAATAAAATCTTTTTGAGACGATTTTTGAATATTCATAAAATCTACTAATTATATACATAATTATTTAAAACATATATATTATTTAATAATTATAAAAAGTGACGAAACTATTTAAAATAACTTTCAAACTATATATATATATATTTTTTGAGATTTTTATAAAACTAATTATTTTAAATCGTTTGAAGTTGAAGAAGCTCAATGATTAATTTATAAAGTGGAGGTCCAAAATTGGCTGTCAACAATGCTGGGTAATTGATTCAGTATATCTCCACTCAACGATGTAGTTAGACTGCCAATTAAAGTAGGTGATTAGAGGCCGGGAGACCATGGTCATATGTATGACACTATAAATCAGTGATTTGATAACTAATTGATGTATATTATATGATATAATATCCGTTAATACAAAGTAGGATGCAACTGTAGAATTTTTCCAAGCCATTGTATTAAATCCAATTTGAAATTGAATCATATTAGTTTACTTGGTTATTTTAATAAGTTCTTAGTCAGAATAATCCATCAATCTTTCTCAAAACACTTGCGTTAATTTATCGTTATTGGAGGAATCAAAGATAAACTAATCTTAAGTCTTTGTGGGTACAACATCCTGCTCTTAAAATAGATACTTTATTTCTCGCACGACCACTTACAATTACATGTGCATTTGAGTGCAACAGTAGACAAGATGACTATGATGTCACATTTCATGCCAGTTAAGACCTCTTATTTAGCCAAGGATTGTTTAAGACTTACATCCTGTAGTTTTTGAAATTGCATGGATTTTCATTATCCATCATCTCAAATAGGGGTACTCAGTTCACTTCTACGTCTTTTTTTTTTTTAATTTTAGAAAGGTCCTAGTACTTCGGTCAAGCATAGCATAATTTTTCACGCTATGACAAATATGTAGGTAGAGTAAACTTTTTTGACTGTTGAAAATCTATTAAAATCTTGTGTGATTAACTTTAAGGATAGTTGGGATGATCACTTGCCTCTTATTGAGTTTACTTAAAACAACAGTTACAACTCCAGTATTCAAATGTCTTTGTTTGACGCACTCTATGGTAGGAGGTGTGTAAGTCTCATAAAGGGTGGTTTGATATTGACAAAGTGTCTATGAGAGGGCCTAAATTAGTTCTTGAGGCTATGGAGGAAGATTAACTTATTAGATATAGGCTGAGAATAACTCAATGTAGAAGAAATTTATGCAGATTTTAGGAAAAGAGAGCTTCACTTTTCTGTAGATGATTGGGTATATCTATGAATATCACCTATTAAAGGGTGATAAGGTTTGAAGAGATGAAATTTGAAGCCCTATATAACGAAGAGGTAAATTTTCTACCAAATCAAGGCAGGGGCTATCGTTCAAACTACCCAAGGTTGGGTGGTAACCAAAGCTGGGCTAGAGACTAAGGCTGGAAGGATAGAGATCATGAAATGGAGGTATCGAAATCCAAACTGGAAAGATGGGGAGAAGGATAGTTATGTGTCTCCCCATAAGCATCAGAAGCCCCGGCAGTGGCGCCATTTCATTAACGTATCAAGGCATTTCATCCAATACTAAATGCCAACGATCGTTCATTAGTATAATAACCCAACTACGTGAGTTGGGGTCAATCCCACAGGGAGTAGTACTTTCTTCAAATTCAATAATCAAAGTACATTGACAACCTCTTTAATAAAACAATTCTTGCACAATTAATGTTCAAATCCCAACATTCAGGTTTAGCCTTTCAATCCCATATTTACACTTGAACACAAACAATAAAATATTAGAGTAAAACTTGGGGAATTAATCATCCAATTATTGAATGTCAATGAAGTGGATAAACGTTATTGCTCATAATGGGATTATTTGTAGTGGGTAGGATGAACTATATATAAAGTAACTTTCTCTCGAACAATTACCTTTTCTATGTTGAATTGTCTCAAACGTCAACACCAATCCAAAGAAGCCCAGATCTTTACCCCTATCAAATTCACTCTTTCAAGTTGAATACAAAGGATGGATCACTTGTTTCACTCTTTCGAGCTGAAACCAAGGAAACCCACTACTAAGGATGCTAAGATTGTTACCTTAGTTCCACACCTCTCTCATGAGCAAATGCACAACACTGAAACATGCAATTTAACCTTGAAACACAACAACAACTTAGACCCACTTCAAATTAACACCATTCTTTGCAAATAACAAACACACACTAAGTAAGCTCAACAATTGGCTTGATGATCAAAACCCCAAGTAAAGGATTTTAGCCACTCATCTCAAAAATGGAAAAATCAAAATCAATTATCACTCCCATAGTTGGGTATAAAATGAAAATTAAAAATGAAGATCAATTGATAATTTCCTCTCTTACAAAGTCTCTCTCAAAATCTTGCTAAGAATCACTCCCTCTACCCTTTGATAGTGTTTTCTCTCTAAGTAACTCCTTCCTCTTTTTTCGAATGCCTTTCTCTCTCTAGCCAAAACTAATTTAAACAAGTCTGAAGTGTCACTGCTCATTACTACTCGGTGAAGTAAGTTGGGTATCGCTGACGGATCGGCAAAACGCCGATTGCTTTTCATCTCGCTTTTATTTTTTGGTTTTTCTTGGTCTGGATACTGTGACATTAGGTAATCTAGGTTGGGATCGCCTAATGACTCCACGATTTACCCTTTATCCTTCCATATCACCCATCAGTACTTTGCTTGAATCTTTTGTTGGGTTTTAAAGGTGTGAATAGGAAATGAAGGGTTGTGAACTCTCCCGAAGAGTTGTGACCGTTTGAAAAGTTATGCATTTTCCAAAGTGTTGTGACCTTTCTGAAAGGTTGTTTTCTTTCTGAAAGGTTGTCTTCTTTCTGAAAGGTTGTGACCTTTACCCTTTGTTGGCTATAAATAGAGAGGTTTTCTCTCATTTTTCTGCATCGAATTCTTCCCTTCTTTTGCATACATTTCTTACAAAAACAAAATCTATTGATAGTGTCTGTGTGTGTAATTCGTTGCTGTAATTTTGAGTTCGTTGAAATTATCGAAGTTTGAGGTACCGCTACTTCTTTAATGGTTAATCTGTTTTATCTTGGGAGGAATTAATCTGCAACCTCGGGTACTTGAGGGGATTAAATTTCTTAAGGACACACAGTGGGTTCTGTGGACTCGGATAGTTCTTTGTGATTTTATTTTCATCTTTTATTATTTCTGGTTTGTTAATTTAAATACAAGAGATAACAATCTTAAGAAATTTAAAAAAAAGTTTCTGTATTTGAGGTTTCTGGAGATTAAAATCTTTATGGTTTTCTACTCTGTTTGAATTTCTAAAATTCATTCGATTAACGATTAAAAGAACATAAAAACTTTATCGTTACATCAGAAACAGTCTGTGTAAGGATTTATTCTTTACTGTTAGTATTTTACATACTAAAATTGTCTGCCATTTGTGACAGAAAAAAAAATGACTAATTCAAGTCAAGCAAATGTTGGAACAGTAAGTGCTACAACAACATCGGTTGCACCCAATCGTTCAACTGCTGCCTTAGCACCGGCTGAGAAACCTGCAAAGTTTTCTGGAGTCGACTTCAAGAGATGGCAGCAAAAGATGTTCTTCTATCTGACTACATTGAGTCTGCAGAGGTTCATTAATGAGAACGTTCCTGTTATGTCGGATGAAACTCCGTCTGAAGAACAATTCTTGGTAACAGAAGCATGGACACATTCTGATTTCTTGTGTAAAAATTATATATTGAGTGGCCTGCAGGATGATCTGTACAATGTGTACAGTAATGTCAAAACCTCAAAAGAACTCTGGGATGCTTTAGAAAAGAAGTATAAAACAGAGGATGCCGGAATGAAAAAGTTCATTGTGGCAAAGTTTCTGGACTATAAGATGATAGACAGTAAGACCGTCGTCACCCAAGTTCAAGAACTGCAGGTCATAATCCATGATCTCCTTGCTGAAGGTATAAATTTATTTAATACCTATGTTGAAAATATTAAGTTTATTCTTAATACTCACATAATTTTTAATGTAGGATTAGTTGTGAATGATGCTTTCCAAGTGGCTGCCATTATTGAGAAGTTACCGCCATTGTGGAAGGACTTCAAAAACTACTTGAAACATAAACGCAAGGAGATGACTGTTGAAGATCTCATGGTAAGGCTAAGAATTGAAGAGGATAACAAGGCCGCAGAAAAGAGGTCACGTGGTAATTCAGCAACATTTGGAGTAAATATTGTTGAAGAAGATCCCACAAAATCAAAGAAAAGAAAGAAAGCATCTGGTCCAAAGAACAATCCTCCTAAGAAGAAGTTCAATGGAAGTTGCTTCAATTGTGGCAAACGTGGTCATAAGGCTACTGAATGTCGGGGTCCCAAGAAGGACAAGAAGAAGGATCAAGCAAATTTGGCTGAATCCAAAGGAGAGATGGACGATCTTTGTGCAATGCTTTCAGAATGCAATTTGATTGAAAATCCAAGAGAGTGGTGGATAGATTCTGGTGCCTCATGCCATGTGTGTACCAACAAAGAATTATTTTCATCATATACTCCAGCACCTCTGAGGCGAAGTTGTTTATGGCAAACTCCATTTGCAAAGGTGGAAGGAACTGGCAAAATCCTTTTAAAGATGACATCGGGCAAGGTGGTGACTTTGAACAGGGTCTCGTATGTTCCGAAATTGCGAAAGAACTTAGTTTCTATACCAGTTCTGACTAAGAACGGATTCAAATGTGTATTTGTTTCTGATAAAGTTGTAGTCAGTAAGAATGAAATGTATGTAGGAAAAGGTTACCTCACTGAGGGCCTCTTTAAACTCAATGTAATTGCAGTTGATATGAATAAAAATTCTGCTTCTTCTTACTTGCTTGAGTCTAAATGTTTATGGCATGAACGTTTGGGACACGTTAATAACAAAACCTTGCGAAAATTGATTAACTTAAATGTTTTGCCTAAATTTGAGTGCAATAAATCAAAATGTCAAGTTTGCGTTGAATCTAAGTATGCTAAGCATCCTTATAAATCTGTTGAAAGGAATTCATATCCCTTAGAACTGATTCACACTGATATTAGTGACATGAAGTCAACACCAACACGTGGTGGAAAAAAGTATTTCATAACTTTTATTGATGATTGCACTAGATATTGTTATGTCTATTTCCTAAATGGTAAGGATGAAGCAATAGACGTATTTAGGAAATATAAAGCGAAGTTGAAAATCAGTTGGATAGAAAGATCAAAATGATCAGAAGTGATAGAGGTGGAGAATATGAATCTCCATTTGCAGAAATATGTTTGGAAAATGGAATAATCCATCAAACTACTGCTCCTTACTCTCCCCAATCTAATGGAATTGCGAAATGGAAAAACCGAACTTTAAAGGAAATGATGAATGCCTTACTTATAAGTTCAGGTTTACCACAAAACTTGTGGGGGGAAGCTATCCTTACAGCAAATCGAATACTCAATAGAGTGCCTCACACAAAGACACATGTTATTCCATATGAGAAATGGAAAGGTAGAAAACCCAACTTGAAATATTTCAAAGTGTGGGGGTGTCTAGCCAAAGTTCAGGTTCCTATACCTAAGAGAGTGAAAATAGGGCCTAAGACTGTGGATTGTGTATTCATTGGATATGCCACAAATAGTAAGGCATGTCGATTTTTGGTTCATAAGTCCGAACATCCGGATATTCATGATAATACGGTAATGGAATCAGATAATGCTGAATTTTTTGAACATATCTATCCGTATAAAACTAGACTTGAGTCATCTAGTGGGGGGTCTAAACAACCTCGAGAAGAACCAAAAGATAATGAAACCAATGAAGAGAGTCCAAGGCGCAGTAAACGTCAAAGGACAGCTACGTCATTTGGATTTGATTTTGTAACATTCCTACTTGAAAGTGAGCCTCAAACATTCAAGGAAGCGATGTTGTCTAGCGACTCAACCTCTTGGAAGGAGGCTGTCAATAGTGAGATTGAATCAATCTTAAGCAATCATACCTGGGAGTTGGTTGATCTTCCTCTAGGGAACAAACCCTTGGGTTCAAAATGGATCTTCAAAAAGAAGATGAAAGATGATGGAACTATTGACAAATATAAAGCAAGACTTGTTGTCAAAGGCTTTAGACAAAAAGAAGGTCTTGATTATTTTGACACATACTCGCCAGTAACTAGGATTACTTCAATTCGGATGTTAATTGCCCTAGCTACAGTATACAGTCTTGAAATCCATCAAATGGATGTGAAAACCGCTTTCTTAAATGGAGAGCTAGAGGAAGAGATCTACATGGAACAACCTGAAGGCTTCATAGTTCCCGGTAAAGAAAAGAAAGTATGCAAACTTGTTAAGTCACTTTATGGACTAAAACAAGCACCAAAACAA
This sequence comes from Solanum pinnatisectum, assembly GCA_035578085.1. NCBI lineage: Eukaryota > Viridiplantae > Streptophyta > Magnoliopsida > Solanales > Solanaceae > Solanum > Solanum pinnatisectum. The sequence goes on from CM069078.1 coordinate 18,881,959, forward strand.
TGGCATGCAAAGTTTGATCAAACCATGTTGGCAAATGGATTTAAGATCAATGAGTGTGATAAATGTGTTTACATTAAAGACACTCCGAATCAGGAAGTTATTGTATGCCTATATGTGGATGACATGTTGATAATGAGCAAGGACATTGCCAATATAAAAGCTACTAAGCGCATGCTAGCTAGTAAGTTTGATATGAAAGATCTAGGAGTTGCCGATTTGATATTGGGAATTAAGATTCACAAAACTCCTAACGGTCTAGCATTGTCTCAATCTCATTATATTCAAAAGGTACTTGAAAAGTTCAAGTATTTGAATTTCAAAAAGGCAAAGACCCCAATTGATGTGAACCTTAATCTTGCAAAGAATAAAGGTGAAAGTCAGTCTCAATTGGATTATGCCAGAGTATTGGAAAGTTTGATGTATGTCATGAATTGTACACGACCAGACATAGCATGAGCTATAAGTAAATACATAAGTAATCCCAATCAAAATCATTGGTTGGCAATGAAAAGAGTTTTGGGGTACTTAGAAGACACTCAAAACGATGCTTTGCATTACAACAAATATCTAGCAGTTCTTGAAGGATATAGTGATGCAAATTGGATTACCGGGTCAACTGAAACAAAATCCACGAGTGGATATGTTTTCACTATTGGTGGAGGAGCAATATCTTGGAAATCATCCAAACAAACATGTGTAGCTCGCTCTACAATGAAGTCTGAATTCATCGCCTTAGACAAGGCAGGTGAAGAAGATGAATGACTCCGAAATTTCTTAGAAGATATTCCATTCTGGCCCAAACCAATGGCCCTTATATGTATACACTGCGATAGTCAAACTGTAATAGAAAGGGCTGGAAGCGTTATGTATAACGGGAAGTCTCGTCACGTAAGACGAAGACATAATTCTGTTAGATAACTACTCTCTAGTGGAATTATCACAATTTACTATGTAAAGTCAAAAGATAATGTGTTAGATCCACTTACAAAAGGCCTAACTAGAGAAGGAGTTGAGAAATCATCGACGGGAATGGGACATGGCCAAGAACAAGTCATCGTGGCGGTAACTCTACCTAGAAGACTGGAGATCATAAGATCTAGGTTCAAGGAGATAAAACAAAGTCATAGATGACGGTTCAACATTGTCAAAAATTATTTTATATCCATTCTCATGATGAGACAATGTTCAGTAACCAGGATAAAGGCATAAGGACTTTTTTAATGGTTTCTAAGTTTGATACAGGGTATATCAAATAGTGTATCTACGGGATAACACATTTAAAAACCACCTATGTAAGTGTGAAGTGTAAGCCGCTTCAAGGAGAATCCGGTAAGGCCAGTTCTCTAAGCACTTATTAACCGAGATGTGTTCATGGCTGAAACGAACAAAACAATGAGAACCAAAAATAGTTCAAGGGTTGATTGTGTGACTTATGTTGTCTAGGTATACACCAAAGCTCGACGGTTCAAAGATATCAAATCTACCGATTGACCGAGTATATCCGATATATGTTCACTACGGAAAGTTTAAAGGGAAACCTACTTATCCAGATGCGATTAACCTTTACTTACGAATCAGACAATTTTTCATACATATGTTTTAACAATAGCCATTCCCTATTCATGTGGGGGATTGTTGGGTTTTAAAGGTGTGAACAGGAAATGAAGGGTTGTGAACTCTCCCGAAGAGTTGTGACCGTTTGAAAAGTTATGCATTTTCCAAAGTGTTGTGACCTTTCTGAAAGGTTGTTTTCTTTCTGAAAGGTTGTCTTCTTTCTGAAAGGTTGTCTTCTTTCTGAAAGGTTGTGACCTTTACCCTTTGTTGGCTATAAATAGAGAGGTTTTCTCTCATTTTTTCTGCATCGAATTCTTCCCTTCTTTTGCATACATTTCTTACAAAACAAAATCTATCGATAGTGTCTGTGTGTGTGATTCGTTGCTGTCATTTTGAGTTCGTTGAAATTATCGAAGTTTGAGGTACCGCTACTTCTTTAATGGTTAATCTGTTTTATCTTGGGAGGAATTAATCTGCAACCTCGGGTACTTGAGGGGATTAAATTTCTTAAGGACACACAGTGGGTTCTGTGGACTCGGATAGTTCTTTGTGATTTTATTTTCATCTTTTATTATTTCTGGTTTGTTAATTTAAATACAAGAGATAACATCTTTTTCAGTACTTTTGGCGACCTGGTTGTTGTTCGCCGACTAGATAGGCGATACGCCGAATGAAATTGACGATTTAGTGATTTGCCGAATGACATCATCGATCATCAGGTCTTCATTTCTTCATTCCTTTAGCTTGCTTTGTTCCTTTTTGCCCAATAATGTCCATGCTCTGTCTCTAACTCCAAATACCTGAAACTCAAGGAGTTTCATCAGTTATTGAGACAAATCATGCATTTGAGGACACTAAATTTATCAAAATAAAGTCCTAAAAGAGTCCAAATCGTGGACTCATCATGGACCACACACCGTAGGTGGGTCTGTTGATTGGCCCCCTAAAATGTTCTTTAGGGGAGAACCACGTCTCGACCTCTGAATCATTGGTGGGTCCACGGTCCATTGTCTAGGGGTCCGTAGGTCGACCAAAACTTTTTGACCACTATCCATGGTCCACCAGGACTGGCCGTGGGTCAGAGCACAACCCGTCGACTGGTCCATCGGTTGATTGGTCAATGACAACAAATAGTTAGTCAGGGGCAGTTGGGTCTTTTCCTAATTAATTAGTTCCTATACTACGTCATTTTACCTTTCACTAAGACCCCTATATAAGCTTTTTCAACCCCCAAATTAACCCATTCACTTGATTCTTCCAAATTCACAAAAGAAAACCAAATCTCCTCTCCAAATATTTCTCTCTCTAAAAACTTGAAGAAGAAGAAGATTCAACCTTGGGTTTCAATTCAAGGTCTCAATTCCTCCATTGAAGGATAGCTTTTGGATTCAAGGTATGATAGTTTTCATCGATGGATTCCTTCTATTCATGGAGTTCCCAAATTCCTCTATTTCAAAAGGTCCCAATTGAGCTAGGGTTTTCTTCATTTATCATGGGTTCTTTTCATTGTTGATTCTAACGATTTAATTATGCTCTCTTATGCATGAATTGATGAAATATGATGATTTTATGTTGATTTCCCCATGAACCCATGTAATCCCCAAGTTTTCAAGTTATGAACCATATAAAGTGGGATTTTGATCTTCAAGGAAGATTTTTATGAAATTAAGCATGTATTGCAATATTTACATGCATTTATGATAAAATCCATATATAACCCATATTTTGTAAATGTTGATGATTGAAAGTGGATTTTGAACCTCAAGAGGTAAATTATGGAATCATGCATTTTCTTATAAAATTTATGCAAATGTTTTAAATGTTCTTAGGGAGTAAAGTACCAATGATGATGTTGTTTTGTGAAAGGATATTCTCATAAACACATAATGGCATGATGTGAAAGGTTTTATCACATATAAAGAATTCTTAGGTTGAAAGGCATTCTCACCTAATTGAATCAAAGATAAAGAGCTATCCTATTGAACTAGCTTGGATTGGTTGTACAAGGGCACCATTCCATGAATAAAGAATTCAAGTAAAAAATGACTATTTCGTGGGATTTATGCTTAGAACTGAGAGGATATCGATAGTGGGATGGATGCTCTCCCGTAGTAGAGGCCGGGATTCTAGAAGTAATCCCATGAGATGGCAGCTCCTGTGTTAGTAGAGGACATGTTTCTAGTAGCAATATCCTTATCCTTTAACTATTTGCCCCATAGGTTGATTAACTAGTTGATCCACTTAAGCTAGAAGTTCATGGTCCTTACCTTGGCAAGTAGGACAACCCTTTTTGGTGTGGAGACACCGGGGGATCATGTTATAGCTCACATGGTCTCTATATCGGTTAAGGCTAATTACCCACAAGTATTATGAACTAAGGCCACTTCAAGAAGTATCACATATGAGTTCAAAGGTTTTAAAGATGAAATTAGCTTGCATGGACCATGATTTATGACTTATGTTCTCTGACTGTTTTATATCATGTTTAGCTTGGTCAATTGCATGTCATGACATTAAATGTCCCTTTTTGTATGATTTAAATATTTTATACATGGCTATAATACTTGATACATTGTTTTGTACTAACATATACTCTTGCCTACATTTCCCCAAATGTAGGGTCTGTCAGTCAAGGTACTCAGTTTCGTGGCTAGAGGTTGCTTTGATATCTTTCCGAGCTTTGGTGAGTCCTCATGCTTCGAGGAAAGAGTTTATTGTTTCACTTTCTTTCATGTATTTTCTCTTTTGAACATGATGTATGGGCTAGGCCCAATTTCATTCTATTGTATTATATGGCAATGATGAGACAAGTGTTTTAGACTTGCACTTTTTGTTTATCAATTATTTGGACTTGGACTATAGTTTTACTGTTATCATTCCATTTCTTATGTTATGAGAGCTAAGTGGCTTGTGTGAAGTCCTCTAGGGTTCTATACACCATGTTACATCTAGGGGTACCCTTGGGTCATGACAAACTTAGTAATCAGAGCACAAGGTTGAGAATGGTCCTAGGATGTCTCATAAGCCACGTCTAGTAGAGTCTTGTTTATGAGTGTGAAGCACGCCACATTTATGAATGAGAGGCTACAAGATGATTAGCAAACTCAACTTCTATCATTACTCTTAAGTCCTGTGATATAGTTCAACTCTATAAACTCTCTATCCTAATAATTATCCTTTGTTCTTTAGAACATTGCTTCACAAAGAGCTTATACTAGAAGGAATGTGAGGGAGAATGCGGAATAAGAACCTCCTCTCCAAGATCCTCAAGTTCCAATCAATCCTTTGGCCGAACAAGTGTCGAATGTAGAATTTAGGGCTACTTTTCAACTTTTGGCTCAAGCCATGACGGTATAGCCAATAGGGATGTAGTGGTTCCCATGAACCTAAATGTAGGTATTGTGGCTTCAAATGAATCCTCTAGAGTTTCATGTGTCTAAAGTTTAGGAAGATCCTCAAGTGTTTATCGATGAGGTCTACAAGGTTTTGATAATCATGGGAGTTACGCCGATGGAAAAGGTGGAGTTGGCCGCTTATCTACTAAAGGGTGTGGCTCAAATATGGTATAAACAACAGAAGGAAGGGACACTAGAAGATGTGGGTCCTCTTGATTGTGAGAAGTTCAAAGCCACTTTTCATAATTTGTTCTTTCCCCTTCAAATGAGGGAAGCCAAGGTGCTTGAGTTCATTAACCTTCGACAAGGAAGTATGAGTGTGAGGGAATATGCTCTAAGGTTCACTCAATTCTCTAAGTATTCTTCATCAATGGTTGTAGATTCAAGGGCCAAGATGAGTAAGAATTTTTTGAGTGTGTGCGAAATAGTGGTTAAAGAGTGCTGAACTACTATTCACATTAATGAAATGGACATCTCTTGTCTCATGGTACATGCATAATAAACTTTGGGGGAGAAACTCAAGGAAAGGTCTAGGGAGGCAAAATGACTTATGAGCGTTTATGGTAATTTCACTAATGCAAGGTCCGATGGACAAGGTCCAATGGACAAGGTCGTCCAAGATTTCAACAAAGGTTTTCTGGTCAAGGTTCCTCCAATGCTCCTCCTAAGTTCAACAATGATAGGGCGTCTAACCCTAAGCCACAAGGAGGTAATGCTAGTGGATCTTCATTTCCTAGGTCCGATTATACTAAATTTGGAAAGAAGAACGAGGGTAAGTGCCTAGCTGACACGGATGGTTGATTTTGTTGTGGTAAGAGTGGTCACAAAATTAGGGATTTCCCAATACTTGCGGCTAAAAGGATAGAGGGAAAGCGAGCTACTACTAGTGGTGCGGGTTCCAATGCTCCTATGCAAAACCGTTTCTATGCAATTCAGACTGGAGGTGAATGGGAGAGTTCTCCCAATGTGGTTATTGGTATGTTGAAAGTTTCCAACTTGATGCCTATGCTTTACTTGATCCCGGTGATACCTTGTCTTTTGTGACACCATATGTGGCTATGAGGTATGATACTTTTCCGAATGTGTTCTTAGAACCTTTTTGTGTCTCTACTCCTGTTGGTGATTCTATTGTGGCTAAAAGGGTCTATAGAAAGTGTCCCATCTCTTTGTCCAATAGAGTTACTCTTGTTGACTTGGTAGAGTTGATATGTTAGATTTCGATGTTATCTTCGGTATGGATTGGATGCACTTATTTTATTCTTCTATTGATTGTAAAACTCGTGTAGTCAAGTTTCAATTCCCGAGTGAGCCTATCCTAGAGTGGAATAGGGGAAATTCTAAGCCTAAAGGTCTGTTTTTTTCTTATCTTAAACCTAGAAAGATGATTTCTAAGGGTTGCTTTTACCATCTAGTTAGGGTGAGGGATGTAGATTCCAAAACCCCTTCTCTTGAGTCGGTCCCCATTGTTAATGAGTTTTTGAAAGTGTTCCTCGATGATCTACCCGGTATTCCTCTCAAGTGGTAAATAGACTTTGGTATCGACCTTATCCGAGATACGCAACCTATCTCTATTCATCTTTATCGTATGGCTCTGGCAGAACATAAGGAATTGAAAGAGTAATTGAAAGATTTGTTGGATAAGGGTTTCATCCGACCAAGTATCTCTCCATGGGGTGATCGAGATTTGTTTGTGAGAAAGAAGGATGGTTCTCTTCGTATGTCTATTGATTATCGACAGTTGAACAAGGTGACCATTAAGAATAAGTATCCTCTCCCAAGGATAGATGATTTATTTGACTTACTTAAAGGAGCAAGTTATTTTTCTAAGATTGATCTCCAATCGGGTTATCACCAATTGAGGGTAGAAGATAATGACATTCCAAAAATGGCTTTTCGTACTCGGTATGGACATTATGAGTTTTTTTGTAATATTGTTTGGGTTGACTAATGCTCCGGCGGCATTTAGGGATTTGATAAATAGAGTGTTTAGACGATACCTTGACATGTTTGTGATTATTTTCATTGATGATATTTTGATCTCCTCAACGAGTGAGGATAAGCATATTGATCATTTAAGGATTTTGCTACAAATTCTTAAGGACCAACACCTTTTTGCAAAGTTTAGCAAATGTGAATTTTGGTTAAGGGCCGTGATGAGTCATAGATTTGGACTCATTTAGGGCTTTGTTTATATAAATTTAGTGTCTTCATTTGCTTAATTTGTGTTAATAACTGATGTTAAATCCCTTATTTCCAGGTGTATGGATTTCGGAACAAAGAAAGGACACTAACAGGCAAAAAGGAACAAAACAAGATGAAGAAATGAAGAAGGGCGAGCCTGAGGATTGCCAAGAGCACTCGGCCTGTCGCCAAGTGACTTATATGAACGCCTAAAGTTTCAGTGTGCCAAGACCTGAAGGAAAGAACTAACTCTGGAGTAGTCGGCGGATCACCAAGTAGTTTTGCGAAGCCGAGACAGATCATCCAATGTTACAAAACTTGAGGATACTGATTACCAAGGAGAAAAGGCAATGGAAGAGGTCAAAGGGCGGCTCGCGGAGTGGTTCGGCTAGCCCGACTTACTTTGCCAACTAGCCCTGCGTGGTTTATTTTCGACAGCTATAAATTAGATTTTGAACATTGAGTTTAGTACCAATCGATGAAGATTGGAATTTTTGAAAGGAATTAAGTATCTTTTATCATTTTTTAGTATGTGGAGACAGTTTTCTCTAGCTTTTTTCCTTAGCTTTGAAGGATTGAATAAGTTCACTTTTGAGAAATTGGAAGTGGAATTTTGAGATTCATCAAATTGGAGTGGAACTTCCATCTCAATACAATTTCCACTCGACGCTAAGCATAAATCCCACGAAGTACTTATTAAGTCGTAACTTGTTTCATGTCTCATGAAGGGGTGTCCTTGACACTCAATTCAAATTAGTTCTTTAGGATAGCTCATTAGATCATGCATGAGTAATACTTTTCACCATCCATGTCTACAAGTAAGTAGTAGATTCAATTAGGTGAGAAAGCCTTACAACCATAGAATCTTCATTATGTGAGAATACCTTTCACATCTTGTTCATTATGTGTTAATGATAATGTCCTTTTAATCAACACAACAACATTAACATAATCATTGACACTTCACTCTCAAAGTGACCTTAAAACATCTACATATATTTCATAAAAGCATGCATAATTTCAAACTTTACTCTTTCAGGGTTAAAAATCTATTTTCAATCATCACATTTATAATTCAAGCATTAGACATTTATTTCATGGTAATTCATATGATTCTATCACCTCATGCATCAAATAATCAAATTCACCTTTCATATATAAAGACCTGCATCTTAAGATCACAATTGAGAAATATGGAAATTTAATGGGTTCTTGGGGACACATCATAAAAAAATAGGAAATCATCAATTCATGCTTCATATAATTCAATTCTATCATTTAAATCAAGTTTGAAAGGAATCCATGACTTTGGAATCAAACCCTAACTTTTGAGGATTTAATATTTTGAAATTGAAGGTTTTTAGAGGACTTCATGGATTAAATCTATCCATGGATGAAAACTACCATACCTTAACAAAAAATCCCAATACTAAGCTTCAATGGAAGAATTTAACCTTGACCTTGATCTTTGATGAACTTCCTCCTCCTCCTCCTCCTCCTTCTTCTCCTCCTTCTTCTTCTCCTCTTTCTCCTTCTCCTTCTCCTTCTTTTTCTCCTTCTCCTTCTCCTTCTCCTTCTTCTTTTTCTTCTAGAGAGAGAAATATTTGAGAGGAGAGCTTTTGGGGGTTTTTGATTTGGGTTTTTGGAAAATATGACTTGAATGAATGAGTTTTGACTTAAATGACTTTTATAGTTGTACCAAACTAAGGCAAAACGACTTCACTTAAGTTGGATTAAAACCATAATTACCCAATTGACCCTCAACTTTAAGTGACCTGCCTAGGGAACACGTGAGGTCCCACGAGCTGTGGTCCCCTTCGTGGACCTTGAGGCAGTGTCTAGGCAACTATGCCTTTAACCTCAAAGTTCCAAGGAATCTTCACAGAGGGCTCCACGAGCCATGGTTCCTACCACAAGCCATGGTACCTCCGCGGGCCTTGAGGTAGTGGCTATGAAACCTTCCCTCAACCCTCACACACTAACTCCCCTCCGCAAGCCTTCCTACGAGTCGTGGTCTTCACCATGAGCCGTGAAGTGGCTCGTGGATAGGGGCTGACTTTTTGGCAGATTTAGGGTGACTATTTCCTAGATCACCACGATCCACACCAAGGGCCATGGTTTTGACCACAAGTCATGGTAGGTGGGGCAGTGCCTACACCAAGGAAGGCTGCCCAAGCCCACTCCCTTAGCTCTTGCCCTTCTTCCTTGACTTTAACCTTCATGTTTAGCTCTTGTTTAGCCTACTAATTTCTAGGGTATTACAATATCCCCTTCTTAGAAACATTTGTCCTCGACTGACGATCTAGACACCTTACAAAAGTAAAGGCTCAAGACTAGCAGCCCATCATGCATGCAACACCATAATAACACACAATTCAAAGGAGGAAACTTCAACTCCAGTTTAAACACACTCAATGAATCACAAGGAAGTAGGAACTATATCTAACCACCCATTATGCATGAAATTTCAACATTTCTTATATTCTTAGGAGGAATTACCTTCTCCAAGCCATATGCATGCTCAACAAAATCTCATAGAGCCAATATGCTATTTACTCTCAAAAAGCATACTAAAGCATGTTCAATAATTCATCTCATGAAGTCAATAGGCAACTCATACTTAATGCACAACAACATGAGGAACATCAATCATAAAAAAACTTTATTTTATTTCTAAATGAAAGCTTTCATGAACATGCATATCATAATGGAAATCATGGAAAACAAAATTAACACACATTACTCCCAAAACAATAAAACTCAAGAGAAACTCATTACCTCATGCTAGAGTAGGAGTAGAAGGAAAAAAATGACGATATCGGGACATCATATAGGCCACGCCTCCAAAGTAGCACCCTCATATAAATGATTTCAGCACAACACTTTTACGGAAACAACTTTCTTATTCCTTAATATCGTAACTTGCTGGTCCAAAATCTAAATCGGAACTTCCTCATAAAAGAGACTTTCATCTACTCCCAACCTTTCAAGGGGAAGTATGGATGTTAGATCTCCAACACACTTCTTAAGCATAGAGACATGGAAAAATGGATGCACCGATGCCAACTCATTTGGCAAATCTAATTCATAGGCAACCTTACTAATATGTCTCAAAATTTGATATGGGCCTACATACCAGGGGCTAAGCTTCCCTTTCTTACCAAACGTCATCACACCTTTCGTAGGTGAGATTTTAAAGTAAAACAAATCTTGAACATCAAACTCAAGATCCCTCCTTCTAACATCCACATAAGACTTTTATCAACTTTGAGCTGTTTTCAACCTCTCTTATAAGCAGAACTTTCTAATTGGCTTCATAAATTAGCTCGGGACCTATCAAAGCAACTTCACCCACCTCACACCAACCTGTAGGAGATATACACCTCCTACCATAAAAAGCCTCAAAGGGAGCCATACCAATACTCGAGTGATAACTATTACTATAGGCAAATTCCATCAATGGAAAATGGTCATCCTAATAGCCCCTAAAATCAATCACACTAGCCCTTAAGATGTATTCCAAAGTTTGGATAGTACGCTCTACTTGCCCAGCATTTTGGGGATGAAAAGTCGTGCTAAGCTTAATCTTGGTACCAAGACCCTTTTGGAATGACTTCCAAAATTGAGGAGTGAATTGGGTAGCAGATCGAAAATGATAAACAAAGGCACACCATGAAATTTTACCATCTCTATCAAGTACATCTTAGCATAGTCTTCCACCGAATAAGAAACTTTGATGGGAAGGAAATGAGCCAATTTCATCATCCGATCCACTATTACCTATATAGAGTAATGTTGTCGCCGTGTGTGAGGCAAACCAACTATAAAATCCATGTTCAAGTCTTCCCACTTCCAAGTAAGAATAAAAATGTCTTGGGACAAACCTCCCGGCCTTTGGTGCTTAACTTTCACTTGTTGTTAATTAGGGCACTTAGCCATAAATCCCGAAATATCTTTCTTCATACCATTCCACCAATAGACTTTCCGTAGATCATGGTACATCTTGGTGGCTCCCAGGTGAATAGAATACGGAGAACTAAGGGCTTCGTGTAAAATTTGTTCCATCTAGTCATCAACATTCGCAACACATAACCGGCCTTCATACCTAAGCACCCCATCTCCCCCTTGTGAGAAAGCCTCAACGGACTTCTTAAGTATTGCTTCTTTCAACTCAACTAATATTGAATCAATACCTTGCTTAGACTTCACAGCCATCACAAAGGGCGATTCAGAAGCATTATGGACCATGATCCCACACTTGGTGGAATCCACTAGTTGAACACTTAGTCGAGCCAACCTATGCACATCACGAACCAACTCTTTCTCTTCATCCTCTACATAAGCCACACTACCCATCGACAACCTGCTAAGAGGATCCGCTACCTCATTAGCTTTACCGAGGTGATAAAGGACACTCATGTCATAAACCTTCATTAGTTCTAACCACCTTGTTTGGCGGAGATTCAAGTCCTTTTTACTAAACACATATTGTAGACTTTTATGATTGGTGAAAACATCCACATGGACCCCATACAAGTAATATCTCCATATTTTTAAGGCAAACACAACCACTGCTAACTCAAGGTCATGGGTAGGATAATTCTTCAAGTTGCCTTGACGCATAGGCAATCACCTTGCCATTTTACATAAGCACACATCCCAACCCAACTCTAGAGGCATCACAATACACCATGAAATCATCCGTACCTTTCGATAAGGTCAACACCAGAGCGGAAGTAAGTCTATCTTTCAACTCTTGGAAACTTCTCTCACAAGATTCCGACCACACAAACTTAGCCTTTTTTTGAGTCAAAGGAGAAGCAATGGAAGAACATCCCTCAACAAACCTTCTATAGTACTCGGCCAAACCCAAAAAGCTTCCAATGTCGAAAGGAGTTAGAGGTCTAGTCCAACTCTTGACCGCATCTATCTTCTTACTGTCTACCTCAATCCCCTTACTTTACATAATATAACCAAGGAAAGCTACAGACCTTAACCAAAATTCATACTTGCTAAACTTAGCAAAAACTTGTTGGTCCTTAAGAACTTGCAACACAATTCTCAAATAGTCCACCTGTTCATTCTCACTCCTTGAATAGATCAAAATATCATCAATAAACACAATTACAAACATTTCAAGGTATTCTCTAAACACCCTATTCATCAAATCCATAGATGTCTACGGAGCATTAGTCAACCTGTCACAACCTGAGCCTACACCCAGGACGTGACACAGTGTACAAGACTCCGAAAAGCCTCATAGCATTCATAACGTAAGACATAAGAAAATGGTACGAAATTTAAAAACTTTTATTCATACAATCGAAATCTTTATTTAAAAATAGTGGAAGTCTAACTTTGTCTCACATGGCCATCTAATTCAACTTTGAGTCAACAATAGGGTCACAACCCTTCAACATAGTCTGAAACATAAAATGACATGAAAGAAACTAGAAATGAACAACTCTCGATCTCGAACCATGAGGACTTACCACTAGCTTTGGAGAATAGCCAATCCAAGCTTTGCACTATATAAATCACCTTAAGATCCAAAACCTACACTTTGTAAAAATATAGAAGAAATATGGGTTAGCATGGAGATGCACTAAGTATTATAGCCACGCAAAAATCATGCTAAAAAAGACATTTTAGTTGAAAACCATGCTATATGCCAAGTTTGAGAAACATCATGAGCTTTAGTATAAAAGAATAGGACACAAGCATATTCAACATGTAAATCATTATAACAATAGAACCATCATCTTAGGCAGCCCTAAATTATACTTGTGCAATGTATGAATGGCATCCCATAATACAACTCATACTAAGTACAACTTTTAGGCCACCATAGACAAGGAACATTCATATTTAATAAGTCATGACAAGGAAAGCAACTCATAATAACAATCTAAGTTAAGCATTCATTATTACATTTAGCCTTTCAGTTAACATTCTACTTAGCATCATTATAAGCATATTCATTTCATTAGACATTATGACTTCGAGAAACACACCATAGCCACTCTCAAAGCCTACTCGTGCAATGCATGGATGGCATCCCATACTACCACCCACACTTCATAGAACTACTTGAATGGTAACCATGCACATAACTCACATTATGGGAATAAGCCCCAACTGACATGGACCATGTGAGCAAACCATGGAGTCCAATGTCTATCCTACACCGTAAAGATTAGTCTGCTTGCCTAAGGTAGGACCGGTAACATTTTAGCTTAGGTGGATCCATTAGCTATAACCTATGTGGGCACATAGTTATGGGATAAGGAAGGTGTTAATAGAAACCTAACCTAATATAGGAAAAGCTTCCACCCCACAATATCAACTTGGTGCTAAGCATTAAATTCCCATATATTAGTTCATTATCATTTAACATTATTACACATGAGAGGAATGCCATTGGCCTATCGACTCAAGGTAAATTATTATACACATGAAAGGAATATCATTGGCCTATCGATTCAAGGTACATTATTAGGATAGATCATTGAATCCTCATGAAAGGAATGCCATTGGCCTATCGATTCAAGATTCATCATTAGAATAGTCAATTCACTCATTATGACAGGAATGCCATTGGCCTATCTATTCAAGACAAAGCCTTAGGAGACATTATTAGCCATTTATGAAAGGAATGCCATTAGCCTATCGATTCAAGGTTTATTAAGTGAAGATACCTTTAGTTACAAAAGAAGAATATGTCCTAAGCCTACCAATTCAAGGTACATCAATCAAGATCACTTTCAATTACACATGAAGAGGATGCCCTAAGCCTACCAATTCATGGTGCATTATACATTTGGGAAACCTTCACAACATGTAATCATCATTCACAAGTGTATAATTGAGAATGGCCTTTCCATAACAACACAATTTCATTATATTCATGATCACATTACATTCAATATATTCACAAAGCATATACATAACCATCATGATTATACAAAATCTCACAATTTGCCCTTAAAGGACCATGAATCATAATTCACCAACACACCTACAATTTCTACAATTAGGCATGGACAATAACATGATTCAAGTAATTAAACTACTACAAGAACAATTCCATAATATTCATCTTACTATGATTCACCCACATCACAAAGTCATAAATTAGGGTTATGGGGAATTCATGGATTCATGAGAAATTTTATCACAAAACAACCATAATATAACAATTCATTCATAATATATGATAATTAAATCATTGGAAACATTTTTAGGAAGAATCCATGACTTGGAGTGAAAACCCTTTGGAGAATTTGATTCTTTGAAATTTAAAGTTTGAGGGCTTCATGGATGAAAGCATTACATGAATCAATACTACCATACCTTAGATGAAGAAATCCAACCAAAATCATGTGATAAAGCCCTCTCCTTCAAGCCCTAACTTGATCTTCCTCTTCTTTTTCAATGGAGTTTTTAGAGAGAAGATTTTTGGAAAGGGTTAAGTTGGTTGTGATTTGAGTTTGCAAGTTATGAGGTAATGAGTTAGTTAATAGCTTAAAAAGTATTAAATAGGTCTAAATAATCAATATAAAACGAACTTAATCCATAATAACTAACCTAGGAATTTACCAAACTAACCCCACCTTCGCCGAGACTTTGCAGGAACACAGGCACAACCTATGGACCGTAGGTGGGTCTACGCCCCGTCCTGCAGGTCCATGGGTGGGTGTCCTCCAACCTATTTTCTTTGTTCTTGACATACGACCAAGAGCTATGGGGCGTGGATGGACCTACGTCCAGTAGGTCCCATCCGTAGGTCACAACATTTTGGCAACTTGGGCAGATTTTGGGCGACTTTGGGGTTAGACTTTAGGGTCCTCCTCAAGGACCCTTGGTTGGTCCTCGGGGGGAGGGGTCATACCTTGATGTTTAACCCCTAAACCTAAGTTCGGGAAACCATTTTATACTCCTAACCCCACATTAAACTCAAAAACTCTTAAGTAAGGCTCTAGTTTCATTTACTAGTTTTTGAGTCGTAACACAACCCAAACAACGAAACCAAAAACTCATAATGACCATACCGGGTATGAAAAGATGTCTTTGGAATATCATCCCCTCTCACCCTCAATTGGTGATAACCCGAATGAAGATCAATCTTAAAGAAATAACTAGCCCCTCGAAGTTGGTCAAACAAGTCATCAATTCTTGGAAGAGGATACTTGTTCTTAATGGTCACTTTATTCAATTGATGATAATCAATACACATTCGAAGAGACCCATCTTTCTTTATAACAAAAAACACAGGAGCACTCCATGGAGAGATACTTAGTCAAATGAAAACCTTATCCAACAAATCCTTTAGTTGCTCTTTCAAATCCTTTAACTCGATCGGAGCCATTCTATAAGGAGGAATAAAGATAGTTTGTGTATCCAAGAGAAGGTCAATACCAAAATATACTTCCCTCTTAGGAGGAATACCAAGAAAATCATTAGGGAAAACATTTGGGAATTCATTAACCACGAGAACCGACTCAAGAGAAGGAGTTTCAGAATCTACATCCCTCACCCTAACAACATAGTAAAAGCAACCTTTCTAGATAATTTTTCTAGGTTTAAGGTAAGAAACAAATTGACCTTTAGGCATAGAATTTCCCCCCTTCCACTCTAGGATAGAATAATTTGGGAATTGGAACCGAACCAATCGAGTTCTACAATCTATAAAGGCGTAACATGCATGCAACTAATCCATACCAAGAATCACATCAAAGTCTAACCTATCCAGCTCTACCAAGTCAACATGAGCAACTCTATGGGATAAGGAAACGAGACATCTTCTATAAACCCTCTTAGCCACCACAAAATCATCAACAGGTGTAGAGACAGAAGAAGGTTCTAATAACACTTCCGTAGGAAAATCAAACCTCATTTCCACATAGGGCGTCACAAAAGATAAAGTATCACAGGTATCTAACAAGGCATACACATCATGAATAAAAACTTACCGGTCACTACATCCGGGGAACTCTCTTGGTCACCTCGGGTTTGGAGAGCATAGAAGCGGTTTTGCTTAGGAGCATTAGATGTTGAACCACTAGGAGGAGCTTGCTTTCCCTCTCTTTATTTAGTTGTATGTGTTGGATAATTCCTCAATTGGTGACCACTCTTACCACAACCAAAGCAAACATCTGTGCCAGCAAGGCACTTACCATCATGTTTCTTCCCACACTTAGCACAAGTAGGCCTAGTAAAAGAAGAACCACCTCCATTTCCTCCTTGAGGCTTAGGGTTAGACACCCTATAATCAATAGATAAATGAGGAGCATTGGAGGAACCTTGATCGAAGAACCTTTGTTGAAATCTAGGTTGAACTTGTCCATCAGACCTTGAGTTGGAGAAGTTCCCATCACCGGTTCTAGCCCTTTAAACCTCCATATTCCTTTCCTTGAGCTTCAATTCCTCAATTTTTTGGGCATACACCATGAGACATGAGATCTCCATATCATGGAGGAGCATTGCCATAATATATTCTTTTTCTACCATGTTGGACACGCACTACAAGAAATAACTTTATTTAAGACCAATATTTAGGGACGAGTTAATAATCCCGTCTCAAAAAGTACATATATTGGGACGAGATTTTATTTTGGTCTTTAATTTCATATGTTATTGTGAAGGTTCTAAATCTGGTCTCTAGAAAATGTAGTACCTCGTCCCAAATTAGAACTTGGTCTTGAGAAATTAATATATTGGAAGGAGGGAACATATTTTCACCAAAAAATTAGCCGCCTAAAAATTCATCAATTCATTAAAATTCTAAAAGGAAAAAGAAACAAAGAAAAGACGCTTAAGTTTGTTTCTCAATGAAATAAAAAAGAACCCTAGCAGCATCTTCCCTAGCTAACAACAAGCTTCCCTAACAACGATCTTAGTGTATGTTGCTCTCAACTAAAACTCTGTGTTTTCTCAAAACAGAGAAAGCACAGGTCTGCCTAGAAGCAAACTCAATCCAGGTCTCATTGATCAGTGTTTCATCTTTGTTTTCTCAAAACAGAGAAAGCAGAGGTCTTCCTAGCAGTGATATCTACTCATTATATATCTTCTATTCACTCGGATCTCAGGTATGCCTTCACTTCTATGAGTTGATTTGATTTTTTCTGTACAGTCGATTTGCTGTTTGTTTTGTTTGAGTTGTAACTCATCTTGTTTGAGTTCTTGTTCTCTAAGACTAAATGTTGATCATTTTCTTAAAAAATATTCTGTTTCGTAGTGTGATATGATGCCAAAAGTGAAGGGGATCGATCGTCCTTAAAGAAGTATGTGTTCCTAAAGAAAATTTTGCCAATATTAAAAAAAAATTATTTTTGACAAAACTTTAGGCGCCAAAAATTTTAAACAGAAAGGTAAACGAAAAGACCAGCTGCGCTTCATCGATCTTTTTCTTACTCAAAATTGCAGCTGGCCCTAAAAGTTGACCTACTTTGAGCTCGATCTTAAGATCGCATTGCAACTGATCAAGGTCGTCACTCTGCCCTAATCTCAACTTTTTTAGCTTAATCCTGACGTTCCTCTACACTAATCGTTTCTTTTTCTTTATACATTGCTGCACTGCTCTAATTGTTTATTTGTATCGTTCCACTACAACTTTTCTCGAAATAGAATTCCAGGTTGGTTTCTCTTCTAATCGAGTTGTTGTGTTTATGTTTTATTGATGTCCTCTACCCTAATCATTTTTTTCTTTGTATTAGTGCTGCTCTGCTATAATCGTTTCTTTATATCGTTCCACCCCAGCTTTGCTCGAAACAAAATTCCATGTTGGTTCGTCTTCTGATCGAGTTGTTCTGTTTCTTCCATATGTTTTATTGATGTGGTTTTTTTCATTCTTGTATTCAAATTACTCTTTTTGTTCTTCATCTTTTTTTTAACAATAAATAGGTTAATAGTTTCAAAATATGGTCTCTTTTCTATTGTAAGATTAGTGGGAAGATTATTGGATTGCAATTTTAATAAATAATTTGATTTTGTAAAGTGTATTTTGTGTCTCAAGATTTTTTAATTTTTTTTAAAGTATAACTGCCAAGTAAACTCATTGATTAGGAAACCTGATACTGATCACTGAGAACACTAGGTTCAGAATATTTTAATTGAGTGGCAAGGAAGGTACATTATTTTAAGTGATTCTGGGTCAATCATAAGCACCTTACATGCTTAATTCACGAGCAAAACGAGTGTATCTGCACCAATTTCACTAGCCAAATTTGATTCCTTGAGCCAATGGTAGTTCAATTCCATAGTTGATTATACAAGTTGAGCGTCACATATATTGTTTCAAAGAATCACTTCATGTATAATAGCTACCACCAGTACCTTTCTCACCTCCAAAAACACCGCCAATTTCAGCTTCATTTGTTGGGATATTTACATTGACGATGCCACAATCACATCCTTTAGGTCTAATCCACTTAAATATATATTATCTGGATTTAAGGTGAAGATGGAACTACTTAAACCTTGAGGGACGGAGTTGTTGATTTCAACTGCTTCTTCAAAAGTCTTAAACTTCATTACATATAGAACTGCAACAAACAATTTTTCCTTCACAATTTCAGCAATTGTTGGATGCACAAAATTATCCTCAGATTCTACGACTGAACCACCTATAAGGATCTTTCCACCCTGGGACTTAATATTGTGGATTCCCTTCTCAAAGTTTTCCCTAAAAGTTTTCTCAAGATTCATATTTCATATAGAGTCCATATAAAATTTTAAGAAACTCATTGTTTCATGTATAACATACCAGTTTTATATATACCACTACGTAGGATGGCTCCTGATCAGTAGGCATAAATGTAATCGTCATATCATGGTGTATAGTCCACTTATTTGGATCAGAACTTCTGTTGGTAAATTGAACAAAACGATAATGTTTGTCTAATGTTATTTTAACATAAAGTATTTTCTTATAGTTTTAAAAAACCTAACTGAGGTAATCCTTATTTTGAGTTCCAGTAATTTAAATTATTCTGCAATACTTGATCAAGGTGCGAGGAAAGATTAGAGGATGCCATTTGAATCTTGTTAGGCATTTAATCACACTAATATACTTGAAATATGGTAGCTTTTAGTTGATAAAACACTAATATTAAAAGAATGTCCTCTATTCGATAACGAAAATAATAGATCTAATGAGTGTATTGCATCTTTGGGCAGTGTGCTAGCACTAGTTATAGCAATGTCCTGCTTCTTCCCTGTACCCTTATCAATAGACGTGACAGAAAGAATACCGTTGGCATTAATGTTTAATTTCACTTCAATCTATGGAACACCGCTGGGAGCTGGAGGGATTCAATCCAAGCAGATCCTTCAAATAAACTTGTTATCTTGTAGAAACTCTCTTTCACCTTGGCGGACATTAATCTCAACACTGGTTTACCCATCTGCTGCAGTTGAAAAAAGTTCTGACTTTGAAGTTGATAGTATTGTGTTTCTTGGGATGATTTTAGTTTACAATGAAAATAGTCATATAACTAGGGGTCATCCTCATTTTGAGTTCGAGTAATTTGATATGAAGATTGCATTTGGCCTCCAACATTTTTCTTGTTAGCTGTAGAATTGATGTGTCGATGCCTAGTGGAGAAAAACTTTCAATTCATCTAAGGCATAGTGCTAAACTGATCACTTTCATCCACAAATCTAACAAATTGACACCCCTGTTATGTGCCATATTTCTCTATCTATTACACCTTAACTCTATTGATTGAGGCATAGTTAGCCCTAAATATCTTCTGAAACATTTAATCTGTGAAATCAGCTGCCAAGTCACCTACAAAAATATAGTACATTTAGTAGTATTATCTGAATGTTTTTCACCCGAATCATCAAGTCCTGCCCAATTGAGCCTAAAATTTTGCTTAATATTAGGCATCAAGGTACCATTCTATACTTGTATTTGTGCAACTAGATAACCAAGAAATTGATATATAGTGAGGGAAAATGTAGTGTTCTGGAGTTTGGACTTATAGCCAATATAGCATATAGTTGCAATTACTAATTTTCTTGATTTTTTTTTTTATGCATTTGTTTGAGGATGCGACTAAGTCATTCTTAACATTATGAGAAGTTAGTTATGAGCCAAGAATTTTTAATCACCAGAGACTACAAACAAGAATTTTTTTTAATAACAAATAACTATTTTGTATAAGTACAAAGCTATAGAAGATTACATGTTTTAAGATGAGTAATCTTTTATGTTTCTTAGTGCAATCTAATTATTATTTTTTGTTAAAAATTGCATTTCATTTATTTTTGGAATCCAAAAAGTCACGGGTGATTTGAGTGAGCTGTACAATAAGCCTCCCTATCAGATAATTATATACTCCATCTTATCTTATCTTAAGATGAATTAAATGAAACACCATGAATAATTTCTTTAGACAAATAGTATAAGTTTTAACTAGTGGTGTATCAATCATAACACACATTTCTGTTTTGTGAATCTAATTATAACAAGTTGTATTGATCTTAGTATTTTTCTTATCCTTTATCTTTTTTAATCTAGCTTTTTATGTACTATTCAAGTTTATGGCGCCTAATAAGCAATGGATGCAACTAGTGGACCATCAGCTCGATGAAACCTATTTAGTAGGCATGCAAATTTTTTTGGATTATGCTTTTGAAAGAGCAGGAGAAGAATATGAAATACGATGTCCATGTGTCAAATGTTACAATACAACTTTAGGAACTCGTAAAACGGTTGAGACACATTTGCAATTATATGGAATAATTAAGAATTATACTTTTTGGTATCACCATGGAGAACGTTTGGGTGAGCCATTGTCAAAATCTGAATTGGAATTTGAATTTGCATTTGGAGATGGTGTTGAAGTAGAAGAATGTGAGACTGAGGATGAAGTAGAAGAACTATTGAGAGATTTATATCCTAATCTTAATGGAGGAACTACACACACTAATGGTGATGATTTACTCAAGGAGGAACTAAATGTTGAAGCAAAAAGATTTTATAGCCTATTGAAGGATTCGAGTAGCCACTATATTAAAATTCCAAAGCTTCAAAGCTTTCCTCTTTGATTAAATTGCTTCACATCAAAAGTATGGGTCGTTGGAGTAATACGTCATTTACAATGTTATTGAAAATGTTGAAAGAGGAGTTGTTGCCTGATGGCGTTAATTTGCCAAACTCATATTATGAGGCAAAGAAGATAATCAAAGAACTCGGCCTTTCTTATAACAAGATTGAAGCTTGTACTAATGATTGCATGTTATACTGGAAGGAGGGTAGCCAACTCGATTCTTGCAAAGTTTGTGGGGTGTCTAGATGGAAGATAGATACACATAGCGGGGAAACAAGGAATAAAAAAGGAAAAAGGATAGCATCAAAGAGATTGATGAGAAATGTTGTGGACCACAAACTGGTAGCCATGTACTTGGATTTGGGGGTGGAGTAAAGGCGAAAGATTTGAAAAGTGGAACTTCTTCAAAGCTGAACTATTGTCCGCTCTACGTTCAACTCGAGATGATAACAACTTCTTGAATGAAGAAAATAAATCCTTGAATGAGGAAAACAAATCCTCGAATGATCGTTTGTCTACCTTAGAAGATGAGATGAAAATGAAAGAATTATTTGCTTCTTAACAATCACATGTTCCACCTACAATATCGCCTGTTTCAACTGAATGATAATTGTTTTTCTGCTAACCAAGTAAGAAATAATACACCCAACTTTATTCTATTAAAAGAAGGCTTTTAATTCCTAAGATGATAGTTCTACCTCAATCTCTCTATGATGTCCTCATCCTCGTTGTGAATGGTTTGTCTATTTTTTTAAGTGAAAGATGAAATACCTAAATGATATCATCAAGATTTTCTTCTAGAGAAGTTACAGACTAAGCATCAACAACCTTAAATAGGTCTCATATAAGTTCATTGCCATAAACAATAGCAAACAATATACCGAAAGACGCAAAACTAGCAGTTCTCAGTTCCGAAGTTCCACATCCCTTATATTTATAGATAGAAACTGTTGGGAAGCTCAAGCAAAAGAAAGTTTGCATAATCAAGGACTGTTCTACGACAATGAAAGAACCTGCTCCTATAAAGTTTTATGTATATTTTTCTTTAGTTGTAATAGTTTTCTTTGAGTTGTTCTTAATTGATTGTAGTAGTTGTTGTTTTGTGTTTGTGAGGGACTTCATTCATTCATTGAAGAGAAGAGTGAAGAGGTTAGAGGTTTGGATTGTTGTCAACATTTCTCTACGTGTTAGAAAGAAGGTTGTAAACCTTAAATTGCTACATTTTGGTAGAGTTTTTGGAAAAATCTTACAGAGGTGAGTCGTGGTTTTCCCATCCTTGAAAAAGGAACTTTCTGCTCAAAGAACATGATTCTCAGAGTACATAGGTCACAACCAAACTAAACATGATAAATAAGATTCACTAAGGAGTATATTTTTTGAGTTTCAGTGCTCATATATGGTATGAAAACTAGAATTATAATTGTTGGATGAAGAGAATAAATATTTGCTCATTTCAAAGTATTTCAAACCTAAAAATAGACTAAAGGATTAGAATTTTAATATTGTTGTATCCAGCTACATATCAGTCATTCAACACTCGTCCCCGCAAATGCCTGTGAAACAAAACTTGTTAGTGTATATCTTCTGACTTGGATCCACAACCAGCACAATGTTTTCATCTATTATCCATATGCACTTTCTTGTCATTGCTGATTATAATACTTATCTATTCTCATTGCTTTCATTTTTGTAATTACTAGTCTACTTCAGCCTTGTTATCAAGTTGTGCTTGTTCTGTTTCCCCGTTCCACTACTCTATTCTTGCACGCCTTTCTTCACTGCCATCCCTAACTGGACATAATAGTGGGTCTCATATGGAGCCTCGAACATCGATCGCCATGATACATATTTGTGAATGCTTTGTCAAGTTAGTTCTAGATGATGTTTTCACACAAGAGATTTCTACCCTACTTTTTTGTTTATAGCAATTGTTTTTGCCCAGCTTATTTTTCATTTCTGCTCGTCCCCAAAGCTATTAAGTCCATTGTTTCTATTATGAGACAAATGTTATGTATTAAAGTTTTAAATCTTCAAAATAGATATTGGATTCTCGGTTAACACATCTCAAAGTTTTCTAATAGATTTTTTCTTATTTTCTAGCAGCTTTTGTTGATATTTCTGGATGACACTTGATGAAGATCGGAACTTTAATTTTTTTTTGCCTAGCTTTTGTTCATTCTCCAGTGCAAGATACAAGTTTAGAAGAAGATGAATTAGCTCACTATTAGTTTGCTACAATTTTTATGCTAAACTTGATGTCATAGTCTAACTCGGATGTTAGCTATTTCTTTTGGTTAAAGAAGTATTGAAACTAATATCATGGATGTAAACTAGTTCATTCTAATTAATCGCTCTCTTTACATATATCTTCTTCTCTCTGTCTCTTATATATATATATATATATATATATATATATATATATATATCATCTTTTTGTAGCAAAAATTTTAGTAGCAATTTGATATTTGTTGTAATGTATATTAGTGGTCAATCCAGGACAAGAATTATTGTTGGTCTCTAAAGGTTAATCTATGACGACCAGGCTTGTTGCACGTCTCTATTGGATAATCTAGACCAAGAAATGATGCTCGTCCCTAAAGCTATTCTAGGACGGGGTTTTTGATAGTCGCCAAAGCAATTCTAGGACGAGGTTGGTGATAGTCGCTAATGTATTTCTAGCACTAGATAGTACTCGTCTATAAAGATATTCTAAGGCCAGGTCTTTAATGGTCGCTAGAGATTACTAGGACCAGATCTATATCGTCTCTAAAGATTATTACGACTAGTTTTTGGTGGTCGCTAATGAGTTTTACCGACCTAGAAAAAGTATTTCCCAAAATATATTTGGTCTAATTGAGACCATAAATACAGTCTCTGAAGGTGTTTCGCAACGAGATTGGATCCCCATCCCAAAAACCTTTAACAACTGGTTTTTTCTCCCGTCGCTGTTGAGCGATAGCGAAGGAAGCTTTTAGGTCGGGTGGCGACCAGATTTTTCAGGTCTCAAAGGCTCGTTTGGGACCAGATTTCTACTTTTAGGGACCATATTTCCCTTCCTTAGAGACTCTTTTTCTTGTAGTGACGCCTTTAAAAAACCTACTCATCTTGGCCCTCGAATCCGCCACCATAGTTTGAGCATACTTGGACAATTGAGTGAACTTTAGGGCCTACTCCTCCACACTCACACTTCCTTGATAAAGGTTAATGAACTCTTTCAACTTTGCTTCCCTCAATTCAAGGGGAAAGAACCTATCAAGAAGCGACAATTTAAACAATTCCTACTCTAAATGACCTGCTCCTACCGGTCTCTCTCACATCCATTGATCATACCACACTTGAGCAACATCTTTTAATTGGTAAGCGGCTAAATCCACCTTTTCCTCTGGAGTCACCCCAATAATAGCAAGTACTTTATAGACCTCATTGATAAATCTTTAAGGATCCTCTTTGACTTTAGAGCCGTAATATTCCAGAGGGTTCATCCTTGCAAAGTCTTTCACTCTTGAAGCCGCTGAATTCACATGAGCTACAACCTCTTTATTAGCTTGTGCTATCTTGGCTTAGGCCAACATATGAAAAGCCGACCTAAACTCCGCATTTGTAAAATTCTCAGTCAAAGGATCTATCGGAGCTTGGGGAGGAGCTCATTGTTTCAAACTGTCACCCTCTATCCTTCTAGCATTAGCCCTTCTAGTATTCTTATACTAAAGAACATAGGGCAAGGATTAGAAGAGAGATCTTATAGAGTTAAACTCTATGGTACGACTTAGAGTAATGAATAAGTGAAGTTTCCTAATCATCTTGTAGCCTCTCATTAATAAATGTGGCGCGCTTCACACTTATGAACAAGATTCTACTAGAGGTGGCTTAATTAAGAGACATCATCCTTGAACCATTCTAAACCTTGTGCACTAATTACCAAGTTTGTCACAACCCAGGGTACCCCTAGATGGAACAAGGCGTATAGAACCCCGAATGAGTCCACACAAGCCACTTAGTCCTCATACCATAATAAATAGAACAATTTAGAGTAAAACAATATTTCAAGTCTAAAAAGTTTTTCAAAAGAGAAAGTAGAAGTCTAGACACTTTGTCTCATCATAGCCATCTATTACAATATTAAATGAAATAGGGCCACGCCCATACAACATGTCCAAAAATGGAAAGTACATGAAAGAAACTAGAGATAATAAAATCCATCCTTAAACCATGAGAACTCTCCAAGCTCGGGAACACTCAAATCCAAGCTCTAGCCACAAGTATGATCACCTCTACTGCTGGACCCTACACTTGGGAAAAATGAAGGCAAAATTAGGCGTTCGTACAAAAATAGACTAAGTAAGATAGTTATGCATAAAAGCACTTGAAACATCCAAAAATGGACATTTCCTTTCAAAGCATGCCATTTCCCAATTTTAAACATCATTAAGAGATTAGGAATCATAAGTCACAATCATGGATGATGTAAGTGAACATCATCTTTAAAACCTTAGAACTCGTGTACTATACCTCTTGAATTAACCTTAGTTCATTATTCATGTTCTTATTGTGGGAAATAGCCTTAACCAACATGAGACCATGTGAGTCATAACATTTTCACCCGGTGTTACCCACACCAAAAAGGGGTGTGCTACTTGCCTAAGGTAGAACCATGGTTTGTAGCTTAGGTGGACCCACTAGATAAATATCCTACGAGGGCACAATTTATGGGATAAGGAGATTGTTACTAGAAACCCAGCCTTTCTAACGGGGGAGCTTCCATCTCTAAAGATTTCTTATAGAAACCCATCCTTTCTAGTGGGGGAGCTTCTATCTCAATACAATATCCGCTTGGTGCTAAGCATAAATCCCACAGAGTACTTATTAAGTCATAACTTGTTTCATGTCTCTTGGAGGGATGTCCATGGCACTCAATCCAACTTAGTTCTTTAGGATAGCTCATTAGATCATGCGTGAGAAAAACCTTTCACCGTCCATGTCTATATGTAAGTATTAGATTCAATTAGGTGAGAAAGCCTTTACACCTTAGAGTCTTAATTATGTTAGAATATTGATCATATCATGTTAATTCTGCGTTCATAAGATTGTCCTTTAAATCAACACAACGATATTAACATAATCATTGACACTTCACTCTCAAAGTGTCCTTAAAGAATCTACATAAATTTCATAAAAACATGCATAATCTCATACATAACTCTTTCATGGTTAAAAACCTATTTTCAATCATCACATCTAGAATTCAAGAATTAGACATGTATTTTATGGTAATTCATGTGATTCTATCACCTCATGCATCAATTCATCAAATTCACCTTTCATAAACAAAGACCCACATCATAAGATCACAATTCAGCCTTTTCGTTCCTTTTTGCGACGTAGTGTCCATGCTTTTCGTCAAACTTTAAATACCTGAAACTTAAGGGTTTCATCAGATATTAAGATAAAATAAGCATTTGAGGACACAATTTCTATTAAAATATTCCCCTAAATGAGTCCAATTTGCGGACTCATCAGATATCAATAGAAAAGTTCCACACAAATGTTGCCTGAGGTAGGGGCAGAGCTAGTTGCTTAGCCCATTTAGAAATAGAGTTACAGATAGTGGCAACATAGGATACATAGAACTCTTAGGCCATCTCCTTGCTAAATTTACCCGGACTCCGTGCCATACACTCGGACTTGTGTTTCTTAAATAGCTCTTTAATAGTAGGCACAATGTAGAGGCTACATGTATGTACCCAACGCTCCTTAGTAATGGTACGGGTCTTTCTTTGATACCGGTTCCTGTTCTGCCCATCATAGTATATTTGGTATTCGCCCTCGACACACCACATGTCTTGCTTAGTGGTAAGCACAACGGGTTACATACGTATGCCCAACGGGTCATGAGCCTCTCCGGAGCTAGTAGCCTCAGAGGCAAAGGCAGGTGTTAAGCTAGAAATTGAGCAGGACTGACACTCTGAATCGAAATGCGACTCCCACGCATGCTAGCCCCCTCCTCAAACTTGGGGGCAAATACGGGGGTGGTGGAGGAGGGATGTATTTCATCAGAGACAATTGTACGTCGTTTAGGCTCCTAGTGGTCACAGGGGTTGTGAGGGGGGGGCTCTCCTTTAGCCCGTGTGTACTCTTTCTCGCTCGAAGCCTGAATAACCCGACGTGAAGGTGCAATAGACTTGGATTTGCCCTTTCTGGAATAAACGAGTTCCTCTTTTGGATCCATGGTACCTATGGAAGACTAGTTAGTACTAAAACAAGTAAGAAAAGCCGAGGAATAATATCAGAGCACCCTTATGACCTAGACAATTTTTTAAAAACTTGACAAGTAGTTATTGTTTTTGGGACCTACAGTGGGTACATATGGTCCATCAATGGAGTGACGACCTGTGGTTCCCCTCCGTAGGTCAGAGTTCCAAATTTAGGGTCTCTGATGTTGGAGCCACGAATGTGCAGAATGGTCCGTTAATGGAACGATGGACCACGTAGTCCACACCGTGGTTCAAAACATAGAAAAACTTTTGTTCTGGGTTAGTGATGGACCATGACCTATGGTCCGTAAGTGGACCTATAGTCTGTTGGTGGTGGTCATTGATCAGTGATGTGGAGGAATGAATTTCAACTTTCATTCAACATATAAATTTCAACAATCAATCAAACACTCTAAGTCTAAACATGAATTTCAACAATATTATGTGGTGGTTCATCATCCGTAGGTTTTCGATTAAGCAATTTTCAACAATCAACACATAAACAACAAAAACCCTAAGTCAAAACTTCCAACTAGACCTACCAAACCTATTAATTCTATTAAAATTAACTACACACTCACACATCATAATTCCTAGGGTATTATGTAACTACATTCAACCAATTATGCAAGCATTTGAATTACCCAAGGTCAAGTTAAACGTGGTGACTTCATGTTAAAACAATGAAATATTCAAAGTTTGAGAGAAATAAATTACCTAACTAGTAAACAACGTTGGAGAGTGTGTGATCATGTACAAATTCTCCTACACCAAAGTGGACAACGAGCCCGGACCTTGAAAACTTTATTGAAATTTAGGGAATTTAAGAGGAGAAAATGGAGAATTTGGGGGAAATTATTTGATAATGGAAGATGGGAATTGGATAGAAGTGATGGGAGAGGTTTTAATGGGAGATTATGGTGTAATTGGAAGGTTTTAAAATGGTTGGGGAAATGAGGGAAGTGGGAAGTGAATTTTAAATGAAGGGCTTAGATTATAATGTGGTCAGGTTAGGTCTTCTGAAACCCTAACTTGGACCCACGAGACCCCATTGACGGTCATTGGGTCAACCTACGGTCCGTCAATGGGGACCGTGGTTCACTCCAACACTTAGAAAAAAAAGAAAACATACGTAGGATTTACGAATGACATCCACGGTCTATAGGTGGACCAGCGGACCATTGATGGGACCCGTAGATCACAGCATTAACTTATTTTCTGCAGATTTTGCCTTTTTCTTCCTGTACACGTAGAAAACCTTAGGACTTCCTTTTTATAGTTTCTTGACACTTTTTAGACACGAACCCTATTCTATCCATATCTAGCCAACACTAAAACTAAAAATTGATAAACAACTATTTAGAAAACTACAAATTTAAGAAAAACTCCCTATATCAAAAAGTAAAATCCTATAGTTGGCTAGATTATACATCTTGGGTTGCCTCTGAAGCAATGCTTGATTTAACGTCACAGCATGATGCACACACCTTAGTTACTCAGACTTGACTGAGGTCCCATTCTTCTACTATTTCATTGATACTCTCAGATTTTCGCAAGTAGATTTTTATCCTCTGACCATTTAGCTTTAACCTCATTCCTTCCTTGTTCTTGTGTTCAACTGCTCCATATGAAAATACTTTGGTTACTTTGAATGTGCCGGTCCCTTGGACTTGAGTTTCTCGGGAAACAAGCGCAACCTTGAGTTAAATAAGAGCATCAAATCACCAGCAACAAATTTTCGCTTTTCAATCTTTTGATCATTATACTTCTTCGTCTTTTCCTCATAGAAGGCTGAACTCTCATATACTTTTAGGCGAAACTCATCAAGCTCATTCATCTCATTTAGTCTTTGACTTGAAGTGGCACCCCAATCCAAATTCAACTTCTTCAGTGCCCACATTGCTTTATGATCTAGATCTAAAGGAAAATAACATGACTTTCCATAACCAAGTTGGTAGGGGGACATACCTATGAGAGTTTTGAAAGCGGTGTGATAGGCTGATAATGCATCATCAAGCCTTCTTGACCAATCGGTTATGTTGGCAGTCACAAACTTTGAAAGGATTTGCTTTATCTCTCTATTTGGCACCTCAACTTGCCCACTAGAGTACGGATGATATGGAGTGGCTACATTGTGACGAGCACCTAATTTCTCTAGAAATGCCTTGAACAACTTGTTACAAAAGTGAGAACCTCCATCGCTGATAATTTCCCTAGGCGTACTAAAAATCTGTAGAAGATACTCTTTTTCAAGAATGTAATGAGACTCTTTACCTCATTGTTTGGAAGCACAATTTCTTCCACCCATTTCGATACATAGTCAACCACAATAAGAATATACTTCATTTTATGCGAACTCACAAACGGACCCATGAAATCAAGACCACAGACATCGATAACTCAATTCCCAATATCAGGTTCATAGGTAGTTACTGCTTCTTTCAAATTCCTCCTTCTCGTTGGCAATGATCATAAGACTTGGTGAAATCATGAGAATCTTGTTGGATGCTAGGCCAGTAATACCCATACTGGAAGATCTTATGAGCAGTCAGAATACCACTATGGTGCCCATTAACAGGTGATGAATGGCATGCCTCGAGTATGCTCATCATCTCAACTTCTGGTACACAATGACGAATAATCCCATCAGCACAAACACAAAACAAGTAAGGCTCATCCCAGAAGAACTTCTTCATATCAGACATAAACTTTTTCCTTTTGTGAAATGACAAATCCAATGGAACCAAATCGCTTGCCAAGTAGTTAGCAAAATCTACGAACCAAGGGATAAGATCATAAGAGGCAGCCAATACCTATTCATTAGGGAACATATCATTAATCTCAACTCCATCCTCTTGCTTGATCATAGCTTCCTCCTCTAGTCCATACAAGTGATCAGCAACCTTATTTTCTATTCCCTTTCTATCTTTTACCTCAAAATCAAACAGTTGCAGTAGGAGCACCAATCTAATATACCTAGGTTTAGCATCCTTTTTAGCCATCAGATACCTCAATGCAGAATGGTTAGTATGCACTATGACCTTAGTACCAAGCAAGCAGGATCTAAATTTTTCGAATGCAATCTGTTCAGTCACAATATAGTTCTTTTGAGCCACATTCAAAGCTTTGCTGGTATAGTAAATCAGATAAAGAACCTTCTGTCGTCTCTATCCTAATACCACACCAAATGCCACCCCACTCGTATCACATATCACTTCAAACAGTTGCCCCCAATCCGGTGAAATAATGATAGGTGTTGACACTAACCTTTCTTTCAACTCTCTAAATTCTCTTAGACAAGCATCATCGAAATCAAACTTACACTCCTTTTTGAGTAGCTTACACAATGGAAGTATAATTTTCAAGAATGTTTTTATGAACCTCCCGTAGATACCTACGTGCCCAAGAAAACTTTGAACACATTTTACAAAGATGGGTGGTGCAAGCTTTTCAATTGCCTCAACTTTGGCTCTATCAACCAAATACCTTTCTTCAAAATCTGATAACTAAGAACTATTCCTTCTTTTACCATGAAGTGGAAATTTTCCCAGTTGAGTGCAAAATTGCACCTTTCACACCGTTTTAGTACCTCATCCAAATGTGCCAAACAATCATCAAATGATTCACCTACCACAGAAAAAGCATCCATAAATACTTCTATCGTGTCCTCCACCATATTTGGAAATATCGACATCATACACTGCTCAAAGGTCATTGGAGTATTACTTAACCCAAATAGCATCGTTTCGAAGGCAAAAGTTCCATAAGGACAAGTGAAGCTGGTATTCTCTTGGTCTTTTAGAGCTATGGATATTTGATTGTAGCCCGAATACATATATAGAAAAAATACCAGTCATTGCCATCAAGGCGATCCAACATCTGGTCCATAAAAGGGATCAGAAAATGAACTTTTTCTGTGCATGCATTTAGCTTGCGGTAGTTCATGCATACTCTCCACCCAACTACTCTTCTCATTGGGAAAAGTTCATTTTTCGCATTGGGAACCACAGTGATCCCACCTTTCTTAGATACACACTAAACAGGGCAGACCCAACTACTATATCCAATGGGGTATATGACTCCAGCATCCAACCATTTAATAATTTCCTTTTTACTACCTTTTGCATAGGGGTATTTAGTCTCCTTTGGTGCATAATATTTGGCTTACTGTCTAGCATGAGTTGGATTTTGTGAGAATTAATACCCGGAGCAATCCTAATAATGTCTGCGATAGTCCATCCAATAGCCCTCATAAATCGCTTAAACACTAATATCACATAGTCTATTTGCCATTCACTCAAGTCAGCGGCAACAATAACAAGCAAGGTGCTATTTTGTCCCAAGAATACATACCTCAAGTGAGATGGAAGTACCTTAAGTTCTTGTTTAGGAGGCTCATCAGCAGACGATTTTGCAGGTGGGCTATCACGATTCTTAATATTTAATTCCAACCTATTTGGCTTGAAACGAAACTCAAACCTATCAAGTGTAACGACTAGCTCATCATACTCATCAAAACCATCATTGTCAAAGTTCATCATCACCTCTGCTAGCGTATCAACACCAAAACTTTCCTCAATGGACACATCAGATTCTTGCCCCACAATGTGATTTACCACACATACCAATTTAACATCATTTTCATGCTTCATCGACCTACAGATATTAAAAGTTACATCATCATTGTATAATTATAACTTTATTTTCCCTCTCTCCATATCAATCAATACACTCTCAGTAGCAAGAAATGGTCTCCTTAAGATGATGGGAACCTCAAAATCAACCTCACATCTCAGATCACAAAGTCTGCTGGAAAGATAAATAACTCTACTTTCATAATGACATCTTGAAACACTCCAAAGGGCCTCTTCACAGTTCTATAAGCCATATGTAAATGCATCGCAGTCGGTTTTGGAGCTCCTAAACCCAAATTCTTATAAATCGACAATGGCATCAAATTAATGTTGGCACCCAAATCACGCAAGGCATTCGTAAAGTGCAACATAACGATGGTACATGGAATAGTGAAAGATCTAGGATCCTTTTTCTTTTGCACATGTGACCTAGGAGAAATAGCACTACAATGTTGCAACCTCTCATCATTCTTAAAACTGACAGCCTTCTTTTTAGTCACGAAGTCCTTCATGAATTTTGCATACCCAGGGATTTGCTCCAAAGCTTTTATCAACAGAACATTAAAGGAAAGTGGTTTCAACATTGCTATAAATCTACGATATTTTTCCTTCTTCAGTCTTTTTACCAACCTCTATCGAAAGGGAGGAAGAGGTCTAGGCATGGGAACAACTTTTTGGGTCAACTTAGCTTCCTTTTCTATAGCATCTTTCAACTCGCCAGTAACCTCAATATCATCTGCATCTTTCTCTACCACTCTTTCAATCTCAGACGGCATGGGGGGCTCAATAGTCTGTTTTCCACCGCGAGTAGTGACTTCCATACAATGGCCATCATTTTTCAGATTTTGGATGGTGTTTCTAGGATGTGTGTTAGGTTGACGTCGGTTCACAATAGTGGACAACTAACTAAACTGCTGCTCAAGTTGCTTGATCGACACTGTATAGGGATAAACTTTCTGACCAATCCCACACAAACATCTACTTCACGATTTAATCAGTTGCATCAAACCTCTTCATCGTCTTCTGTATCATATCTTCAATGCGAGTCATACTATTACCACCTTCTCTATTACTAGATTCTCTATTACCAGGTGGAACATAGGGCCCAACTCTCTCATTTATGTTCCCATAGTTGTTCCAGTTGTAATTGTTATCACGATTGTAGCTCCCATCTTGGACACTATTTCCCTCTCTGTTGCAGTTTCCATAGTTCCGACCTTGGTTTCCTTAACTGTGGTACTAATTATCCGAATTAGAACCTTGGGCGTAGGTTTGGAAATCCCCCGTATGATCATTAACCAAATTCTCATCCTCTTTATAGTAACATTCCTCAACTGGCGGTAGTGGAGTTCTAGTTAAGTAATTTACTACATTTTCTTTTTCTGCACTTCTACTCACTTTCTTTAATACCAAGCCTATTTCTATCCTCATTTGAGCCATCTCTTCATGAATGTCATCATTGGATTGACTTGGTGTAGTTTGGACAGCGAACATGCTCCTTCTAGTATTTGCCTTCCGAGTGCTCCATGCCTTATTGTTTTGGGAAATCCTCTCAAGTTTTTCAGCGTTCTCCTCAAAAGTGCACTCACCATATGACCCTCCAACAATAATATCCAACATAGCCCTTCCATTGTAATCATGTCCTATATAGAATTACTCCTTAAGTTACTCATCATCTATGCGGTGATTTAGAACACTCCTTATGAACCCAATGAACCTATCCCATGAACTACTTATGGACTCTCCAGGTAGTGCTGTGAAATTATTTAGTTTATCCTTGTGATTTAACTTGTTGGACACCAGAAATTACCTTGCTACGAACACCATATACAATTTGTCCCATGTATAGTTCAAATTATAGGGCAACTCAGAAAACCACACTGTAGCATCACCGGTCAACGACAATGGGAATACTCTCAAACCTATAACATCTATATCCAACTCCGGTCGTCCTACAAAACTCTTATAGACACTTGACAAATTAGCCATGTGAGCATATAGGTCTTCTCAAACCAACCAAACAAACAACCCTCTTGCCGTAAGCATTTGTATAAGGCTGCTGGTCACCACAAATGTATGTCCTCATGGTAGAGGAGGGAGAATAATAGGCCCATCTAATCCAACCATATTATAATCAGCCCTGTAGTTATCACGAAACCTCGGTGCTAGCGGATTCTGCACCACTTTTGCATTTCCGATTAGATTTCTACTAGGAACCTGAGCGGGCATATTAACAACCCTTGGAGGCTGCAATTCAACTCAATCTTCTTGACCCTCCTTGATTGGATTATTGTGTACCCCTAGATTTTCCATTTTCTCAAAGTTTTTCTTAGTTCAGGATCGTGGGAGGTGAAGGGTTCGCCTCAACTTCGTGTACTTGGCATACACTAGAGTTGAAACTATATAAAACAAAAACAAAACAAAAGCATAAATTCACGAAATACTTGACTAAATTTCAATAATTTAGTTAAACTTAATCTTAAAGTCGTACTCTATGGCTGTAGCACAAAAATTTGATACGCTCAAATTGCTAAGAGTTGGCAAAATAATTCCAAACGATCAAAATAAAACTATACAATAATGTCTAACCCCAAAAAATGGGAATAACAACTAATATTTATACAAAATAAAAACTAAACCAACTAGGAAAGAAAAATAAAGAACCTTGTGGGTCGACCTATGAGCGGTGGGTCGACCTACGGTCCATAGGTCACCTTCGTAGTTCAGGTACTGGAACCTCTAATTTTGATCTCATTGACAGATATGCAGGACAAGTCATCACTCGACCTACAGTTCGTCAGTGCCTCCGTGGTTCCACACTTGGTAAGATTTCCCTGAACTCATCTAAGCCACTTCACCTATGACCTATTATAGGACCTACGGTTTGTGGTTGGCTCCATCTCTCGCCACTTCTGCAATTTTGAGCTCATTATCTCAATTAACCGCATTCGAACTCATTTCCTACAAAGAATACATAAAACCATTATTTCTAATAACAAAATGGCCCAAGACAGACACAAACTTCAAGTGAAATACATCAAAAAATTTCGTAAACTCACGGTATATCAGTTGTGAGTTTTGGGTCAACTTCAAACAATCATAACTTTCAGTACATGATAAGTTAGGTGCTCCATAAGATATCAAATGAAATCTCCTGGAATCCTCTTTCCAACATGACCGAGTTTTCTAATTTTTGAGCTCATATGAGCGAGATATGACTGTTTGAACTCGAGCTGTCTATTTAAGGAAAGTTACTGAATTTAAGAGGGGTATTTTGGTCTTTTCCTTACCCTATCATATTTTACTCGTTTTTAGTAAATATTTTAAGGTCAAATCTGATTTGGTTCTATTCTACAATCCAAAACTACGCTTAGAGTTTTAGAGGAGAATTCAAGACGAGGAAAATAGGAGAAAAGGAAGAACGAACAAGGTTTTCACGAATCGAGGATGTGTTTCACCAAATTGAGGTATGTGAGTTTTCATAGTGTTGGGTTCATTCACTCACATACCAATAATTTTTTACATTATAGAATATATCCCTAAAGATTGAGAAATTATGTTCTTGATGAGTTTCTTAAAGAGGTATTATTCGTTCTTGAGTCTTGATGTTTGGTTGAGTTCTTGAGGTGAAGATTTTGTTAAGGGGTTGAGTAAAATGATAGTTCTTGAGTGGATTTGCTAAAATTGTTCTGGGTTATAGGAAGTGGAGATTTTTTAATATAGAATTTCAGTGGGTTTGAGTTGAATCGATATTGGGAAAAGAAGAAAAAGTTGGATAGAAACAGGCACCCAAGTTCGCATCGTGGAGAGAATGTTGATTCCACTGTTTCAAAACTTTTTTTTGTGACCAAAAATTATAATTCATATCCGCTTCGCGGACTTGCTCCCTGACACTATTTTTTGACCGTTACTCTTGATTAACTATCTGAAACTCATTCAATCATCACGACATCCTTCGTATTTTAAATATTAACCTTGAGTTTATAATTCTAATTCAAGGTAGAGTTAAGATTTAAGTCTTGAGAGTTCTTCGAGTCTTTTTAAAGAGTCTTTTACAGTTGGTTTTAAACTTGTTTTAAGACTTGAGCATTAAGTTCGAAGAAGAGTAAGAGTTAAGTTCATTTTCTTTAAAATATAATATGGAAACTATATATTCCCAAGATTAAATGTTTTCACATTTAAGAAGAGAGGAAACTGAGATTTCCAAAAGATTTTTTTAGCAATTGAGTACCATCTCTTTTAAGAGAACGATTTTTGATCAATAATCTCAAACCACAGAAATAGTTATGTTTTTAAACATATGAGCTAGTTATTTTGGAAGTAGTATTGAGCACCGATATAGGGGAGAGTTCTAATATTTCACAGTCCCTATAAAGCATGTAGCCAATGTGAGTAGAAAGGGTGATACTTTTTGGATGATTCCTTTATGCTTTTTAGCATAGACTAGTGGACCCACTTAGTACTAGGTTATATACCATGACAAAGTGTTGGACAGTTCTGGTAGCGTAGGCTAGATGTTATATCATTAGATAGCTAATAGTGATGGTTGTGGATTAGAGAAACTCCGATAGAGTACTTGTATTTTATATACAAAACTGAATTATTATTGTATTTTTCAATACATTGAGTTGTTATCTATTCCTTTTAAAAGCTTTTCTTTATATTGCATCTTTAGCAATACTTTATATAGAAATGAGTTGCGTTGAGTTTAAACGAGGTAAATAGTTCTTCAGTTCCAGTTCAAGCTTATGTCTTGTTTTAGATTTCCCCTAATGCTCGTACATTTAATATACAGGAGTTGAGTTTAGACGAGGTAAGTGTTTCTTCAGTTCCAGTTCAAGCTTATTTCTTGTTTTAGATTTCCCCTCACATGCTCTTACATTCAATTTAATGACGCCATTTGGCCTGTATCATTTTATGAAAAAGATACAGGTAATCAGGATTAGCATCCAGCGCTTCGTTGATTCGGTCGAGTTCCAGAGTTCTTTTGTGAGCCTCCTTGCTTCGTGAGGATCCCTCTATTATGTATTTTAATTTCAATTTTGTTAGGATGATTGGGAGTCTTGACCCATCATCCCTCATAGTTTAGAGGCTTCATAGATAGATAGTTAGACTATATTAGTTCATGAGTTTTGTTCATTTCAGTTATCGATGTTTGAGAATTGAGTTGCCACTCTGGCTAGTGAAGATTTCTTTTAATATTCTAAGTCAGTTATTTGAGTTAAAGCTTTCATTTGAGTTGATTCTATGTTGAGTAAGTCTTCCACTAAGAGTTGAGCCAGATAAAGGGTTCACTTTGGGCCAGCAGTGGTTCTCGAGTGCCAGTCGCACCCAGGGTGTAGGCTCGGGGCGTGACATGTGCAATGAAAACACTAGCTTGAATTCTTGAATGGAGACTTTAATATTA
This sequence comes from Solanum pinnatisectum, assembly GCA_035578085.1. Lineage (NCBI taxonomy): Eukaryota > Viridiplantae > Streptophyta > Magnoliopsida > Solanales > Solanaceae > Solanum > Solanum pinnatisectum. The sequence continues at coordinate 18,919,438 of CM069078.1, forward strand.
GAAACCCTTATTCTTGCTTAAGAGGAACTTTAGAGAAATGATTTTGAAATTTACAGTTATTCATGAAAAGTTGGGCTTTAGTTCCACTAACAACCTTTAATAATATAATTCAAAATGAATTAGTATAGGAATTAAAAGAGTAAAAAAGGACCAAAAATACCTTACTCAAAATATTGGTTCTATAGATTCCACAAGGGTATCTACCATTCGTGGTTCCTTCTATAGATTGTAGAACCCTATCAATTGAAATTAAAGAAATACTGGGTTATATGAAGTTTGATGCTATGGAACCCATCTACAGTTTGTAGTAAAATCTATGAGCTACAAAAGGTGTCCTTATAAATTATAGAATTTATGAGCTTCAGGACTTTGGTCAATAGGACTACTTAAGACATATAAAAGGGTATACAGACGAAAAACCTATTTCTTCTAGTTCAAGTGAAAATCCATGTTTTTCAAGTTCAAGCCACGCGTGGCATCTATGGTCCGTAGTTTTATTTACTGACCATTAATGCTACTCGTAAATTTGAAATTTCTGTAGACTTCTGACTATCTTGATCCTTTAATGAATGATTTAAACTTAGGGACTTTGAAATGTTGCGTACCTAATCACCCCTAATATTAAGATTAATCTATTAGATGTACGGGGTATTCAGTTCATGGACTTTTTCATGAGTTCATACGGACAATACTATATCGTAGTGTCTGTTGTTTATGTTCGTTTTAGCTCTTCCACACAATAATTGTAGAACTGTCACTTCTTTAATTTAAAATAACAACTTTTGCAAGTTAGGCATTGCACGAGCTATTAAAAGTGGCAGAGGACACATTTCTACAACCTTATAATGCCCAAAACAACCACCCAAACAAGAAATAACACTATCACTGTTAATATAATTACCGAACTCTAGGAGTAGAGATCAACTACACAGTGAATGAAATTTTAGCTCTCAATCAACAAGTGCATTAATTCTCTGCTTTCTAGAATACTTTAAGCAAGTAAAGTAAATATTTCATGTAATCAAAAAATATATTAATCAATTGTAACGATAATTTAGAAGTTATCAATATCGAATATTAATAAAGTGAGAAAGACCTTAGGTTTGTGATAGTTGGAGCTGTATGTTTGTAATTTAATCTTAACCTTTACTTCAACATTAAATATTATCATTGATATGTTTGGTTCACTATGTATTAAAAATTTCTCTCAATCTATTGTGTTACTATTTCAATCAATCAAATATTTCACAAGTGAGTTGTTTACTTGTTTTATTGCTAGCAATATTTGTTTCTTGAATAAGACACAAGCCCTTATTTACTAATTTTTCACATATCCTTACTCCCTTTCATAACAAAGATAATATTTTGAAAGCATGTTATAGTTTCCAACCTCTAATAATAAGTAAAATAGGAAGTGTACATTCCATTCCATCATTGCTTGAAAAGTGCACTGAAAACATCCTATAATTTGAGGTTTTTTAGTGATTGTTTGAAATTTTCGATTGACCATTAAGAAAAATTTGACTGGTCAACAACCTTCGTTATTTGAAAGACACATGCTATTGCATGACCAGCTAAAAGGAATTCTGTTTTATTTTCTTAGCTGGCATCTGATGGTTTTATTATATTTTCATTGAGACTTATTATAAGGATGTACTAGAGATTATTTGACAGAAAAAGTCTCAAGACTAAAAGGAGAGAATAATACACTTTGCAAAGGCTACTGAACTCTATCTTTAGATCATTAACCAGGCCATCAGGTCATAAAATGGAAGAGAAATTGCATGAGAATTGGGGCAGTGTCACGACCCAAAGTACACCCTAGACGTGATATAGCATATAAGATCCCGAGAGGCCATACACAAACCACCAAGCATACATCATACAATATAATAGAAAACCAAAGAGTTCAAATGACATTTTTGAGTAATAATGAGTTTGACTAAATGTAGTGAAAGTATAACATAAGTCTAAAAGTCATCTATTTCATCAATGGTGTGATTGGGAAATAACTCATAAACCACATACAATATCCAAAGAAAAAGACATGAAAGAAATAAACGAGTCTTGATCCACGAAACATGAGAACTCACCAATATTCAATATCTTTATGAGATCACTAGCTGCGAGTATGTGAGGTAGGAGCATCGGACCCTACATAATTGAAACAATGTAGGCAAAAGTGTGGATTAGTACATGGAATGTACCACGTATGATAGAAATATATCAAAGTTATGAAATCATGTAAAAAAGGACTTTATATGACTTGGAATGACTATGCTAAATCATAAAATAACATGTTAGAAAACAGAAGTCATAATTATGGTCAATGCAAGCTAAACGTCTTTAAAACACATTTCAGATACTTTTAATGAGTGGTCTTAATATTTTGTGGTGGGAGATTACCTTTAACTGATATAGACCATATGAGCTATAACATGGAATCCACTTTATGTCCCACATTGAAAAAAGATGTCGTTACTTGCCAAGGTAAGAACCATGAACTTATAGCTTAAGTGGATCTACTAGCTAATGTCTATCTAATGCAAACATATGGTAACACATAGTTTATATAACACCCCGTATCCAATAAAGGGCAAAATGCAAATTCCCAGGTGTTGCTGGACCCAAACCACGCCAGCCACCCACGGCCCATGGAGTGGACCACAGATCGTAGGTATGATCCATGGTTGGCCTGCCTAAGCTAGGTCTGAGGGTCTTGGACTACGACACGACCTATGAACCATAGTTTAGACCATGGTTCATGGTCGGGGTCCATGGTTCGATACACAAAATCATGGTTTCTTACTATGAACCACGATTCACTAGGACGGACCGTTGGTCTGACCATGGTCCATCAACTGGGTTTGTCGGTGGTGAGTTGGTTGTCTGTTGACAGTTATTTTTAGGGTAGTTGGGTCTTTACCTAATTAATTTATTCCTATATTATATTGTTTTGCCTATATTTAGAGCCCCCATATAAGTATTTTAACCCCCAAATTAAGCCTATGTATTTCATTCTTCAAAATTCCCAAAAGAAAACCAATCCTCTCAAATATTCTATCTCTAAAACTTGAAGAAGAAGAAGAAGAAGAAGAAGAAGAAGAAGAAGAAGAAGAAGAAGAAGGAGAAGAAGATGATGATGATGAAGAAGAAGAAGAAGGAGGAGGAGGATTCACCTAGGGTTTCAAACTAAGGATCCAATTTCTCCGTTGAAGGCTAGCAATTGGAGTAAAGGTATGATAGTTTTAATCCATGGATTCAATTCATCCATGGATATTTCAGAAGGTAGAATTCCCCGATTGAGGTAGGGTTTTCATCGATTATCATGGGTTCTCTTTGTTATTGATTTAAATGTGTTAATTATGATCTTCTAGGCATGAATTGATGAATTTCAATGCTTTTATGATGAATTCCACTATGAACCCATGTGATCCCTATGATTTCAAGTTATGAACCCTATGTTTAGGGAATTTGATCTTTAAGGAAGAGTTTTATAAAATTGAGCATGTATTGCTAGTTTTACATGAATCTATGAAGAAATCCATATCTAACCCATGCTTTCTAAGAATTGATGATTGCAATTGGGTTTTGACCTCAAGGAGGTGAATTATGGACTCATGCATTGTTTTATGAAATCTTTGCAAATGTTTTAAGGGCGCTTTGAGAGTAAGGTACTAATGATGATGTTGTGTTGTGAATGGACATTCTCACTAAAACACATATTAGCATAATGTGAAATGTTTTCTCACATAGAAAGGATTCTTAGGTTGAAAGGCTTTCTCACCTAATTGAATTAATGACTAGGAGTTTTCTTAATGAAACTAGGTTGAATTGGTAGGAGAAGGGCTCCCTTTCATGAGTAATGAAGTCAAGTAAGAAATGAATATTTTGTGGGAATTTATGCTTATCACCGAGTGAATATTTACAATGATATGGAAGGTCTCCCGTTAGTAGAGGCCGGGTTTCCAAAATAATCTCATGAGAAGGAAGCTCCCCCATTAGTAGAGGCTGAGTTTCTTGTAGCAATCTCCTTAACCCATAGCTGGTGTGGTAGAAACCAGATTCCATATTATAGCTCACATGGTCTCATGCCGTATAAGGCTAATTCTCCACAAGTAATAATGAACTAAGGCATACTTAAATAAGTATACCGTAGTGTTAAAAGATGTTAAAGCAGAAGTTAGCTTGCATTGACAATGATTTATGACTTATGTTTTATAACTCTTTCATATGATGTTTAATTTTGTCAATTGCATGTCATGAAATGAAATGTCCCTTTTTAGCATGTTTTAAATGTTTTATGCATGGCTATCATACTTGGTACAATTTTTTCTACTAACACATACTCTCTCCTACATTTTTCCCAAATGTAGTGTCCGACAGACAGGTTTCTGAGTCTCGTGGCCAGTTGTTGAGTTTGTGATTTCCCGAGCTTTGGTGAGTATTCATTCTTCGAGGATGAAGTTATTGTTTAGTTTCTTTCTTGTATTTCCCTTTTGGACATGGTGTATAGGCTAGGACCAACTTCATTCTATTGTATTAGATGGCTATGTTGAGACAAAAGTCTAGACTTCCACTTTTCATTTTATAAAATGTTTTTGACTTGGACTATTGTTTTACTCATATTGTTCTATTTCTTATGTTGTGAGAGCTAAGTGGCTTATATAGAGTCCTTCGGGGTTCTATACACCATGTTACATCTAGGGGGTTCCCCTGGGTCGTGACAAACTTAGTAATTAGAGCAAAAGGTTTAGAATGGTCCTACGATATCTCATAAGCTATGTATTATAGAGTCTTGTTCATGAGTGTGAAGCGCGCCACATATATGAATGAGAGGCTACAAGATTATTAGGAAACTCCGCTTCTTTCATTTCTCTTAAGTCGTGAGATAAAGTTTAACTCTATAAGGTCACTCTCCTAATCCTTATCCTATGTTCTTCAGGATATGGCTACCCGAAGAGCTTATTCTAGAAGGAATGTGAGGGAGAACCCAGAACAAAAAGCTCCTCCCCAAGCTTTGCAAGTTTTGGTCAGTCTTTTGGCCGAGCATATTTCTAATGCGGATTTTAGGGCCGCTTTTCAAATATTCGCTAAAGTGGTTATGACCCAAGCCAGTAGGGAGGTTGTGGCTCCTGCAAGATCAAATGTGAATTCGGCTACTTCAAGAATGAGGGACTTCCCAAGGATGAACCCTCCAGAGTTTCATGGTTATAAAGTTGAAGAAGATCCTAAAGAGTTTATCGATGAGGTCAATACGATTTATATGATCATGGGAGTTACGCCGGTGGAAAATAAGGAGATGGTCACTAACCAATTGAAATCTATAGCTCAAGTGTGTTATAACCAATGGAAAGAAGGGAGACCGGAAGATGCGTGTCCTCTATACCAGGAAAAATTTAAGGCTGCATTTCTTGATATATTCTTTCCCCATGAGATGAGTAAACCTAAGGTGCTAGAGTTTATTATCCTTCAATAAGGGGGTATGTGTGTGAGGGAATATGCTCTAAAGTTTACTCAATTGTCTAAGTATGCTCCATCTATGGTTGTGCACTCAAGGGCTAGAATGAGTAAGTTTGTATCGGGTGTGTCCGAAATGGTGGTTAAAGAGTGTCGAACCAAATTGCTCACTCATGATATGGATATCCCTCGTCTCATGGTGCATGCACAACAAATTGAAGAGGAGAAAGTCAAGGAAAGGTCTAGGGAGGCTAAAAGGGCTAAGACTGGTGATGGTAATTTCTCTAACACAAGGTCCGATGGACTAGGTCGTCAAAGATTTCGACAAAGGTTTTTCGGTCAAGATTCCTCCAATGCTCCTCAAAAGTTCAACCATGATAGGGTGTCTAACACTGAGCCTCTAGGAGGTAATGGTAGTGGATCTTCATTGCCTAGGTCTAATTGCACTATGTGTGGAAGGAAGCATGATGGTAAGTGGCTAGTCAGCTTGGATGGTTGTTGTGGTTGTGGTAAAAACAGTCACAAAATGAGGGATTTCCTGATGCTTATGGCTAAGGGGAGAGAGGGCAAGCAAGATACCTCTAGTTGTTCCGGTTCCAATGCTCCTAAGCAAAACAGTTTCTGTGCTCTTCAAACTAGAGGTGAACAAGAGAGTTCCTCAGATTTAGTTACTTGTAGGTTGAAAGTTTTTCAATTGAGGTATATGATTTACTTGATCCCGGTGCTACTTTGACTTTTGTGACTCCATATGTGGATATTAGGTTTGATGTTCTCCCAGAGGTGTTGTTAGAACATTTTTCTGTCTCTACTCCTGTTGGTGATTATGTGGTGGCTAAGATGGTCTATAGAATGTGTCTTGTTTCCTTGTCCCATAGAGTTACTCTTGTTGACTTGGTAGAGCTTGATATGTTAGACTTTGATGTGATTCTTGGGATGGATTAGCTGCACTCTTGCCATGCTTTTTTCGATTGTAGAACTCGTGTAGTCATGTTTCAGTTCCCAAATGAGCCTATCCTAGAATGGAAGAGGGGAAATCTTATGCCTAAATGTTAGTTTGACTCTTATTTTAAAGCTATAAAGATGATTTCTAAGGGTTGATTTTACCATTTAGTAGGGGTGAGGGATGTAGATTCTGAAACCCCTTCTCTTGAGAAAGTCCACATTATCAATGAGTTTCTAGAAATGTTCTGAGACGACTTACCCGATATTCCTCCCGAGTAGGAAATAGACTTCAGTATTGACCTTCTCCTAAATAGGCAACCTATATCTATTCCTCCTTAACGTATGGCTCCGACAGAACTTAAGGAGTTGAAAGAATAGTTAGAGGACTTGTTAGATATGGGTTTCATTCGACCGAGTATCTCTCCATGGGGTTCTCCAGTGTTGTTCGTTCGAAAGAAGGATGGTTTTCTTCAAATGTGTATTGATTATAGACAGTTGAACAAGGTGACTATTAATAACAAATATCCTCTCCCAAGGATTGATGATTTGTTTGACCAACTTCTAGGGGAAAGTTATTTCTCTAAGATTGATCTTTAGTCGGGTTATAACTAATTGGGGATGAAAGATCATGACATTTCGAAGATGGCTTTTCAAACTTGGTATGTTCATGATGAGTTCTTAGGTATGTAGTTTGGGTTGACTAATGCTCCAACGACATTTATGGACTTGATGAATAGGGTGTTTAGACAATACCTTGACATGTTTGTAATAATGTTCATCAGTGAGATTTTGATCTACTCTAGGAGTGAGGTTGAACATATTGATCATTTGAGGATCATGTTGGAAATTCCTAAGGACCAACAACATTTTGCAAAGTTTAGTAAATGTGAAATTTGGTTAAGGTCCATAGCTTTCCTTGGTCATATTGTTTCAAGCATGGGTATAGAGGTGGATCCTAGAAACATGGATGCGGTCAAGAGTTGGCCTAGACCTCTAATCCTTCGGATATTAAAAGTTTCTTGGGTTTGGTTGGTAACTATAGAAGTTTTGTTGAGGGGGTTTTTCTCAATTGCCTCTCCTTTGATGGCTTCGACTCAAAAGAAGGCAAAGTTCATATGGTCGAAAGCATGTCAGAAGAGTTATCAAGAGTTGAAAGATAGACTTAGTTCCGCTCCGTTGTTGACCTTACCGAAAGGAACAAATGATTTTTGTGGTTTATTGTTATGCTTTAAGAATTGGGATAGGGTGTGTACTTATGCAAAATGAGAAAGTTATCGCCTGTGCCTCAAGCTAAACTTAAAATGCATGATAAGAATTATCCTACTCATAACCTTGAGTTATCAGCAATCATTTTTGCTCTAAAGATTTGGAGGCACTAATTGTATGGAGTACATGTAGATGTGTTTACCGATCACAAAAGTTTGCAATACGTGTTTAATCAAAAATATTTGAATCTTTGCCAAAGAAGGTGGTTTGAGTTATTGAAGAATTCCGACATGAGTGTCCTTTATCACCTCGGTAAATCTAATGTGGTAGCGGATGCTTTTAGTCGGTTGTCTATGGGAAGTGTTGCTCATATTAAAGAAGAAAATAAAGAGTTGGTTCCAAATGTTCATAGATTGGCTCGATTAGGTGTTCAACTATTGGACTCTACCAACGGTGATGTTATGGTTCACAATGGTTCTGAATCATCTTTTGTGGCAGATGTGAAAGCCAAGCAATGTCTTGATCCAATTTTTGTAGAATTGAAAGAGGCGATACTCAAGAAGTCCATTGAGGATTTCTCCTGAGAGGGAGATGGGGTGCTTAGATACCAAGGTCATTTATGTGTTCCAAATGTGGATAACTTGAGGGAACATATTTTAGCAGAAGCCCATAGTTCGCAGTATTCCATTCATATGGGAGCCACCAAGATGTACCGTGATTTACAGGAAGTCTATTGGTGGAATGGTGAAGAAGGATATTTCGGGATTTTTGTCTAAGTGTCCAAATTTTCAACAAGTAAAGGTTGAGCATCAGATATCAAGAGGTCTCTCCCAAGATATTAGCATTCCAACTTAGAAGTGGGAAGACATTAATATGAACTTTAATGTTCGTTTGCCTCGCACCCAGTGATACCATGACTCTATTTGGGTGATAGTAGATCAGATGACAAAATTGGTTCATTTTCTTCCCTTCAAGGTGTCCTACTCGGTGGAAGACTATTCCGAGTTGTATTTAAGAGACATGGTAAAGCTACATGGAGTGCCTTTGTCAATTATTTTCGATCATGGTACCCAGTTCACTTCTCAGTTTTGGAAGTCATTCAAAAAGGGGCTTGGCACTAGGGTTAAGCTTAGCATGACATTTCATCCCAGAACCGATGGGCAATCAGAGCGTACAATCCAATCTTTGGCAGACATGTTAAGATGTTGTGCGATAGATTTTAAGGGAAATTGGGATGACCATTTGCCATTGATCGAGTTTGCTCACAATAACAGTTATCACTCAGGCATCAGTATGGCTCCATTTGAGGCGTTATATGGTAGGAGGTGTAGATCTCCCATAGGATTGTTTGAGGTGGGTGAAGTTTCCCTAATAGGTCTGTAGCTAGTTCATGGGGCTATTGAGAAAGTTCAACTTATTAGAGAGAGGTTGAGAACAGCTCAAAGTTGGCAAAAGTCTTATGCCGATGTGAGAAAAAAGGATCTAGTGTTTGAGGTCGACGATTGGGATTACTTGAAAATCTCACCCATGAAGGGTGTAATGAGGTTTAGAAAGAAGTGAAAGCTTCTTCCCCAATATGTAGGCCCATATAAGAATTTGAAGCGTGTTAGTTGGGCTTCATATGAGTTAGACTAGTCAAATGAGTTGGCAGCCATGCATCCCATTTTCCATGTCTCTATGTTTAAGAAATGAGTTGGAGATCCAACATCCGTAGTTTCCCTAGAAGGGTTGGGAGTTGATGAGTGTCTTTCTTATGAGAATGTTCCGATAGAGATTCTAGACCGGCAAGTGAAGAAGTTAAGATACAAGGAAGTAGTTTCCATGAAGGTGTCATGATCCAAGGGTATACCCTAGGTGTAACATGGCGTACTTGCCCCGTAGGGGTCTCATACAAGCCCTTAGAATAATCACAACATAAGTTAATAGAAAAGTATGGAAAATTTAAAACTTCTTCAAAACCATACAATTGAAAACATTTTCATAAAGCAAGCGGAAGTCTTTACTACATCTTTGTCTCAAACGATCTATTAAACTCTTGAATATAAGTCTTGGGACACAGCTCATATAAAAGTCTAAAAGCATAAAAGTCATTCATACTTGTGCCATGTATGAATGACATCCCATACTACCATTCACACTAGGTACTTCCTAAGGCTATCTTACTCAATGCTTACTATTAATCGTTCTAGACTATCAAATAATAGCACCCTACTAGGCTAGAACTAACTACCATGGTAAAACACACTATCATGCAAACCAAGTTATAAAAGGAAGAGTACAAGTACCACAACCTAGCTATCATGCAAACATTCAATATAATGCATGCTTCCCTTAGGGGAGTATGAATCCTCAACCCCAAGCTACCCTTAGGAAAGTGTGGTGTCTCGATCCTAAGGTATCCTTAGGATAGTATAAATCCTCTATCCTAAGCTACCATGAGGTGGTCTTGGGCTAACCAAGTCATGCTGTCATTGAGGCATTCTAATAATGTTAGTCCAAGCTACCCTTAGGAGAGTGTAGATCCTCAATCCTAGGCTACCATGCCTATACTAATTCAAGCTACCATGAAAATAATCCTACCAATGCTAATTCAAACTAATCCATAGGAGAGTATCATTCCACAATCCCAAGCTACCATAATAATTCATAACCCATGCTACTTATGTCAAACTAATCATGAAGGGATCCTATGTCACAACTACAAGCTATTCTGTTCTAACAAGCATGTTTCATTTTAGGTGAATAACTTTTCAATATAGAACCATTCTATGTGAGAAGACCTTTCACAATCTACTTACATGCACTCATATAGTTCTAGGTTGGTCATGTGGGTAAATGCCTTCAACCACAACACTATCTTTTTTGTATAGCAATTTCATGCAAGATATTTCATCATATTAGACTTACTCTATAAGCCCTAGTGATCAACATTATCACTTCAAGCCCTACTTTCAAGCTTTACTACACAATAATCATACAAGATTATATCACTAGACAAAATAATCATAAGCCTTATTCATAGGCAATTCTAGTCATAATTCATCATAAAGTCCAAAATTCAATCACTACAATTCATGATATATCCTACATTCTTAAGTCTAGTATCAATTCATGCAATCATATTCCTATTCTTGAACAAGTTCTATACATGATAACAATTCTAGAATATCAATCAAGAATCATCAATTTCTCATCACAAGGCATAAACCCACATGCTTTGATTTCTAGGGTTAACCATGGAATTCAAATAAATTCATCATAACATCATGAATCAACACTCAATTCATCATAAATAAGTATTATCCAACCAATTGGAATCATAACCAACTACAACCCACACATTCGAAGTAACCCTAGCTTAGATTGTGGTTCTTCTTCACAAATTAGGGGAAATCTAGAGGATTCTATGGGTGGAAAAATGCATAGATGAATAAGCTAAACATACCTTTAATCAAAGCCCTAACATAAGATCTCAACAATGCAGGTTTGTTCTTGGTCCAAGCTTCAAGCTCTATCTTTTTCTCCAAGCCTTGGGTTTTCTAGAGAGAGAAATATTTGAGAGGGGAGTGATTTGGGGTTCTGATTCTAAATGACTTAGTTGGGGTGGTTGATGACTTAAAATAGTCAATATTGGTGTATAATGTCCATATAAAACGAGCCCCATTTAATTCTAACTAAAAAGGAATTTACTAACTTAATCCTCCTTTGGCAGCCATGGTGCCAGGCACCACGATAGGGCTCACGAGCCCTGGTGAGGACCACATGCCATGGTCCTGCCTATGGTTCCTTAGGCAGTGGCTTGGACTTGAGGTCTTGGCCTCAAAATTTGAAGGGAACACCACGAGATCTCCTATGATCCGTGGTCAAGACCACGAGTTGTGGGGATGGTCGTGGACCCTAGGCAGTAGCTAGTCCTAAGGGCCTTGCCTCCCAGTATTCTAAGGGGTCTTCATGAGCCCCTTTACAGACCGTGGTTATGACCAGTAGTAATGAAGGTGGTCATGAACCTTGGGTAGTGCATGGAAAAGGTTGGGCAGCCTTGGCCTTTGGCTTAGGCTTTCCCCCCTTGCCTTGGCACTTGCCCTTGCAACCCTTGACCAAACCTTAGGTAGTCTTCTAAATTACAAGGTCTAACACGTACCTTGATGTTCAACCACTGAACCCTTCATTCAATACATGAGAAGTCTCATCTACAACTCCAATCTTCAACATCAAACTCTTGAACCCTAAATTAAGACCTAAGTTTTAGTCTACTAGCTTCCGGGGTATTACAATATCCCTCCCTTGGGAATATTCATCCTTGAATGACGGTTTTAAACACTTCTTAAGGGAAATGACTCTAGACAAGCAGCCCATCATGCGTTCAATACATCGAAATGCACACTACCAAGGAGGAAAACTTCAACTCCAAGCTAAACATACTCAATGCAACGCAAGGGAGTAGGAACTACATCTAACAACCCAAAACACATGAAATTCTATATCTATTCAAGTTCAAGGTGGAACTAACATCTCCTAGGTAAAACATGCTCAATACACATTTATGGAGCCAAAATACAATTTACTCACAAAAGTCATTTATTCAAGAAGGAACCTTTCAACTCAAAAACTAAGGTATGATCATATGATCATCTCATGAAGTCTATATGCAACTCTACTCAATGCACTACACCATGAGGAAAACAATGCATATAAGTCATTTCTTACAAGACCTAAGCATTTTCATAAATATGCATATAAGGAAATCATGAAATCACATAATCACATAATAACCTTATTAGATAGTCACACTATCACCCCCCTGAGAGTAATCCTACACAAGCTCTTATAAACATCATTCATACTAGGTACAATTTCAAAGTCCAACATAACAAGTCACAAAAGACAAGAAATCCAGAAATTTACTAAAGCATAAATCACATACCGTAAGGGACATGAGGAGATCACTCTTGATCTTCCCAAGATTGGAGAGCATAAAACCTATTCTTCTTTTGAGGGTCCACCTCCTCACTACTAGTGGCAACTTGCTTACCCTCTCTTCTTGTAGCCTTTGTCTTTGGGCAATCTTTCTTCATGTGGCCACTCTCACCACAACTAAAGCAACCTTCTCTGCCGGCCAAACACCAGCCCTCATGCCTCTTACCACACCTAGAACAGGTGGGCCATCGGGACTCATTACTTATCCCTTGTGGCCTAGGGGTAGACACCCTGTCATCCTTATGCTTAGGAGCATTAGAAAATCTTTGTCCGAAAAACTTTTGTCTATTCTTAGAACGACCATGTCCATTGGACCCATCATCAAAGGAATTATCACCATCCATCCTAGACCTCTTTTTCTCCTTAGATATTGCCTCATCAAGCTTATCTTCCTCCATTTGTTGAGCATACACCATAAGACATGATATATCCATATCATCATGGAGCATTACCATACGGCATTATTTTGACACTAATACGGACACCCCCATCACAAACCTACACATCATATCCCTTGGATTTGTTACCAAAGATGAAGCATACTTTGACAAAAGAGCAAATTTGAAGGCATACTCTTTGGCAATCATATTACCTTGCTTAAGATTGATGAACTCTTCCATCTTGGCTTCCCTCAACTCCCGGGGAAAGAACCCATCTAGAAATGCCGACTTAAATGCTTCCCACTCTATAGGACCCGCTTCTACCAGCCTACTATCCTTCCGTTGTTCATACCAAATTTGGGCAACATCTTTCAATTGGTAGGCGGCTAGCTCCGCTTTCTCTATAGAAGTCACCCCCATGATAGCTAACACTTTATAAATCTCTTCTATGAACCTATTTGGATCCTCATCCACCTTTGAGCCACTAAACTCTAGAGGGTTTATCCTCAAAATCTCTGTTACCCTAGAAGCACCCATCCCCCTTATTGGGTTTGCCAGAGCCACCACCTCTCTATTGGCTTGCGCCATTAAGGCTTAAGCCAACAATTGCATAGAAGCACTAAACTCCGCAAAAGTAACATTCTCAATTGGAGGGTCATTTGGAGCTTGAGGAGGAGATTGGTTTGGAACTTGAAGAGGAACCTCTTGTTCTCCATTGTCTTTCTCATCCCTCCTAGCATTAGCCCTTCTCTTAGCCATACCCTAAAAAAACAATGGGGTACAGATTAGAAGAAGGGTCTAATAAAGCCAAACTTTATGGCACGACTAAGAAAATGAAGAAGTGAGATTTCCTAAACATCCAATAGCCTCCTATTCATGCATGTGGCGCACTTCACATTCATGAACAAGACTCTACTAGACGTGATTTTAGAAAATTCTATAACCATTATAAACTATGTGCTCTAATTACCATGTTTTTCATGACCACCCTAGGTGTAACATGGCGTACTTGACCTCGAAAGGGTCTCATACAAGCCCGTAGCATAATCAAAACATAAAATAATAGAAAAGTATGGAAAATTTAAAACTTCTTTAAAATCATACAATCGAAAACATTTTCATAAAGAAAGCGGAAGGCTTTACTACATCTTTGTCTCAAACCATCTATTAAAGTCTTGAATAAAAGTCTTGGGACTCGGCCCATATAAAAGTCTAAAACATAAAGAAATAACATAAAGGGAAAAATGGGTTTTTCCTCGAAGCTATGAGGACTTACCAATCCTTCAACTCTTCTCGCTCCTTAGAAACCTAGCTTTTAAAGGAACTCATCCTCCGAAACCCTACATTTGATTAGAATGTAGGCAAAGTAAGCGTTAGTACAAAATGTACCAAGTATGATAGCTAGCACAACATCATAAGAGCATCTAAAAATGGTTAGTCAACATAAGACATAAGCATAAGAGATAATAACATATTCATAGCATAATCTCCAACATAAGCATCATATAATCATAAGTCAACATAAGACATAGGTCATGAGCATAGGAGATAAATCATGTTCATGGCATAGTCCTTACTTAGACCTTCATATTTACATAGTTCAACCTTTAGTCTTTCATATTACAAGAGAACTAATTCACAAGCCACCTCAAAGCATACTTGTGCAATGCAAGAATAGCATCCCATAATACCATCCAAGCTAAGTACCTCTTCTAGGTCATTCTAGGCATACTCCACATTCATAGTAAAAACCTAGGTTTTCATGTCATAGGAGCACTATACTCCTAAGTAACCTCAAGACACACTTGTGCAATGCATGAATGGCATCCCATAATACCACTCACCTTAAGCATATATTTGAAGTCACTCTATTCATGCTTACTAATCATAGGTGTCATTCTTCACCATAAAGACGAGGAACTATCAAATCAAGTCAATCATATCATGGAAGGAAACTATAGCAACAATCCAAGCTAAGCATACATCACATAAGATGACACTTCATAAGTAGCTTCAAGTCATACTTATGCCATATATGAATGGAATCCCATACTACCATTCATACTAAGTACTTCCTTAGGCTATCTTACTCAATGCTTACTATTTATCATTCTAGAATATCAAAGAATAGCACCCTATTAGGCTAGACCTAACTACCATGGTAAAACACACTATCATGCCAACCAAGCTATACAAGGAAGAGTACAAGTACCACTACCTAGATATCATGCAAACATTCAATATAATGCATGCTACCCTTAGGGGAGTATGAATCCTCAACCCCAAGCTACACTTAGGAGAGTGTGGTCTCTCAATCCTATGCTATCCTTAGGAGAGTATAAATCCTCTATACTAAGTTACCATAAGGTGGTCTTGGCCTAACCAGTTCATGCTACCATGGAGGCATTCTCATAATGCTAGTCCAAGCTACCCTTAGGAGAGTGTAGATCCTCAATCCTAGGCTACCATGCCTATACTAATTCAACTTACCATGAAAAGAATCCTACCAATGCTAATTCAAGCTAATCCTTAGGAGAGTATCATTCCTCAATCCCAAGCAACCATGAGAACTCATGACCCAAGCTACATAAGTGAAACTATTCATGAAGGGATCATATGTCACAAGTTCAAGCTATTATATTCTAACAAGCGTGATTAATTTTAGGCGATTAACCTTTAAATCTATAACCATTCTATATAAGAAGACCATTCACATTCTACTTACATGCATTCATGTAGTTCTAGGTAGGTCATGTCGGTAAAAGCCTTCCACCACAACACTATCTATTTTGTATACCAATTTCATGCAAGATATTTCATCATATTAGACTTACTCTATAAGCCCTAGTGATAAAAATTATGACTTCAAGCCCTACTTTCAAGCTTTACTACACAATCATCATACTAGATTAGATCACTAGACAGAATAATCATACGTCTTATTCATAGGCAATTCTAGTCATAATTGATCATAAATTCCCATATTCAATCACTACAATTCATGATCTATTATACATTCTTAAGTCTAGTATAAATTCATGATTTCATATTTCTATTCTTGGACAAGTTCTATACATGATAACAATTCTAGAAGATCTATCAAGAATCATCAATTTCTCATCACAAGGCATAATCCCACATACTTTGATTTCTAGGTTTAACCATGGAATTCACAAAAAATCATCATAATATCATGAATAAGTATTATCCAGCCAATTGGAATTTTACCCAACAAAAACCCACACATTGGAAGTAACCCTAGCTTAGATTGGGGTTCTTCTTCACAAATTAGGGGAAACCTAGGGGACTCTATGGGTTGAAGAAACCATAGATGAATAATCTAAACATACCTTTAATAAAAGCCCTAACACAAGATCTCAACAATGGAGGTTTGTTCTTGGTCCAAGCTTCAAGCTGTATCTTCTTCTCTAAGCCTTGGGTTTTTTAGAGAGAGAAATATTTGAGAGGATAGTGATTTGGGGTTTTGATTCTAAATGAATTATTTGGGATTTTTAATGACTTAAAATAGTCTATATAGGCGTATAAAGTCCAAATAAAATGACCCCCATTTAATTCTAAGTAAAAAGGAATTTACTAACTTAACCCTCATTTGGCAGCCATGGTGCCAAACACCACGACAGGGCTCACGAGCTGTGGTGAGGACCATGAGTTGTGGTCCTGCCCATGGTTCCTTTGGCAGTGGCTTGGAGTTGAGGTTTTTTCCTCAAAAGTCAAAGGGAAGACCATGAGACCTCCCAAGATTTGTGGTCAAGACCACGAGTTGTGGTGATGGTCGTGTAGATAGGCCTAAGGGGCTTGCCTCCCACCATTATAACGGGTCTTCACAAGCCCCTTCATGGACCGTGATCATGACCACTGGTCGTCAAGCTGGTCGTGAACTTTGGGCAGTTCTTGGCCAAGGTTGGGCAGCCTTGGCCTTTTTCTTCGGCTTTGCCCCCTTGCCTTGGCACTTGCCCTTGCAACCCTCAACCAAACCTTAGGTAGTCTTCTAAATTATAGGGTCTAACACGTACCTTGATGTTCAACCACGAAACCCATCATTCAATACACAAGAAGTCTCATCTACGACTCTAACCCTCAACATAAAACTTTAGAACCCTTGCTTAAGGCCCTAGTTTTAGTCTACTAGTTTCCTGGGTATTACAAAAGATTTTGTGGAGGAATAAATTAGTTGAGGGTGCTACTAGGGAGGCCAAGGTCGATATGAAGTCCCAGTATCCTCATCTCTTTCCTTCTACTCATATTCTAGCTTGAGGTAATGAGTTCCTCTTGAGTTGTGCCTGTTTTGGGAGTCTTGTGTTTTTATGTGTTTCCATGATTTCCTTATGTGATGTATGTTCATGAAAACTTGTGTTTTGAAAGAAAATGTGTTTTATATGATTTATTTTCCTCATGTTGTTGTGCATTGAGAATTAGTTGCCTAAAGACTTCATGAGATTTGTTCATGAACATACATTAGCTTTGCTTTTTGAGAGTAAATTGCATAAAGGCCTCAATAGATTGTTTTAAGCATGATTTTAGCTTGGAGAAGGTAGTTCCTCCTTAAACATGAGAAATGTTGAGAAGTTTTGAGAATTCATGCATATTGGGCTGCTAGATGTAGTTCCTACTTCCTTATGTTGCATTTGAGTATGTTGAGTTTGGAGTTGATGTTTCCTCCTTATTTATGTGTATTGCATTTATAATCAGCTAATAGGGTTTGTTCACCCCTGTTATGATGTTTTGAGAATGTCTTAGCTTGGAGTCGATAGTTCCTCCTTGGTTGTATGGATTGCATCATTAGGTTGGGTTGTTAGTTCCTCTCCTAATCTTTTAGTACAAGTTTAAATCTCATTCGAGGACAAATGGTCCCAAGTGGGACATATCATAACACGATGTATCCGAAAAAGGGAAAACTGCAGCTTTGTAGGTGCTTTAGCAGCCAAACCACGCCGACCACCCACGACCCATGGATTAGACCACGAACCATAGGTGTGGTCCGTGGTTGGCTTTGCCTAGGCTAGATTTGAGGGTCCAGGACCATGACACAACCTACAAATCGTAGGTCAGACCATGGTCCGTGGCTGACGTTCATGCTTCGAGACCTAAAATCATGATTTCTAACCATGAACCATGGTTCACCAAGACGAACCGTAGGTCAGACCACAGTCGGTCGACAAGGTCCTTCGGTGATCAGTTGGCAATTATTTTCAGGGGCAGTATGGTATTTTCCTAATTAATTAGTTAATATACTATGTTGTTTTGCCTATATTTAGAACCCCTATATAAGTCTTTTAACCCCCAAATTCACCACACTTATTTCATTCTTCCACATTCCCAAAACAAAACCAATTCCTCTAAAATATTCTCTCTCTTGAACTTGAGAAGAAGAAGAAGAAGAATTCACCTAGGGTTTCAAGCTAAGGATCAAATTTCTCCATTGAAGGCTAGAAATTGGAGTCAAGATATGATAGTTTTCATCCAGGGATTCCTTTCAACCATGGAGTCCCTAAATCTCTCTATATCAAAAGGTACAATTCCCTAATTGAGTTAGGGTTTTAAGTTATTATCATGAGTTTTCTTAGTTATTAATTTAAATGAGTTAATTATGATCTTCAAGGCATGGATTGACGAATTGCAATGCTTTTATGATGGATTCCACTATGAACCCATGTGATCAAGTTATGAACCCTATGTTTAGGGATTTTGATCTTCAAGAATGAGTTTTATGAAATTAAGCATGTATTACTAATTTTACGTGAATTTATGAAGAAATCCATATTTAACCCATGCTTTCTAAGAGTTGATGATTGAAATTGGGTTTTGACCTCAAGGAGGTGAATTATGGAATCATGCATTGTTTTATGAAATATATGCAAATATTTTAAGGGTGCATTGAGAGTAAGGTACCAATGATGATGTTGTGTTTGAAAGGACATTCTCACTAAACAACATACTAGAATGATGTGAAAGGTTTTCTCACATCTAAAGGATTCTTAGGTTGAAAGGCTTTCTCATCTAATTGAATCAAAGACTATGAGGTATCTTAATGAAACTAGCTTGAATCGGTAGGCCAAGGGCACCCTTTCATGACTAATGAAGTCAAGTCAGAAATGAATATTCTGTGGGAATTTATGCTTAGAACCGAGTGGATATTGACAATGAGATGGAAGCTCTCTCGTTAGTAGAGGTCCGGTTTCTAAAGTAATCTCACAAGATAGAAGCTCCCGCGTTAGTAGGGGCCGGGTTTCTAGTAGCAATCTCCGTATCCATAACTATGCACCCACATAGGTTTATTAGCTAGTGAATCCACTTATGGTAGAAGTTCAAGGTTCTACCTTAGGCAAGTAGAACACCTCTTTTCGGTGTGGGGTAGACACCAGATTTGTTGTTATAGCTCACATGGTCTCATGTCGATTAATGCTAATTCCCCACAAGTAATAATCAACTAAGGCATGCTGAAAAAAGTATCCCATAGTGTCAAAGATGTTAAAGAAGAAGTTAGCTTTCATTGACCATGAGTTATGACTTATATTTTATAACTCTTTCTATGATATTTAATTTTGTCAATTATATGTCATGAAATGAAATGTCCCTTTTTAACATGTTTTAAATGTTTTATGCATTGCTATCATACTTCGTATATTGTTTTGTACTAATGCATACTCTTGCCTACAATTTTCCCAAATGTAGGGTCTGATAGACAGGTTTCCAAGTCTCTTTTCGAGAATGGAGTTATTGTTTAGTTTCTTTCTTGTATTTCCATTTTGGACATCTAAGCCCAATTTCATTCTATTGTATTAGATGGCTATGTTAAGAAAGGAGCCTAGACTTCCACTTTTCGTTTTATAAAATGTTTTGGACTTGGACTATTGTTTTACTCTTGTTGTTCTATTTCTCATGTTGTGAGAGATAAGTGGATTGAATGGAGTCCTTCGGGGTTCTATATGCCATGTTACATCTAAAGGGTACCCATGGGTCATGATAGATTATAGGACATGGGTAATTGCAAATTGTCCAATCGATTCTAAGTATAAATCCCATAGAATAGTCATTAATCTTTACTTAACTTATTATTCATGGAAGGTCACATTATGTAGTCAATCCAAACTAGAATTTATTAGAATAACTCCTCAATATTGATTCATCTTAGGTGAGAAAACCTTTCAACCTTATGAATCCTTTATGTGAGAAAATCTGTTCACAGTCATGTTTTGGGTAATATGTGAGAAATACTTTAACAATAAAAAAACACATTGATGCTTTACTCTCCAAGAAACCTTAAATAATTTTCATCAATTTCATAAAGAAACATGCATACCATCATAAAAGTCATCTTTCATAGTTTAAAAGTTTCATTATATGATCAAAATATGGAAGTCATGGACCATGCATGGGTTCAAGTGAATTTAACTTAAAAAATCCAACCAACTCAATTCATGCATAAAAAAACATAAAACAATCAATGAGATCATAATTAAAAAAGAACCCATGAGATTGAATAAAACCCTAACTTCAATTAGAGATTCTAACTTGCAAAATTGGAGAATTTAGGAACCCTATGGAGGAATGTATTGTGTTGGTGAATACTATCATTCCTTGATGCCAAAAGCACACAAATAATGGTCAATTGGAGACTTAATCTTGAAATGCCAAGACTTCTTCTTCAAGCTTTAGGGAGAGAAATATTGGGGAAAAACTTGATCAACTTTTGAGAATTGGGAGAATGAGTTCAATTTGATAATTTGGCGGTTTAAAGCGTTTATCTGGTGTGTTGGATAAGAGGTAAAACGACATAGTATTGGGTTAAAATAGTTAGGAAAATACACAATAGCCCTTTAAAATTAATTGTCGACTCAACATATGGTTTAGACCTACGTTCCGTAGATCAACATATGAAATGTCCTAGCAAACTATAAGTCAGGTATTGGGACCTTAAAATATCACCCAAATTTTTACGAAACTCTAGGTATGGTTCGTGGTTCAACTTACGGACAATACCGACAATCCGTACCTACAAACGGTAGATCCCAACTTGACCATCAAAATTTCACCAAGTCTAAGACTGACCTACGAGACCTATCTATGACTCTTGTATTGAATGATGGACCGTCTTGATGAACTGTAAAAATTGTACTGAAACTTGACTTTTTGAAAAATATTTAACCCACCACCTATGGTTTCTACCTAAAGTCAGTAAGAGCACCTATGTTCCATAGCTGGAAACCATAGACAAAGACACTAACTGAGAAACTTTTGCATTTTTCCTTTTTTGCAAATCTGAGGTGTTAGAATATCTTCCCTTTGGGAACATTCATCCTCGAATGGGGCTCAATACATGATAAGGAGGGAACAAAGAAAATCTAATATCCAAATCATTAATACAAACATATAAATGCACATATCCAAGGAGGAAAATCAACTCAAAGATAAAGCATATTCAAAGCATCATTTCATAAGGCCTATATGCAACTTATACTCAAATCAGGTTAACATCGAGAAATTAATCAAGTCAACTTATTTTCTTAGAAATCCAGTTTTCATAAAAATGCAAGCATAATGAAATATGAGAATAACTAAGACATTCAAATGGACAATTATGACGACCCAGAAAGTGATTGGATGAACTAGAGCCTAATCATGAGGGTCAACATCAAGGTACGTGCTAGACTCCGCAGTTAAAGGACCTTTTGAAGTTGGTTAAGGGTTGCAAGAGCATGTGCCAACCCAATGGGGGTAAGGCCTAAATTAAAGGCCAAGGCTGCCTAACCTTGGCCAAGCACTATCCCAAGTCCACAGACTACTTTACAGTCATTGGCCTTGACCATGGTCTGTAGAAGTGGCTGCGAAGGTCACTTGGTGGCATGGGAGGCAAGGCCCTTTGGCCAAGCTACTGCCCCAACTTCACGGACCACTCCACGGTCAGTGGTCTTGACCACAACCCGTAGAAGTGGCCATGAAGATGCCTTAGAATCTTGGGGCTTGGCAAGGCAAAGGGAGTAACTTCCTAGAGGACTACGATCACCACCATGGGCCGTGGTCCCCTTTCACGGACCATACAAGTGGACTTGGTCCATAATGGGGCTGCCCAAGTTAGGGGTTTTCAGGTAATTTTGTTTTAATATTTTATTATGTGGGGTTTATTTTAAATAGTTTATATCATAAATACATATAGTTTTAAATCTTTTAACACTTCATTTGACTCCTTTATTCAAAGCACCCAAAATCAAAACCCCAAAGTTCTTCCTCTGAATATTTCTCTCTCTAACTCAAAGAAGAAGAAGAATTGAGAGCTAGGGTTTGGATTCAAGGCATTTTCTTCATCAAATTTCTTGGGGAATCTTAGTAAAGGTATGGTGATCCTTCATCTAGGGTAAGTTTTCACCCTAGAGTCAATTTCAAAGAAGTTTTCAAAGTTCATGAAAACCCAAGGGTTTTACTCAATCTCATGGGTTCTTTCTCCAAATGAATTAAAATGGTTTCTAATATAATATATTGATTGTATTGATGTTAAATTGATGATTTATGATGAAAATATTCTATGAACCCATGATTGTTGTCAATTCCTAATTTGTGCCTTTATGAAGTGGATTGTTGATTATGAAAGCTTATGATTGAAATATGTCTAAATTGTTTTGAGCTATTGAATTGTATCATTATCTATGCCTTAATTATGGTAAATTGTTGCTGTGTTGATGATTTGAGATTTATGGCCTTGAAGGCATGTTTTGACTAAATTACTTGTTTTAGTAGAATTGTGCTAGAGATGTTGATCCACTTGAAAGGTGGAGGTGTTTAATTACTAAGTATATGAATGTGAATTCAATGAAGTTAAGGTAATCATGTTGTGAATGTAAATGTGTTATTATTGAAAGGCTATTTCTCAATTTGATGCTTATGTATGATGATGATGGAATGTTAAGCGTTGTCTTCTATATATTGTATATCTTGAATTGGTAGGCATAGGCACCCTTTCTTGTATAATGAATGTGTCTTGAGTTGATGAATATGAATCGATAGGCTATGTCATTCCTTTCATATATGAGTGATGAATGTGTCTTGACTTGATGGTTATGAATTGATAAGCTTTAGGCATTATTTTCATACATGATCTAATGTAATGAAGACTCTAGAATCGATAGGCTAGTGAAATTCCTTTCTTAATGAGTCAATGTTCCATGAATCGATAGGCTAGTGGAATTCCTTTCATGAGTATAAGGATGTAATGAGGGACCATGATTCGATAGGCTTATAGCATTCTTTTCATGAGGACCTTAGAGCTATCCTTGAATGTACCATGGATCGATAGACTTATAGAATTCTTTTCATAAGGACCTTAGAGCTATCCTTGAATGTACCATGGATCGATAGGCTTATAGCATTCCTTCCTTGGGTAATGATGTATCATTGGTCGATAGGCTTATGTCATTTCTCCCTAATACACTAATGTAATGTGAATGAAATAATCTTTGGGAATGTAGGCTAAGCACCGAATGAATATGGTTAGATGGAAACTCTCCCAATGTTAGGCTAGAGTTCCAAGGAACATCTTCTTATCCCATAACTATGTGCCCACATAGGATATTAGCCAGCGAATTTCATCCAAGCTATGTATTCATCCGAGCTAATGTTACCGTTCTACCTTAGGAAAGTGGAATACCTCTTTACGGTGTGGGGCTATATGACACCGGATTCCAGGTCTAGCTTGCATGATCTATGTTAGTTAAACGCATATTCCCATCATGTGAGATATGCATTATGGTTTCTTGAAAGGTTCTATGAAGTGTAGGCTGTAGTATGGGATGCCATCTATACATTGCACTAGTAGGCTTTGATAGGATCATAGTGAGTTCTCTAAGTCCTAATGACTATTGTATGAAAGTTCTATAAAAGAAGCAATTGAAGAAGTTTGACTCTTAAATGCTTAATGTGATATGCATGCCATACTTGGGTTATATGATGAGTTATTTTCCCTTGTGATGCCTTATGAAATGTTATGTCTCTTTTATATGGATATGGTGTAAAGGTGAAAAGGAATGAATGGTAAGTTCAATTTTAGTGACCTTAAGGTGGTGCCTTAGTGTGGGTGGTGGTATGGGACGCTACCCATACATTGCACGAGGCATAGCTTGAGGGTTACTTGAGGTGGAGGCTCAAGGTGAAGGTAAAGGGTTATATGCGATTTTTCTCAAATGTGATTTATATGACTTTGTATGTTGGTTGTGACTCATATTATCCCTCTTGTATCAATGTTCATGAAGTTTTACGAAAATGGCATAAAGCATGACTTTCAACAAAATGTCCCTTTAAAGCATGTTTTTGCATAGTCATCATACTTAGTACATTTTTGTATGCTAACCCATATTTTCTTATTTTTATTACAAGTGTAGGTTCTGGCAAGTGATTGCATTCTCTAGTGAAGCTTGGGATTAGAGTTCTCTCAAGACCTCTTTTGGTATGCCCTCATATGTCGTGGACAAGGACTCTTATTGTTTCTAGTTCTTTCTTATTTTGAGACTACTATTAAGACTTCGATTGTAAAGGGTTATGGCCCTATCTTTTTAAAGTTTTGTCTAAGATGGCCATGTGAGACTTAGTCTTTCGCTCCGCTGTGTCTTTTGAAAGATTGTCTTTAAGTATTGAATGTTTTGAATAGTATGGGTTTGAATAAAAAGTTTTAATTCTGCACTATTTTCATTATTGAATGCAATGAATGACTATGAGGCTTGTACAAGACCTCTTCGGGGTCGAATACGCCATGTTACGACTAGGGGGTTCTCTAGGGTCATGACAACAATGAGGAACTAAAAACCTCATACTAGAGTGGGGTCAGAGGGAAAGGGATGAGGATAATGGTATTTCATATCGGTACTCCAAGGTAGCACCCTCAACTAAGTGGTTCATCCAAAGAACCTTTATAGAAGGAACTTCTTTGTTTCTCCACTTGCAAACTTGCCGTTCCAAAATCTCAATTGTAAATTTTTAATAGGAAAGACAATTTTTCATACAAAGATTCTCCACTGGCATTATAGATGTCAGGCTTCAAACACATTTCTTCAATAAGGAGACATGGAAAATCGGATGCACTGATGGCAAATAATTAGGCAAGTAATACCAGGCATGTAATACCCCGAAAACTAGTAGACGAAACTAGAGCCTTAAGCTAGGGTTCTAAAGTTTGATGTTGAGGGTTGGAGTCGTAGATAAGACTTCCCGTACTTAAAATAATGGGTTTGGGGATTAAAAGTCCAGGCATGTGTTACACCTCGTAGTTTAGAAGACTATTTAGAGTTCGGTTAATGGTCATAAGGGCAAGTACCAAGGCAAAGGGGCAACGCCTAAGCTAAAGGCCAAGGCTGCCCCAACCTTGGCAAGGTGCTGCCCCAACCTTGGCAAGGTGCTGCCCCAACCTTGGCAAGGTGCTGCCCCATGTTCACGACCACCTTCACGACCAGTGGTCTTGACCACCGTTCGTGAGGGGTCTTGTGAAGTCCCCTTAGGTTTGTGTGAGGCAAGGCCTTGAGGCCTAGCTACTGCCTAGGGACCACGACCATCACCACGACAAGTGGCCTTGACCACAAATCGTGGGAGGTCTCGTGGTTATGCCTTAGGTTTGTGGATGCCCAGTCTCAAAACCGTAGCTACTGATCCAAGACCACGACCCGTGGTGCTTCTCGTAAAGCCTAGACAGTAGGTGGAGGAGATTTAAGGAAATTCTAAACATGGGAGTTATTGGGTGGGGTCATTTTTCCTAGTCCTAAAACCCCTATATAAGATATTTTAAGCTTTTAACCACCCATTTAAGTCACTTTATCACAAGACCCAAAAAAAAAATCCCCAAATTAGTCTTCTCTCATATATTTCTCTCTCTAGAAAACCCAAGACTTGAAGAAGAAGGAAGAGCTTGAAGCTTAGGTCAAAAACAAAGACTCCATTGTTGAAAGCTTGTGTAGGGCTTTGAATCAAGGTATGTTAGCTTAATTATCTATATAGAGCCCCTTAGTTTTCCCCCAATTGTGAAGGTAAAACACAATCTAAGCTAGGGTTTCTTCCTATGTAGTGGGTAGTGATGGGTATGCTTCCAAATGAGTGGAGAATACCCAATTATGATTGATGTAGAATATAATTGTGATATTATGATGAATGTATATGATTTCCATGGTAACCCTAGTCTAATAGATGAAGTTGAATTATGTGGGCTACTGCCATGGGAGGTGAAATTGAAGGCCAAGGTGATCTTCTAGAATTAACATTTTGGCTAGTAATTTTCTAAGGCTAGAAACCTATTTACATGAATTGAACTAGAATAATGTGAATATGATAGATCTTGACTAGTACAACTTGAGATTGAATTGACATGATGAATTATGACTAAAATCATCTAGTGATGAAGAATGTGATTGAATATCTTGTATTCTAGCTATGAATAAGGATAGAATGAAGTAAAGCTTTGAGAGTAAGGCTTGTAGTCATGAATGTTAAATCACTAGGACTTTGAGAATGAAGTTAATGTGATGAATAGAAGTCTAATAGGTAGAATTGTGGTTAAAGGCCTATACTCACGTAACCTACCTTATGAATGCTTGAAAGTATAAAGTGATAGAATCAATTGAATATGGATTGGTTGTCAAGGAAATCCTTCCATGAGACATGAATGCTAAGCAAGGCTTAATAGTAAAATCTTGGGGTGTATGCCTGGCCCAATGTGGATATTGACAATGAGATGAAGTGTCACAAAAGGGAGGGTTCGGGCTCCAAATTGAAAGGGAACCACAACTAGTTGAAGTGAGGACTATCCAAGTTAAAGGGGGAACTCTTACGTAGAAGTGTGTGGGTTTTCCCAATGTTAGGTCTCATGAGATGGAAGCCTTTACATAGTTGAGTTAAGGTCTCTAGTTGCAATCTCCATATCCAATGAAGTAAGACATACTTGAAGAAGCATCTCATAGTGTTCAAAAGCATAAATGAACTAAGACTTACTTAATAAAGTACCTCATAGTGTTCAAGAGTATAAATGGACATAGACATGCTTAAGGTAGTATCTCATAGGGTCCATGCTAGTAATGAACTTAGACATGCTTAAAGAAGTGTCTCATAATGTTCAACCTAATAATGAACTAAGATGTGCTTAAGAGAGTACTTAATAGTGTTCTAATGTTAAAGAGAGGAACTAGGTTCCAAACCGAGAAGTATTAGTGTGAGGACCTAAGAGTGGTACTTAGCATGAATAGTATTATGGGATGCTATTCATGCATTGCACAAGTATGACTTAAGGTTATCCAAGAAAGTGTTCTTTTGTATGAAGTATGTTTGAATGGATTGTTGCTATGGTTGCCTTCCATGATAAGATTGACTAAAGGTGATAATTCCCTTGTCTATATGATGAAGAAAGCTTATAATGAGACCAAAAGAGGGTAAGTATGACTATGTTGACTTCAAGGTCATTGTTAGTGTGAATGGTATTATGGGATGCCTTTCATGCATTGCACAAGTGTGCTTTGAGGTTACTTAGGGGTATATTTCCCTTATGGTAAAAGAGCCTAAGACGTGACCATGAATATAGTCCATGATTAAGACGACCAAAAATGGATACTTAGCTTGGATGGTATTATGGGATGCTATTCATGCATTGCACAAGTATGCTTTGGAGGTTACTTGAGAATAGTCCTATTATGGTATAGATTACTAAAGAGTTGAATAAATTCTTATATGATGTTTATGTTGGAGACTTTGTTTATTATGATGATATTGTCTCTTATGCTTGTAGTTATGTTCCATTAAGTATTTTATATTAAATTTGGATTATGTCTTCTATTGGCCAACCCTTATCTCATGCTCTTATGATTATGCTAGCTATCATATTTAGTACTTTTTGTACTAATGCATACTTTGCCTACATTCTAATCAAATGTAGGGTTTCGGAAATTTAAGTTCCAATCTTACAGCTAGGGTTCCAAAGAGCAAAGGAGTGAAGATTTGGTGAGTCTTCATAGCTTCGAGGACAAACCCATTATTTTCCTTTGTCTTTTATTTTCATGTTAAGACTATTGCATCTGCTTTGACCCAAAAGTTTTATTCTAAAGTTGTATTAGATGGTTTGAGACAAAAGTGTAGTAAAGACTTCCACTTGCTTTTATGAAAGACTTATTGTATGGATAAATTTATTTTAAATTTCCGTACTTTCCTATTATATTATGTTATGATATGCTAAGGGCTTGTATGAGACCACTTCAAGTACGTCATGTTACATCTAGGGGTACCCCTAGATCATGACAAACTTTGTAATCAGAGCTAAAGGTTTAGAATGGTTCTAGGATTGTCTCAAACCACAGCTAGTAGAGTCTTGTTCATAAATGTGAAGCACGCCACATTTATGAATAACAGGCTAGTGGATGTTTAGGAAATCTCACTTCTTTATTATCTAAGTCGTGCCATAGACTTTTTCTTTAGTAAGCCCTTTTTCTAACCCGTACCTTATGGTTTTTTAGGGTATGGCTAATATTGGCGCAAATGGTAGGAGAGATGAGGAAGGTGATGTGGTGCAAGAGGTTCCTCTCCAAGTTCCACATCAACCTCCTCCTCAAGTTCCTATTGATGTGGAGGCTATAAAAAATGTGGAAATAAGGTTGGCTCTCAAAATATTGACTCAAGCCATGACGGCCCAAGCTAATAAGGAGGTTGTTGCTCCGGCTAATCCAAATATGAATTCCATAGCTTTGAGGGTGAGAGAATTTTTAAGGATGAACCCTCCGGAGTTTTATGGCTCCAAAGTGGAGGAAGATCCTCAAGGTTTTATAGAGGACATGTATAAGATACTTGCCATCATGGGATTGACTTGGGTAGAGAAAGCGAAACTAGTCGCTTATCAATTGAAGGATATAGCACAAATATGGTATTCACAATGGAAAGATAATAGGCTGGTAAAAGCAGGCCTAATAGAGTGGGAAGGGTTCAAAGAAGCATTCCTAGATAGGTTCTTTCTCGTAGAGTTGAGGGAATTAAAGATGCAAGAATTCATTAACCTTCGTCAAGGAGGTATTAGCGTGAAGGAGTATGCTCTCCAGTTCACCAAACTATCCAAGTATGCCCCAACTCTAGTGGCGGACTCAAGGGCTAGAATGAATAAATTTGTGATGGGAGTGTCCAACTTGGTAGAGAATGAATGTTGTTTGGCAATGCTTATCCCAAGTATGAATATTTCAAGTCTTCTGGTTCATGCTGAAAAAATTGAGAAGTAAAAGCTCAAGAAAATGAATAGGGAGGTAAAGAGAGATAGAACAGATGATGTGAGCTTTCCTAATGCTAAGTCTGATGGACAAGATAGTCCTAAGTCTAAACAAAGGTATTCCGGAAAAGATTCTTCCAACACCCCTAGGTTTGACAAAGAAAAGGGCAGTGGGTCTCCATTTCCTAAGCCTACTTGCACCAAGTATGGAAGGAGTTATTATGGTAAGTGCCTAGCTGGCATGGATAGTTCTATGGGTGTGGAAAGGATGGGCACAAAATGAGAGATTGCCCGGTTCTTAAGGCTAAGGGAAGGGAGGATAAGAAAGTTTTCTCTAGTGGTCCAGATGAGACAGATCAAAAGAAGAATAGGTTCTATAACCTCCAAGCTAAGAATGATCAAGAGTGATCTCCTTATGTTGCTACCAGTATGTGCTACATTCTTTATCTAGATTCCGGTGTTGCTTGTCTTTTATGACTTTTGATATGATAGACCTTGATGTTGTCTTTAGTATGAATGGCCTCATTGTTGCTTTCATGTGATAGAGGATGTTTAGAAAATTTGGTATAGGCTTACTCCCAAGGGGGAGATAGTGTTCCTAGCAAGTAAGGTTATTGTGTGTCTATGTGTTACCATGATTTCCTTATATGCATATTCATGAAAAAGTTTAGGTCTTGGTAGAAATGACTTACGTGCATTGTTTTACCTCATGTTGTAGTGCATTCAGTATGAGTTGCCTATTTGACTTCATGAGATGAATAAATGAGCATGCTTTAGTTTGGAGTTGAGAGATTCCTCCTTAAATGAATGCTTTTGAGAGTATATGAGCTCCATGAGAGTATGTTGAGCATATTATGACTAGGAGATGGTAGTTCCTCCTTGAACATGACTAGTTATTAGAGTTTCATGCATATATGGGTTGTTAGATGAAGTTTATCTTCCTTGTGTTGCATTGAGTATATTTAGTAGGAGTTGAAGTTTTCCTCCTTCTTTATGCGTATTAGATATGTTGCATGAATGATGGTGTTCTAGTCTAGAGTCGTCTTTCTTAATAAGTGTTTAGAAATGTAATTCAAGGATGAATGTTCCCAAGGGGGAGATATTGCAATACCCCGGAAACTAGTAGACTAAACTAGAGCATTAAGCAAGGGTTCTAGAGTTTGATCATAAGGGTTAGAGTCATAGATAAGACTTCCCGTACTTAGAATAAGGGATTTAGAGATTAAACATCAAGGCATGTGTTACACCTCGTAGTTTAGAAGAGCATTTAGAGTTTGGTTGAGGGTCACAAGGGCAAGTCCCAAGGCAAAGGGGCAAAGCCTAAGCCAAAGGCTAATGCTGCCCCAACTTTGGCAAGGTACTGCCCCATGTTCACGACCACCTTCATGAACAGTGGTATTGACCATGGTTTGTGAGTGGTCTCATGAAGGCCCCTTAGGTTTGTGGGAGGCAAGGCCTTGAGGCCTAGCTAGTGCGTAGGGACCACGACCATCACCATGACTAGTGGTCTTAACCGTGGATCATAGGATGTCTGATTGTCATGCCTTAGTTTTGTGGAGGCCAAGGCTTAACAGCCTAGCTACTAGTCCAAGACCACGAGCAGAACCACGGTCAGCGGTGAAGACAACGACCCGTGGTGCCTCTCGTGAAGCCTGGACAGTAGAGTGCCAAGTGGAGGAGACTTTAGGAAATTACAAACATGGGAGTTATTGGGTGGGGTCATATTACCTAGTCCTAAAACCCCTATATAAGATATTTTAAGCTTTTAACCACCCATTTAAGTCACTTTATCACAAGACCCAAAAAAAATCCCCAAATTAGTCTTCTCTCAAATGTTTCTCTCTCAAGAAAACCCAAGACTTGAAGAAGAAGGAAGAGCTTGAAGCTTAGATCAAGAACAAAGACTCCATTGTTGAAAGCTTGTGTAGGACTTTGAATCAAGGTATGTTAGCTTAATCATATATGGGTTCTTCCACCCATAGAGCCCCTTAGTTTTCCCCCAATTGTTAAGGTAAAACCCAATCTAAGTTAGGGTTTCTTCCTATGTTGTGGGTAGTGATGGGCATGATTCCAAATGAGTGGAGAATACCCCATTATGATTGATTTAGCATTTGTGATATTATGATGAATTTATGCGATTTCCATGGTTACCATAGTCTAATTGATGATGAATTTGAATTAATTGGGATATTGTCATGGGAGGTAAAACTGAAGGTCAAGGTGATCTTCTAGAATTAATGCTTTGACTATTAATTGTCTAAGGCTAGAAACCTATGTACATGAATTGAACTAGCATAATGTAATTATGATAGATCTTGAGTAGTAAGGCCTGAGAATGAACTTACTCGTTGAATTATGACTAAAATCATCTAGTGATGCAGAATGTGATTAAATGTCTTGTAATCTAGATATGAATAAGGATAGAATGAAGTAAAGCTTTAAGAGTAAGGCTTGTAGTGATGAATGTTGAATCAGTAGTACTTTGAGGGTAAAGTTAATGTGATGAATAGAAGTCTAATAGTTAGAATTGTAGTGAAATGCTTATTCTCACCTAACCTACCTTCTGAATGCTTGAAAGTATAAAGTGATATAATCACTTGAATATGGATTGGTTAAGGACATCCTTCCATGAGACATGAATGTTAAGCAAGGCTTAATAGTGAAATCTTGGGGTGTATGCTTGGCCCCAAGTGGATATTGACAATGAGATGAAGTGTCACACAAGAGAGGCTTTGGGCTCCAAGTTGAAAGGAGAACCCCACCAAGTTGATGTGAGGACTATCCAAGTTAAAGGGGGAACTCTTATGTAGTATAGTATGGGTTTTCCCAAAGTTAGGTCTCATGAGATGGAAGCCTTCTCTAGCAATCTACATATCCAATGAATTAAGATATGCTTGAAGAAGCATCTCATAGTGTTCAAAAGCATAAATAAAGTAAGACTTACTTAATGAAGTACCTCATAGTGTTCAAGAGTATAAATGGACTTAGACATGCTTAAGGTAGTATCTCATAGGGTCCATGTTAATAATGAACTTAGACATGCTTAAAGAAGTGTCTCATAGTGTTCAACCTAATAATGAACTAAGATGTGCTTAAGGGAGTATCGCATAGTGTTCTGAAGTTAAAGAAAGGAACTAGGTTCCAAACCAAAAAGTATTAGTGTGAGGACCTAAGAGTGGTACTTAGCATGAATAGTATTATGGGATGCGATTAATGTATCACACCAACATGACTTAAGGTTATCCAAGAAAGTTTTCTTTTGTATTAAGTATGTTTGAATGGATTGTTGCTATAGTTGCCTTCCATGATAAGATTGACTAAAGGTGATAGTTTACTTGTCTATATGAATTAAGCTAATAATGAAACCAAAGGAGGGTAAGTATGACTATGTTGACTTCAAGGTTATGGTTAGTGTGAATGGTATTATGGGATTCCTTTCATGCATTGCAAAAGTGTGCGTTGAGGTTACTTCGGAGTATAGTGCCCTTATGGTATAAGAGCCTAAGACCTAACCATGAATATAAACTATGATTAAGATGACCAAAAATGGATATTTAGCTTGGATGGTATTATGGGATGCTATTCATGTATTGCTCAATTATGATTTGGAGGTTACTTGAGAATAGTCCTATTATGGTATAGATGACTAAAGATTTGAATAAATGCTTATATGATGTTTATACTGGAGACTTTACTTATTATGATGATATTGTCTCTTATACTTGTAGTTTATGTTCCATGAAGTATTTTATATGAATTTTGGATTATGTCTTCTGTTGGCTAACCCTTATCTCGTGCTATTATGATTATGCTAGCTATCATATTTAGTACATTTTGTATTAAAGCATACTTTGCCTACATTCTAATCAAATGTAGGGTTTCAGAGATTTGAGTTCCAATCATCAATCTAGGGTCCAAGGATCGAAAGAGTGAAGATTTGGTGAGTCCTCATATCTTCGAGGACAAACCCATTATTTTCATTTAAGTCTTTTATTTTCATGTTAAGAATATTGTACGGGCTTTGTCCCAAGAGTTTTATTCTAAAGTTGTATTAGATTGTTTGAGACAAAAGTGTAGTGAAGACTTCCGCTTGCTTTTATGAAAGACTTCGATTGTATGGATAAAATTTTTTAAAATTTCCATACTTTTCTATTATCTTATGTTATGATATGCTAAGGGCTTGTATGAGACCCCTTCTAGGTCAAGTACGCCATGTTACATCTAGGGGGTACCCCTGGGTCGTGACAGGGCACTAAGATTCCCTTTCTTTCTAAACCTCATCATACCCTTCTTGGGTGATATTTTCAAGTAGACTGAAACAGGAACATTAAACTCAAGATCTCTCCTTTTAAAATCGGCATAAAACTATTGTCGACTTTATGTTTTTTTCAACTTTTCTCTTCTAAGGCAAACTTTCTCCATTGCCTCATGTACAAACTCGGGACCAATTAAGGAAACATGACCAACATAAAATAAACCTATGCCAGATCTACACCTTCTACCGTAAAGAGCCTCAAATAGAGCCATATAAATGCTTGAATGATAGCTATTATTGCATGCAAACTCAATCAAAGGCAAATGATCATCCAAATTACCCTTGAAGTCAATCATACACGTTCTCAACATATCTTCTAAAGTTTAGATAGTACTCTCTAGTTTCCCATCGTATTATGGATGAAAGGTTGTGCTAAGCTTCACATGATTCCAAAACCCTTTTGAAAAGATTTCCAAAACTATAAGGTAAATTAGGTAGCATGATTAGATAAAATGGATAAGGGCACTCCATATAACCTAACAATTTCAAGGAAATACAACTTAACATAGTCCTCTTCCGAATAAGAAACATTGACTGGAATGAAATGATTTAATTTCGTCACTTGATCCATAATAACCCAAATCGAGTCATGTTGTAGTTGGGTGCAGGTTAAGCAAAAATTAAAGTCCACATTTAAACCATCCCACTTTTAAGTAGGAATGCTAATATCTTAGGATAAACCTCCCAATTTTTTATGCTCAACTTTCGCTTGTTGAAAACTAAGGCTCTTCTCCACAAATTCTATAACATCTATCTTCATCCAATTCCACCAATAGACCTCCTGCAAATCTGGGTACATCTTAGTGGCTCCTGGGTGAATGGAGTATCAGGCACTATGGGTTTATATTAGAATTTTTCCCTGAAATCATTGACATTTGGAACACACAAATGACCTTGATATTGAAGAACACCATCTCCCCTTTGGAAGAAATCCTCAACAGACTTTTTAACAACTGATTCCTTTAACTTAAACAATGTTGGATCAAGACTTTGATTGACTGACACATCTAACACAAAAGATGATTATAAACTATTATGGACCGTACCACTGCCTTAGGTAGAGTCAACCAATCAAACACCCAATCGGGCCATTCTATGAAAATCTCTAACCAGCTCCTTCTTATCATCCTCAACATTAGCAACACTACCCATTGCTAACTGACTAAGAGTATCCGTACCCACATTCATCATGTCAGGGTGATAGAGAACACTCATTTCATAATCTTTTAGTAACTCAAGCAACCTTCTTTGGAAAATTTTTAAATCTTTCTGCTTTGTCAGGACCCAGGGGTACCCCCTAGATGTAACATGGCGTATAGAAGCCTGAAGGACTCCATACAAGCCACTTAGCTTTCATAACATATGAATTATAACAATAAGAATAAAAATAGTCTAAGTTCAATATATTTTATAAAATAAAAAACTGATATCTGAACTCTTGTCTTATCATAGCCATCTAATACAATAGACTAAAATTGGGCCTAGCCATACATTTTTGTCCAAAAGACAAATACATGAAAGAAACTAAAAAATAAAAATCCATTCTCAAAGCATGTGGACTCACCAAAGCTAGGGAAGCAATCAAATCACCGACTAGCCATGAAACTGAGCACCTTGAATATCGAACCCTACATTTGGGGAAAATGTAGGCAAGAGTATGTGTTAGTACAAAACAATGTACCAAGTATTATAGCCATGCATAAAAACATATGAAACAAAATAAAAGGGTCTTTTCATTTCATGACCTGCAATTGAGCAAGTTAAACATTATATAAAGGAGTTATAAAACATAAGTCATAAATCATGGTCAATATAAGTTCACTTTATCTTGAAAACCTTTCAAACGCATATGTGATACTTCTTGAAGTAACCTTAGTTCATTATTATTTGTGGGGAATTAGCCTTAACAGACACGAGACCATGTGAGCTATAACATGATCCCCCGATGTTTCCCACACCGAAAGGGGTTGTCCTACTTGCCAAGAAAGAACCTCAATTTTTAGCTTAGGTGTATCCACTAGCTAATGTGTCTTGAGACAATCATCCTATGGGGGCACATAAATATTGGATTAGGAGACTTCTACTAGAAACCCAGACTCTACTTGTGTGAGGGCTTCCATCTCATGATATTACTTTGGAAACCAGAACTCTACTTGCGTGAAAGCTTCAATCTCATATTCAATATCAACTCGGTGCTAAGCATAAATCCCACGAAATAGTTATTAAGTCATGACTGATCTCATAATCCATGGAAAGGTGCCCTTGGACAGTGAAACCTAGTTAGTTTCATTAGGATAGCTTCTCAGACCATGCCTGAGAAAACCTTTCACTGTCCATGATCTTTTTTAATAGATTTGAATTTTTGATTCAATTAGGTGACAAAACCTTTCAATATATGAATCCTTATTATGTGAGAAAACCATTCACATCATGATATTATGTGTTTGTTAGAATGGCCTTTTAACAACATAACAACAACAACATTATTGGTACTTTACTCTCAAAGCAACACATTTGCATAGATTTC
Source organism: Solanum pinnatisectum (assembly GCA_035578085.1). NCBI lineage: Eukaryota > Viridiplantae > Streptophyta > Magnoliopsida > Solanales > Solanaceae > Solanum > Solanum pinnatisectum. Next base: position 18,955,470 of record CM069078.1, read on the forward strand.
ATAAAACAGTGTATAAGTCCATAATTCACCTCTTAAGGTCAAAACCCACTTTCAATAATAAACTCTTACAAAATATGGGTTATATATGGATATCATCATAAATACATGTAAATCTTGCAACACATGCTTAATTTCATGAAACTCTTCCTTGAAGATCAGCATCCCACATTATCTAATTCATAACTTGAAAAAATGGGGGATTACATGGGTTCATGGGGAAATATTCATAAAATCATCATGTATCATCAATTCAAGCATAACAGATCATAATTCAATCATTTAAAACAATAATAAAGAAAACCCATGACAATTGAAGAAAAACCTAACTCAATTGGGAAATTCTACCTTTTGAAATAAAGGAATTTGGGAACTCCATGGATGAAAACTATCATACCTTGAGTTCAAGTTCTAGCCTTCAATAGAGGAATTAGAACCTTAGCTTGAAACCCTATATGAATCCTTCTTCTTCTTCTCCAAGTTTCTAGAGAGAGCATATTTGGAGAGGAATTGGTTTTCTTTTAGGAATTTGGAAGAATGAATTAAATGGGGGTGAATTTGGGGGTTAAAAGGCTTATATAGGGATTCTTAATATAGGCAAAATGACATAATATAGGAATTAATTAATTAGGAAAAGACCCAACTGCTAGCTACCACCGATGACCCACCATTGACAGACCATGGATGGACCTACGGTCCATCTTGCACACTCGTGGTTCCTTGTCAAAGAGTTTTTCCTAGACCCACGACTCCTGGACCACGGACCATGGACCTACCTATGGTCGGTAGGTCCAGTCGTGGTGCTTGGCCTAGATAACTTTTGGGGACCAATCAACAGATCCACCTATGGTCCATGGCCCATACCACGGGTTGTGGTTGGCCCTCGTGGATGGTGCCTAAGAGTCTAAAATCTGCTAGGCTTCCCTCTTCTAGATATTGGGTCTATCTCCCCCTTGGGACTATTCATCCTCGAATGAGATTCAAACTAGTTCTATAAGAAAACGAGAGGAATAACAACCCAACCTACGATGCAGTGTATACAACCAAGGAGGAACTATCGACTTAAAGCTAGAACGTTCCCAAAACATCATAAAAGGGGTGAAACTAACTCTATCAGCCAATTATGCACACAATGCACATAAATAAGGAGGAAATATCAACTCTAAGCTCATCATACTGAAATGCATCATAAGGAAGTAGGAACTACATCTAGCAACCCAATATGCATGAATTTTCAACATTACTCATTTACAAGGAAGAACTACCTTCTCCAAGCTAAAAGCATGGTCAACACAATCTCATGGAGCATATATGCAATTCACTCTCAAAAAGCATATCTAAAGCATGTTCATCAATTTATCTCATGAAGTCTATAGGCAAGTCATACACAATGCACAACAACATGAGGATAATCAATCATATAAACTCATTTTCTTTCAAAACAAAAGTTTTCATGAACATGCATCACATAAGGAAATCACGAAAACACATAAAAACACATGACTCCCAAAACAAGGACAAACTAAGAAGAAACTCATTACCTCAAGCTAGAATAGGAGTATAAGGAAAGAGATGAGGATATTAGGACATCATATCGGCCTCGGCCTCCTAAGTAGAACCCTCAACTAATTGATTCATCCACAAAACCGTCACGAAAGCTATTTCCTTGTTTCTCAACTCGTTAACTTGCCGGTCTAAGATCTCAATATGAACATAAAGACTCCTCTTAACTCCCAACCTTGCTAGGGTTATTATGGGCGTCGGGTCTCCAACACACTTCTTAGCATAGAGACATGGAAAACCAGAAGCATTGATGCAAACTCAATTGGCAAATCTAACTCATAAGCAACCTTACCAACAAGTCTCAAAATTTGATATGGGCCTATATACCGGGGTCTAAGCTTCCCCTTCATACCAAACCTCATTACACACTTCATGGGTGAGATTTTTAAAGTAAACCAAATCATTAACATCTAATTCTACATCCTTTTTTTCTCATATCGGCATATGACTTTTGCCAACTTTAAGCCGTTATCAAGTTTTTCCTTCTAAGTCAAACTTTCTCCATGGCTTCTTGTACCAATTCGGGCAACTTCACCCACCTCAAACCAACCTATGGGTGATCTATACCTCTTACCATAAGGCCTCTAATGCTGCCATATCAATACTTGAGTGATAGATATTGTTATAAGCAAATCAATCGATGGAAAGGGTCATCCCAATTACCCTTAAAATCAATCATACAAGCCCTTAACATATCTAAGTACACTATATCCCCCTTTTGAGAAAACTTCAACAGATTTTCCAAGTACCGCTTCTTTCAATTCTACTAAGGTCAGATCAAGACATTGCATAGTTTTCACATCTAACACAAAAGAAGATTCTGAACCATCTTAAACCATAACACTGCCCTTAGAAGTGTCTACTACTGAGCATATTAAGGTAGGTATTGTCTAAACACCCTATTTATCTAATCTATAAATGTTGTCGGAACATTAGTCAAACCAAATGACATTACTAAAACTCATAATGACTATATTGTGTTCTAGAAGCTGTTTTTGGAATATCATCATCTTTCACCCTCATTTAGTGCTAACCCGACCTAAGGTCAATGTTAGAAGGGTAACTAGCTTTTTGTAGTTGGTCAACATTAGAAACTATTTCCCTCACCCTTACTAGGTGATACATGCAACCCTTAAAAGTCATCTTCTTAGTCTTAAGACAAGAAATAATCCAAAAATTTGGCATATACTTTTCCCCCCTTCCATTCTCAAATTGGCTTATTTGGGAACAAAAAATTTGACTACACGAGTTCTATAATCAATACAAGCATAACAAGAGTGCAACCCATCTATCCCAAGGATGACATAAACAACTAGCATATATAGCTCTACCAAATAAACCAAGAGTAACTTTATGGGGTAAGGAGATGGGACATTTTCTATAGACCATCTCAGCTATCATAGAATCAGCAACAAGGGTACACACATAAAATGGATCTAATGATACATAAAAAAGCACATCTAATTTCATAGCCACTTATGGCATTATAAAATATAACATAGTATTAGGATCTAGTAAGGTATATGCATCTAATTAAAAGGCTTTCAACATATCGGTAGCCACATTGGGAGCACACTCTTGTTCACCTATAGTCTGGAGTACATAGAACCTATCTTACTTGGGGCACTTATACCCGAACCACTTAGATCGGATGAAGGATCGGGTTGAGCCCTTCGACGACTATCTCCCTTATTCCTAGCAACTAAAGGATAATGTCTTATTTTGTGGTCTATTTTACCACAACCAAAACAAACAGTGGAACCCGCTAGGCATTCCCTATGTTCTTTCTTCCACATTTACCACAATCTGGCAATAAAACCCCACTATAATATCTTTGATGTTTAGGGTTAGACACCCTTTCTTGGTTGAACTTAGGAGCATTGGAACTCGAACCAATAGGAGGAAATTTCTTGCCCTCTCTTCCTTTAGCCATATGCATTGGGTAGTGCCTTATTTAGTGACCTCTTTTACCACATCCATAACAACCATCCATGCTGGCTAGGCATTTGCCCTCATGTCTCTTTCCACATCTAGCACAAGTAGGCAAAAGGGATCCACTACTAATACCTTGCGGTTTAGGATTAGGCACCCTTACTTAGTTATACCTAGGATCATTGGAGGAACCTTGTTCGGATAACCTTTGTCGATTTTGGAGACGATCATGTCCATCTGACTTAACATAAGAGGAATTACCATCATCAATTCTAGACCTCTTTTCCTCCCTAGGTCTCCCTTTAAGTTTCTCTTCTTCAAATTGTTGGACATGAACAATACGGCAAGAAATATCTATGTCATTAACAAACATAGTCGTATGACATTCTTTAACTACTAAATTGGATACACCCGACAAAAACTTTCTCATTCTCGACCTAGGGTCAGCCATTATAGAAGGAGCATATTTCGACAACCGAGTGAACCTCAAAGCATAAATCTTAACTCTCATAGTATCTTTCTGAAGGTTAATGAACTCAAGGACCTTAGCCTCTCTCATCTCTAATAGAAGAACCTATCAAGAAAAGCATTTTTGAACCTCTCCCACTCCATGGGACCCGCTTCTACCTTCCTTGCTTCTTTCCATTGGTTGAACTAATTCCAGGCAACCCCCTTAAGTTGATAACTGCCTAATTCTGCCTTATCCACTAGAGTCACTCCCATAATGAAAATAAATCTTATAAATCTCATCTATAAACTCTTGAAGATCTTCCTCAACCCTAGAACCATAAAATTCTAAAACAATGCATAAGTCTATAATTCACCTTTTGTGGTCAAAACCCACTATCAATCATAAACTCTTAGAAAACATGGTTATACATGGATTTTATCATAAATATATGTAAATCTTGCAAAACATGCCTAATTTCATAAAACTCTTCTTTGGTGATCAAAATCCCACATCATATGATTCATAACTTGAAAACTGGGGGATTACTTGGGTTCATGGGGAAATCATCATAAAATCATCATTTATCATCAATTCAGGCATAAGAGATCATAATTCAATTATTAAATCAATAATAAAGAGAACCCATGATAGTTGAAGAAAACCCTAATTCAATTGGGGAATTCTACTTTTTTAAATAGAGGAGTTTAGGAACTCCATGGAGTAAAGGAACCGATGGATGAAAACTATCATACATTGAGTTCAATTGCTAGCATTTAATGGAGGATTTGGAACCTTATCTTCAAACCCTAGTTGAATCCTTCTTCTTCTTCTCCAAGTTTCTAGAGAGAGAATATTTGAAGAGGAATTGGTTTTCGTTTTGGAATTTGGAAGAATGCATTAAATCGGGTGAATTTAGGGTTAAAAGGCTTATATAAGGGTTCTAAATATAGGAATAATGACACAGTATAGGAATTAATTAATTAGGAAAAGACCGAACTGCCCCTGAAATATAACTGCCAGTTACAATCAATGACCCACCATCGACAGACTGTGGATGGACCTACGGTCCATCTTGTGCACCCGTGTTCCTTTTCAATGAGTATTTCCTAGACTCACGGCTCCTGGACCACGGAACATGGACCCACCTATGGCCCATAGGTCCAGTCTTGGTCCTTGGCCTAGACAACTTCTAGGGGACCAATCTACGAACCCACCTACGGTCTGTGGCCCACACCACGGGTCGTTGTTAGCCCTCGTGGATGGCACCTCGGAGTTCTAAAGTCTGCTAGGCTTCCTTCTTTTGGATATAGGGTGTTACATGCTTAAACACATATTGCATGCCTTTGTGGTCGGTAGAGACATCAAAATGAACCCCTTATAGGTAATGCCTCCAAATATTTAAGGCAAAACCAACCACCGCCAATTTGAAATCTTATGTAGGATACTTCTTTTCATGAATCTTAAGTAGTCAAGAAGCATAAGAAATAACTTTTCCATTTTGCATAAGAACACACACTAGCCCAACTCTCGAAGACTCACAGTAAACCACAAATCCATCGAATCCTTATGGTAAAGTTAACAGCAGAGCAGAGGTCAGCCTATATTTCAATTTGAAAAAGTCTTCTCACATGCTTCAAACCATACAAACTTAACATTCTCTTGGGTCAATGCCATCAATGGAGAGGCAATTGAAGAAAACCCTTAAACAAACCTTTTATAGTAACCACCAAAACCCAAGGAACAACTAATGTCTAAAGGGGATAGAAATCTAGTCTAACCCTTAACCACATCCGTTTTAGCAAATGCTCAAACTTGCTAAATTTTGTGAAGAGTTATTTGTCCTTGAGAACTTGCAACACAATCGTCAAATGATTGGTATGATCATCCTTACTCCTTGAGTAAATCAAGATATTGTCGATGAACACAATCACAAACATGTCAAGGTATTGTCTAATCACCTTATTCATCAAATCCATAAATAAGGTCAGAGCATTAGTCAAGCCAAAGGACGTTACTACAATTTCATAAAGACCATATAGAGTTCTAAAAATCATCTTCGAGATGTCATCTTCCTTCATCCTCTATTGGTGGTGACCCAAACGTAGGTCGATCTTTGAGAAGTAACTAACTCCTTATAGTTGATCAAACAAAACATCTATCCTTGGAAGATGATATTTGTTTTTAATGGGAACCTTTTCCAATTTTTGGTAGTCAATACACAAACAAAGTGAACCATCTTTCTTTCAAAAAAGAAAAACCTGAGCAACCCGTAAGATATACTGAGTTGGACGAAACCCTTATCCAATAAATATTTTAATTTCTCCTTTAACTCCTTGAGTTCGGCTGGGGCCATAAAATAAGTAGGAATAGAGATAGGTTGCATATCTGGGAGAAGGTCAATAAAGATGTCTATTTCCCTTTCAGGTGGAAAACTAGGTAAATTATCAGCATAGACTTCTGTAAACTCATTAACAATAGGGACAAACTCAAAGATGGGGAATTTAGAATCCGTATCCCTAACCCGAACAAGATAATATATTCAACCCTTAGAAATCATTTTTCTATCTTTAAAACAAGAGACAAACTAACTCTTAGGCATAAAATTTTCTCCTTCCCACTCTAGGATAGGTTCATTTGGAAACTAAAAGTTGACTACTCGGGTTCTATAATCAATAGAAGCATATTATGAATGTAGCCAATCCATACTAACAATAATATTGAAATCTAACATATCAAGCTATACAAGATCAACATGAATGACTCCATGGGATAAGCAGACGGGACAGTCTCTATAGACTCTCTTAGGCATAATAGATTCACCAATATGAGTAGAGAAATAAAAAGTGTCCAACAACACAATCGAAAGAATATCAACCCTCATTGCCACATATGGCGTCAAAAATGACACCGAGATCAAGCAGAGCAAAAACATCAAGATATAAGAATTTCAACATAGTGGTAACCACATTGAGAGAACCCTTTGGCTCATAACGAGTCTAGAGTGCATAAAATATGTTTTGCTTCTAACTATCATTAGATCAGTACCAAGAGTAAGGTTAAGCTTGTCTACCATTATCTCCTTCATTCTTAGAAACTAAGGGACAATCCTTTATCTTATGATCCTTTATACCACCACCAGTTCCTCTTGAGTATTAGGGTTAGACACCCTATCTTTGTTGAATCTAAGAGGAGAATTAAAGGAACCTTCATCGTGAAACTTTTGTTGAAACTTAGAACGACCATGTCCATCGAATCTTGAATGTTAAAAGTCACTATCGACGGTCTTGGTCCTTCTTGCCTCCCTAGACCTTTCCTTAAGTTTATCCTCTTCGATTTTTTATGGATGACCCATTAGGTGAGAAATGTTGATATTATCGATAGGCATGGCGATATGGCATTGCATAACCACCATTTAGGACACTTCTAAAACAAAATTATTAATCCATGCCCTAAGATCGGCAACCATAGAAAAAGCATATCGAGGCAATTGTGTGAACATCAAAGATTACTACTTCACACTCATATTTTCTTTGCTAAGGTTGATAAATTCAATTACATTTCGTTCCCTCATCTAAATGGAAAATAACTTATCAACAAAAGCAACCTTAAACTTCTCTGAATCAAGAGGACACGCATAACTGCCCTCTCTCTTCCTTCCATTGGTTGAATCGAACTTGAGAAAGACATTTAAGTTGATAAGCGGCCAATTCTGCCTATTTCACCGACGTCACTCCCATGATAATTAACACCTTATATACCTTATCAATGAACTCTTGAGGATCTTACTCAATCATAGAACCACGAAACTCTGAAGGATTAATCCTAGTGAAGTTCCTTACTCTAGTTTCTGTCGCACCCACATTTGGGTTCATGGGGAGCAAAACCTCCCTATTGGCTTGGGCTATCATGGCTAGAGCCAGCACTAGAAAAACACCCCTAAATTTTGCATTAGTGACTTGCTCGGCCAAAGGTCGACTGGAACTTAAGGAGCTTTTTTAAGAGATTGAGGAGCTTTCTGTTCCATATTCTCTCCCGCATTTCATCCAGTATATGCCCTTTGAGTTGCCATATCATGAAAAACATCAGAGAGTGATTAGGAGAGAGAAATATAGAGTTAAACTCTATCACACGACACTAGAGTAATGAAAGAAGTGGAGTTTCTTAAACATCTTATAGCCTCTAATTCATAAATGTGGTGCACATCACAGTCATGAACAAGACTCCACTCAACATGGCTTAGAGATTTCCTAGGACCTTTATAAACCTTGTGCTCTGATAAAAAGTTTGTCGTGACCCAAAGTGCACCCTCGTGTATAATACCCTGAGAAGGCATAAACAAGCCACTTAGCATACATAATGCAAGATAATAAAGAATCAAAGAGTTTAATAGACATTTTTGAATTATAATGATTTTGATTAACTGTAGCGGAAGTATGACATAAGTTTCAAAGTTGTCTATTACATCAATTGAGTGATTGATACATAACCCACACATCTCATACAATATCCGAAATAAATATGATGAAAGCAACAAAAGAGTCTCGGTCTGAACATGAGGACTCACCAATTTCTAATATCTATATAAGATCACTAGCCATGAGTATGGGAGGTAGAAGAGTCAGACCTTACATTAGTGCAACAATGTAGGCAAAAATATGTGCTAGTACATGAAATGTACGAAGTATGATCGCAGTGTATAAGAGTTATTAAATAATGTAAAAAAGGACTTTATATCACATGAAATGACCAAGATAAATCATAAAATAACATGTTAGTAAACATAAGACAAAATCATGTTAATGCAAACTAAACATCTTTAAAACACATTTAACATGCTTTTAGAGTGTAACCTTAGTTCATTATTGTGGGTGATACGCCTTCAATTGACATAGACAATCTGAGCTAGAACATGGAATCTGGTGTCTATCCCACACCAAAAAGAGATGTTCTTACTTGCAAAGGTAAGAACCATTAACTTCTAGCTTAGGTGGATCCACTAGATAATGTATATCTAAGACAAAGCAATGGTGACACATAGTTTATGAGACATGGGTAATCTTCGCTTCCCCAGTCAGTGCTAAGTATAAATCACATTGAAGGGCACATAAAGTAGCCAATCCAAGATAGAATTCATTAGAATAGCTCCTAGATCTTGACTTATCTTAGGTGAGAAAACCTTTCAACCTTATTAATCCTTTATGTGAGAAAATCCTTACACAATCATGTTTTGAGTAATATGTGAGAAATCCTTTCACAATAACAATAATACATCCATGCTCTGCTATCAAAGCAGCCTTAAATAATTTTCATCGATATAATAAAGAAACATGCAAACCTTCATAAATTGATCTTTCATTGTTCATAAACTTCATCATATGATCAAAATCTAGAAATCATGGGTCATGCATGGGTTAAAGTGAATTTAACTTAAAAACATGCAATTATCTCATGCCTAAAAAGATATAAGACAATCAATTAGATCATAATTGAAAAGAACCCATAAGATTAAATAACACCCTAACTCAATTGGAGATTCTAACTTGCAAAATTGGAGAATGTAGGAACCCTATGGAGGAAAGAAATCCATTGTTTAATACTATCATATCTTGATGTCAAAAACCCACAATTAATGGTGAATTGAAGACTTGAGCTTGAAACCTTAGACTTCTTCTTCAAGCTTTAGAGAGAGAAATGTTGAGGAAAACTTGATGAACTTTTGAGAATTTAGGAGAATGAGATCAATTGGGTAATTGGGTTGTTAAACCATTTATATAGGTCCTAGGATAGAAGGTAAACCATCAATGTATTTGTTTAGCATAATTAGGATAACACCCAAAAGCCCCTTAAATTTAACTGTCGACTCAACCAATGCTTTAGAGCTACGGTTTGTAGGTCCACTTACGAAACGTCCTAGTGAACCATAGGTCAAGTACTGGGACCGTATAAATCAACCAACTTATTATTGAACCTTAGGTACGGTTGGTGGGACCACTATGGACCGTACCTACCAACTGTAGATTACAACTTTGACCCTCAAAATTTCACCAAGTCTGAGTCTCACCTACGAGACCTATCTACAACATGTATATTGTTACACACTGTCTTAGTGAACTGTTAATAGGGTACTGGAACTTGACTTTTTTAAAAATATCTATCCCACCACCTATGGTTTCCACCTATAGCCCGTAAGAGCACCTATGATATGTAGTGGAAACTATAGACATAGACACCAGTTAAGAAAGTTTTTCATGTATATTTCTTTTCAAATCTAAGGTGTTACAGGCTGCTACTCATAATTGACGTAGATTATGATTTACTCATATACTAGACTTGATTACTGATATATTCTATTTTGAGGGGTTAAGAGGTGTAACCTAATTAGTTATACGAACATGGGAATTAAAGTGTTTATTTGAAAAATAACCTTAGTAAAATATTATAATTTTTTTATTATATGTGATGTTAATTTTATAGTTTAATCTTAGAAAAGTACCTTTAATAGGATGTTGGATATTACATAGGGTATTGATTACTAGAATGAATCGTGAATGAAGAGGAAGTGGTGTAAATATATTAATTTTTGTGATGATGTTGTGCTCGTTGATAGTCATGACGATGTAAATGTTGTTTATTGATGATGAAGTAGATAAAAACAAGATTATTGTAAAATAAGATTGGCATAATGTGTTAAATAAGAAAGAAAGATGGTCTTCTAATATATCATTTAAGATATGTTCATAATTATGTGGATCATAAGATATGTAAGGAAGTAGTTAGCTTTCAATTTATTATTGAATTAGTGGCTTATGTGAATGCCATGATTTAAGTTACAGTTTTAGTATGAGCTAGACTTATACGTACGTAACATGAGAAGTATTGCATAATTATTGGTCATCGTACATAGTTGGTATTTGTTTATGATTGATTTTAGCGTTGCTTGTTTTAGTGAACATGTAAATTGTTGAACTATCTATTTCACAGGTACTATGAATTGCAAACTTGTGATTATACTATAGTTATTTTTCTTCACCTTAGAGGTAACAAGAGAGACTAGCTTATTGAAATAGGTGGATCTGGTGAAAGTATATATTCACTACTTTGATGATGAGTGATTTGAGCTTTCTCTAGTGTTTATTTAAAGTCTTATTGAGTTGTACACTTGAATGTGTATTTTTGCTTCTAGTATGAGTCTCTATACAAATTACTTCACATTTCTATTAAGAGTTAATTAGGACATATTAGACCAATCTCTTATCATCGCTTCATAGATGAACAATAATGAGGTTGAGTGCATATATTATGAAATACATTCACATATACTTGTTGTATATTAAACTTACATTATTTTTTGGATCATGTATGTATATTAATCTTTATGGATAAATTGGTACTATTGAAATAATGTTTTGAGAAAAAAATTATCTAGCCGAAATGGTTCTGAATTATTTACTACAATGAATAGTGAGAAATATGTTACATTTTACCCAAAGGAAAGTTATATTGGGCGGGATATATGGACTTCACGAGTATTTCATGGATCTCACCTTACAACATATTCTCTAGAAGGCATGGTGCGTATTCAGGTAGGATTATTGTCTATTGTATTGCATCTCATAAAATTACTTTATTCTATCTTAACATGATTGTTTCCTTTTACTTATGATTTGTATTTACTTAGTGGGTGGTTCTTGTTTAGCTTTTTATAGTATTTTACCAAATTATTGGATTTTTCTACTCATTGGCCTTTTTCTAATATCCTTTGTACAATTAATTATTAAATCATTCTCACTCGACCGGAAATGCCTATTGAGTATGTGTTATTTCTAATTATATTACTTTAGTTGTATTTTTTATGCAAATATTGATTTTGATCATCTGAGACTATGTTCGATTCAAAGTTCTGTTGAGCTCCCTCCATCCACCGTCTTTACCCAACATCATCTACATTTTCCTTTCATTTTTTTAATACCATAAAAAATTTATTTAACAAAAGTTATATTTTGTTCTAGTGAATCTTGTACAAATTATTAAATCAAATGTTAAATATTGTATTAAGTTAATTAGTGTTTTACTTTCTCTTCAGCTAGTAGTTTAGCACTCCCGTATCTCTGGAAGTTGTTTAACACTCCTGCATCTCTGCAAGTAGTTTAGCACAGCTCTTTTAGAGGTGTTAGTTTATGCAATTTGTTAGTCCATTCTTTTATATCAATAAAGCATTGGATCAATAAAGATACAGAAGTCTAATACTCGATCTCTTGCTCTTATATGGTATCTAGAGCCTCAATATATTGTAAAAGTAAGATCCGTCTTTCTTCCTTCTCTTCCACCCACCCTCAAAAAATGGAAGACAGTCCTCGAGTTGTTAATTCTTATTAGAAAATTTGCGCAATGATCATTCAATTTAATCCTACGTCTAATTTCCCATTGAAATTATATGGTAGTCACAATTTTGCGGCGTGGAAGATACAATTCTCTATGCTTATGCATGGTTATAATATATATTGTCATCTTGATGGGTCTACTCACACTATCACAAGTGGCACACATAATAGTTCCAATCCCGCATTTGCTCTTCGGTTTCGACAGGACCAACTCATTCAAAGTGCACTTATGGCATCAATTGATCAAACAATTGATACAACAGTTGCATATTCTAACTCAACTAGGACAACGTGGGATAACCTGAACATCGCTTATGCAAATAAGTCCCAAAACAAAAATTTTATCTTGCGTGATTGACGTATGCGCCTAAACAAAGACTCCTAACTAGTCATCGAGTATTTGCAAAATATTCGCTCTATTTCTAACAAACTCTCTATTGCTAGTGCCCCTTTCACTGTCACACCTCAAGCCTATACCCTGGACGTGACAGACGCTAGAGAATCATTTCTGGTCCCCAAGCAACACCTTGGCCTGGCTTAATACTCAGAGGAAGAGTTACTAAACAATATAGAAACTTAATGCAAATATTTAACTCAACTATCTCAACTAAATAACTCAGTATATATATTTATATAAATATTCTAGTAGGAATAAATAGGCAACTAAAGTCTTAAATATCAACAAAGAAATGCAAAAGACTTCTCAAACACTACTATTTACGAAACCTCTAATAACTATGACGGAAGTCGGGATAAGACCCACAACTAACAAGAGTGAAAGCAAATGCAGAACCCTCCAAAGCAAGGTGGCTCACCAAAGCAAATCTAGAACTGCAAGTGGTATAATTGGAGCGCCTATTGAAGATACTGATTACATATATATATGCATCATGAAAGATGCAGGCAAAATAGCATCAGTACATGGAATGTACAAGCATGTAAGGGGAACTCTAAAGCATAGACATAAGCTTAAATTGATAAAACAGAAGAACATACTCATCTCATCTCAACTCAAGTCAACTCAACTCAACTTAGAAATACTCAACTAAATTTAATATAAAAGCATCAATAAAGATGCAGTATAAAGAAAGCTTTTAAAATAGTAGATACTAACTCAATGTATTTAAAGATACAATAATAAACTCTTTTATTCTTATTTGGGAGATTCTGCAACCGACAACCATTACTATGAGCTATGTTATAATACAACATTTTACCCACGCTGGCAGAACTTTCCTATACCTTGTAGGAGTATAAGACATCCTCAACTGAGTGGATCCACTAAGCTATACTTAAAATAAATAAGGAGTCATCTAAAAAGTATGACCCTTACCCATGATGGCATACATGGTTTATGAGGACTTTGAGTTGTCTGAACTCGTCCCCACATTAGTGCTCAATACTACTCCCAATAAATATATAACTCATGCTCATATGTTTAAAAATATAATTCCTCCTTAATTTGAGATATTTCTCTAAATATTTCTCTGAAAAAGAGATGATACTCAAAACTCCTCATGAATTCGTTTAGAAAATAAGGTTTGTTCTCATTGGAAATGTAAATGTGTAAATCTTGGGAATACTTAGTTCCCTCTTGTTCATTTTAAAATATGAATTCAACTCTCCTCATTGTCATACTCATGTACTCAAGTCTTTCAACAAATTTTTAAAGATTGTAAAAGACTTCTCAAAATGACTTGGAAGGACTTCCTCAAACATTACCGTTAACTCTATCTGGAATTTAAAATGTGAATTAAAGAGTTATGATTCATGATATATAGGATCTCTTGATAATTAATGAGGGTTTAAATAGTTAGAATTAATAAGATAATAAATGCTCGACTCAAAGTAACAAGTATGCATCGAAGAACGAAGAAGAAAGTGAACTGATGCTCTAGCGCATCCTTGGAATGCCGCACAATCTCTCCACTTACTGGTGATGGTATGTGGTGAACTACAGGCGTAGGGTGCCAGCCCTCCCGGTGCATCTGGGGCACGCCGTCCCAGCCAACTTCAAGAACATTCTAATGTATTTTTCTTCTCGATTTTTTGCCCTAATTAACCTAGAATTGATGGATTTCTTCCAAACTTCCTTAGAATTGTAAATCCAACATAAGTAAATCAAAATACACTCAAATATCCTCAATAAAAAACCTCAAACTCAAACCCTCACCTCCAAAACTCATCAAGCTCCATTAATAACGAATGAAGAATAAAACCTCTATAAAACTCAGAAAGAACCTCAATACATGAATTTTATGGACAAATTTGAAAAAAGAAACTCATGACTAGCGTGAGGGTGAACTAACCCATCACTATGAAAACATACATAACTCAAAAGAATCAAATTCTTGGCGAAATTTCTCAAAGCTCGCAAGGAAATTTCTCCCTTTTCTCATATTTTAACTTCGCCCTAACATTCCAAACGTTTTAAACTTTAGCATAAACTAATTTTAATTAGTTTTGACCTCTAATTTGGGCGAAAAAATGTGTGGACTTAGTGGGGTAAGGAAAAGACCAAAATACCCTTTCTTAATTCGGATGAATTTCCTTAACTAGGCAGGCTGTACTCAAACGGGTATATCTCCTTCATCCGAACTCAGATTTTAGCAAACTGGGTGGCTTTGGAAGGAGGACTCAAAGATCTTTCATTTGACATCTCATGGGCAACATGACTCATCCGGTGTGGAAAGTTATGGTCGTTTGAAGTTGACCCAAAACTCATAATTAAAGACTAACTTGAACAAATCTCAAATAAGCCCTTTCCAATTTATTTCTTCCTAACATTAGCTCTTTCTAAGATATAGCTGTTACAATATCTCCCCCCTTGGGAACATTCGTCCTCGTATAGGTTCACTCTTATTAGAACTAAGGGTTGCAACATCTAACACCCAACTCAAACACCCAACATGCAATTTTAGCACCACATAGCATAAAAATTTAAAGAGTGTTTTACAAAAAGTCATTACCTTGGTCTGGAATCTCTTCCAAAGTAATAAGATGTCGGTATCTCTCTTCATAACCTTCTCAGCCTCCTAAGTAGCTTTCTCAAAAAATCGATTCATCCATAATACCTTGACTGATGCTACCTTTTGGTTCTCAACTTGTGAACCTGACGATTAATTATCTCAAAGGGTATCTCCACATAAGATAGGTTGTCGTCCTTAATAACAATATCCTCCGTAGGTATAATAAGTGAAGGATCTCCCATACACTTCAACAACATTGAAATGTGGAATGGCAGATTGACTAATGCTAACTCATGGGGTAGTTCAAACTCATAAGCAGCATTGTCGATTCTGTTGGATATCCTGTAAGGACTAATATACCAAGGGCTGAGTTTCACATTTTTACAAAATTTCATAACATCCATCATTGGTGAAACCCTCAAGTCCACCCAATCATTTATCTCAAACTCCAAATCTCTTCTCCTAACATCAGTATAGGATCTATGACGACTTTGCGCTATTTTCAACCTTTCTTGAATGATCTTAACCTTCTCCATAGATTGATGAAATATGTCTGGCTCTATCAATCCAGCTTCACCAACTTCAAACCATCAAATAGGAGATCTACATCTTCTCCCATAAAGATTCTCATAGGGAGCCATTTGAATGCTTAAGTGATAACTATTGTTGTAAGAAAACTCAATGAGAGGTAAGTGATCATCCCATTTACCCTTAAAATCGATCAAACACACCCTGAATTTATCCTCTATAGTCTGAATCATACTCTCTGATTGATTATCAGTCTAAGGATTGAAAGAAGTACTATGGTTCACCTTCAAACCCAAACAATTCTGGAAAGACTTCCCAAATTGTGTGGTGAATTGCTCACCTCTATCTGAAATAATAGACACAGGAACTCCATGATATATGACTATCTCTTGAATATATAATCTGTCATAATATTTTGCTAAATAGGTAATCTTTACCGGTAAAAAAATGGGCTGATTTAGTCATCTGATCTACAATCACACAAATTGAATCATGCAGCCTACAAAATCGCGACAAACAAGTAATGAAATCCATATTGATTATCTCCCACTTCCATTCTGGAAGGTCTATATTCTGAGCTATACAATTGGGACTTTGGTGCTCTACCTTGACTTGTTGGCAATTCGGGAACTTAGCAACGACCTGTGGAATACACCTCTTCAAATTTATCCACTAATATACTTCTCTTAAGTCACGATACATCTTTGTGGAACCAGGATGGATGGAATATCTGAAGCTATGAGCTTCCTCGATGATCCTCTTTTGGAGTTCATCGACCTTTGGAACACATAATCTACCTTGATACCTAAATACACCATCTCCCTCTTGTTCAAAATCCATCATTTTTTGCTTATGAAAATTTACTTTCAGTTCAAGCAAAATATGGTCTTGGTCTTGTTTCTCCTTCACTTCTGTCAATACCGAGGGTACTCCCTAGATGTAACATGGCGTATAAAACCTCGAAGGACTCCATAGAAGCCCCTTAGCTCTCATAACATAAGAAATAGAACAATAAGAGTAAAACAAAAGTCCAAGTCCAAATAATTTTATACAAGCAAAGCAGAAGTCTAATACATGGGTCTCATCATAGCCCACTAATACAATAGAATGAAATTAGGCCTAGCCCATACATCATGTCCAAAAGAGAAATACATGAAAGGGAACTAAAACAATGAAAGTCCATTCTAGAAACATGAGGGCTCACCAAAGCTCAGAGATATCATAAGTCAACCTCTAGCCACAAATATTGATGACCCTGAATACATGACCCTACATTTGGGGAAATGTAGGCAAGAGTATGTGTTAGTACAAAACAATGTACCAATTATGATAGCCATGCGTAGAACATTTAAATCATGATAAAAGGGACATTTCATTTCTTGACATGCAATTTACCAAGCTAAAACATGATATAAGAGAGATATAAAATATATGTCATAAAACCATGGTCAATACAAGCTAACGTAATCTTTAAAACCTTTGAACTCATATGTAATACTTCTTGAAGTAACCATTGTTCATTACTACTTATGGGGAATTAGCCTTAACCGACATAGAGACCATATGAGTTATAACACGATCACCCAGTGTCTCTTACATCAAAAAGGGTTGTCATACTTGCCAAGGTAGAACCATGAACTTCTAGCTTAAGTGGATCCACGAGCTAATCACGCACATCGTTAAGGGACAAGGATATTGCTACTAGAAACCCAACTTCTACTACGGGGGAGCTTCCATGTGATGAGATTGTTTCTAGAAACCTGGCCTCAACTATAGGAGAGCTTCTACCCCATTATCAATATCCTCTTGGTGCTAAGCATAAATCCCATGGATAGTCATTTTTTACTTGACATCATTAATCACGGAACGGTGCCCTTAGACAACAAATCCAAGCTAGTTCATTAGGATAACTCTTACCCTTTGATTCAATTAGGTGAGAAATCTTTTCAACCAAAGAATCCTTCTTATCTGAGAAAACCTTTCACATTATTCTATTATATGTTTATTAGAATATACTTTCACAACACAACATCATCATTATTGGTACTTTACTCTTAGAGAACCCTTAAAACATTTGCATAGATTTCATAAGAAAATGCATGCATCCATAGTTTACCTCTTGAGGTTCAAAACCCACATTCAATTATCAATTCTTAGAAAACATTGGTTAGATATGGATTTCATCATAAATACATGTAAAGCTTGCAATACATGCTTAATTTCATAAAACTCTTCCTTGAAAATCAAAATCCCACATCATATGATTCATAACTTGGGAATGCCGAGATTACATGTATTCATGAAAAATCATCATAAAATCATAGTATTTAGTCAATTCATGCATAACAAATCATAATTCAATTATTTAAATCAATAATTAAAAGAACCCATGATAATTGAAGAAAACCTTAACTCAATTGGGGAATTTCAGAACTGTGTGGATGGAAGGAATCCATGGATGAAACCTATCATACCTTGAGTCCAAAAGCTATCCTTCAATGGAGGAATTGAGACCTTAACTTGAAACACTAGGTTGAATCCTTCTTCTTCTTCTTCAAGTTTCTAGAGAGAGAAATACATTTGTAGAGGAGATACGATTTTTTTTTTTTGTGAATTTGGAAGAATAAAGTGAATGGGTTAATTTGGGGGTTGGAAACACGTATATAGGGGTCTTAGTGAAATGTAAAATGACTTATTATAGGAACTAATTAATTAGGAAAAGACCCAACTACCCTTAAACTAACTGTGAGTTGTCACTGACCTACCAACCACGGACAGTAGTTGGCAGATCGTCGTCTGTCCTACGGTTTGTCCTGGTGGATCGTTGGTGGTTGCCAGAGAGTTTTATCTAATCAACGGACCTCTGGACCACAAACCATGGACCCATCGATGGTGTGTATGTCCAATTGTGGTTCCTGCCCTGAGCATCTTTTTTATGTGCCAATCCATGGAGTCACCTATGGTTTGTTGTGCAACCCACGGGCCGTTGTTGGTGATATACCATGAATTTACGGTATTTTTGATACGTTTCACATAGAGTTTATGTGTTTCTTGGGCTATTTTATGTTAGAATTAATGTTTTGTGTCTAATGATTGCAGGAAATAAGCTTGGAATGCAGTTGATGGAGATGAGAGCTAAAAGTATGAAGAAGGAGCCACCCATAGAGTGATCCACTGACCGTAGTTGGGAAGGCATACATGGAGAATCAGGGAATTTTGACTAAATATGGAACTACAAAGCAACTAATGGATCGTATGTCGACCCACGATGTGTAGGACGAACCGTGAGTTGGACCACTTCCATTTTGGAAGGTCTATAGTCTGAGCCATACAACTGGGACTTTGGTGCTCTACCTTGACTTGCTGGCAATTCGGGCACTTAGCAACGAACTATGCAATACACCTCTTCATACTAATCCACCAATATACTTTTCTCAAATCACGATATATCTTTGTGGAACCAGGATGGATGGAATATCTGAAGCTATGACCTTCCTCTATGATCCTCTTTTGGAGTTCATCAACCTTTGGACCACATAATCTACCTTGATACCTAAATACACCATCTCCCTCTTGATCAAAAGCCATCACTTTTTGCACATGAACATTTACTTTCAGTCCAAGCAAAATATGGTCTTCTTCTTCTTTCTCCTTCACTGATGTCATGAACCAGGGTACTCCGTAGATGTAACATGGTGTATAAAACCTCGAAGAACGCCATACAAGACACTTAGCTCTCATAACATAAGAAGTAGAACAATAAGAGTAAATCAATAGTCCAAGTTCAAATCATTTTATAAAAGCAAAGCGGAAGTCTAATAGATGTGTCTCATCATATCCAACTAATATAATAGAATGAAATTGGGCCTAGACCATACATCATATCCAAAAGAGAAATACATGAAAGGGATCTAAAACAATGAAAGTCCATCCTAGAAACATGAGGACTCACCAAAGCTCAAAAATATCTTAAGTCAACATCTAGCCACGATATTGATGACCCTGACTACCGAACCCTACATTTGGGGAAATATAGGCAAGAGTATGTGTTAGTACAAAACAATGTGCCAAGTATGATAGCCATGCATAAAACATTTAAATCATGATAAAAGGGACATTTCATTTCATGACATGCAATTTACCAAGCTAAAACATGATATAAGAGAGATAGAAAACATAAGTTATAAAATCATGTTGAATACAAGCTAACTTAATCATCAAAATCGTTGAACTCATATGCGATACTTCTTGAAGTAGCCTTAGTTCATTATTACTTTTGTGGAATTAGCCTTAACTGACATAGAGACCATATGAGTTATAACATGATCCCCCGGTGGCTCTCACATCGAAAAGGGTTGTCGTACTGGCCTACGTAGAACCATGAACTTCTTGCTTAAGTGGATCCAATACCTAATCAGGCACATCGTTAAGAAATAAGGATATTTCTACTAGAAACCCAACTTCTACTACAGGGAAGCTTCAATGTGATGAGATTGTTTCTAGAAGCCCGGCCTCTACTACAGGAGAGCTTCTATCCTATTATCAATATCATCTTGGTGCTAAGCATAAATCCCACTGATAGTCATTTTTTACTTGACTTCATAAATCATGGAACAGTTCCCTCAGACAACAAATCCAATCTAGTTCATTAGGATAGCTCTTCCTTTTTGATTCAATTAGGTGAGAAATCCTTTCAACCAAATAATCCTTCTTATGTGAGAAAACCTTTCACATCATTCTATTATGTTTTTATGAGAATATCCTTTCACAACACAACATCATTATTGGTACTTTACTCTCAGAGCACCCTTAAAACATTTGCATATATTTCATAAGAAAATACATGCATCCATAGTTTACCACTTGAGGTTCAAAATCATCAATTCATAGAAAACATGGGTTAGATATGGATTTATCATAAATATATGTAAAGCTTGCAATACATGCTTAATTTCATAAAACTCTTTCTTGTAAATCAAAATCCCACATCATATGATTCATAACTTGAAAGCACCGGGATTACATAGATTCATGAAAAATCATCATAAAATCATAGTATTTCATCAATTAATTTCAATCATTTAAATCAATAATGAAAAGAACCCATGATATTTGAAGAAAACCCTAACTCAACTAGGGAAATTCTGAACTGCGTGGATGGAAGGAATCCATGGATGAAAACTATCATACCTTGAGTCCAAAGGATATACTTCAATGGAGGAATTGAGACCTTGACTTGAAAACCTAGGTTGAATCCTTCTTCTTCTTCAAGTTTCTAGAGAGAGAAATACATTTGGAGAGGAGATGTTGTTTTTTTTTTTTTTTTTTTTGTGAATTTGGAAGAATAAAGTAAATGGGTTAATTTGGGGGTTTGAAACACTTATATAGGGGTCTTAGTGTTGGGTAAAATAACTTATTATAGGAACTAATTAATTAGGAAAAGACCCAACTATCCTTGAACTTATTGTGAGTTGTCCTTGACCTACCAACCACGGACCCTAGTTGATGGACCGTCGTTTGACCTATGGTTCGTCCTTGTTGACCGTCGGTAGTTGTCAGAGAATTTTAGCAGATCGACGGACCTCTGGACCACAAATCGTGGACCCACCTACGGTCCGTAGGTCCAATTGTTGTTCCTACCCTTAACATCTTTTTGACGTGCCAATCAACAAAGTCACCTATGGTCCATGGTCGAACCCACGGGCCGTGGTTGGTCATATACCTTGAATTCATGGTATTTTTGATACGTTTCACATAGAGTTTGTGTGTGTCTAGGGCAATTTTGTGTTAGATTTAATGTTTTGTGTCTAATGATTGTAGGAAATAAGCTTGGAATGCAGTTGATGTAGATAAGAGCTGAAAGTATGCAGAAGGAGCCAACCAAAGAGTGATCCATGGATCGTCATTGCGAAAGGGTACATGGAGCATCAGGGAATTCTGACTAAATGTGGAACTATGAAGCAACTAACGGATCGTATGTCGACCCACTGGCCATCCTATACTATTCAGAGAGTTGAAGTTCCAGTCCCTGATGGAAAAATCCTATGTGTGGAGCCACGGAAGGGAACCTATGGACCATAGGTTGACCCACGGTCCGTAGGTCGAGTCATCAATTGAAGCAGTGTTCCAGACAACTTATATCCTTAGTTTCTCTCCTTTTTATTTGGGACTTGTTTTCTATAAATAGGAGTTATAAACCTCGTTTTTGGGGGTTAGACATTTTTATAAACTCTTAGTTTTGGTGTTTTGGGAATTAACTTGCAAACTTTAGCAGTTTGATTTCCGAATTTCGTTTGATAAGATTTCACTTTGCAATTCAATTGAAGATTTCGGGTTTCATCTATTGTAATAGTAAGTTCATGAATTCTTTCTTCTTAAACATGAATTGTGAACTCTCAAGCATGAGTAGCTAAATCCACAACTGTTGTTGTGAGAACCATGAGCAATTAATAAAGTATGAATAATAATTAAGTAATTCTCGAATAGTGTTTATGCATGTATTGTTAATTCTTTCGCTTAGAAGTCTTTTTAACGGTGTGCAATGTTAGAACCCGCCTCGTTGCTACTTGTCGGATAAAGCATGTAGTTTATTGAGAAAAGAATTAAACATAATGATATAGTGGATACTATCTAATAGTCTAATGTCAATTGGTGCGAGGGTGAAAACTAAGTCATATATTGATGTGATGTCTAATCTGAGGTAAAGATAAGGGTTAGTAAGGTATACACTCGTAGCCGGACCAAGGTGCGTAGTGAAATTTCCTATTTGGAGGACCAATCACTTAGGGATACCTAACTTACCAACTTTGCATGTAAAACACTCGGAAAGGATTACTATTATTAGGATTACTGTGTTAAGAGCTTCTGGAGAGCACATATACTCTAGTTTCTCTCTCATATTGATAACACAAAGATTGAATCCTACTTACTTGTTACTTAATGAACAACCTGTTACTTATTTACAAACCCCCCCCCCCCTCTTTTTTTTTACTTGTCTCGGAAATTGTTTGACTAAATGGATATGATAGTGAGTTAAGTTTAAGTCTGAACCATACTCCTCCTGGGGTCAACCCCAACATACAAGTTGGGTTCTTTACTTAATAACGATCGCTTATACTTCTTTATGGAGGTATATTTTGAGCATATCAAATATTGGCGCCGCTGCCGGGGAATATGACTTTTAGATTAAGTTTAACTACATTATTGAACATTAGTCAAATATTTCCTAATTTTACGTTTTCTTTTGGTTTTTGTTTTCTATAGGTCTCTAATCTAGTTTATGCCAAGTACACGGAGTCGAGGCGAACCATTGACCCCTTATGATCTTGAACTAAGCAAGACTTTGAGAAAAATGGAAAATCAAGGGGTCCATAATAATCCAATCATAGAGGATCATAAGGATGGGGTTAGTAATCAGAATGCTCAGGTTCGTGGTGGTAATCTACTCGGAGATGCATTAAGGGAACAGAATCCTCCATAACCAAGGTTCCGTGATAACTATAGGGTCGACTTTAATATAATTAAATCAGAAGGACCTATTATTCTGCCTCCTCTACCTCCAGGGTATACATTTGTGGTGACCAATCTTATACAAATACTTACAGCAAGAGGGTTGTTTTCTGGTCTAGCTTCGGAAGATCTGCATGGTCACATGGCTAAATTGAGAAGTGTCTGCAGCATTTGTGTGGGACGATCGGAGTTGGATATGAATGTCATAGGTTTGAGAGTCTTCCCTCTATCATTGACCAGTGATGCTGCGGTGTGGTTTCTGAGCTTTCATACAACTCGATTCATACATAGGACCAATTGCATAAGGTGTTCATGGCAAAGTATTTCCCGTTGTCTAAGAAGCTAAATTACAAGGAAAAACTAAACAATTTTGTATCACTACCAGGAGAGTATGTAAGCAGTTCATGGGATAGGTTCACTGTATTCATAAGAAGTTTTCCAAATCACCACATAGATGATGAGTCACTGAAGGAGTACTTCTACAGAGGTCAGGATGACAATGGAAAGGTTGTTTTGGATACTATTGCTTGTGGATCATATGGTGAGTGCGCTTTTGAGGACATCGATGAGAAACTAGAGAAGATTTCCTAGAATAAGAAGGTATGGAGCACTAGAAAGGTGGATACTAGTAGAAGCACATTTACAATTCAAGCTGCACCTAGTCAATCTAATGATGACATTCGTGAGGAGATGGCTCAAATAAGGACAGAACTTGGGTTGGTATTGAAGCATGTGAGCAGCAGTGCAGAAAAGGTGAATACGGTAAATTACCTAACTAGCACTCTACCACCACCAATTGAGAAATGCTATTATGAGAAAGATGCATATTTGATGAATGATCTGATTGGGGGTTTTCGAGCCAACGCCCAAGGTTCCAACTCGGATAATTGGTGCCAAGGTTAAGGAAACCAAGGTCAGAACTATTGAAACTATAATCGAGAGGGAAACTATGTCTGGGATGGGAACTACAATCGTGATAAAAACTACAACCGGAACAATTATGGTAACAAGAATGAGAGAGTTGGGCCCTAGGTTCCACCTGGGAATGGGGAATCTGTTAATAGAGAAGCTGGGGAGGTAGTATGTCATGCATTGAATATATGATGCAAAAGATGATGAAGAGGTTTTATGCTACTGATGAGAATGTGAAAGAGTTGCGAAATGACTTGTCTGGAATGGGTCAAAAAGTTGATGCCCATGCAGTGTCGATTAAGCAACCTGAGCAGCAGTTTAGTCCATTGTCCACTACTGTAAACCCATGTCAGTATGTCACACTTCCTAGCAACACCATCTAGAATCCAAAGAATGATGGGCATTGTATGGAAGTCACTACTTGAGGAGGTAAACAAACCATTGATCCCCCTATGCTAGCTGAGATAGAAATTGTGCTAGAAAGAGATGAAGATCAGATTGAGGTTACTGGAGAGTCTAAAAAAGCTACAAAGAAGTAAGCGAAGGTGACCCAAAAAGTTGTTTTCATGCCTAGACCTCCACCTCTATTACTGCAGAGATTGGTGAAAAAGATTGCAGAAGGGAAATACCGTAGGTTCATAACTATGTTAAAACATATTTCCCTCAATGTTTCATTGACATAAGCTTTGGAGCAAATTGATGAGTCCAAGATTTAGACTCATTTAGGGCTTTATTTGTACAGATTTAGTGTCCTCAAATGCTTATTTTGTGTGAATAACTGATGTAAAACCCTTTATTTCCAAATATATGGATTGAGGAACAAAGCAAGGACACTAATATGCAAAAAGGAACAAAGCGAGTTGAAAGAATGAAGAAAAGCAAGACTGGTGATCGCCAAGTCCACTCAGTGAGTCATCAAATTGCTATTTGATTGCCTAAAGTTTCACTATGTGAAGCCCTGAAGGAAAGAACCAAGTTGGTGAGAGAAAGACCAGTCAGTGAATCTTCGAGTGGTTCCACAATGCAATGTTGGATCGCCCAAAGTTACAGACCTTGAGGATGTTGAATGCCAAGGCAGAAGGGAGATGGAAGTGACCAAAGGGTGGCTCGCCAACTGGTTCGATGAGCCCAATTTAATTCGTTGAGTGACTCCTCGCAGCACTTTTTTGGCGACTATAAATATATTTTTGAACATTTAGTTTAGTATCTTATATCATAGTATTTTAGTCTATTATTGAGTTTTGAACTGGAGAGACAGTTTTCTCTTGTTTTTCCTAAGGTTTGAAAAATTGAAGTTTTTCACTTTTGAGAAATTGGAAGTGAGTCTTTGAGATTCCTCGAATTAGAGCATTGTAAGGACGAATCTAAACTTACCCAGTTGAAGGATAATCAATTTGGTAACTGTTTTTACCTTTTTATAATGTCTAGCTAAAACCCCAATTCTGGGGGTGTGGTTATGTGATTATGGGCTTATTTAGTTTATGGGTATTGCTAATTATTAGATTAAATGTTGTTTAGAAGTGAGTTCAATCATTAATTGTGGTTTAATTTAAGAATTGTAGTTGCAAATGCAATTCTATACTTGTGCTTTTGGCTTGATCGAGAGAGAGGTTTTAAAACTAAACTTCTTGTCGGTGGGTATTGGGTTGACCTGGGTTCAGCTCGAGAGAGGGAATCCTAAACACAATCACACACATTCAGTTAGAGAGAGTGAATGGACTAAGGTGTGGGGTGTTCTTATTTTGCTTGCTTGTTGATATTCGAGAGAAATCAACTTGATTCGGGATAAATTGTTCGAGAGAAAGTTTATCTCCTCTATAGCCTAGATTACTCACTAATATCTAGTTATTTTCTAATAGTTGCAATTACCCATTTATCTATATCAGCCTATAATCGAATCATATCCTAAAAACCCATCTCATTATTGTCATTTCATATTGTTTGCCATTGTTTGTAGTTGATAATTTCAAACCAAAACCCTCATTTGACATTCGTGTCACCCCCTGATTTGAATAATGTCTTTATTCAATAATTTTTATTCCTATGACTGATTTCACCATATTCATACTTCCCAATTGATTCTTAAACACGTACATCTCCCTGTGAAATTCGACCCAACTTTTTTAGGTGGGTTTTATACCGATTTACAATCTTTCAACACCTAGAATTGGATGAGGTATGCTTGAAACGTATATTAAAATGACGCCGTTGCCGGGGAGTGGTGTTGTTTGAGATTCTTTTGGTGAAGTTGAATTTTGTTCTTTTTAGTCATAGTTGAATCTACTTACTCTTAGTTTTGGTTTTCGTGTTTCTTGTTTAGAACAGAGGAAATGAGCATGTCTTGTAGCAACGGTAACCAAGTGGGTCATCCTTCTTCAAAAATGATAATTCTTAGGGAAAACGTCCTGAATTCGAGCAATTGGAGGGTGAAAAAATCCATGAGTTATGGCTGAGATTTAAGGCGCTATTGTTGTAGTGCCCAACTCATGGAATCCCCGATAAGATGCTACTGGACTGCTTCTATAGAAGTCTTGGTCATAAGAATAGAGGAGTGGCTGACCAACTTACTCTGGGTGGTCTAATATTACAACCCTATGCAATAGTACCCCAACTCCTAGTACAAGGAGACAGAGAAGGACCAGAATTTGGCCACACTGTTGATTCAGCTGGATCTCTTCGCCAAAAAGATCATGGAATTTGAAGCACTGTACAAAAAGAAAGAGAGGTACATTCCTCTTAATGAGCGTAGAAAGCCCAGAGACTATAGGGATGTACAAGTAGAAAAGATACTCTCACTCATTCTCTATAAAGTTGAAGATCACGACACAGTGCTGAAAGAGATAAAAGAGAATGTCTCAATGCTGAATCAGAGGACTGCTTCTCATTCCATATCTATTCATCTACTGGAGACCCAAATGGGTCATATGTTATCTCGTTTCTACCCCAGACAAAAAGGGGAACTGCCTAGTGACACTAGGGCAAACCCTATGAATCAAGGTTGAGTGGGGACATGCGTCGTGCCACGACATTAACTAAGGCGCTTCTTGGGAGAAAACCCAAGTTTTTATTTGCTTTTTTTTTTCTGGAATAATTGTGTGTTGTTTGTGCAGGTGAAAGTGTGGAATGTGTTTGAAAAGTGCAGGTTAGCGAGAAAAATATCCAGTTGGTGAGCCTGACTTGGACCGCCATTGGACTCAAGAAATTATAAAGTTGGAGTCTGTAAAACTCAGCGAGCCCATGGTCAAGTCTGTGAATCGCCAAATAGGTCGGCGAGCCAGACTTTGTATGCTGTTTGGACCCCCACATTAACTGGAGGTCCTGTAAAACTAGATGAGGTAAGTAACATCTTTGCTTGTCGCTGAGTGGTTTTGCGAGGATGACTAACATTGCCGAAAGGGAACGAACTAAACGGTTTTAAAAGGCCAAAGGTTTAAATTTTGAAACTGTTTCATATTTCCTCATTTTTAACTTCATACAATCATACCCGCACTTCAAATTTCCTATATTTTTGTATTTTCTTTCATTTTGGTCATTGATCTTGAGTTCAGAGTTGGATACTTTGCCGCCTAGCTTTATGGATTCATATATTCGGCATTAAAGGTTGGTTTTCCGAACCCCAAACTCATAATTAGTGGTTAAAATCATTTTCAATTGTGTAGTTCTTATTGATATATTTTGGGCCTCTCTGAAATCGTATTTTTGTGCTTGTGGCCCTATGTTAGTTTTTATCGTGCCTAAATTGCCTAAATTGTTAATTTCCCGAATTGTGTGTCTTAAAATTGATCATAAATTGTTGGGTTGTGCTTAATTATTGTTGGTACTAATCGGGTGAAGTCTGAGTAACCCAAATTGTGCTAAATAATGTGCTTTACCGAATGATGGAGCGTTTGACGTCATTCTTAAGGGCTAAAATCATCAAATGGCCAATTTTGGCCAAATCAGGGGAAGTCTGAGCACCCTTGTGGAATGGGTCTTATGGGTCTGGGTTTAATTGATATAGTGTATAGTTTGATTTTGTTTTTGGGGGCTACGACATTGATTTTAGAAGTTGGGGTTGAAAATGATATGTTGGGCAGTTTGGCGAGCTAGGTCAAGCTCGTCGAACCACTCAACGGTTCACCAAATTCCCCACAGATCGCCATTAATTTTGTGAAATTATTGATTTTGGTTTTGTAACTTTTGGCGATAAGCTTGAGTTCATCGAGAGCACACGGTGACTAGCCGAATTTCTTCTTTGATCGCCCTTCCAAAAACAACTTACTCCGGGTGGTCTAATATGACAACCCTATGCAATAGTAGCTCAACTCCTAGTACAAGGAGATAGATAAGGACCAAAATTTGGCCACACTTTTGACTCAGCTGGATCTCTTGGCAAGAAAGATCATGGAATTTGAAGCACTGTACAAAGAGAAAGAGAGGTACATTCATCCTCATGAGCGTAGAAAGCCCAAGGACTATAAAGATGTACAAGTAGAAGCGATACTCTCACTCATTCTCCATAAAGTTGAAGATCACGATAGAGTGTTGAAGGAGATAAAAGAGAATGTCTCAATGCTGAATTAGAGGACTTCTTCTCATTCCATATCTT
Source organism: Solanum pinnatisectum (assembly GCA_035578085.1). Taxonomy (NCBI): domain Eukaryota; kingdom Viridiplantae; phylum Streptophyta; class Magnoliopsida; order Solanales; family Solanaceae; genus Solanum; species Solanum pinnatisectum. The sequence continues at coordinate 18,984,300 of CM069078.1, forward strand.
CTGGAGACTCAAATGGGTTGTATGTTGTCTCGTCTCTACCCAGACAAAAAGGGGAACTGCCTAGTGAAACTAGGGCAAACCCCATGAATCAAGGTTGAGTGGGGAGTTATGTTGTGCCACGACTTTAACTAAGGCACTTCATGGGAGGCAACCCAAGTTTTTATTTGCTTTCTTTCTGTTTTTGGAATAATCGTTTGTTGTTTGTCCAGGTGAAAGTGTGAAATGTGTTCGAAAAGTTCACGTTGGTGAGAAAAATGTCCAGTCGGCAAGGTTGACTTGGACCGCCATTGGACTCAAGAAATTATGATGTTGGAGTCTGTAAACCTCGGCGAGCCCACGGACAAGTCGGCAAACCGCCGAATAGGTCAGCAAGCCCGACTTTGTCCACTATTTGGATCCCCAAGTTAACCCGAGGTCCTGTAAAACTCAGTGAGGTAAGTAAAAATTTAGCGTGTCACCGAGTGGTTCCGCGAGGACGACTAACATCGCCGAAAGGGAATGAACTAAACGGTTTTAAAAGGCCAAAGGTTTAAAATTTCAAACTCTTTCATATTCCCTCATTTTTAACTTCATACAATCACACCCGCACTTCAAATTTCCCATATTTTCATATTTTCTTTCTTTTTGGTCGTTGATCTTGAGTTCGGAGTTGGCTACTTTGCTGCCTAGCTTTACAGATTCATATATTCAGCATTAAAGGTTTGTTTTCTGAACCCCAAACTCGTAATTAGTAGCTAAACTCATTTTCAATTGTGTAGTTCTTATTGATGTGTGTTGGGCCTCTCTGAAATCTTAATTTTGTGCTTGTGGTCCTATGTTAGTTTGATATCGTGCCATAATTGCCTAAGTTGTTAATTTCTCAAATTGCGTGCCTTGAAATTGATCATAAATTGTTGGGTTGTGCTTAATTGTTGTTGGGACTAATCGGGTGAAGTCTGAGTAACCCAAATTGTGCTAAATGACATGCTTTTCCCAATGATGGAGCATTTGACGTCATTCTTAAGGGCAAAAGTCATCAAATGGCCAATTTTGGCCAAATCGATCTGAGTACCCCAGTGGCATGGGTCTTATGGATTTGGGTTTAATTGAAATAGTGTATAATTTTATTTTGTTTTCGGGGGCTGCGAGGTTGATTTTGGAAGTTGGGGTTTAAAAACCCAGCCTCTACTCTCATGAGAGTAGAGGCCGGGTCTCATGAGATCGTTTCTAGAAACCCGACCTCTACTACGGGAGAACTTTCATCCCATTATCAATATCCTCTCAATGCTAAGCATTAATCCCATGGAATAGGCATTTCTTACTTGGCTTCATTAATCGTGGAAAGGGGCCCTTGGACAACTAATCAAAGCAAGTTCATTAGGATATCTGTTACTCTTTGATTCAATTAGGTGAGAAAGCCTTTAAACCTAAGAATTCTTCTTATGTGAGAAACCCTTCACATCATACTATTTTGTGTTTATGATAATATCCTTTCACAACACAACATCATCATTTGTACTTTACTCCCAAATCCCCTTAAAACATTTGCATAGATTTCATAAGAAAATGCATGAGTCCATAGTTTACCTCTTGAGGTTTAAAACCCAGTTTCCATCATCAATTCTTCGAAAACATAGGTTAGATATGGATTTCATCATAAATACATGTAAAGCTTTCAATATGTGCTTAATTTCATAAAACTTTTCCTTGTAGATCAAAATCCCACATCATATTATTCATAACTTGAAAACATGCGGATTACATGTGTTCATGGGGAAATCATCATTAAATCATAGTATTTCATTAATTCATGCAGAAGAGATAATAATTAAATCATTTAGATCAATAATAAAAAGAACCCATGATAATAGAAGAAAACCCTAACTCAATTTGGAAATTCTACCGTTTTGAAATTATATGAAATTGGGAACTCCATGGATGGAATGAATCCATGGATGAAAATTATCATATCATGAGTCAAAAAGCTAGCCTTCAATGGAGGAATTCAGACCTTGACTTGAAACCCTAGGTTGAATCCTTCTTCTTCTTCAAGTTTCTAGAGAAAGAATTATATTTGGATAGGAGATTTGGTTTTCTTTTGTGAATTTGGAAGAATGAAGTGAATGGGTTAATTTGGGGGTTGGAAACACTTATATAGGGGTCTTAGCAAAGGGTAAAATGATGTAGTATAGTAACTAACTAATTAGGAAAAGACCCAACTAACCCTAAACTAACTATTATATATCACCGACCTACCAACCATGGACCCGAGTCGACAGACCTTCGTCTGACCTACGATCTGTCCCGGTGGATAGTCGATGGTGGTTAGAGAGTTTTGGCCAATCTACGGACCCCTGGCCCACGGACTGTGGACCTACCTATGGTCCAGTCTTGGTTCCTACCCTGAACTTCTTTTTTACTGGCCAATCCACGGAGCCACCTACAGTCCCTGGTCTAACCTATGGGGCCGTGGCCATCGTTGATGACACCTGGAAATGCTAAAATTTGTTATGGTGCCCTCTTTCGGATTCGGGGTGTTACAACTTGAGACAATAGTGATGATTTAGCTCCATTCATCACCACTACTCCACCTTCATTGGAATCCAACAACTGTTCGAATCGTTCAAGTCAATGCACATCTCTAGCTAATTCTTTATTGCCTTCCTCAACATGGGTTGTACTACCTATAGATAACTTACTCAAAACATCATCAACAACATTAGCCTTACCAGTGTGATAGAGAATACTTACGTCATAATCCTTGATTAACTTCAACCACCTCTTCTGTCTGAGATTAAGCTAATTTTGACTAAACACTTAATAAAGGCTCTTGTGATTGGTGAACAGCTCAACATGAACATACCATAGAGAGAGTGATGCAATATTTTTGAAGCAAACACTACAGCAGCCAACTCTAGATCATGGGTCGGGTAATTCTTCTCGTGAATCTTAAGCTGTCTAGAGGCATAGGCTATAACTATGCCATTTTGCATCAATACACAACCCAGTACAACTATGTGCGCATCACAATACACAACAAAGCCTTGTGTACCCTCCGGTAAGCTCAACTCTAGGGAAATAGTCAACTGCTTTTTGAATTACTGAAAGCTTTTCTGACAAGCTTCAGACCATTGAAATTTCATTTTCTTATAAGCCAGCTTTGTCAAAAGGGACGAAATAGATAAGAACCCCTCGACAAAACTTTTAGAATAACCAACAATCCTAAGAAACTCCTAATATCAGTTGGAGGTGTGGTTTTGGGCCAGTTCTACACTGCCTCAATCTTCTGAGTGTCAACTCGAATCCCTTCACCAGATACAATGTGGCCTAAGAACGCCACTGACTCAAGCCAAAACTCACACTTGGAAAAATTGGTATACAACTCTCTATCTACTTAGAGTTTGGAGAACTAATATGAGAAGACTAGCATTATCCTCTTCATTCTTCATATAAATTAGAATGTCATCAATAAACACGATAACAAACATGTCTAGATATGTCTTAAACACTGTGTTCATAATGTCCATGAACGATGCACGAGCATTAGTCAAACCAAATGACATAACCACAAACTCATAATGACCATAATGGGTCCTCAATGTAGTCTTTGGGATGTCAGTTACCCTTACTCTGAACTGATTATAGACAGATCTAAGGTCTAACTTAGAATAACAAGTTTCACCCTAAGTTGGTCGAAGAGATAATTAATTCTTGGAAGGGGATACTTATTCTTTATAGTAACCTTGTTCGATAGGCGGTAATAAATACACATCCTAAGATAACCATCTTTCTTCCTCATAAATAAGACCAGAGTGCCCCAAGGTGAGACATTGGGTTGAACAAAACCTTTTTCAAGAAGATGCTTCAACTGCTCTTTTAACTCTTTTAACCCAACCTGAACCATTCTATATGGAGGAATATAGATAGGTCAAGTACCAAGAAGAATATCTATACTGAAGTCTATTTCTCTCTTAGGAGGGACTCCGCGAAGTTTATCTGGAAAGACCTCTAGAAACTCACTCATAAATGGTGGTGACTAAATAGGTGGTGTCTCAACACTAAAGTCATTAACTCAGACTAAGTGATAGATGAAACCCTTGGAAAATAACTTTCTAGCCTTAAGGTACTAAATAAAACGACCCTTAGGCACTGCTGAACAACTCCTCCACTCTATAATAGCCTCATAAGGAAACTGGAACTTAACTACTCGAGTTTTACAATCAACTAAGGCATAACAAGAAATAAGTCATTCCATACCTAGAATAACATCAAAGTCCACCATGTCTAACTCGACTAAGTCAGCCATGGTGTCCTTGTGATTGAAAGAGATGGTATAATAATGATAAACTCTCTAAGCTAGAAGAGACTTACCAGCAGGTGTAGAAACACTAAAGGGCTTAAGAAGTTGCTCAGGAAGAATATCAAATCTCATAGCAATATATGGAGTCATAAAATATAGACTCGCACCTGGATCAAACAATGCATATACATCAAAAGTAAAGACTTTGATCATACCAGTGACAACATGAGGTGAATTTTCTTGCCTTTGGAGAATAGTGATAACATTAAAATGCTTTGCTCCTCCGCATGTCCCTGAAGTATCTCCTCTAGGTGGAGCTCTATCTGTTGGAGTCAATGAAGAAGAGTGGGCTCTATTGCACCCATTACCATTGCCTTGCCTTTTATTAGGATACTCTCTCATATAGTGACCTATCTAACCATACTTAAACCAGCAAAAAGAGCCATCACGACACGCTCATGGTGGTTCTTACCACACTTAGCACATGCAGGAGTCTAGTTGACCCTTTGTGCCACACTACGTTGAGATTGAGCAAGTCTAGCTCTGAAGTTCTATGAATTATGATTCCTAAATTCACCTCTGTTCTTTGGTGAAGGTGCACTAGTAGATGATGGAGCAGGTCCATTTGGCTTTTTTTGGAACCGATTTGCATTTCGGGTCTGTTGGCCGGACTCATTAAATGTGGTCTTAGCCTTCTTGATGCAGAACTCCTCCCTATCTCTCAACTTGTCTTCGTTGTTGTACATGGATCATAAGCCTTTCTATGTCCATGTCCCCTATCAACATAGTGGCCTTACCCTTTTTGTTTGAAAAATTAGACAACCCAGACACAAACAAGCTCATCCTGCTCTTCATATCACCAACCATCTCAGAAGCATAATGGGACAATTGAGTGAACTTGAGGTTGTACTCATGCACACTCATGGATTCATTCTTAAGAGTGAGCAATTCTCTTACCTCTGCCACTCTAAGATGATGGGGAAAGAAATGCCCCATGAAGGCACTTGCGAACACAGCCCAGCTCATCATTGGTGCCCTTTAAGCTCTTTTATTCTTCCATTGATTGAACTATATTTTAGAAACACCCTTAAGTTGGTATAAAGCTAACTTTACACATTCAACAACTGCAACATGCATCACCTCAAATTCTTTCGGGAACTCTTCTACAAAGTTTTCCGAATTCTCAATGACACTTGAACATGTGAAGTTTGGAGGATTCATCCTGAAGAACTCATGGATCCTAGATGTATCATCCACATCTACACAATTCCCCTATTTATTGCCCAACTTTGTTGGTCACCACTTCACTCAACATCCGGATAGCATCCTTGAACTCCGCATTACTGACCTCTCCTTAGGGTTGAACTTTTATTGAATTGGGTACTCCTTGATTCTAAGGATCAACATTTCTCCTAGTATGATGACCTCGAACAACTCTTCGTGGAGGCATGATTTGAATGATACGCACAAGAACAAATTAGAAGAAAACATCTATAGAGTTGAACTCTATCGCACAAAAAGAATATGAAGGAAGTGAGATATTTCCTAAATTTTGTAGCCTCTTATTTATAGAAGTGGCTTTCTTAACACCGATAACAAGTACTCTACAGACACGGCTTCATAGAAACCCTAGGACTCTTGAACTTTGTGCTATGATACCAAGTTTTTCACGCCCTAAACCTATACCCTGGACTTGGCCGCCACTCGAGAACCATTTTTGTTCCCTAAGTGAATCCTTGGCCTAGCTCAATACTCAGTGGAAGACTTATTCAATAGTATAGGAACTTCAAATGCAAGGATTTAGCTCAACTGTCACAAATAAATAACTCAGAATATATATAAATATTCAACTATCCATAAATAGGCAACTCAAGTCTTAAATATTAACAAATAAGTGGAAAAAACTCTTCGAAACACTTCTGTTTACAAAGCCTCTAATAACTATGACGGAAGTCAAGATAAGACCCAAAACATCCTAACAAGAGTGAAAGTAAATGTCTAACCATCTAAAGCAAGGAGGTTCACCAAAGAAAATCTGGAACTTTAAGTGGTATCAACAAAGTGCATGTTGATGACCCTAATTAACTGTATCTGCATCATGAGAGATGCAGGCCAAATGGTGTCAGTACATGGAATGTACGAGCATGCAAGCAGAACTCTAAAGAATAGAAAAAATCTTGAAATGATAAAAAGGAAGAACACATTCACCTCATCTCAACTCAAGACAACTCAAAGATACTCAACTCAGAAATACTCAACTCAATTCAATATAAAAGCAACAACAAATATGCAGTATAAAGAAAACTTTTTAAAAAAGTAGATAATAACTAAATGTATTTAAAGATATAATAATAAACTATTTTATTCTTATTTGGAAGATTCTCTAACCGACAATCATCACTATGAGCTACGTGATGATATTGCATCTCTCCAACACTGCCAAAACATTCTTATACCTTGCCGGAGCATAAGACCTCCTTAAATGAGTAGATCCACTAAGTTATGCTTAAAATCAATTAGAAATCATCTAAAAAGTTTGATTTGGCATACATGGTTTATGTGGACTTTGAGTTGTCTGAACTTGTCCCCATATCGGTGCTCCATACTACTCTCAAAAAATATATATCTCATGCTCATATGTTTAAAAACATAAATCCTCCTTAATTTCAGATAATTACTCAAAAGATTTCTATGAAAAGAGATGATACTCAAAAACTCCTCATGAACTCGTTTAGAAAACAAGGTTTCTTTTCGTTTTAAATGTAAAAGTGTTACATACTTAGGAATACTTAGTCCCCTCTATTTATTTTGAAATACGAGTTCTACTCTCCTCATCAGCATACTCATGTACTCAAGTCTTTAAACAAGTTATAAAAGATTGTAAAAGACTTTTCAAAATGACTCGATAACTGTATCTTGAATTTGAAATGTGAATTCAAGAGTTATGATTCATGATATATAGGATCTCTCAATTGTTAGTGAGGAGTTAAATAGTTAGGATAAAGAAGGTAAAGAAAGCTCAACTTAAAGGAACAAGTACAGATCAAAGAATGGAGAAGAAAGTGGACTAATACTCTGGCGCATCCTTGGTGCGCCGTGCCAGCCCTCCACTTACAGGGGCTCGTTTGTGGGGTACTACAGGCCCAGCCCTCTTGGAGCACTTGGGACACGCCACCCTAGCTAATTTCCTAAACATCCTGATGAACTTTTCTTATCGATTTTTGGCACTAATTCATCTAGAATCGATTGATTTCTTCCAAAATCCCTTAGATTCATAAACCAAACATAAGTAAATAAAAATCTACTCAGATCTCCTCAAGAACAAACCTCAAACTCAAAATCCTCGCCTCAACAACTCATCAAACTCCATTAATAACAAATGAAGAATAAAACCTCAAGAAAACTCATCAAGAACCTCAATACACGGATTTCATGGACGAATTTGATGAAGAAATTCATGATTGGTGTGAGGATTAACTAACTCATCACTATGAAAACTTACATACCACAAAAGAATAAAATTCTTGGCAAAATTACTCAAAGCTCTCAAGTAAATCTTGAACGCTTGAAGTTTTTCTCCCCTTTCTCCTCTTTGAACTTTTCCCTAACTTTCCAAACGTTTTAGACTTTAGTTTAAATCGATTTTAATCAGCTTTGACCCCTAATTTGGGTGAAAAATGTGTGGACTTAGTGTGGAAAGGAATAGACTAAAATACCCCTCCTTATTTTGGATGAATTTTCTTAACTAGACAGGATGAACTCAAACAGGCATATCTCCCTTACCTGAACTCAGAATTTAGCAAATTTGGTGGTGTTAGAAAGAGGACTCAAAGAGCTTTCATTTGATATCTCATGGGTGACCTAACTCATTCCGTGCTGAAAGTTATGGTCGTTTGAAGTTGACCCAAAACTCTCAATTGAAGTCTAACTTGCACAAATCTTAAATTAGCTCTTTCCAATTTTGTTCTTTCTAAAATTAGCTCTTTCTATGACCGAGGTTGTTCAGTCACAAACTATGAACTTATAGTAAAGATCCTCAGTGGTCAGTGTCTATAGTTTTATGATATATCTTGTTGTGATCCGTAGTCAAGATTCGCCTATAACTTGTGAAAAACTTTATGAAGTAATTCAAGACCATTGCTTCTATTGATTATAGAACTCGTGTAGTGAAGTTTCACAAAATCCTAACACAACTAAATAGTAAATGGGAATCCTCCCGAAGCAAAGAGGCACACAAAAGCAACTCTGGAACTGCACGTGGTTTTATCGGTTCGCTTGTTGTTGACCCTGAACTTTTGTATCAGTATCATAAAAGATGAAGGAAAAATGGTGTAAGTACATGGAAGGTACGAGCATTCAAGGGGAACTCTAAAGAAATTTACTCATATTTGGGAGATTCTCGAACCGATAACCATTACTATGAGCTATGTGATGATACAGTGTCTCGCCCATGCTGCCAGAGCTACCATATACCTTGCCGAAGTATAATACAACCTCAACTAAGTGGATCCACTAAGCTATGTGTAAAAAGCAATAATGAATCATCTAAAAGTATAATCCTTTTTACCCATGTTAGAATACATGGTTCATGAGGACTTTGAGTTATCTAAACTCGTGCCCATGTCAGTGCTCAATACTACTCCCAATAATATAACTCATGCTCATATTCATAAAAACATTTTCTCATCCTCAAACTTTGAAATTATTACAAAAAAGGGTCTCTTAAAAGAGATGGTGCTCAAAACTCCTCATGAACTCATTTGGAAATCGAAGTTTCCTCTCATTTCAAATGTAAAAACATTTACTCTTGGGAATATATAGTTCCCATATATTCATTTAAAAAAAAATGAAACTCAACTCTCCTCATCCTCATACTCAAGTACTCAAGTCTAAAAAAATGTTTTAAAATATTGAAAAAGACTTCTCAAAAGACTCGCAAGGCTATCTCAAACTTGACTTTTAATCTTTTCTTGAATTTGAAATGTGAATTCAAGAGTTATGATTCTTGATATAGTTGATCTCCTGATGATTAGATGTAGTTTAGAATTGTTATAATTAGGAAGAGAGTGAAGATACTTTAAAAAGAACTCAGACGAGACGAACGACGGAAAAGGATGGGGGCAAGCGACCCTGACGCACTGAGTAGTGTGGGGCTCCAGCCCGTAAACTACAGAGCACCATTTCTGGTGCAAAGCTAGCGTGGTGCGCCAGCCCATCATGCACATTGGTGGTGCGTCGCCCGAGGCCCCGCCTAGAAAACCTGACGAAGTTTCCTCTTGGATTTCAGGCCCTAATTCACCTAGAATTGAGTGGTTTCTTCCAAATTTCCTTAAATTTATTTGCCCAACACAATTTCATTAAAATATAATCAAAATCCCTCAAGAACAACACTCATAAACATGATCCTCTTCTCAAGAACTCAATAAAACTTCATTATTAAAGAATGAAGCACAAAACCTCAAGAACTCTTCATGATATTAAGTAATTCAACTTCAAGAATGAAATTACAGATAAAAATCACATGATTGATATGTGGGTGAATGAAACTAACACTACAAAAATTTACATACCTGGAAAGGATTGAATCCTTGGTGAAACTCTTCAATGATCGCAAGAATCTTGAACAAACGCTTGAACTTCTCCCTTTTTCTTCTATTGAACTTCTCTATTAAATCCAAAGCATGTTTTGGAATTGTGAAAACTGATCTAAGTCTATTTAGACCCGTAAAATATTATAAAAAAAGAGTTAGGCTAGTAGGGTAAGGAAAAGACAAAAATACCTCTCCTTAATTTAGATGGATTTCCTTAATCAGATAGGTTGAACTCAAACGGACATATCTCCCTCATCTAAACATATAATTTAGCAAACTCAGTGCAGTTTGAAAGAGGACTCAATGATCTTTCATTTGATATCTCATGGGCCACTAAACTCATCATGTATTGAAAGGTATGGTCGTTTGAAGATGACCCAAAACTCAAAACTTAAAACTAACTTGTAAAACTCTTAATTTAGTTCTTTCCAAATTGGTTCTTGCTAAACTTAGTTTTTTCTAAGACTGAGGTGTTACAAATTAATTCCTCAACTATGTCATTTATCCTTCTACCTTCAAAGATATATAATGTTTTTAAGCGCCAAATTCACCACTTTCAACTCATTCTCTAAAATTCCCTAAAACTAACAAAATTCTCTCAAGTCTAAAGAACAAGAAGAAGAGCTAGAGTTCAACTACAAGTCTCCAATCATCTAGTCTTTGTGTGCTTTTAACATCATAGTATGACAGTATTCACCTATGGAGTCCTTTAATAACACCCCATACATATGAGCGTCTATATTGGCCAATAAGTCGGCCAAGCAGGCCACACTTATGTCAGCCATGAAGGCGGTGTGTGTTGAACGAGGCGCTAAAGTAGGATTATGAGGCAAAGGGTCATTGTTTGAGGAAAAAACCATTTGAGATGTTGCATGACATGCCCTTATAGTGCCAAATATGTTTGACAAGGACTTGGGGTGCACCTAAGGGCTTAGCCTATCGGCGAAGGCATCTTGCGGCAAGGTATGTGACTGCCGAACATTGTCAAGCTAGAACTAGAATCTGGGGATTCCATTCTATGGACCTTTTTATAGAATGTCCTTATATATGCTTACCAAAGTTGGGGCGTGACGGAGTTCATTTGAATATGTGTTTGACTTAGCCAAGAGCGATCGCATTTTGGTAAATGTGTAGAAAGTCTGAAGGATATAAATCTCTCTACGAGTATAACAATGGGAAGAAACTTCATGAAGATGTGAAGGAAGTAAAGAAGAGTAACCACAACTAGAAGGCACCAAATTTAGAGGTCGGTAGAGCTGTTTATGACACATTATGATTCTCTAGCATAAGCATGTCTACTCCTATCACATAGGTTCTATTATTTTAAGAATATATAAAGGGGGTATAAATGGTAACAACCTACCTACCTCCCCCATGCATTTTGCCCCAAGTGTGTTGTTGTCACTACCGAAGGATGCTTCCTAGATGTAACATGGAGTATAGAACCCCAAAGGACTCCATACAAGCCACTTAGCTCTCATAACATAAGAAATAGAACAATAAGAGTAAAAATAGTCCAAGTCCAACACATTTTATAAAACAGAAAGCAGAAGTCTAAACTTTTTTCTCATCATAGCCATCCAATACAATATAATGAAATTTAGCGTAGCCCATACATCATGTCCAAAACAGAAATACATGAAAGAAACTAAACATTAAAACTCCATCCTCGAATCATGAGGACTCACCAAAGCTCGAGAATCAATGAAATCACTAACTAGCCACAAAACAGAGCACCTTGAATATCGAACCATACATTTAGGGAAAATGTAGGCAAGAGTGTGCGTTAGTATAAAATAATTTACCAAGTATGATAGCCATGCATAAAACAATTGAAACATGCTAAAAAGGTGCCTTTCTTTTCATGACATGCAATTGACCAAGCCAAAACATAGTATGAAAGAGTTATAAAACATAAGTCATAAATCATGCTCAATGCAAGCTAACTTCTTCTTAAAAGTTTTGAACTCATATGCGATACTTCTATAAGAAACCTTAGTTCATTCTTACTTGTGGGGAATTATGCCTAACCGACATTGAGACCACGTGAACTATAACACAGAATTCGGTGTCTAACCCACTCCGAAAAGAGGTGTCCTACTTGCCGAAGGTAGAACCTTGAACTTCTAGCTTAAGTGGATCCACTAGCTAATCAACCTATGTGGGAACATAGTTATGGGATAAGGAGATTGCTACTAGAAACCCAGCCTCTACTAATTGAGGAGCTTCCATCTCATGAGATTACTTTCGAAACATGGCCTCTACTATGGGAGAGCTTCCATCTCATCAGTATCCACTCGGTGCTAAGCGTAAATCCATGGAATATTCATTTCATACTTGACTTCATTAATAATGGAAAGGTGCCCTTGGACAACCAAACCAGGCCAGTTTCATAAAGATTGTTGCTAGTGTTTTATTCAATTAGGTGAGAAAGCCTTTTAACCTAAGAATCCTTTCTATGTGAGAAAACCTTTCACTTTCATGCTAGTATGTGTTTTAGTGAGAATGTCCTTTCACAACACTACATCATCATTGGTATTTTACTTTTAAAGCACCCTTAAAATATTTGCATAGGTTTCATAAAACAATGCATAAGTCCATAATTTACCTCCTTGAGGTCAATACCCAATTTCAATCATAAAATCTTAGAAAACATAGGTATGGATTTCATCATAAATACATGTAAAGCATGCAATACATGCTTAATTTCATAAATACTCTTCCTTGAAGATCAAAATGACACAACATATAGTTCATAACTTGAAAACATAGGGATTACATGGGTTCATAAGGGAATTCATCAGAAACACATTGCAATTCATCAATTCATGCATAGAAGATCATAATTAAATCATTTAATAAATAATAAAGAGAACCTGTGATAATTGATGAAAACCCTAACTCAATTGGGGAATTTGATGAGTCCATGATTTGGACTCATTTAGGGCTTTATTTGGATAGATTTAGTGTCCTCAAATGCTGATTTATGCCAATAACTAATGTAAAATCCTTCATTTCTAGTTATATGGATTGAGGAACAAAGCATGGACACTAATGGGCAAAAAGGAACAAGGCAGTTGGAAGAACGAAGAAAAGAAGGCATGTTGATCACCTAATCCATTGGGCGAGTCGCTGAGTGGCTCTCACCTCGCCTAAAGTTTCAGTGTGGCCAGCCATGAAGGAGAAAATCAAGTAGGTGAGAGAAAGAAGTATTTGGCGCGTCGCCGAACGGTTCTGCAATGCAGTGTTGGATCACCCAAAGTTACAGAACTTGAGAATGTCGAAGGCCAAAGCGAAAAAGCAATGGAACGACCAAAGAGCAGATCGCTGAGTTGATCGGCGATCTCGACTTACTTTGCCGAATGGTCCTTCGCAGCATATTTTTGGCCACTATAAATACATTTTTGAACATTTAGTTTTGTATGAGTAATCATTTTATCAGTTTTTAGAATATAGAATTTAAGTTTCACAAACTTTTCCTTAGCTTTGAAAAATTGAAGTTTTCCATTTTTGAGAAATTGGAAGTGGGTCTTTGAGATTCTACAACTTTGTCCTTTGTAAAGACGAAATTAATCTTACCCAGTTGATGGGAACATAATTTGGTAATGATTTCTATCTTTTTATGTTGTCTAGCTAAAACCCCAATTCTTGGGGTGTGATTATGTGAATATGGGTTGATTTAGCATATGGGTATTGTTAATTGATAGCTTAAATGTTGTTTAGAAGTGATTTCAATCAGTAATTGTGGTTTAATATAAAGGGTTGTAGTTGCAAATGCAACTCTACCTTGGTGTTTTTGGCTTGCGAGAGAGAGTTTTTACTGAATTGATGCTCTGTGGGTATTGGATTGTCATGGGTTCAGCTAGAGAGAGTGAATCCTAAATCCTTTTCCACACATTCAGCTCGAGAGTGTGAATGGACTAAAGTGTAGGCAGTTCTTTATTGCTCATTGTTGGTATTCGAGAGAAACCAACTTACCAACTTGCTTCGGGATAAATTGTTTGAGAGAAAGTTTATCCCCACTAAAGTCTAGCTTATTCACTGATTTACAACTATTTACTAACAATTGCAGTTACCCATTTGTCTACCTTAGCCTATAATCTAATCACATCCCAAGGACCCGTCTCATTACTTGTTAATTCATGTTATTTGCTGTTGTTGTTGTAGCTGATAGTTAAAACCAAAACCCCCTTATTGGACACTTGTGGCATCCTTTAATTTGAATTATGCTTTTATTCGTAACTATATATTCCTATGATTGACTTGAACATATTCGTACTTTGCTATTGAATCTTAAACACATACCACTCCCTATGGGATTCGACTCCAACTCATTCAGTTGGGTTATATACTGACTAGAGATCATTGACACTTAGAATTTGAAGTGTCCTTGAAACATTTATCAGAATTCAACCTTTTAAAATATAGAGATTTAGCAACTCCATGGACAAAATAAATCTATGGATGAAAACTATATGTCACGACGCAAGGCTACCCCTTAGATGTGACACGATGTATACAGGACTCAAAAAAGTCTCATACAAGCCTCCTAGCATATCATAACATAAGAACATAGGGAAAAAGTGTGGAAATTTAAAACTTTTATTTACAATCGAACTCCTTTTTAAGAACAAGAAGATATCTATAACACTATGTATCAAACCATCTATGACTCTTGAATACAATCTTAGGGACACGATCCTTACAAAAGTCTAATACATAAAAAGAAAGACCTAAAGGACATAATATGTCGAGTCCTCAAATACTATGAGGACTCATCAAATCTTCAACTTCTTGCTCCTTAGAAACCCATCTTCCAAGAGTAGAACTCAAGTCTCCAAACCCTACACTTATAAAAAATGTAGAGAATATGGGTTAGCACATAAAGTACTATGTATGATAGCCATGCATAAAAATCCTTAAAACATGCTAAAAGGGACATTATAGTTGAAACCATGCTATATGCCAATTTCGAAATATCATCTTCGAAATAGTTGGGGAATGTAACCCATAAGACAACTCATGTACCATTCATCATAACATAAAGGATATCAACATAATCACGAACATAGTCTCCAACATAATGCATACACCAATCATCATAAGACATAGTTCACATACATAATTTAATACCAAGATCATCTCATCATAATACAACACCACATAAGTAACCTAGGTTATACTTGTGCAATGCATAGATAGGATCCCATAATCCTATCTACACTAAGTACCACTTTTAGTCCACCATGCTCATACTTATCATGCTTTTATCTCATCCATAGTCAATAATCTTAGACAAGGAAACATTCATGTTCATAGCTTATAACAAGTAAAGTCACTATTAGCAACGCTCCATATCATACATGCATAAATTCATATATCTTCATGGCATAAGAAAACCACACTATAACCCCTTTCAAAGTCTACTTTTCCAATGTATAAGTGAAGTCTTATACCCCCACTCACACTAAGTAAAGCTCATTAAGAAGTAATAAGTATAGTTCATGTTCACATTCATAATTCATATAAAGCATGCATTAACTCATAAATCATCATATCATAAGAGAAACATACCATGTCCACTCTCAATGCCTACTTGTGCAATGCATAAATGAAGTCTCATACCCCCACTCATACTAAGTAGAACCTCTTGAGGAACCATAATGCATAACTCATGTTCTTATCATAATTCATATTCTTATCATATAGGTAAATATCCTTAACCGACATAGACCATGTGAGCTACATGGAATTCAGTGTCTTACTCTCACACCGAAAAGAGATGTCCTAGTTGCCTAAGGTAGGACTAACATATTTAGCTTTTAGGTGGATCCACTAGATAAAGACCTATGTGGGCACATAGTTATTGGATAAGGAGATTGCTACTAGAAACCCAGACTAACTAACGTGAAAGTTTCCATCTCATGAGATAACTACCTTGGGAAGCCGGATTAACTAGCGTGAAGGAACCCATTGGGAAGCCGTACTAACTAGCGTGAAGGAACCCATTGGGAAGCCGGACTAACTAGCGTGAAGCTTCCATATCATTTTCATATCCTCTCGGTGCTAAGCATAATTCCCTTTGAGTTCATGTTAAGTCTTTACTTAGGTTCATGTTTATGGAAAAATGCACTAGGCACTCTAACCAACATGATATCATAATAGCTCATAGATTCATTAGGTGAGAATGTCCTTTCAACCTTAGAATTATCAATATATGAGTAAACATTTCACATCATATTAATAGTGTGTTCATGAGAATAGGCTTTCATTCAACACAACAAGATAATCATAGTCATACATAAATCATGCATCATAATGTGTAAGGGTATAGGGGAGAATGAACTTTCCAATCAATACCACAATTACATCATAGTCATAGGATCTTCACTTTCTAAGTGAATCATCAGCTCATAAACAATTCTTATCAACATGTATTAACCCTCATAATTTGCCCTTCAAGGGCTATGAATCATACTCAACCCAAACATCTAGAATTACTACATTAGATAAGGGGAATATCATGATTCAATAACTCAATCAACACCTTAGTCACATCATAGTCATGTTCATGCATGGGGTGTGTGTGTGATTCTCCTTTCAATGACACAACAAGAACATTATCATAATAGACACTTCACTCTCAAGTGTTCATAAAGCTTGCACATAATATCATAATTATGCATACCCCTCATATCTTGTATTCAAAGATCATATTAAGTCAACACATCTAACATTCACTACATGAGACAAAGATATAGTCATAACTCAAGTACACCACTCATTCTATGCATAAACTCATATACTCATATTATAGGTCATGTGGGTGAAGCCCTTTCACAATAAAGCCATATACAATTCAAGATACATAAAAACTTCCTTCTTAAAGCCTTAACAACCTTATCTTATTCATTTTAGCTTTTACCCATAGAACCCTAGGATTCATGTTCATGTTTCAAGTCATACTCTCAAGCAATGCCTCACGTGATCATCATGTATATTCTCAAGGTAATCGAACCACATGCCTCATTCTTGATCAATTATAGTCATAAAGTATTATATAAACTCAATCTCAATACTGCTCAACCATGATCCATCATATAAGCCCTAGTTTAATCAATTCATGTCTATAAGCTTTACTTTTAAGCAATTCATAGCTAGGTCATATAATTTAAGGCAACTCATAAAGAAGTTCATCAATCTTAGAAGGTCATGTCTAAACCCTCAATTTGCCTCTTTCATAGCATAACCCTTGACCATATCAATTTCATCCTAGAATCCTAGGTTAATCAAGAACACATGCATAAACATACTAAAACCATGTAATTACACTATAAGCAATCATTATATACTCAATTGAGCCAACAAACAATAATACCCACACTTGAAGATCTAACTTTGGAAAATTGGAGATTTCATGGGTTCTTGGGGGAATTTCACCAAAATTCAATAATAAATCAACAATTCAATCATAACCTAACATAATTCAACCATTGAAATCACTTTTAAATTGAACCCATGTTTTCGAATCAAAACCCTTGATTTAGGGAAAATTGAAACTTTAAAAATCAAGTTTTGAAGGGGCTCTTTGGGTGGAATTTACCCAAAGATGAAAACTACCATACCTTGATGATGAAACCTTGAATAATTTGATGAAAACCCCTTGAAATCTTGCAGCCCAAGCTTCAATTTTACTCTTCTTCTTCTAGGGATTTTGAGAGAGAATTTTTGTGAGGAAGATGAACTTTTTGATTTTGATTTGGGTCTTTGTGAAAATGTCTTTGATTGGGTGTTTAATGACTAAACATACTATATATATTTATTTAAAACTAATATAAAATATACCCATTTAAAAAGAGGACTTAAAAATAATATTTACAAAATTGCCCCTTGCCCACATAGACTTGCCAAATAAAACTAAGGCAAAGTCCAAGGGAGCTTTTAAGGGCCTTGGAATGGTCTACCAGTCGTGGACCCTCCATTGGACTTGTGCCTTAAGCTTTTTAAAGATAAAACATGTCCATGAGGGTTTACACGGGCAGTGGACCCTCACTTTCATACGCACACACTGCCTAGGCGAACTAAGGCAGCCCCTACGTGGGGTGCTGTAACACTACAAAAATGTGAAGACTTAAATAGACCTAAAAATTATGGGGTAAGAGTCTATGATAAGGGTAAAGGTCTAAACTATGTAAGAAAAGTGAAGGAAAATGATTTTTCTTTTTGTGCCATTCGGCGAGGGGCAGTAGCATCACCCAAGTGCATGCGATTAGCCAAATGGACTCTCCTTGCATAGTGGGAAGCCTCCCTAAGACCTAGCTACTATAATTTTAGGCGAGCTAGGTCGGGGCTCGCCAACCCACTTGGCGAATCACCCAAATGAATGTCTCCTTTAAGGAGCATTCTGTAATTTTAGGTGAGCCAAGGGTCCATTAGGCATGTTGCGTAGTGCCCTTGGTGAGCCAAGGGTCCATTAGGCATGTTGCGTAGTGCCCTTGGTGAGCCAAGGGGTCCGTTGGGCGAGAAAAGACATGAAGGGAGGGAAAAATTAAGTCGTAACTTAAAGGGTCCCTAGTTTTATTCCAAATTTAAAACCACTTTATTCTACTCTTTCCCCAATAAGTATATAACCTTTTTAAACTTGAAATTCCTTCAATTAAGTCACTTTCAAAAGAAATAACAGAAGACCCATCTCCTCTCCAATATTTCTCTCACTAGTAATCCTCCATTGAAGAAGAACAAGAACTTGAAGATTAGGGCTAAAGAACAAACCTTTTCAACTCCAATTCAAGGGGGAATCTTCAATTAAGGTATGTGAGTCTTGATTCATGGAAAGCTTCCTTCCATGAAGCCCTTCAACTCTTAATTTCGAATTGGTAGATTCTTCAAAACCTAGGGTTTTCAATCTAGAGATGGGTTCTTCCTAAAAATGATTTCAATTGGTTAATTGCCCTATATTATGATTGAATTGTTGATTAATAGTGATTTTTATAGTAAAATCCCCATGAATCCATGAATTTCCCCATGACCCCAATTTCATGAATTGTGATGGGTGTATTGATGCAAGGTGAACACTATGAATTGTTTCTATGGTACTGTAGTTCTTGAATCTTGTTTTATTCATGCCTAATGTAGTATTTCTAGGTGTGATTGTGAGACATGATTCATGTCCATTGAGGGGTAAATTATGAAAGTTTGTACATGTTGATGAAAGTTATGTACGAACTTATGAGCCACTTAGAAAGTGAAGATCCTATGACTATTGTGTAAATTGAGGTATTGTTGAAAGGTCATTCTTCCCTAACCCTTACATGATTATGTATGAATTGTTTAGGATGATGATAATGTTGTTGTGTTGATTGAAAGGCCATTCTCATGAAACACTATGAATATGATGTGAAAGGTTTACTCACATGTTAATGTTGACTCTAAGGGTGAAAGTCCATTCCCACCTAAATGAATCTATGAGCTATTTTATGAGGTGTATTGAATGAGGAGCAAGATAGTCCTTCACACATGTAAATGCATTTCAAGAATAAATATGTATAATTTGGGGAATAATTCTTAGAACCGAGTAGATATGGTCAATGAGGTAGAGTCCCTCCCGTCAATACAATAAGCCGAGTCATCTAAATTGTTCTCATGAGATGGAAGATCCTCCGCCAATACAATAGGTCGGGTTTCTATAAGCAATCTCCCTACCCCATAACTATGTGCTCGCATAGGTCTTCAGCTAGTGGATCCACCTAAAAGTTAATACATGTAGTTCTACCTTAAGAAAGTAGGACACCTTCTTTTGGTGTGGGGTTACATGATACCAGATTCCATGTAGCTCACATGGTCTATGTCGGTTAAGGCTATTTTCCCTACATGACAAGATAATGAATATGACACGAACTATACTTATGAATTCTTGATGAGCTTTACTTAGTAGGAGTGGGGGTATGGGACTTCACTTTTACATTGCACAAGTGAAATTTGAAAGGTATTATGGGATGGTTCCTTATGCTGTGATAAGACATGAATGTATGCATGTATATTGAATGGATTGTTGGTATTAATGACTTTCCTTATGTTCAAGTAATGTACATTATCTATGACTATTGACTATGATAAGGTCTAAAGATGAAATATATGTCTAAGGTGGCTTCAAAGAAGTACTTAGTATGGTTGGTATTATGGGATGCCAACCATACATTGCACAAGTATACCTTAGGGTTGCTAAGGTAATGGTTCTACTATGTTATGAGGATTTATGTAATGAATATGTTATGAATTGTGTTTTACATTAAAAGTGCACAGTGATTCTCAAGCTTGGCAAATGCATACTTTTCACCAAAATGTCTTTTTTATCATATTTCAAGGATATTTATGCATTCTTCTATACTTAGTACATATTTGTGCTAACCCCTATTTCTTCTACATTTTTGTTAAGTGTAGGTTCCGGCTAGGTGAAGTATTCTTCCTTTCTTGACAAAGGCTTGGATTGCTTATCTCCAAGACTTGTGGTGAGTCCTCATGGTTCGAGGACAAGATGTCATTCACTTCTAGTTACATTCTTATATTCTACAACTGAGACTTTTTCAATTGTAAAGGGTTGTGATCCTATTGACATTCTATTGTAGTAGATGGATTATGAGACAATGTCTAGATTCTTTTCGGTTTTATGAAAGAAAGACTTGTATTGTAAAATTTTAAATTCATCATCATTTTAATTTGCTATGTTTATTTATGCTAAAGGGCTTATATGAGACCCCTTCTGGGTCAAGTACTCCGTGTTACGTCTAGGGGGTACCCCTGGGTCGTGACAAACTTGGTATCAGATCATAAGGTTTTGGGATGATTTTTAGGTGGATGTCTCATAAACCACATCAAGTAGAGTCTTGTTGATGAGTGTGAAGCGCGCCACACTTATGAATGAGAGGCTATAAGATGCATAGGAAAGTTCACTTCATTCAGTACTCGTTAGTCGTGTTTTAGAGTTCTAACTCTATGAAGTACTTTTTCTTAACTCTTCTCTTGTGTTTATAGGCTATGAATATAAGAAAGGCGAATGTAATGCGAATGGAAGAGGAGAATGTGAATGAGGGAGTTCCTCCCCAAGATCCTTAAGACCCTTAAGCTCCTAATGATGAGGGAGCTATGAAAAATGTAGAAATAAGGGCGGCTCTCCAAACATTGACTCAAGTCATGACCACTCAAGCCCAAGCTATGACTGCTCAAGCCAACCAAGACATTAGTCCTTATGTGAATCCCAATGTGAGCACTACGGCTTCAAGGTTTAGAAACCTCACAAGAATGAGCCCTCCTATGTTATTTTGGTTCCAAAGTGAATGAGGATCCATAAGAGTTTGTGGAAGATATCTACAAGATAGTTGATGCTATGGGGGCGACTCCTATTGAGAAAACCAAACTAGATGCTTATCAATTGAAGGATGTGGCCCAAGTATGGTATAGTCAATGGAAGGATAATAGGGCTATAGGAGCGGCTCCCATAGATTAGGAAGTGTTCAAGAAGGCATTCCTTGATAGGTTCTTTCCACGTGAACAGAGGGAAGCAAAGGTGGAGGAATTTATCAACCTTCGTCAAGGAGGTATTAGTGTCCAATAATATTCTTTGAAATTCACTAAGTTGTCCAAGTATGCCCCATCTTTGATTTCTAATTCGAGGGATGAGATGAGTCGATTTGTGACAGGTGTGTCCGACTTAATTGAAGAAGAATATCGTGCAGCAATTCACCATGATAATATTAATATCTCTCTTCTAATGGTGTATACTCAACAAGTTGAGGATAAAAGGCTAAGGAAGAAGATTAGAGAAGTAAAGAGGGCAAGGACCAATGATGGGAATTCTTCTAAGGGTAAGTTCGAGGGTCAAGGTAGACCAAGGTTCAAGAAGAGGTTTTCCAACCAAGACTCCTCTAGTGCTCCAAGGGTCAACAAAGATAGGGTGTCTAACCCTAAGCCTCAAGGAGGTAATAGTGGTGCATCTTCTATGGTGAGGCCTACTTGTGCCAAGTGCGGTAAGAAGCATGATGGTAAATGTCCTGCCGGCATGGGTGTGTGCTATGGTTGTGGAAAGAGTGGGCATCAATTGAAAGATTGCCCAACCTGTACGGCCAAAGGGAGAGATGATAAGCAAACCCCTCCTACTAGTTCAAACTACGATGCTCCAAAGAAGAATCGTTTCAATGCTCTCCAATCCTGAGGTGACTAAGAGAGTTCCCCGGATATGGTAACGAGTATGTTTCAAGTCTTTTCCATTGATGCTTATGAATTGTTAGACCCCGGTGCAACTTTATAATTTTTTAAACCTTTTGTGGCTTTGAAATTTTAATTACTCCCCTATGTATTAGAAGAACTTTTTTTCAATTTCTACCCTGGTTGGTGACTCAGTAGTGGCAAAAAGAGTCGATAGGAGTTGTCCTATTTCTTTGTCTCATAAAGTGACTTTGGTTGATTTGGTAGAATTAGACATGCTTGACTTTGATGTGATTTTGGGAATGGATTGGTTTCATGCATGTTATGCCTCTATTGATTGTAGGAGTCTGATAGTAAAGTTTCAATTTCCAAATGAGTCTCCCTTAGAATGGAAGAGAGGAAATTCTATCCCTAGAGGCCAATTCATTTTATGTATAAAAGCTAGGAAAATGATCTCAAAGGGTTGCATTTACCATATTGTAAGGATAATGGATGTTGAAT
Source organism: Solanum pinnatisectum (assembly GCA_035578085.1). Lineage (NCBI taxonomy): Eukaryota > Viridiplantae > Streptophyta > Magnoliopsida > Solanales > Solanaceae > Solanum > Solanum pinnatisectum. The sequence continues at coordinate 19,006,872 of CM069078.1, forward strand.
CCAATACTCCTTCCTTAGAGTCGGTCCCCGTGGTGAGTGTGTTTCCGAAAGTCTTTCCCGATGACTTGCCCGTCATTCCTCCCAAATGGGAAACAAACTTTGGCATTGATCTCATGCTGAATACGTAACCTATATCCATTCCTCCATATAGAATGGCTCTCGAAGAATTGAAAGAGTTGAAAGAGCAACTCAAGGATTTGTTAGACAAAGGCTTTATTCAACCAAGTATCTCTCCATGGGGTGCTCCAGTATTGTTCGTAAAGAAGAAGGATGGTTCCCTTAGGATGTGTATTAATTACCACCAATTGAACAAGGTCACTATAAAGAATAAGTATCATCTTCCTAGGGCTGACGACTTGTTTGATCAACTCCAAGGAGCTAACTATTTCTCCAAAGTAGATCTTCGCTCGGGTTACCATCAACTAAGGGTAAGAGGGGTTGACATTACCAAGATGGCCTTTAGGACCTAGTACGGTCACTATGAATTTGTGGTGATGTCATTTGGGTTGACCAATGCCCCGGCGACATTCATGGACCTAATGAATAGAGTTTTTAGGCACTATCTTGATATGTTTCTAATAGTGTTTATTGAAGATATTTTGAGTTATTCAAAGTGTGAAAATGAGCACATAAACCATTTGAGGATTGTATTGCAAGTCCTTAAAGACCACTAATTGTATGTAAAGTTTAGTAAGTGTGAATTTTGGCTAAGGTCCGTAGCCTTCCTTGGTCATATTGTGTCGAGCAAGGGTATTGAGGTAGATTCTAAGAAGACAGATGCGGTCAAAGGTTGGCCTAGACCTCTAACTCCTATCGAAATTAGAAGTTTTTTGGGTTTTGTCGGTTACTATAGGAGATTTGTTGAGGGTTTTTCCTCCATTGCTTCTCCATTAACAGCTTGACTCAAAAGAAGCCTAAGTTTGTGTGGACAGAGGCTTGTCAAAAAAGCTTCCAAGAGTTGAAAGATAGACTTACTTCTACTCCGGTGTTGACCTTACAAGAGGGTACAAATGGGTTTGTGGTGTATTGTAACGCTTCTCGAGTGGCTTTGGGATGTGTCCTTATGCAACATGGTAAAATGATTGCCTATGCTTCAAGGCAACTCAAGATCTATGAAAAGAATTATCTAACCTATGATCTAGAACTAGAGGCGGTAGTATTTGCTTTGAAAATATGTAGACATTACTTATTTGGGGTCCATGTGGATGTTTTTACCGACCATAAGAGTCTTCAATATGTGTTTAGCCAAAAAGACTTGAATCTCTAACAAAGAAGGTGGTTAGAACTTTTAAAGGACTATGACATGAATGTCCTTTACCACCCCGGCAAAGCCAATGTAGTTGTGGATGACCTAAGTCAATTGTCCATGGGTAGTGTGACTCATGTAGAAGATGAGATGAAGGAGTTAGTTTGTGATGTACATAGGTTTACCCGGTTAGGTGTCCAACTAGTGGATTCCACCTAGGGTGGAGTTATGGTCCATCGTAGTTCTAAATCCTCCTTTGTGGTTGATATGAAGTCTAAGAAAGACCTTGATCCCATATTAATAGAGTTGAAAGAATCGGTACTCAACAAGTCCATTGAGGCTTTCTCCCAAGGTGGATATGGGGTGCTTAGGTACCAAGGTAGATTATGTGTTCCGGATGTTGATGGATGGCTTAAGAGAGCAAATTTTAGAAGAGGCTCACGGTTTGCTATATTCCATTCATCCAGGAGCCACCAAGATGTATTGTTACCTAGGGGAAGTCTATTGGTGGAATGGCATGAAGAATAATATAACGGGTTTTATTGCCAAGTATCTGAATTGGCAACAAGTTAAGGTCGAACACCTAAGACTGGGAGGCTTGTCCCAAGGTATAGATATTCCCACTTGGAGATGGGAGGATGTGAATATGGATTTTATTGTGGGGTTGCCTCGTTCTCGAAGGCAACATAATTCTATTTGGGTCATTATTGATAAAATGACAAAGTCCGCCATCTTTATTCCCATCAAGGTTTCATTTTCGGCGGAAGACTACGCCAAATTGTACATTAAGGAGATAGTGAAGTTGCATGGAGTTCCTCTATCTATTATATCGGATCGAGGTACTCAATTTACTTTACATTTTTGGAAGGCATTCCAAAAAGAGCAAGGTACTAAAGCCAAATTTAGCATGACCTTTCACCCTCAAATGGATGGTCAAGCGCAGCATACCATTCAAACCGTAGAGGACAAGTTAAAGGCGTGTATCATAGATTTTCAAGGTAATTGGGATGACCATCTACCGTTGATTGAGTTTGCCTACAACAATAGTAACCACTCAAGTATTGCCATGGCTCCGTTTGAAGCACTATATGGTAGGAGGTGTAGATCTCCGGTTCATGCAAGGCATTGCTTAAGACCAATAGGTCACACGACAGGTGCATAATCTACTTTGTGGGTGGTTTAAAGTGAGTGAAATTGCTCTAATCAGTCCCGAACTAGTTTATAAGGCCATTGAGAAGGTCCGACTCATAAGAGAGAGGTTGAGGATAGGCAACTGTCGGCAAAATTCTATGCCAACAATAGAAGAAGGAATCTAGAATTTGAAGTTGGTGATTGGTTCTATTTAAAAATCTCACCTATGAAAGGTGTGATGAGGTTTGGCAAGAAGGGGAAACTTAGTCCTCAGTATGTAGGCCCATATCAAATCTTGAAACATATTGGGAAAGTTGCCTATGAATTAGACTTTCCAAATGAATTTGCTTTGTTTCACCTGGTATTCCATGTTTCTATGCTCAAGAAGTGCATTGGTGATCCGGTAACTATCATTCCTTTAGAGGGTTTGGGAGTTGATGAGAGCCTTTCCAATAAAGAGATTTCGGTAGATATCTAGACCGGCAAGTTAAGAGGTTGAGAAACTAAGAAGTTGCTTCCGTAAAGGTTTTATGGAGGAATCACTTAGTTGAGGGTGCTACATTGGAGGTGGAGGCCGATATGAAGTCTCGCTATCGTCATCTTTTTCCTTCTACTCCTATCCCAACTTGAGGTAAGTAGTTTCTATTAAGTTTTGTGTTTTGGAAGTCATATGTACTATGCGTGTTCTTAATGATTCCCTTATGATATGCATGTTCTTGTGAGAATTCAGATTTAGCATAAATTGAGTTTTCTCGATGTATGTGTTCCTCATGTTGATTTGCATTTTAGTATGATGATTGCATATTTGACTACATGAGATGATTAGATGAACATTCTTAGTTAGGCTTTTCATGAAATGGCATATTGGCTCCATATTGTTGTGTTGAGCTTTCTTTGAGTTGGAGGAGGTAGTTCCTGTTATGATAATATGAAATGATGAGTTTGGTGCATAATAGGTTGTGGATGTAGCTCCTACTTCCTTGTGATTGCATTATTATATATTGAGAATGGAGTTGAAGTTTCCTCATTTGCATTAGGCATTATTTTTTATATTGCTTGATTGATGGGCTGCTAATCTTGATTCTTGTTTCCATAGGGTGTCCAGATCGCCATTCGAGGACGAATGTTCCCAAGGGGGAGATAATGTAACACTCCAGAAATGTGTAGACTAATTAGAGCTAAAAAGTATGGGGTAAGAATCTATGATGAGGGTAAGGGCCTAAACTAACCAAAAAAAGTGAAGGAAAATGATTTTTATTTTGGGTCCATTAAGCGAGGGGCAGTAGCATCGCCCAAGTGCATTGGCGATTAGCCAAATGGACTCTCCTCGCCTAGTGGGCAGCCGCGCCTAGACCTAGCTACTGTAATTTTAGGCGAGCTAGGTCGGGGCTCGCCAACCCACTTGGCGAATCACCCAAGGGTCTGCCTTATTGCCCAAATGAATATCTCCTTTAAGGAGCATTCTGTAATTTTAGGCGAGCCAAGGGTCCATTAGGCGTGTCGCCTAGTGCCCTTGGCGAGCCAAGGGGTCCTTTGGGCGAGCAAAGACGGGAAGGGAGGGAAAAATTAAGTCGTAACTAAAAGGGTCCCTAGTTTTATTCCAAAATTAAAAACCACTTTATTCTACTCTTTTACCAATAAGTATATAACCTTTTAAAACTTGAAATTCCTTCAATTAAGTCACCTTTAAAATAAATAAAAGAAGACCCAACTCTTCTCTAATATTTTTCTCACTAAAAATCCTCCATTGAAAAGGAACAAGAACTTGAAGATTAGGGCTCAAGAACCAACATTTTCTACTCCAATTCAAGAGGGAATCTTAAATCAAGGAAAGGGAGTCTTGATTCATGGAAATCTTCTTTCCATGAAGCCCTTCAACTCTTAATTTCAAATTGCTAAATTCTTCAAAACCTAGGGTTTTCAATCTAGACATGGGTTCTTCCTAAAACGGTTACAATTGGTTAATTTCCCTATATTATGATTGGATTGTTGATTAATAGTGATTTTTATAGTTAAATCCCCCATGAACCCATGAATCTCCCAATGAACCCAATTTCATGAATTGTGATGGGTGTATTCATGCAAGGTGAATACTATGAATTGTTTCTACGGTATTGTAGTTGTTGAATCTTTTTTAATTCATGCCTAATGTAGTATTTCTAGTTATAATTGTGAGACATGATTCATGACCCTTGAGGGGTAAATTATGAAGGTTTCTACATGTTGATGAAAGTTATGCATGAACTTATGAGCCACTTAGAAAGAGAAGATCTTATGACTATTGTGTAAATTGAGGTATTCTTGAAAGGTCATTCTTCCCTCACCCTTACACATGATTATGTATGAATTGTCTAGGAAGATGATAATGTTGTTGTGTTGATAAAAAGGCTATTCTCATGAAACACTATGAACATGATGTGAAAGGTTTACTCACTTGTTAATGTTGATTCTAAGGTTGAAAGTCCATTCCCATCTAAATGAATCTATGAGTTATTTTATGAGTTGTATTGAATGAGGGGCAAGATATTCCTTCACACATGTAAAGGGAATTCAAGACTTATTATGTATTATTTAGGGAATAATGCTTAGCACCAAGTGGATATGGTCAATGAGGTAGAGGCCCTCCCATCAATACATTAGGTCAGATCATCTAAATTATTCTCATGAGATGGAAACTCCTTGATGAGTCCACAAATTGTACTCATTTAGTTCTTTATTTTGATAGAAATAGTGTCCTCAAATGCTTATTTTGTCTCAATATCTTACGAAAACTCTAAAGTTTCAAGTATTTGAAGTTTTAGTGGAAAAATGAACACTTAGGCATCAAAAGGAACAAAAAGGCTGAAAAGAACGAAGAAACTGAAGCCTACGTATCGCCAAGCACACTTGGCGATTCGCCGAAGGGGCGCACTCCACCCTTTGGTCCAGTACGCGAAGCCTTGAAGGAGAAGGATAAAAAAGGTGATGAAAGCAGATGTCGGCACTTCGCCGAATAGTTCCGCAAAGTTGTACTATACTGCCCAATGGTCCAGAACGTGAAGATGCTGAAGGAAAGCATGAAGCAGCGATGAGACTGAAGAAGGGCGAGTCGCAGAGTCATTCGGCGACTTGGACTAAGCTCGACGAGCGATCCGCCAGCACTAATTTCTGAAGTCTATAAATATTAAACTATTTATTAATTTTTAGGGGTGGAACCATTATTATAATTATCACAATAGAATTGTACTTTTTTTGGGATATTTTCTCTCAAGTTTGGAGAGGGTTTTTTGGGAGACTTGAAGAAAGAAGGATTTCATCTTCCCAAAGTTGGAAGTGGGTCTTCTCCATTCTTCTTCCTTTGCTTAAATCAAGGTTTAATTCCTTATACCCATTTGATTTTAGTATCATTTAAGGTGTATTTTATTATTTCTTGTTGTGTGGCTAAAAACCCCATTCTTGGGGTGTGATTTAGCAAATATGTGTTGATATTGTTGTTGGGTCTTGCTTATTGATGGGTTAGATGTATTTTAATGGTGATTTCACCTAGTGGTTGTGGTTTAATTTAATGGGTTTGTAGTTGCAAATACAAAACCACTCATGTGTTTTCGGCTTGCCTGAGAGGGACGTCACGAAACCAAGACCACTAGATTGATGGCCTAAGGAGTGGGTTGACATGAGGTTCAGCCCGAGAGGGTAAGCCCTAGTCCCATATCCTAACACTTAGCTCGAGAGAGTGAGTGGGATAAGGCATAGGTTGGCCTTCATGTGGCTAATGGGTGTCCGAGAGGAACGCATTTGAAACAGGGTAAGTTGCCCGAGAGGGAACTTATTTCCATCTAAAGCTTAGCCTAGTAACTATTATCTTGCAAATTTCCTATCGAAAGCATGTACCCAACGATTTATCTTAACCTGTATTGCGGTCACACCCCAAGAACTCTTCCCCATACTTGATTTTCTTGTTATTTTTGTTATTTTTACTACTTGTGACAAAACCCCCTATTGATAATTGATACTTTTGTGTCACCCCCTTTTATGTACTATGTTTTTACTCGATAATGTCTTTAGCTACGACTAAGTAGAACTAAATTTTATTTTTCTATTAATTCTCAAAACCACTCCCTTGGGACACGACCCCAACCTTTAGTTGGGTTACTATACTATCGACAATCGTAGACACTCATTCTGTAGGTTAGTGTCATTGGTCACGATAAGATTCAAAATGGTGCCGCTTCTAGGGAGTGGTGTTATTTGAGGATTTTTAGACTAGTTGTAGAATTTTTGTTCTCCTTAGTTGTAGTTTACTAATTTAATTTCCATTTTTGTTTTGAGTATTTGTGTGCCACAATAGGCCATATGAGTGCGAACGGGGATAATAGCTTCCAAGCCGGTCACTCAGCGGGTGGTGTTTTTCATCAGGACGACATCGATGATGCTAATAGTGTTTATTCCCTGCCGACATGGGTGAGATGGGTGAAATTTGCATGCCACAAGCTGATGAAAATGTAATGTTCTAAGTTACCAGTGCAACACTCCAACTCATACATTCAAGAGGTTTATTTGGAGAGTTAGAGCATGAAGATCCACACGAACATGTATGAAGCTTTGTGGAAGTGTGCACCCCTTTATCATTCAAGAACCTATCTGAAGAATCCATACGATTTCGCTTATTTCCATTATCATTGACTGGGGGAGCCTCTAAATAGTTCGTTGAGCGCCCAAACAATTCCATCAAATCATGAGAGGAGATGGTTATGGCATTTCACGAAAGATTCTTTCCTCCATCAAGAATGACGAAACTGAGAGATGATATTCAGAATTTCAAGAAAAAAGAGGGTGAACCAATTCACGAGTCACGGACAAGGTTCAAGAGATCTTTGCGTAACTGCCCAACGCATGGGCTGCCAGGTGAATTGCTGCTCTATTACTTTTACCGTAGTCTGGACTCGGTTAATAAAAGGATAGATGATTAAGTGGTGCAAGGAGGAATAATGTTACAATCATTTGAAGTACCCTCATTTCTCTTAGATGGTATGACTAAAGTAAACCAGGCATGGTATACCAAAGATAATCAAGCTTCCCCATTATGTTTTCGATTAACACAAGAACAGATCGAAAAAGTAAGGAAAAGGGACAGAAACATCAAGAAGATGTTATCTCAAATGGAAATCCTACAAGAACACATGAAAGGGACACGTGGAGTATTCGAGTTGAGGAGGGTTCTTGTTTTGGTTACTCAAGACAGGGGGAGAATCAAGGTTGGAACTCCAAAAGATACAAGGAGGGTTTCCACCCACGCTATCAACCGCGGGGTGGGAATCAAGGTTGGAACTATTATAGGGCTGAAGAACCAAGGAAATAAGCAAGATTGGGCTGAACAGGATGATCAGGAGGAGGACCATACTCACATGAGTGAAAGCTCGAAATCTAAAGGGAGTGCAAGTAGTCCTCAGATAAATGATTTGCTATCGCGCATTCTCAATAAAGTTGAGAGGTCTGATGATTTGCTAAAAGGAATGAAAGATGACTTTTCATCATTGAACAGTAAAGTAAATTCCCATGCTGATGCCATCAAAATGCTGGAAGGTAAATTGAGTCTATAATCAGCTCAATTAACATCCAAAACACTAATGGACAATACTGAAAGAGAGTTGGCTATAGTTACCTGTAGTGGTAAGGTGGCAATAGGGGATATGATGGAAGATGAGCATCCTCAAAAACATGAAGAGAGCCAAGGTGTGGAGGAACAAGATTTACCTATTCGACAAGGCTTTACTAAAGAACCACAGGAGGAAGCAGAGTTCCGAAAGTCATGCATCCTTTACCCAAGATACCTCCACCATTTCCCTAACATTTGAAAAAGAAGAATGAAGATGAGAAGTTCAAAAAAATTTTGTCAGTATTCAAGAGCTTATCAATTAACATTCCTCTGGTGGAAGCATTGTTGGAAATGTTGGGATACGCCAAATTCATGAAAGAACTTGCTACAAAGAAAAGGAGCTTGAACTATGAAACGATTGAGGTGCCCAATAGTTGTAGTGCAATTATGACAAATGATTCAATCAATAAGAGATATCCTAGGGCATTCACAATCCCATGCACAATTGGCATGCTCCAATTTGCTAAAGCCTTGTTTTATTTAGGAGCAAGCATCAACTTGATGCCCTATGCAATATACAAACAACATGGTTTGGGTTAACCAAAGGCAACCACAATGAGACTCCTTATGGCTGATCGATCAATCAAACACCAAGTGGGGATACTCTATGACATATTGGTAAAAGTGGATAGGTTCATCTTTCTAGCTGATATTGCGATTCTAGATTGTGAAATAGATGCTGAAATCTCCATTATTTTGGGAAGGCCATTCTTAGCTACCGGGTGAGATTGGTAGATATTGAACGTGGGAAATTGAAGTTTTGTGTGAACGATGATGAGGTGACCTTCAATATTTGTAAATCCATAAAGCAACCAAGTAATATCCATGTGGTGTCTACTGAGGATGTGATAGATAAGGCAGTAGCAAGTGTGAGTCATTTAATGCGCAAGAATGAACCCCTTGATTCTGTACTAGCCAATTATGATGAATCTAAAGTTCAGGGCTACGAGGAAGTAGAAGCTGCTTTATTAGGATTAGGAGCATATTTAAGGAATCCACTCAAGTTGGATATCGACCTGAAAATAGAAAAAGTCCCCCTGCAATGCCATCGACAGAAGAACCACCAAATTTGGAGTTAAAAGCCCTACCCTCTCATCTCAAATATGCCTTCTTAGGAGTCAATAATACTTTGCCGGTAATTATCGCCACCAATCTTCTTGAAAGGCTTATGAAATTACTCATTAAAGTACTGCGGAAGCATATAAAAGCTATTGGATAGACAATAGCTGATAAAGTAGGAATTCCTCCTTGTATCTGTACTCACAAGATTTGGCTCGACAGTGAATGTAAATCTAGTGTGGAACATCAACGGAGATTGAACTCTCCAATGCAAGAGGTGGTAAAAAAAGAGATCATCAAGTGGCTAGATGCGGGAGTGATCTACCCTATTGTAGATAGAAAGTGGGTAAGTCCGGTGCAATGTGTACCGAAAAAAGGAGGTATAGCCGTAGTCCCAAATACAAAAGGAGAACTTGTGCCAACAAGACCAATGACTGGGTGGAGAGTATGCATGGACTATCGAAATCTTAACTCATGGATCAAGAAAGATCATTTTCCAATTCCTTTTATGGATCAGATGCTTGACCGGTTATCAGAAAGAGGGTGGTATTGTTTTCTGGATGGGTACTCCGGTTACAATCAAATCTCTATTGCACCGGAAGATCAAGAGAAAACCACTTTTACTTGCCCTTACCGAACATTCACATTCAAAAGGATGTCATTCGGGCTATGTAATGCCCCAGTAACATTTCAGCGTTGCATGCTGCCTATTCGAAGGATATATTCGAAGAGTGCTTGACTCACTTAGGACAGGTACTCGAAAGATGCATGGAAACGAATCTGGTTCTAAATTGGGATAAATGTCACTTTATGGTAAAAGAAGGTATTGTTCTTGGGCATAAGGTGTCACAAAAGGGGCTGGAAGTTGACAAGGCAAAAATTGAGGTCATTAAGACATTACCCCCGTTGATTTCAGTAAAGGGTGTTCGCAGCTTCTTGGGACATGTAGGATTTTACAAAAGGATCATTAAAGACTTCTCAAAGATTGCACTCCCATTATGCAATCTCTTAGAGAAGGAAGTGAAATTCCACTTTAATGATGCTTGTGTGGCTGCATTTCAGTGTTTAAAAGAGAAACTAATATCCACTCCGATTATCATCAACCCTAATTGGTCAGAATCTTTTGAGTTAATGCATGATGCTAGCGATATGGCACTAGGTTGTGTTGGGGCAAAAGCGCAACAAACTGTTTCACCCAATCTACTACGCAAGCAAGACTCTAAATAGTGCCTAGTAAAATTATACGGTCACCGAACAAGAGTTTCTTGCAGTAGTCTATGCATTTGAAAAATTCAGGGCATACTTGCTAGGTACCAAAGAAATTGTACACACTGATCATGCTGCACTCCGGTACTTGATGGCAAAGAAAGATGCAAAACCACGATTAATTAGGGGTACTACTATTACAAGAATTTGACTTCGATGTAAGAGATCGAAAAGGATACAAAAATCAAGTGGCTGATCTTTTATAAAGGCTGGAAGTAAGGGCGAATGTTGAGCATGAGGTTGACATAGACAATTCTTTCCCCGATGAACGGGTGTTTGCAATATCCCTCAAGCATACGCCATGGTATGCAGATTTTGCAAATTACATTATGTGTGGGCTGATGCCAGTTGAGTTGACCTTTTACCAACAGAAAATATTCTTGTTCGATGTTAAAAAGTACTTTTGGGATGAACCATACTTTCTCCAAGAGTGTGATGATCATGTTATTAGAAGGTTTGTTCTGGAAGAAAAAGCAGTAGAAATTCTCCATGCTTGCCATACATCTCTAGTAGGAGGTCACCATGGTGGTGTTCGCACCACCGCTAAAGTTCTCCAGAGTGGATACTACTGGCCATCACTCTATAAGGATGCACATAAGTTTGGAAAGAAATGCTCTAGATGTCAGCAACAAGGCAGAGTGTCTAGAAGACACGAATTACCTCTCATTCCTATTTTAGAGGTCGAGCTATTCGATGTATGGGGGATCAATTTCATGGGACCATTTGTGAGCTCATTTGGAAATAAATATATCTTAGTAGTTGTAGATAGAATCTTGGTCTTGCTTCTCTTTTACTTTTGACACTAATGATAATTCAGCTCCATTCATCACCACTACTCCTCCTTTTGTGGAATCCATTAGTTGAACTTCTAATCTTATGATAGGATCTTGGTCTTGCTTCTCTTTTACTTCTGTCACTAATGGTGATTCAGCCCCATTCATCACCACTACTCCTCCTTTTGTGGAATCCATTAGTCGAACTCCTAATCATGCAAGTCTATGCACCTCTTTTGCTAACTCTTTCTTATCTTTCTGAAAATGGGTGCTACTACCCATAGATAATGTACTCAAGGGATCAGCAACAACATTAGCCTTACCTAGGTGATAAAGAATACTCATGTCATAATCTTTGAATAACTCTAACCACCTTCACTATTTGAGATTTAGCTCTTTCTGACTAAACACATAAGGAAGACTCTTGTGATCGGTCAACACATCCACATGAACAACATAAAGATAATGACGCCATATTTTCAAAGAAAATACTACGGCAGCCAACTCTAGATCATGGGTTGGGCAATTCTTCTCATGAAGTTTCAGCTCTGTAGAGGCATAAGCTATAACCTTAGCACTCTGCATTAACACACAACCCAAACAAACTATAGACGCATCACAATATACGACAAAGCCTTGCGTACCTTCTGGTAAGTTCAATACTAGGGCAATAGTCAATCTCTTTTTCAATTCCTGAAAGATTTTCTCACAAGCTTCAGACCATTGAAACTTCATTGTTTTTTGAGTCAAATTGGTCAAAGGGGATGAAATAGATGAGAACCCCTCTACAAACCTTCTATAATATCTAGCCAACCCTAAGAAACTCATAATATCAGTTGGAGATGTGGGTCTATGCCAATTCTGCACTGCCTCTATTTTCTGAGTGTCAACTCTAATTCTATCACCAGAAACAATGTGGCCTAAGAATGCCACAGACTCTAGCCAAAACTCACACTTGGAGAACTTAGCATACAACTCTCTATCCTTTAGAGTTTGGAGAACTACTCTGAGATGACTAGCATGATCTTCCTCATTCCTCAGATAGATTAACATGTCATCAATGAATACGATAATAAATATATCTAAATAAGGTTTGAATACTCTATTCTTAAGGTCTATGAACGTTGCAAGTGCATTGGTCAAACCAAATGACATAACTAGGAACTCATAATGACCATAACGTATCTTGAACGCCGTCTTTGGAATATCACATTCCCTTACTCTCATATGATGGTAGCCTGATCTGAGGTCTATCTTAGAGAAACAAGTGGCACACTGAAGCTGATCGAAGAGATCATCAATTCTCTAAAAAGGATACTTATTCTTGACAGTAACCTTGTTCAACTGATGATAATCTATACACATTCTAAGAGAACCATCCTTCTTCCTCACAAACAAGGTCGGAGCGCCCCAAGGTGAAACACTTCATCGAATGAAACCTTTCTCAAAGAGATCTTTCAACTGCTCTTTAAGTTTTTTTAACTTTGTTGGTTCCATCCTATATGGCGGAATATATATAGAATGAGTATCAGGAAGAAGATCTATATCGAAATCCATTATTCTCTCAAGAGGGACTCAGAGTAGATCATCAAGAAAGACTTCTGGAAAGTCACACACAATTGGAACTAACTCAATAGGAGGTGTCTCAACACTAGAGTCATTAACTTGGACTAAATGATAGACACAACCCTTGGAAACTTGCTTTCTAGACTTAAAGTACGAAATGAAACAACCCTTAGGCACTGATGAACTACTCCTCCACTCAAAGACTAGCTTCTTAGGAAACTGGAACTTGACAACTCTAGTTCTAAAATCAATGGAGGCATAACAAGCATGAAGCCAGTCCATACCTAGAATAACATCAAAATCAACCATGTCTAACTAAACTAAATCAGCCATGGTTCTCTTATGATTGATGGAAATGGTACGATCACAATAGACTCACTCAGCAAGAATAGTCTCCCCAACAGGTGTGGAAACACAAAATGGCTCACAAAGTTTCTCAGGAAGAATGTCAAAATTCATTGCAACATATGGAGTAACAAAAGATAAACTCGCTGCTGGATCTAGAAAAGCATAAACATCATAAGTAAAGACTTTGATCATACTAGTGACAACATTCGGCGAATTCTCTTGCTCTTGGCAACTAGTGATAGCATAAAGACGGTTTACTCCTCCGCTTGCCCCTGAAGTAGCTCTTCTAGATGTAGTTCTGTCTAGTGGAGAAACTGATGAAGATTGGTCTCTATTGCCTTGATTTCCATTGCCTTGCTAGTTCTTAGGGCACTCTTTCATGAAGTGACCCTCTTGACCAAACTTGAAACAACCAGTGGATCCATCACGACACTTACCTGGGTGGTTCCTACCACACTTAGCACATGCAGGAGCCCAGTTACCTCTTTGTGCCACCCTACCTTGAGACTGTGCTTGTCTAGCTCTGAAGTGTTGTGAATTTTCACTATTGTACTCACCTTTGTTTCTGGGTACAATGCACTAGCAGATGATTGAGTAGGTCCCTTTTTCTTTTGTTGGAAGGATGCCCGGTTGGCATTACTTTTGTGCTGTCCGGACTCATTCCCAAACGTCTTAGCCTTTTTGTTTATGAACTCTTCTCTATCCCTCAGCTTATCCTCCTCAACCTGCTGCACATGAATCATCAGCCTCGATATGTCCATATCACCTATTAGTATCACAGCCTTACCTTTCTTACACGACAAATGAGATAATCCAGCAACAAATAGACTCATTCTACTCCTCATATCCACAACCATCTCCGGGGCATAATGGGAAAGCTGGGTGAATTTCAAACTATACTCATGAACAGTCATTGACTCCTACTTAAGGGTGAGAAATTCTCGTACCTTGGGTTCTCTCAGTTTCCGGGGAAAGTAACACCCCAAGAAAGCCTCCTCAAACATAGCCCAATTCACATTCGGTGCTCCCTCAGCCCTACCCTTCTTCCATTGATCGAACCAAATTTAGTTAGTAAGCAGCTAATTCCACTCTCTCAGCATCAGTGACATGCATAATCTCAAAAACCTTCTGAAGCTTCTCAACAAAGTTTTTTGATTCCTCAGTGATGCTTAAACCAGTGAAACTCAGAGGATTCATCCTTAGAAACTCTCAGATACTAGACGTATCAGCTATATCCGATCGAACCTCTCTTTTTCCCACTTGGCTGGTCACAACTTGACTCAACATTCAGATGGCTTCCCGAAAATCAGCATTGGTGACCTCTCCTTGGCGTTGCACTTCAGGTGCATTAGGTGCCCCTTGCAACTCGACATTCCTCCTAGCAGGACGACCTCAGAAAGCTCTTCGTGGAGGCATGATCAACTAAAAGACATGCACAAGCACGAGTTAGAAAGAGACTTTATAGAGATGAACTCTACCGCATGAAATGAGTATGAAAGAAGTGAAAGAAATTCCTAAATGTTGCAACCTCCTAATTATGGATGTGGTGCGCTTCACACCAATAACTAGGACTCTAGACATAGCTTCATAGACTCTCTAGGACTCTTGAACTCTTTGCTTTGATACCAAATTTGTCACACCTCAAGCCTACACCTTCAGCGGGACTGGTACTCAAGAACTATTATTGGCCCCAAGCGAACCCTTGGCCTAGCTAGACTCTCAGTAGAAGACTTACTCAATAGAAAATGTACTGAAACACAATCTTAAAGAAATTGTCTAAATAGATAAACTGAGAATGTATAGAAAATCACATTCAACTTAGCCAAAATGGTAACTCAAGTCTTTAAATCAAACAACTGAAATATCAAAACTAAAGAACTCATATCTAACAGTTTATGAAGCCACTAGATACTAAGATGGATGTCGGGACAAGACCCCCGATCATCCTAACAACTGAAAAAGCCAAAAGCAATAAAACAAAACATAACCAAAGGGATCCTCTAGAAAGCAAAGAGGCTCACCAACTGACTTTGATTGCTCGACTGGATCAACGAGGCGTTGGATACTGATCCTGATTTCCTATATCTGCATCATAAAATGATGCAGGCAAAATGGCATCAATACATTGTATGTACGAGCATGCGAGGGGAAAACTAAACACGACATAAGCTTGAAATGAATACTGAAAGAAACACTTACCTCAGCTTTACTCAACTCATGAATACTCAACTCAATGCAAAAATAAACAACAATAAAGATGTAGTTTATAGAAAGCATTTAAAACAATAGGTAGCAACTCAATGTGTTAAATAAATACAATAACAACTCAATTAATATATATATAAGGTGATATAGTAATGTGGGAGTTTCTCGAACCGACAACCATCACTATGAGCCAACATGATGATACAGCGTTTCGGCCACGCTGCCAAAACTGTCCTATAACTTGTTAGGATATAGAACGCCTCAACAAAGTGGATCCACTAGTCTATGCTAAAAAGCACTAAGGAATCATCTAAAAAGTATGACCATTTCTATCCACATTTGCCACATAATTTATAGGGACTTGAGTTATCTAAACTCATCCCCATATCGGTGCTCAATACTACTCCCCAAATACTCAGTTTTATGTTTAAAAATAAAACTCTTTCTGGGGTTTGAGATAATTACTCAAAAACTAGCTCAAAGGCACTCTTGGAAATCGGTGTTTCCTCGCTTGTTTAAATGTGAAGACATTTACTCTTTTGGGAATACATAGTACCGATATACACTTTTGAAGAAATGGCCTTTAATCTTTACTCTTTGCTCAACTCAAAACTCAAGTCTTAAAACAAAGTTAAAACGTTTGTAAAAGACTTTTGGAAAAGTCTATAAACGTCTCTTCACTTGACTCTTAACTTTCCTTGAATTGAATTATGAATTCAAGGCTCAAGATCTCATGTTATGGATGATTTCATGTTATTTAGACGTACCTTAGAGTGTAGAAATCAACTAGAAAACATAGGCATGTTTCACGGTAACTTGAACGAAAAGAAGTGGGAAAGGGTAGAAGACCTGACGTCCGTGGAGCTTTGAGTAGCGCCGGGCACCAGATGCAAAATTTCAGAGTTTGGGTTGGGGCGCACTGTCTGGCATTGCACCCCAGAGCCCAAACTACAGAAGTTCTTTTGCGGCGCTCTGAGTGGCGCAACGCCCCAGCCCCCTTTCCAGATTTGTAACGAATTTTCTTCCTCGTTTTTCAACTCTGAACTCCCTAGATTCGAATGGTTCCTTCCCCAAATGATTATAATTGAATACACAACCAAAATGTGAAAGAAACTACTCAAAAAATTATCAATTTTCATGAATTTAACTCAAGAACTTCTCAACAACTTCAACAAATCAAGAACCCAATAGAATTTCAACAAGACCCATCAAGAACTCAAATTCTATACTTTCAAGGACTTAATTTCACTGAATTGAATCATGATTGACGTGTGGGTGACCTAACCCAATGCTATGTGATCTAACATACCTCTTAGGGGTCAACCATTGGCTAAATTCACAAGCTTAGCTTTAAGAACGTGACGAATCCTTGCTTCTTCTCCTCTTCTCTTCTCTTCTCTCAAAACCCTAACTTGTTTTCAATAGCGTAAAGTGAATTTAATTAGTTTAGACCCCAACTTAATTACCAAAAACGAAAATAATTAATTGGATAGTGAAAATACCATAATACCCTTCTAAAATCTAATTTTGACTTTCCTTATTTCGATAGACCAACTTCAAATGGTCATATCTCACTCATACGAGCTCAAAATTGATCAAACTTGGTGGCGTTGGAAGATAATTTAAAGATATTTCCTATGGTATCTTGTAGCACACCTAAGTCATCCTGATCTAGCATTTGTGGTCGTTTGAAGTTGACTCAAAACTCATACTTAGCTTAATTTTGTCAAACTTTTCAAATTTGATTATTTCCAAAAGCAATTTCTATCTAATTCTAGTTCATTCAAATAGAGAGGTGTTACATGCAGTGTCTGTTTGGGTGAAGTCATGCTCAATCGGCGATCCGCCCTTCATACTAGGTGATCAACAATGTTCATTTTGCACTTCCTTTTGCATTTTTGGCCATTCTTTCAATCTTCAATCCATGCCTTGTCCAATTACCTTCATAGCTGCAGATCATTGGTATTTGATTAGAAAAGGGTAAAGTTAGGCATTGAGGATATTAATTATTGAGCTAAATGGGCCTTAAATAAGTGCAAATCTACCACTCATCAACATCGCAACTTAAACTTGTGATTGTCCTCAAGTAAATAAAGAACACAATAAGCTCAAAAAGGGTGTCTACAACAATACTCAATAAGAGCTAACATGCAAAAGACATGTCAAGACTACTCTCAATAGCTTGTTACCCTAAATATGGATAAAAAAGCTTCAAATGATGACTAGCTAGTCTCAACACAAGCTCAAGCTCACTTTTAGCTTCTTGTCTGCTGCAAGAACATGTTTCAACAAATGCATTCAAGTGCCCTAACATCAAGAATGATTTCATGCTCTCACAAAGAAAATCAACAAAGCTAATGGGAGTCAATGAAACTCTCAGTCTCTCAAAAGAGAAACACATGTAAGCTTTGTCCCATAGGTTTGCCGATATTTTTCAATCATCAAACAAAACTAGTTCATGTAAGATCTCAAGGGACTTTTAGGCTTTTAATGGGGCTAAGGGCTATGGCATGGTCAATTTGTATTGGTGACTTATACGTTTTTAAAGCATTGTTGCAATAATCATCACCTCTTATCAAGTTCGTTTTCTTCTTTTTCATTTAAGAACTCAAATACTGACTTTTCACTCAATTTGTTTAGAACTCCCCTTTTATTTCATTCACTTCTCTTTTTTCATTTTCA
Source organism: Solanum pinnatisectum (assembly GCA_035578085.1). NCBI lineage: Eukaryota > Viridiplantae > Streptophyta > Magnoliopsida > Solanales > Solanaceae > Solanum > Solanum pinnatisectum. The sequence continues at coordinate 19,024,783 of CM069078.1, forward strand.
TTTTTCTGAGCTATTTCCATCATTCTTCTACTCTTTCCCGAAAATCGATGACTATTCATAATTATTACCTTGACACCAAAGAAGAGTTTGACTCAATGCTCTATTTCTATCCTAGTTGATCCTGACCATGATGATACAACAGACACACATTGTTCTATAAGGAGGGGTTCCTTCTTTTTGCAGAAATTCATATTTGGGTCTCATTTATTCTTCCTTTGCCCTTCACTTGGCTTTTATTCATCCTTCCTTTCTTCGCCCCCAACTTAGGCTTTTGGCCTAAGGTTGCAATTCAAACATCGCAATGCTACAAAAAGGATTTTTGGTGAGAAGGTAGGGATATTCAAGAGGCTTCTTTTGGCTGTCAACAAATAAGTTAGGCTCAATTGGTGCAAACATAGATTCACACCCTCACAAGGTAGTCACAAAAAGCTTTATGGAAAACTTGGTTCCCTCATTGAATTTTCACCCAAGATTATTTCCCACACTCACCAAGATTCAAACAATTGGACTAACAAGGAAAATTCCAGGACTCCACACATATGTTTTCAAGTAAACCTCACTACAAATGTCACATTGAAACACACTCAATTAGCACATCCCAAAAAGATCAAAAGCTTATGCATGATGTTCATGGCAAAACTCACATCAAAACGTAATTAGTCAACAAAAGATTCAAAAAGATCGCTCAAAGGTGTTACCACATCTATTTCATTCTCACAACACTAGTATTACGCATTATGCATGCGTACTATTCAAAACATCGATATTGAAAATTAATTCTCAAATTGTTATCATTGAAAACATCAAGCATTTCACAATTTGAACTCATGGGGGGTTGCAACATCAGAGGAGAATGAGCTAGAAACACAATTCCAAACCGAGCACTATAATATAAATAACATTACTACAATTGTTCCAAATACAAAATAACAAAATACAAGCAAAAGAGGAATATTGGAACGAAGGCTCTCACCCCACAAAAAAAAAATGCAGTGTCCTCAATGCAAAAATAAATGAAAGTACTGGAGGCTAAGATAAAGGATCCCCATGATAGGCTATCCTATGGAGCACTCTCATCTGGAGTCTCGAGAGGCAAATTCTCAAGAGGTGCATCAATGCCCAACAATGGGATCACAATATGGGGTATAGGAGGTATAACTAGGGCATTAGTGCTCGTCTCAGAAAGAAAGGATGATAGGGTATGGAGTGACCCCACTAGATCCAACAGCTGAAGTCTCTTAAGAGATCTCTCCAATGCAGCCTGAAGAATGACTTCTCAGTCTCATATAGCTCGATCAGAGTCTCTGCGATTCCTTGCTCCTCAACACTAAGCTCCTTCTGATTTGTCTCCTCGGAAAACTCCTCCTCGGCTCTCTCACTCCTATCATCATCAGCAGCCTCAACATCTATAGCAACCTCAAGTATAGTGAATTTAGGCACACCACCAAGCATCTCAAGCGCATTAGGTAGGGGAGCATCCCCCCAAAGTGTGTAGATGTCCAAGGACTGCATTTGGACCACCTCTACCCTCAAAGTAGCCACCTTAACCTTCAGGGTGTCTAAAGCACTAGAACTACCTTCGGCCTTCTCCTGATCCACAATCCTCATTGTCAGATCATCCAACCTCAAAGCATGGCTCGCAATTAGCCCCTAACACTTGCCTATCCTTCCAATCATAGGGGAAAAGTCCTTCTGATGGCCTCATCCATAAGCTTGGGTAATTCTTTCTCAACCCAAAAAGCTCTCACATCTGCTACCTAGGCAAGGCTGTCCATTTGGTAAATAAGAGTTATGGTTAAGAGGGGACGCGAAAGAGGAACTAGAGAGGCCTCACAGCAGTAGTGGGGCTAGCAGGCTACACAGGCACATCAATAGAAGATCTAGGAACAAATGGGAATGAAGAAATACCTACTTGCTCCACAGAATGAGCAGGTGTGCTAGTCTCATGACTCAAGTTAGCAGGGTCGACCAATGGAGTGGATTTGGTGGTGGCACCTTTCTCCGAGCCGCAATATCTCTGAAACATATGCCTCTATCCTACAGATGTCACTAGATGAGGCTAGTATGACTCTCACATCTGTGGCAGCCCAAAAAGGGACTCATCCCCTCTCGCATATTTGTATGATCTAAACTGGAAAGGGGAGCGATTCTTGCCCTCATTAGCATCTTGTCAGCTATAATGGTACCAACATGTATGTGCTTATGATCAATGATGGTACCAATATATACCGCCTTGTCATGGCGAGAACAGACTCGTTCTGGGTTAGCATCAGGTTGTTACTGATGAAGCCAAACCAATATCTATCCATAACATTCTTCTTTTTTATCCTGGCACCATCAACCATCCAAGAAGGAGAAGAATCAAAGATTAAAAGTGCTAGCTAACCCTTCCGAGAATCTAAATCATGTCTTATCCGGAATGACAATAGATCGAATTAAAAGGCTGGCATGTCTAATGAGGTGTTGATGGCTCCAAAGTAACATCAGACTTTCCTTCCCCATACTTCCACTTCTTCAAGTGGTTTCTAGATTGTACCCTTTCACTTCTTTGGGAGGGCCTGAGCATAAGTAGTATAGAACTCCCTTGCCCAAGAAGGGATATAGGGGTTCTTCGCCCTTGTAAAGCCTTCAAATCAATAGAATTGAATGGAATCTCAGATGGCTGGGTAGTCACTGATCACTCCATCAACGGAGAGTTGTCTCTCCTTAAGAATAGTTTATTCACCTGTAGCTTTGAGTATATTAAAAGCTCTTCAAGCTATAACCTGAAGGACTGTGGAAGTCGGTGCCTGTGCAGACGTGGGCTGCACCAGCTTGGATCTAATTTTTGTCTTCTTCCTCACCACACTAGGTTGTACCCTATCTTGGGTAGATTATTGTGGGATGGTGGTTTGTCAAGGTTGGGAAGCCTCTGAAGGCTCATTTAATGCTATCCCTTGATGTCTTTTCAATGGAGGAGGAGGAGGAGGAAAGGGCTCTCTATCCTACTCTATGTCGAAAGAAAGCATCTCCTTGCTGATTAACATTTCAAAGACACTTCATCCGATTCTAAGTGTCAACGATCGTTAGTCAATATATAACCCAACCAACTTAGTTGGGGTCGATCCTACAGAGAGTAGGTTTCTTTAAATTCAACTACGAAAGTATGACAATGACCTTTGCAGCTGAGCAACACAACACTTAATAGTTACACAATCAAATTTCAGGATATTGTTACCAATCCACTTCAACTTACCCACAAGTAACAATCAGATAACTAGGAAACACTTAGGGGGTTGACTAACTAGCTGTTGAATTCAACTTAATGGGTGTGTCTCATTACCGATAATGTTAATTCGTCGCGGGTAACTTGGACTATAAGTAAGGCAACTTTCTCTCGAACAATTACCTCATTTATGTTGAGTTCTCTCGAACCTCAACACCATCTTTGAAATGACCAGCCCACGCTCTCATCAAATCCACTCTCTCGAGCTCGATACAAAGGCTAGTTCTTGGGTTTCACTTTATCAAGCTGAAACCATTAAGACCCACTACTAAGGATGCCAAATTACTACGTTGGTTCTGTACTCCTCTCTCGAGCAAGTACAAAACTCTGAAATCTATCACACTAAATATGCAATATAGACGTTAAACTATCATACTAAACTAGGCCCACTTCAGATTAACATCAAAAATCACGAATCGATAACACCCATTTAGTAAAACTCAATAATTAGTCACATTGTCAAACCTCCAAGGTTAGGGTTTTAGCCAATCATAGTGAAAAGATGAAATTCAATACTTGCCATGGTTTCCATAGCTGAGTAAATGAAATTAGAAAGCTAAAATCAACTAAAATATTCTCTATTACAAAATTCAAATGATAAACCTTGCTAAAATCTCTTGAAATCCACTATGGTAGAGTCTTTGCTCTCAATCTTTTGTTCCTTACATTTCTGAATGCCTTCTCTCTTCCAAAACTCAATTTATGCAAGTCTGATGTGTGGCTGTTTGGGACCAATCGGTGAGGTAAGTCGGGCTTCACCGACCGTTCAGCGACTCGCCGATTCTCCTTCATCTCGCCTTCATTTTTCACCTCTTTTAAGTCCAACCATTGTAATTTTAGGCGAGCCAGATCACGATCACTGTCTCATTCTATGATGCGCCCTTTCTCCTTTCATCTCGCCCATCTGCATTTATCTGGATCTCCATTAGTACTTTCGACAACCTGGTCATCCATCGCCGATGCGATAGGCGACACACAGAGTCGAACAGCTGCTCGTCAAAACTACTCCTAATCCAGCCTCAGTGTTCTGTAACTTTAGGCGGTAGAGTGGCAACTTGGCGAGTCGCTGAGTGACATCGACGATCATCAGGCTTGCTTTTCCTTTCTCTTTTTCGCTCGTGTTGTCTATGTTGCCCATTTTTGTACTTGCTTTGTTCCTCGATCCATATATCTGAAGATCAAGGGTTTTACATCATTTGTTGGCACAAAATAAGCATTTGAGGACACTAAACCTATACAAATAAAGCTCTAAATAAGTCCAAATCTCGTACTCATCAACACCCCCAACTTAAACTTTTTCTTGTCCTCAAGTAAAACTCAAGTTCAGCAGTTCAAAAAAGATGTCTCAAATAGTGCTACACAAGACTCAATCATCAATGCACACAACAAAGCTCAACTTACTTATGCAAGGATCAATTTTGCACTCAAAGATTCAAGTTGTGACTCACCGTTATCAAAGATTCTCAAGTTCACAATACTTGCTTCAGAATGCAAGTTCAAGCTCAACAATGGTACTCAAATGCCCTCACACAAAGAATGATTCCATATTCACACAATTGTCCAACACGTTATAGCTTCGAAATCACAAACAACTCGTACACTCACAAAGATGAACACATGCATGACTCCACCCATAGGTTTGCCCTTATTTTCCAACCAACACTTGTTTCAGCACACTCAAGATCAAAAAGGTCTTTTCAAGGCTTGTAACGGGGCTGAGTGTAAAGGTATGGTCATTTAGGTTCAGTGGCTGCTTATCCTCAAGAAATGTGGTATGAACAACACTTCATTTCTTTTCTTCATAATTCTCATTTATGCTCACAATTCACCCTATTATTCATTTTCCATGGAATACCGAACATCCCATTTGTTTTGCAACTTTCACAACTTTATTCCACAACTTTTTCATACTTTTTCTTTTTCATCTTTCTTTTCTTTTTCTCTTTTTTTTTTTTTTTTTTTTTATGCAGGGGTTCCATCTTTCTCAAAACTATGGGTCAAGGGGGACTTCTTTGCACTTCTTGATTTACCTTCTCTTTTCACCACAACCCAAACTTAAGCTTTTGCCCTAAGTTAGCTATTCAAACAAACCACACTTCATGAGGATTATGGGTGAAGGGATAAAGAGGGGTCTCATTTGCATCAAGTTTCTTCCAAGAAAAGGCTAAGGCTCAAAGGGTGTTCAAGCAAATTTCACATACTCACAAGGTAGGCCACAAAAGTGTCATGACCCTAGACTACCCCCTAGACGTGACACGGCATGCAAGACTCCGAAAAGTCTCATACAAGCCACTTAGCATATCTTGAACATAAAAGCATATGCAAATAGAGCGGATATTAAAACTTTTCTTTACAATCGAAATCATTTTTCATAAAGGCAAGCGGAAGACTTTCTATACTATGTCTCAAACCATCTAATACTTTGAATACAACTTTGGGACATATCCCATACAAAGACTCTAAACATAACATAAAAGACATAAGGGAACTAGTAGGTTTTTCCTCGAACTATGAGGACTCACCATAACTTCAACTCTAAGCTCCTTAGAAACCCATCTTCCAAGCATAGGACATCACATCTACATACCCTACACTTTAGTTAGAATGAAGAAATATGGGTTAGTACAATTAAGTACGAAGTATGGAAGCCATGCAAATAGCATGCTTAAAAGGGACATTTTCTTTGGAATCATGCTTTATGCCATTTTGAGAAAAGCTTCATGAACAAGAGTATAAGAGGCATAATATACGAACATAACCAACTCACATGTCATTTCATCACACTAGAATATAATCAACATATACACCAATTCTTCATATTAGAACATAATCATCATATAAACCATTTCTTCACATTAGAACATAATCATCATATAAACCATTTCTTCACATTAAACCTCCACCTCAAGTAACCCTCAAGCTTTACTTTATGCAATGTATGAATAGCATCCCATACCACTATCCACACTAAAGAACCACCTTAAGGTCACCCAAAGTGAACTTACCATTCATTCTTTCCATCTTTTCACCATACTCATACATAAGAGACATAAACCTTTCATAAATCATATCATCACATAAGGACCATCATCTAGGGCAACTCTAAGTCATACTTGTGCAATGTATGAGTAGCATCCCATGCTACTACTCACACTAGGTACTCCTTTAAAGCCATCATAGACAAGGCACATTCATACTCATTAAGTCATAATAAGGAAGTAACTCATAATACAATCCAAGTAAAGCATGCATCATCTCATTAAGCACATAAGTCATCATTCTTCATTAGCTTCATTAAGAACACCTTCATTCATTAGACATTAAGCTAACATTCTCATTAACATCATCATAAGATCACATTCATTACACTTAACATTATAAAGGAACACACCATGACTACTCTCAAAGTCTACTTGTGCAATGCATAGACGGCATTCCATACTACCACCCATACTAAGTAGTACATTCTTGAGAAGCCATAGTTCATTAACATTCTTTGTGGGGGTAAGCCTTAACCGACATAGACCATGTGAGCAATTCATGGAATCCCGGTGTCACCCTCACCGGATAAGGGATTCCTACTTGCCTAAGGTAGGACTGTTCATTTTAGCTTAGATGGATCCACTAGCTAATATCCTATGTGGGCACATAGTTATGGGATAAGGAGATTGCTATTAGATACCTGGCCTCAACTCACGTGAGAGCATCCATCTCAAGAGATTGCTACTAGAAACCCGCCTCAACTCATGTAAGGGCTTCCATCTCATATCATATCCACTTGGTGCATGGAATTATTCCCCATGGAGTACTTAACATTCATTACATTCGTTCATTATGGGATAAGAGATTGTTACTAGATACCCTGCCTCAACTCATGTGAGAGAATCCATCTCAAACCCAACATTCATTAAAATGGGATATACGAATTGTTACTAGATACCCCGCCTCAACTCATGTGAGGGCATCCATCCCATCCCAACATTCATTCATTGGAAAGCTCATAGATTTAAAGATGAGAATATCCTTTCACCTAAGAATCCCCATAATGTTAGGAAGTCCCTTCACAACATGTCATTATCATTCATTAGTGTACAATTGAGAATAGCCTTTCAATAAGTACTTCAACATTAACATAATCATAGAACTTCATTCATTATTCATTCATGAGTGTGGGTGAGTATGTGAGAATGACCTTTCACATATAGCATCATCATTCATAAGTGTTAATTGAGAAATAACCTTCAATCATAACACAATTACATTCTAAAAATGATTATAATAGGTTTATTGAGATCACACACATATGCCTCACATCATGATCATACATAAACCTTCATGAAATTGCCCCTTAGGGCTATGAACCAACATCAACCCCTAAATCTATGATACTACAATAGATATGGAAATTGAGATGATTCAATCACTTAATTCAATATAACATCAATAATTCAACATACTTGCATAATCAATCAATTCCCAATCACAAAATCACAAATTAGGAATTTGGAGGAAAACATGGGTTCTAGGAAGAAATCATCTTAATTCATCCTTAGATCCAAAATTTATTCATAAGTCAATGCAACAAAGCCTTTGAAAATGTTTGCCATCGAACCCATGCATAGATTGAAAACTAGGGTTTTTGGGTAAACATTGGAGACTTGAAATCTCTTCTGAAATTGGCTCCTTGAAAGAAACTAATTCAAGGATTAAGACCACCATACCTTTTATGGAAGTATCCCACGAAAATCTCTTGAAAACATGAAGTCTTGACCTTGGAAGCTTGAATCATTCACCTCCAATGGAGGTTTCTAGAGAGAGAACTTTTGAGAAGAGAGGTGGGTTTGTATTTTGGGTTCTGAAATAATGAATTATAAAAGGAGCTTTAATACTTTAAAAACTCTTAAAATACCTTAAATAACTATTAAAACCCATCCCCCAACTTAACTCAACTTAAAAACAATTTACCAAAGGACCCCCACAATGGCCAAACCATAACAGCTTTTATAGGTGTAAACCACGACCACCCACCCACGAGCCAAAAAACTATTTGTCTTAGGCATAAATAGGCATAGAAAGAAAGAGATAAGGATATCACAACTCTCAACAACCTTACTATTCAACATACTATCCTCCACTTAGGAGTAAACCCAACTAAGGCTTATCATGAACATAACATAGGAACCTTAACAAGATATTCATAACTTATGAGAAACCATCAACATACCGGTGCTTTCAAACTAAGAATGTCCTCATTAAGCAACTCTTGCTCACAAACAACCTTACCAACACCACTCAAGGTGTCATAGAGTCTACCACACCAAGTTTAAACTTTTCAAACTCACTACACCTCTTAAGGTGAGAACATCAAGCGAGCCTAACTCATGAACATCAAAGATACTCAATGACCTTATTATCTAAGAACATTATCCCCCACTTGGGAGTAAGCCTATACAAACTCTTTACAACATCACTTCTTTTAATTCTAAGGTCGGAGCAAGTCATCACTAAATCTTCACACTCATCACACAAGATGATTTTAAACCAAGGTGAGTTACACTTCGACCCTTCTAAGAGAATTCTACTCATTCATCCCATCAAGACATTTCTAAAACACCGCATTTCATCAACTCTTTCAACATACTTCAGAACTCATCATGAATAAGCCGAGTTCTATCATCATCTTAAGCATAACCATAAAGCAACACATTCACACTAAAGAAAACATCACAATCTATCACCTCAAATCTAACAAGTCACATAGCCATAGTTGGCATTACAACCAACCTTCCTCCCTCACTCCTTCTAGCATAAGCCTTTCAAGTGATCATACCCTATAGACCATCGGATAAGGAATCATAGAGAGACATTATAGGGTTAAACTCTATGGCATGACTTGGAGAATGAAGAAGTGAAACTTTCCTAACACCCAATAGCCTCTTATTCATAAATGTGGCACGCTTCACACTATGAACAAGACTCTACTAGATGTGGTTTGAGACATCCTAAACCATCCCAAAATCTTATGCTCTGAGACCAAGTTTGTCACGACCCGAGACTACCCCCTAGACATGACACTGCGTGTAAGACTCTGAAAAGTCTCATACCAGCCTCTTAGCATATCTTGAATATAAAAGCATAGGCAAATAGAGCGGATATTAAAACTTTGCTTTACAATCAAAATCATTTTTCATAAAAGCAAGCGAAAGACTTTCTATACTATGTATCGAACCATCTAATACTTTGAATACAACTTTGGGGCATATCCCATACAAAGACTCTAAACATAACATAAAAGACATAAGGGAACTAGTAGGTTTGTCCTCGATCTATGAGGACTCACCATAACTTCAACTCCAAGCTCCTTAGAAACCTATCCTCCAAGCATAGGACATCACATCTCCAAACCGTACACTTTGGTAAGAATGAATAAATATGGGTTAGCACAACTAAGTACTAAGTATGGAAGCCATGCAAAAACCATGCTTAAAATGGTCATTTTCTTTGGAAATCATGCTTTAAGCCATTTTAAGAAAAGCTTCATGAACATGAGTGTAACAGGCATAATATACTAACATAACCAACATACAAGTCATTTCATCGCACTAGAACATAATCAACATATACACCATTTCTTCACATTAGTACATAATCATCATATAAATCATTTATTCACATTAGAACATAATCATCATATAAACCATTTCTTCACATTAAACTTCCACCTCAAGTAACCCTCAAGCTATACTTTGTGCAATCTATGAATAGCGTCCCATTCCATCATCCACACTAAAGTACCACCTTAAGGCCACCCAAAGTGTTGTAATATAAATTACCTCAAGACTATCCATTCATGAACTTCAACGTATTGATAGATCGTTCACAAAGATGGAGGCTGTTAAGCATATATGGATGACGAGGAGGGAGTTCCATGGCTTGTATGGGAACATATGCACCTTGAAGGAGCTCCCAGTTGGGCAACACCATGCTTGGCTAATAGCTTGGAGACTAGGAGGCCTATCAAAGCGAGGAGGAGCAAGTGAAGAATGTGCTCCATTCGGCGAGCTGAAGGACACTTTGGTGACTCACCAAAGCCCTTTGGCAAGGGTTCCTGGATCGCCAACTGATCCAATGAGCTACAAGAGAAAGTTGCCCATGCGGCGAGCATAGAGGGCACTTGGCGCATCGCCCATTGATCCCTAGACAACCAAAAGTTATAGCAAGCCATCCAAGGAAAAGCCTAGGAGCAGGGTTCTCGCTGAACCCATTTGGCACATCGCCTATCCATTAGGTGAGCCCAACTTGTCTCACCTATTGGCCCATTTCTGCTCACTTTTGGGCCTATCAATGTTATAATGCCTAAAACTATAAATAGGTCTTTAGGGGTTCATTTTAGAGTTAGACTACTTTGAATATTGATAAATAGTGAATTGGATCTCCTTTGAGAGACTTGAGAGTTTGATAAAGCTTTTGTTGAACTTTGTTTAGAAACAGGGGTTGCTTGGAGATTCAATTTCCTTGAGGTCTTCGTGAGAGATTCGGTACTTGATTATGGATTAATTGATTGAGGTTTTTAGGTTTAATATACTTTTGGGTTGCTTTTGATTTCCTTTTCTTGTGTCAATCTATTTATCTGGATTAGGTGCTTGTTTAGGATCGAAATTGGAGGTTATTGGATATAATACATCCTTTAGTTGCCAATTGTTTCTTATCTTGTGTCTATTCTTCTATCGTTCTTGTTTATCCGCTGTTTATTATGATTCTTCTTGTGAGAATTACATCATTTGGTATCATAGCAAGGCTTAGAATCATTCCTACGAATTCTAGTCTTGGATAGTTACAAAAAAAAAGGTCAAAAACATTTTTTGACAAAATCCCAAAAATATTTTGTTGATTTGTGTCTTGTTTGAAGTTTCCAAGGTTAGATTAGTGTCCCTTAACCTTACTCGAGTCTAAATCTAATATTTGGTGAATTTTGGAGTTCTATTGAAGATTCCACCATTGTTGGTTGAAGAAGATTGAAGAACTTCAAGTGGGTTTTTAGATTTGGGTTAAATTGGAGACTCTTGAGTATTGGGGTTTGATATCTATATCCTTAGGAGTTCATAGATGAAATTTGGGTGAAAATAGATTAGAAATCCATTGTGTTTGAAAATTGGGTGTTCTTCATGTTCATGGTGTTCTTTATGACTTCAAGAAAGAAGGAAATGGGTTTTGAAATCTGAATATTTTGGCAAGGAATTGGAAGATAAAAAGTATTGCAGATTGCCTCCTATATCAAGGGGAGCTTGTATCTCATATTTCATGAAATTCTGAGTTAAAATCGTTGAGGGTTTTATTTTGGGTCTTCATCTTGTTTATAGTGTTCTTGAAGAAAATTCAAATCTTCAAGAAGGAGGAATCTTCCAAAAAGGTGTTTCATTCTAAGAAGGAAGAAAGAGATAGTGTAAAAGTGTTTGTACAAAAGGGAATTTTCCAAAAGGGGTAAATATTAAAGGACAAAGGCAGGGGGGCCACCAAAATTCAAATTTTGGAAGTTTGCAGCTGCAACAGTGGTCCATTAGGCGAGCTAAAGTGGGGATCACCTAACCCACTGGCGTCTCACCCTTTGGATAGTTAGCTCGCCGATTTGGCCATCATTTTGGTGGAGATACTGAAAATTTCGATGAGCTAAGCCCTGGTCGCCGAATCCACTCGGCGTATCACCGAACTTACACCCAGATCGCCGAGTTGCCTTGGTGGATTGTCGAGTTTGGTGAGTCAATCTTCAAGTTGGCGAGTTGAACTTCACGTTTGGTGAAGAAAACTGGTCATTTGGCGATGGGAAACTCGTCTTATGACCCCTTTCATCTCAGGTTCTAATTCCTAGTTTCCTTTCTTTGATTCTAGTTCGTAGACAAAATTCCTAAAATGATTTTCAACTCATAATTACCTACTTGTTGATTATTGGTTCTTGAATTTACTTCTTTGTTAGTGCTTTTCTTTTTGTGCTTTTATTCATTTTACTTCATAGTTAACTTTTTGACTTAAGTCCGTTTGCTTTAATTGAGTCGTCATTTTTCTTGGAAACAAAAATCCATTCCGACCAAGAGTAGAATTGACTCTTTTTGTGATCAACCGAGTATAAGCAATCTTCAACATTAGCTGCACCAATTTGAGAGGCAATCAAAGGTGTGTACACACGAGCGATTGTGAGTTCAATTTACTAACGTTAACATTGTTTGTTGTTTTTGTGAGTTGACATTTTGTAGTTACAAGGAGTTATAAGGAAGCATGTCCTCAATAGCCTTCGATCCATGTGACTATGATATGGGAGATTATGATTGTGATGAAGAGGGTTATGGATGTGAGGATAATGGTGATTATGGGGGCAATGATAATAGCATGATCAAGAAACGAATGGGAATGAGAGTTATTACTCCGGAGGAGAATTTGAGGAAAATGGTGGACATAGCTCTTATGGTGAGAATGAAGAAGAAGCATCTTGTGGAAGCTCCTATGATGATGAGGGAGCATGTGAGAGATCTTATTCTCACTCCGAGAGTGAAGATGGTTTCTATGATGATGCCGCAACATGTTGCACTTCCCAATCCCAAGATGAATGTAAGGTGAAGTACAACACTCTATTATATAAGAAGTATGAGAAGCATGCCCCTAAGGCTTGTGAAGATTCATATTCTTACTCTTGTGCTAATCCTTACCCTAGTCGAAGTAGTGTGTGGCTACACTAGCTTAAGTCAAAGTCATCTGAGGGGAAGAAGTGAGTGTGCAACTCTACATACTAAAGATACTATATCCTATACTTCTCATGGTAATATACATTTATCGGGATATGGGAACCAAGGCAGGTATGAGGGAAGTGCCAAGGGCCTCCGTACCAAAAGGATTGATTTTCCTATCTTTGAAGGAAGGCGTGATCCCGAGGCATATCTTGATTGGGAGTGGCAATGTGAGCAGACTTTCCAAATCCATGATTTGAGAGGTCAAGAGCGACCCTTGTATGCCCTTTTTCATTTGAAAGATCTTGCATTAGGTTGGTGCACTCAAAAGGGAAGGCTTCGGACACTTCAAGGAAATACCCACCTATTGACATGGGAAGAGTTGAAGAGGCTGATGAGGTTCAGGTATGTGCCAAAGGGGTACACAAAGCTTTTCAATGTCAATCCAAGAACACCAGTTCTTAAGACAGAGGTTGGCATTTGTGGGGCATTGGGACTTGACCTTGTCCTCGATGATGGGTACAACCTAAACTACATCACTCCTGAGGTGGTAGCCTACTTAGGACTACCACGACTACAAAGGACTTATACATACACCATGGAGGGATGTAAAGTTATCGAAGGGGTAAGTGTCTCTTTCACATGCGGCAAATACTATGAAGAGGTTTGATGTGATATAATGCCATGGCTTCTTGTCACTTAAGTTTGGGGGCCAATTGGTTTACTAAACATAGGGTCCCAAATGAGCAAAATAGGTATAAGTGTGTTGTGGATCATTGGGGAACACCTCTATTTCCTCTTCCTAAGGTGAAAAGTGAGAGACAAAAGATTGAGAGGAGTAAGGGAAAGCAAGGTGGCAACCTCAGAGTGGAAAAAGGAGAGGTTGAGAGGAGTGAAGTGAAAGGGTTGCCACAATCTCAATCTAACAGTGTTGTTCATCCTTCACTTGGTAAGTATTATTATGTAGGTACAACCATGATCAATGGAGGAACACCAATTCCATCGAAAGAGCCTACAGTCGAAAATATGGTGGATGCACTTAGGGAATGTCCCAACATTCAAGGTAAAGAATATCTTTCTTGCGGGCGTCAAGGTACAATAGCTAAACTTAGCACTTTTACCATTGCAAATGAACAAAGTGTAAATTTTAGCTTGTCTATATGTGGGCCTATTGATTCTTTACCATGTGTTTATAATGTGCTTGTTGAGAATGTGGATACACTAGTTGATCTTATTGATGACCGAATTGATTCTTCTAGTAAGATTGATTTGTGTCCAGCTAGTGTTGACACCTATGCTTTGAATGTTATCTCATTATTTTGTAATGATTGTGTTGATCAACCTGTTTCTGAGTGTAGTTCACTGGTTGAGGGTTTTTTTAATGTGACTATGAAACCTCAATTTGGTGGTACTAATGAAAATGTTGATAATTTGATTAGGCGTGACTCTTTGAGCATGTCTTTTGTGGCTGATCGAATTGCTTGATTTGCTCATTGAGGTCATGTGCTTAAAAATGCTTCGAAAGATGATATGTGTCTTTTTAAGCGTGAACTTGCAAGTTTTAATTCTTCCCTAGTGGTTGATCCTTCCCTCTTTAAGTACAATATCCTTTTTGAAGATGGTGAAATCACTCCTAGTGATGTACCTAGTGGTGTGAATCTTGAGAGTAGCATAGTTCTTGATAACTATACATATTATAGTAACTCACTATGTGTGAGGCTTTCCCTCTCAAAGATGGAAATCTCTTCTTGGAAGATGAGAGTATTCTTGTAGGGAAGAAATGTGATGCGGAGGAACGTGGTGTTTGTTTTCCCATTACCTCTTTTTCTTGGTGTGTTCCAATTGTCAATGGTATGACTCATGAGCTTGAATCTATTAATAGTCATACCCATGAAAACACCCTAGAGGAAGTGGATTTGAGAGACACCTTTCTCTATTACTTGTTTACATAAGATGATGCTCATGCTTTTGAGTGGAGTATGTTGTTAGGAGGAAAGAGTGCCAACCTGATACATGGAGGTGCACTTGAACCAAGTTCTTGGAAGACCTTTCCATTCGACCCTGGTAGTGAGCTGAGTTGTGAAATTCATGTGGGAATGCTTGGTCACAATGTAAGGCATAAGGTGGGTGAAATTGTTGTTTCCTTTTGCTATGCAGGAAATCTCTTCTTGAGGTTTTACTATCCACTTGAAGGGCCTACATTGTGTGTGGGGAAGGATAGCTTTCGAGACCCCGTTTCTATTTCTTACCTTGAGCATGATCTTGTTGACTGTGCGTCTTATGTGGATAGGAGATATTTTCCAAGAGAAGGTGAAGTATGTACCTTCCTTTACTATCTCTTTGCATATGATGAAATCCCTAGTTGGATTAAATATGCATTGCATATGGATCAGGATGTCATTGTGGTTTACACTTATTGGTTTGATTCAGTTTTATGGACATCCTATTATTTTGATCCCGGTGGATGCATGAAGGTATTTGGACTGTGGGAGTATCGTCTTTTGAGTGGTATTACCATGTTGGTGAGAAGAATAACCATTGTCCTTGTTCTCCATTTATGGGTTGGGTAGCCATGACATTAGAGGATGTTTGGTTGTTCCTTAAGTTTGAGTCTCCTCGGTTCAATGTTTTAAGTGCTAACATTTGTACTATCCATCATTCTAAGAGGATAAGTTTCTTGCTTGTGATCTATATGGTTTTACAAGGTTTGGATTTGAGGACTCACTTTTATCTACTTGCATATGATGATACTTGTACTTGTGTGGGTTGCATATCTTATGTTAGTAGTGGTATAAATTGGGCAAATGAGAGTCTCCTTGACTCGATGCTATGTAATCCTTTTCCATTTGACCCTAGTGTCGTCTTTAAGTGTGTTGAGTGTGGTAGTAACACCATCTGTCATTTGCATGATTCTTCTGTGGTGTTATTACTTGATCCAATGTGCTTGAATGAGGTATGTTTACCAATTTGGGTGGGGGATACTTATGTACTTGAACTTGCTCATGAATTGGGAATAATTACTCTCTTGAAGTTATCTAGTGCATTGGATGGGGTCTTAATTTGGGTCAACACTACTTATGCCTTCACACTTAGGTATGAGAGTGTTCATGTGCTACTTGACATAAGGGAGGTCTTGTGCTTGTTTTGATGTGGAACCAATGAGGGCTTACATATGAGATTGTTTAAGTGTATTGTTTCCTTTGATCTACCCCTTTGTCAATATGTCTTGCTTTGCTAAGTATATCTTGCTTTGATGGGTTATAGACCTTGGTTGATATTTTTGATGCTTGGTTATATGTTAAATTTGTGTATCCTTGTCATGGTGATGAAATTGTTATTGTTAACGCTAACCCTTATGCCATGAGGATCTTTGTATTGTTTGCTTCCCCTATGGTTTTGCAAGGTATGGATTTGAGGACGAATCCTTTTCAAGAAGAGGAGAATGATGTAATACAGATTACCTCAAGTTTATCCATTCACTAACTTCAACGTATTAATGGATCGTTCACAAGGATGGAGGCTGTTGAGCATGTATGGATGACGAGGAGGGAGTTCCATGCCTTGCATGGGAACATATACACCTTGAAGGAGCTCCTAGTTGGGCAACACCATGTTTGGTTGATAGCTTGGAGCGTGGGAGGCCTAACAAAGCGAGGAGGAGCAAGTGAAGAATGTGCTCCATTCGGCGAGCTGAAGGACACTTCGGTGACTCACCAAAGCCCTTTGGCGAGGGTTTCTGGATAGCCAAATGATCCAATGAGCTGCAAGAGAAGGTTGCCCATTCGGCGAGCATGGAGGGCACTTGGCGAATCGCCCATTGACCCCCAGACCGTCTAAAGTTACAGCAAGCCATCCAAGGAAATGCCTAGGAGCAGGGTTCTCGCAGAACCCATTGGGCACATGGCCGATCAATTAGGCAAGCCCGACTTGGCTTGCCCATTGGCCCATTTGGGGTCTCTTTTGGGCCCATCTATGTAATAATACCTAAAACCATAAATAGGTCTATAGGGATTCATTTTAGAGTTAGACTATTTTAAATATTGATGAATGATGAATTGGATCTCCTTTGAGAGACTTGAGAGATTGGTAAAGCTTTTGTTGAAATTTGTTTAGAAATGAGGGTTGCTTGGAGATTCAAGTTCCTTGAGGTCTTCGTAAGAGATTCGGTGCTTGATTGTGTATTAATCGATTGAGGTCTTAAGGTTTAATATACCTTTAGGTTGCTTTTGATTTCCTTTTCTTATGTCAATCTATTTATCCAGATTAGGTGCTTGTTTAGGATCGAAATTGGAGGTTATTGTATTAAATACATCCTTTAGTTTCCAATTGTTTCTTACCTTCTGTCTCTTCTTGTATATTTCTTGTTTTTTTGCTGTTTCTTCTAATTCTTCTTGTGATAATTACATCATTAGTGAACTTACCATTCATCCTTTCCATCTTTTCATCATACTAATACATAAGAGACATAAACCTTTCATAAATCATATCATCACATAAGGGCCATCATCTAGGGCAACAACAAGTCATACTTGTGCAATGTATGAGTAGCATCCCATACTACTACTCATACTAAGTACTCCTTTGAAGCCATCATAGACAAGGCACATTCATATTTATTAAGTCGTAACAAGGAAGTAACTCATAATACAATCCAAGTAAAGCATGCATCATCTCATTAAGCACGTAAGTCAACATTCTTCATTAGCTTCATTAAGAACACCTTCATTCATTAGACATTAAGCCAACATTTTCATTAACAATCATCATAAGAGCACATTCATTACACTTAACATTATAAAGGAACACACCATGACTACTCTCAAATTATACTTGTGCAATGCATAGATGGCATCCCATACTACCACCCATACTAAGTAGTATATTCTTGAGAAGCCATAGTTCATTAACATTCTTTTGTGGGTAAGCCTTAACCGACATACACCATGTGAACAATTCATGGAACCCGGTGTCAATCTCATCGGATAAGGGATTCCTACTTGCCTAAGGTAGGACCGTTCATTTTAGCTTAGGTGGATCCACTAGCTAATATACTATGTGGGCACATAGTTATGGGATAGGGATATTGCTACTAGATACCCCGCCTCAACTCACGTGAGGGTTTCCATCTCATATCATATCCCTTCGGTGCTTGGAATTATTCCCCACAAAGTACTTAACATTCATTATATTCGTTCATTATGGGATAATCCATCTCAAACCCAACATTCATAAAAATGGGATAAAGGGATTGTTACTAGATACCCCACCTCAACTAACGTGAGGGCATCCATCCCATCCCAACATTCATTCATTGGAAAGCTCATAGATTTAAATATGAGAATATCCTTTCACTTAAGAATCCCCATATTGTGAGGAAGTCCCATCACAACATTTCATTATCATTCATTAGTGTTTAATTGATAATAGCCTTTCAATAAGTACTTCATCATTAACATAATCATAGAACTTCATTCATTATTCATTCATGAGTGTGTGTGAGTATGTGAGAAAGACCTTTCACATATAGCATCATCATTCATAAGTGTTAATTGAGAAATAACCTTCAATCATAACACAATTACATTCTAAACATGATCATAACCCGTGCATTGAGATCACACACATATGCTTCACATCATAATCATACATAATCATTCATGAAATTACCCCTTAGGGCTATGAACCAACATCAACCCCTAAATATAAGATACTACAATAAATAAGGAAATTTAGATTATTCAGTCACTTAATTCAATATAACATCAACAATTCAACATACTTGCATAATCAATCAATTCCCAATCACAAAATCACAATTTAGGAATTTGGGGGAAAACATGGGTTCTAGGAAGCAATCATCTTAATTCATCTTTAAATCCACAATTTATTAATAATTAAATGCAATAAAGCCTTTGAAAAACGTTTGGAAGCAAACCCATGCATAGATTGAAAACTAGGGTTTTTAGGTAAACATTGGAGACTTAAAATCACTTTTGAAATTGGCTCCTTGAAAGAAACTAATTCAAGGATGAAGACCACCATAACTTTTATGGAAGAATCCCATGAAAATCCCTTGAAAAACTTGCAGTCTTGACCATGGAAGCTCGAATCCTTCACCTCCAATGGAGGTTTCGAGAAAGAGAACTTCTGAGAAGAAAGGTGGGTTTGTATTTTGGGTTTTGAAATAATGAATTAGAAAAGGAGCTTTAATACTTTAAAAACACTTAAAATACCTTAAATAACTATTAAAAACCGTCCCCAACTTAACTCAACTTAAAAACAATTTACCAAAAGACCCACACAATGGCCGAACCATAACAGCTTTTACAGGTGTAAACCACGACCACCCATCCACGGATTGTGGGTGGCACCACGGGCCATCCTGGCTTTCCGTAGTTTGGATCAAAAGCTATCCAAATGGGACCTTGACCTACAGAACTGGTCCACGAGTCGTGGTTCGACCTACGGGGCGTAGGTCCCATCCGTAGGTGCAACTTTTTGGACAAAGTCTTGGTTTCTTGGTGTCTTGGGGTTAGGCTTTAGGGTCCTCCTCGAGGACCCCTAGGGAGGTCTTTGAGGGGTTGTACCTTGATATATAATATCAAATTGTTTCACTATTTAAAATTGTTTTCTAAGATCATTTCAAGAGCTTGCATCACTTAGTCAACCGGACCAACGGCGCAAATTCTAGGTGTTATCACACATGATTCATGGTAAGCTCATCACACAAGGCATTGACACCAATATCAAGCAAGACTCCACACTTTCACTAGTATGAAATATTCATAACAAGAGACTCAATTTGATAATCGGCTAGTCACAACGAGATGCAAAAAGTTCACATATTGTCTATGCAACTTCATTTGGCCTTATCTTAGCCGCACATTCAAATTTTTTTGTTCGATCTAAAGCACCATTCAAGTCATCGGTATCGATCATAACCGATACTCAAATTTGCACAAGAACAGCCATAATTAAACACACAAGTGGTCGCAAAGAATTTTTCAGAAGGGTCTAAGCACACAAAGGACTCACTAATCCAAGCACACAAGGGACTCACTGACCAAGCACACACCCCTACCAAAATCATTCAACATTGTCCCCAATGTGAGTAGACAACGAATAATCCCACAAATAAAATAAGAATAAAAATAAAAACTAACAAATAAAGATAAAATTCTAGTATGTAAACATGAAGAGCAAGGTGACGAGGAATCTTCACTAAGCGCCTAGTTGGCGAGAGAATGAAACAATCACCGAATGCCTCGGCGGTGCGCCCAATTGTCCTGATATCGCCCTAAGTTCCAGTGTGCGACACTCTCAGAAAGGAGTAAATCGATGGAGATGAAGGAGGTCACCAAACAGGTCGGCGCTTCGCATAATGGACTTGTAACATCGCCAAAAAATCATTAAGTTAAACTATTAGAGATGGAGTAGAAGAGCTGGAAAAATTAGGTTGCCTAAGCATATTGGCAATTTGCCAAGTGATGAAGGTCTCCCGCCGAATGTTCCAGTGTCTCAACTCCATTTTTAAAGTCGATAAGGCGGACTATGTCATGCTCGCTGAACCGATTCGGCGATCCGCCAATAGCATCCTCTTCTCGCACAATATCTTGCACCTGCAAAATTAACACACATTATTTGAAACACTAACAATTGGGTTGCCTCCTAAGAAGCGCCTTATTTAACGTCATGGCACGACGTGGAAATGCTCTCAAGCATCTTCCAGGTACACCACCTCAATCAGAGAAATCTCTTGGCACTCGCTAAAGTATAACTTCATGTGTTTCCCATTCACCTTGAATGCAGGTCTTTCTTGACCTTCAACTTTGATGGCACCATTAGTGAACACTCGTGTCACTCTAAACGGCCCTGACCGTTTGGACTTGAGCTTTCCTGAAAAGAGTCTAAGTTTATAATTATATAGTAGTAACACCCAGTCTCCCACTCTGAACTCCCTATTAAGGATTTTAGAATCATGCCATTTCTTCATCTTTTCCTTGTAAATGGTTGAACTTTCGTAAGCCTTGAACCTGAATTCATCAAACTCATTTAATTGCTCTACTCTCTCTTTTGAAGTCTTTGTCCAGTCCAGATTCAGAGCTTTCAATGACCATAATGCCTTGTGTTCCAACTGGACTGGTAGATGGCAAGATTTACCAAAAACTAGCTGGTACGGAGACATACCCATTGGTGTTTTGTATGTTGTGTGATACACCCATAGCATGTCATCAAGATTTCGAGACTAATTAGTCCTATTAGCATTCACTGTCTTGGCCAAGATGTTTGTGATCTCCCGATTTGACACTTAAACTTGGCCGCTCGTTTGGGGAAGATACGGATTTTCTATTTTGTGCTTCACTCCATACTTAATGCGGTTGAGATCCACTTGTTGCAGAAGTGGGATACCCCATCACTAATAATAGCCTGAGAAGTACCAAATCTAGCAAAGATATAGCATTTCAGGAATTGAACAACACTTTTCCCTTCATTATTTGGAAGTGCAACATCCTCCACCCATTTAGAAACATAGTCTACGGCCACCAAGATATACTTATTACCAAACGAACTCACAAATGGGCCCATGAAATCTATTCCCCCAAACATCAAATAGCTCAACTTCTAAAATGGGCGTAAGAGGCAACTCGTGTCTTATGGACACTCCACCTTGTTTCTGACATTGAGTGGACTTCTTAACAAACTCATAAGCATCTTTGTAGAGTGACGGCCAATAGTAGCCATTTTGGAGGACTTTAGCAATTGTACGTACAACACCATGATGACCCCCAACCGGTGAAGCCTGACAAGCATGGAGAATTTTGATGGCTTCTGCTTCCGGAACACATCTCCTAATGATATAGTCTACACACTTTCTGAATAAATATGGTTCATCCCAAAAGTACTTCTTAAAACCAAACAAGAACCTCTTTTGTTGATAGAAGTTTAGTTTGTCTGGCATTAATCCACACACTACGTAATTGGCAAAATCAGCATACTAAGGAGGTTGTTTGATAGTAACCGTGAATACCTTTTCATCGGGAAAAAAATCATTTATCTCTATCTCCAGATCATCATTTTCCTTGCCTTCCAATCTTGATAAGTGGTTAGCCACTTGATTTTCACAACCTCTCCTATATTTGACTTCAAAGTCGAATTATTTCAATAGTAGCACCCACCTTATCAATCTTGGTTTGGTATCCTTCTTTTCCAATAGATAACTCAGTGCAGCATGATCAATGTGAACAACCACTTTAGTACCTAGCAAGTATGCCCGAAACTTCTCAAATGCATAAACTACCACAAGTAACTCTTGTTCTGTAACTGTATAGTTACGTTGAGCACTATTTAGAGTTTTGCTTGCATAGTAAATGGGCTGAGATAGTTTGTTTCATTTTTTCCCCAATACAATACCTAATGCCGTGTCGTTTGCGTCACACATTACTTTGAAGGATTCCAACCAATCAGGACTAATGATAACCGGGGTGGAGACCAATTTTTCTTTCAAGCATTTGAAAGTCACCATGCAAGCATCATCAAAGTGGAATTTCACCTCCTTCTCCAAGAGTTTGCATAGAGGATGTGCAATCTTTGAGAAGTCTTTATGAACCTCCGGTAAAAACCGGCATGTCCCAAGAAACTACAAACACCCTTCATCGAAATTGGTGGTGGTAACTTCTCAATTACTTCAATCTTCACTTTATCAACCTCCAACCCCTTTGGCAACACTTTGTGACCAAGAAATATACCTTCCTTAACCATGAAGTGGCATTTCTCCCAATTTAGGACCAAATTTGTCTCCACACATCTTTGGAGAACTTGTCCTAAGTGTGCTAAACATGCTTCAAAAGTGTCATCCACAACTGAGAAGTCATCCATGAATACCTCCATTGAATCCTCTACCATGTAAGCAAAAATAGATAACATGCAACGTTGAAATGTTGCCGGAGCATTACATAACCCGAATGGCATCCGTTTGAAGGGAAAAGTTCTATATGGGTAGGTGAAGGTGGTTTTCTCTTGGTCTTCCAGAGCAATAGAGATTTGCTTATAATTGAAATACCCATCCAAAAAGCAATACCAACCTCTCTCTAAGAATCGATCAAGCATTTGATCCATGAAAGGCATGGGAAAGTGATCCTTTTTAGTCCACAAATTTAACTTTCGGTAATCAATGCATACTCTCCATCCGGTCACTGGTCTCATAAATACAAGCTCCCCTTTACATTTAGAACTACTTTGATGCCTCCCATTTTTGGTACACATTGTACCAGACTTACCCATTTGATATCCGCAATAGGGTAGATCAGACCTGCGTCCAACCACTTTAATATCTCCTTTTTCACCACCTTTTGCATCGGTGGGTTCAATCTGTACTAATGTTCAACACTTGGCTTACAATCACTATCAAGCTGAATTTTGTGAGTGCAAATACTAGGAGGAATGCCCACTATGTCAGTGATAGTCCAACTTATTGCTTTGATATGTCTTCTCAACACCTCAAAGAGCAATTTTACCTGCCATTCAAGCAAGTCAG
The DNA here is from genome assembly GCA_035578085.1 of Solanum pinnatisectum. Lineage (NCBI taxonomy): Eukaryota > Viridiplantae > Streptophyta > Magnoliopsida > Solanales > Solanaceae > Solanum > Solanum pinnatisectum. The sequence goes on from CM069078.1 coordinate 19,048,298, forward strand.
CTGCAATGATCACTAGTAAGGTGTTATTTGCCCCCAAGAAAGCATATCGGAGATGCGAGGGAAATACTTTCAACTCCAGATTTGGTGGTTCTTCTGTTGATGGCTTTGTGGGAGGACTTTCTCATTTTTTTATATCAATGTCCAACTTCAATGGGGTCTTTGAATACCCCCCCCCCCCAGCCTGAAAGAGCAGCTACTACCTCTTCATAGCCTTGAATTTCAAATTCATCATAGTTAGGAAGCACAACTTCTAGTGGTTCACTCATACGCATCAAATGGCTCACACTAGCCACCGCCTCATCAATAACATCAAGAGTGGAAACCACGTGAATATCACTTGGGTGGTTCATTGACTTACAAACATTAAACGTTAGTTCAGCTTTGTTCACCCGAAACTTCAGTTCTCTGCTTCAACATCCACCAACGCTCTCCCAGTTGCCAAGAATAGTCTTCCCAAAATGATGGGAATTTCAGCATTTATTTCACAATCAAGAATGACAAAATCAGCCAGGAAATGAATCGGTCAACCTTTACCAAGATGTCATATAGTATCCCCACAGGATGTTTAATTGATCGGTCCTCCATCGAGAGTCTCATTTTTGTTGCTTTCGGTTCACCCAACCCAAGTTGCTTGTAGATCGCATATGGCATTAGGTTGATGCTTGCTCCCAAATCGCATAGGGCTTTAGCAAATTGGAGCATGCCAATAGTGCAAGGGATGGTGAACGCTCTTGGATCTTTTCTCTTTTCGATAAGCTCCTTAGTCATAATTGCACTACAACTATGAGAAACTTCAATTGTCTCAAAACCCAAGATCATTTTCTTTGTGACTAACTCCTTCATAAATTTGGCATAACCTGGAATTTCCAACAATGCTTCCACTTGAGGGAGATTAATTGATAATGTCTTGAACACCGATAAAAACTTCTTGAACTTCTTATCCTTATTCTTTTTCTTGAGACGTTGGGGAAATAGAGGAGATATTTTGGGTAAAGGTTGCATAACTTTTGGGATTGGATTTTGTTTCTCGATATCCTTTTGTGGTTCTTTGGCAATGCTTTGATTGATAGGTATCTCTTCTTCCTCCATGCCTTTGTCCTCTTCATGCATTTGAGCTTCTTCATTGCCTGTCACATCGCCTATTGCTACCTTTCCACTACGAGTAACCACATCCAGCCCTATATCATCATCTTCCATTGTGATTTTTGGTTTCAATTATGCTAAAAGTATACTCAACTGACCTTTAAGTATCTTGATTGCATCTGTGTAAGAGTTCACTTTACTGTTCAATGATGAAAAGTTAGCTTTCACCCCTTTCAATAAATCATCCGAACCTTCAACTTTATCAAGGATGCGTGACAGCAAATCATTCACTTGGGGACTACTTGCACTCCCTTTCGGTTTTGGGCTCTCACTTGAGTGAGTGTGTTCCTCTTCATAGTCATCCTCCCTTTTCCAATAATCACTTTTCTTAGCCCAATTGATCGTATCATCTTTGCTTTTCCTCCTTGTAATAGTTCCAACCTTGATTTCCACCTCGCGGTAAATAGCGTGGGTGGAAACCCTCCTTATATCTCTTGGAGTTCCAACCTTAATTCTCCCCCGGTTTTGAATAACCAGAGTAAGAAACCTCCTCAACTCTAAACACTCCACTTGTCCCCTTGGGCTTTCCCACATTCTCCATCATATGCTCTTGTAATAGCTCCATTTGGGTCAACATCTTCTTGATGTTCACATCCCTTTCACTTTCCTTATCAAGTTGTTCTTATGTCATGCTAAAACAAAAAGGAGAGACTTGATCCTCTTGAGTGTACCAAGCTTGATTTATTTTCGTCATGTCATCAAGAAGAAATGAAGCCACCTCAAATAATTGCAACATTGTTCCCCCTCGTACCAATTGATCAGCCACTCCATTATTAACCAAATCAAGACTTCGGTAAAAAATTTGAGTAGCAAATCGTTTGGTAGCCCATGAATTGGGAATTTGAGTAAGAGTTTCTTAAACCTCACCCATTTTTCATAGATGGGTTTACCCTCCCATCGATTGAAACCCTGAATGTCATCTCTAAGTTTCATCATCCTTGATGGGAGGGGGGGGAAGAATCCCGTATTGAATGCTATGATCAGCTCATCCCATGATGTGATGGAATTGTTTGATAACTCGACCAACCACTTGCTAGCCTCCCCCATCAAAGGTAGTGGAAATAACCTAAGCCGGATTGACTCTTGTGACACATTCTTGAATGAAACTGGGCTGCACACCTCTATAAAATTTCTTACATGCTCATGTGGGTCTTCATGATCTAGCCCTCCATAGAGTCCCCTCATTTGGAGGAGATGAAGAGTTGTGCTAGTGACCTCAAATATTGCATTCCCCTTAGTTTGTGGTAGGCAAATTTCACCCATTTCACCTGGTTGCGATGGGTTGTAAACACTATTGATATCATTGATACCATCCCGATGACCTTCTTGGCTACCATTCACCTCTTCCTCACTCATTTTTACTTTCAGTTAGTCCAACCAACACTATATAATGCAGTCTAAGACGATTCATCTACAGCCAACAAATTCACAGGTCAACTCTTCAATAAAAGAACTCTAAGTAACGCTACTCCCCGACAGCTATGCCATTTTGATTAATGTTTCAAAGACACTTCATCTGATTCTAAGTGTCAACGATCGTTAGTCAGTATATAATAAAACCAACTGTGTTGGGGTCGATCCCACATAGAGTAGCTTTCTTTGAATTCAACTACGAAAGTATGACAATGACCTTTGCAGCTGAGAAACACAACACTTAATAGTTACACAACTAAATTTCAGGATGTTGTTACCAATCCACTTCAACTTACCAAAAAGAAACAATCAGATAACTAGGAAACACTTAGAGGGTTGATTAACCAACTGTCGAATTCAACTTAATGGGTGTGTCTCATTAACGATAATGCTAATTCATCGTGGGTAAATTGGACTATAAGTAAGGCAACTTTCTCTCGAACAGTTATCTCATTCCTATTGAGTTCTCTCAAACCTCAACACTATCTTTGAAATGACCAGCCCACGCTCTCATCAAATCCACTCTCTCGAGCTGGACACAAAGGCTAGCTCTTGGGCTTCACTTTCTCAAGCTAAAACCGTCAAGACCTACTACTAAGGATGCCAAATTACTACGTTGGTTATGTACTCCTCTCTCAATAGAGTACAAAACTCTGAAATCTATCACACTAAATATGCAATATGGACATTAAACCACCATAGTAATCTAGACCTGCTTCAGAATAACATCAAAAATCAGTAATCGATAAAACCCATTTAGTAAAATTCAAAAATTAGTCACATTTTCAAACCCCCAATGTTAGGGTTTTAGCCAATCATAGTGAATAGATGAAATTCAGTACTTGAATAACGACCTGAGTGGTACGCTCAAATTACACTTCCCTAAAGAAGCATAAGCAATCGTTATCAAGTAAAGAACCCAACTTGTAGGTTTGGTTCGATCCAACGAGGAATATGATTTAGACATAACTTTAACCAACGATTATATTCGTTTAGTCAATGTATTTCCAAAAACAAGTAATAAAGGAGAGGGGGGGGGGGGATTTGTGAAACAAATTCAGGAAATTATGTAAGTAATAAATGAGCTAGATTTAAACTTTAGTTGTTATCAAGATTAAAAAGTAACTAGGGTATATGTGTTCCCCATAAGCTCATAACGTTGTAATCCTAGTAATAGCAATCCTTTCCTAGTGTACTACATGCAAAGTGATAAGTTAGGTATCTATAAATCCTTGGTCTGGCATCTAGAGAATTTCACCCCACACCTTGGTCCGGCTACGTATGTATAATTTACTAACCCTTACCTTTACCTCATATTAGACATCACATCGATGTATGGCTTAGTTTTCACCCTCGCACCAATCGACATTAAACTATTAGATAGTATCACACTAAATCTATGTTGATAATTCTTTTCTCGTTAATTACTTCCTTGGTTTGGGAAGTAGTAACGAGGCAAGTTCTAGCGTTGGCCACTGTTAAAAAGATTTCTAAGAAAAAGAACTATCAATGCATGCAATAACACTATTCAAGAATTACTTAGCTACTATTCATACGTTGTTAATCACTCATGGTTTCCACAACCCTAGTTGTGGATTTAGTTACCCATAATAGCAAGAACACACTTCATATATATATATATGAAGAAATCATGAACTTACGTAATGAGAAGAATAAACCCAAAATTTCAACTTGAATTTCCAAACCAAAATCTTCAAAACAAACTTAGGAAATTAAGAATTGCTAAAGTTGCAAGTCAATCTCCCAAGTCAAGAACTAGAATAAAAGTAATAAAGTCTAATCCCACAAAAATGAGGTTCACATGCCCTATATATAGGAAAACAAGTCATAACTAAAAAGTAAACAAAATAAGGAAATAATGTTTCAGGATGCGTCTTCGATCTATGATAGTGACCTACGGACCATGGATTGACCTACGGTCCGTAGATCCCTTCTGTGACTCAAGACTTAGGCAAATTTTCAGCTTCCAAAACATCATCTCTGAAGCAAACAATGGATCAATAGTACGAACCGTGGTTTGATCCATGGTCCGTAGCTCCACACTTAGAATCTTCAAAATCAGGTACTGGAACCCCTTCTCTGAATTATTTTACAGAATAGCAGTACGGCCCGTAGGTTGATCTACGGTCCGTGGTTTGCAACCATGGTTCCACACTTGGTCAAGAATTCCATGATTTTCCTTCAAGCCTTGCCTACCCTTCTATGGTCATCATCTACAGAGCGTGAATGGACCTACGGTCCATATATCACCTCCGTAGATGCTCTTTTATGCACATCCTTCAGCTATGCCTCTTAGTTTCCACGTCTGAACATATTTCCTGCAAACATGATAAAAATGCATAAAAATCAAAACAAAATGGCCCTAGACACACACAACTCTTAAGTGAAATGTATTAAAAATACCGTAAACTCACGGTATATCAACACCCTCAACTTATATTCATTGTTTGTCCTCAAGTGACGCACTAAGACTCTAAACGACACTTGTATAGAAGCAAGCAATTCAAGCACAAACAATCACATGGCTCTCTACTCTGACTCTCTTTTTGGGTGCAAATATTTTCTCTCAAACTCAACAAGCTAATTTGTGCGGATCAAAACATGACAAAGATCGACCAATCAACACACAACCTACACTATTTTACTAACACCAAGGTACCAACTTTCCGATAATGTAACTAGCGCCCTTACTTCAAACGAAATCCCTTTTTCACACAATGAATTTTTTTTTTAGTACAAGGATGCATTCAACACTCACGCTCAGAAGTAACTTCAAGTACAATTAGTGCTCAATACCATAGGATTGCCCTTATTTTCACTGCTTAGAATCTCCAAACCAGTTTCTACGATCACTATAGGACTTCTTGGCTTGTAACGTAGGCTCAGGGTCAGGTGTGGTACATTTGGATACTTTTTAGTGACTTTATGCCCTCCTTGACATTACGTTAGGCTTTCTACCACTGTTTGCCTTATTTTTGACGTCCTACCATTTGTTTTCTTCTTTCCCTTGATTCTTTTCAGCCATGGATGTGGCTTTCAATTTTGTAGCTCTTTATTTTTCCCTTTCTTCTTTTCTTGCATTTTCTTGTATTCTTTAGCTTTCAACACTTTTGTTTGCTTTCTTTTGCACAGAACCACATCCTCTCCTCTTTTTTCTTTTTTTTTTTCATCACCAAACTCTTTTCATACCCATTTTTCTTTCGGTATCCTCTTTCATAGCCAACCTCAACTTATGGATTTTCCATTGGTTGAGGTGCACAATACCCGATATCGGATCACCCACCCTCAACTTAGGCTTTTGGCCTAAGTCGAGGAGCACATGTCCAAGGAGGGACCGAGGCCAACACAGTATATTATGGGAAAGTGAGTTAGGGGTTTAGAAAGGAATGGTCAAATTCAGGATCAAAGCATTTGGATCAAAGGGAACATTAATATCATTTGGTTGGATTCTTTTTAGGCAATTTGTGGACTTATCAGAAAAAGGGCCTATGATCATTTCCTAGCCTCTAGAGTAGATTGTCTTAGCAGGACTAACCGGGCAAGTTCTAGATTGGCACAAAAACTATTTGAACAATCAACTATTCTCACACACTCTTGGCACATAATTTCATTATCAGATTATCAGATTAGCCAGTTCAAGTTTTAGCTTAAGTCATGCCATCAAGTTGGTTCATTATCATGTCATACTCAGAGCCAACACATTCAACTCATTCTTGCCTACAGTTTTTAGCACATATCACAAATTTTTGGATGGGTATCATTTTCTCAAAATGCTTTTGCCATCATGCTTCATTCTTTCTCATGCTTCTACACATACAATCCTAACATATGCCAGTTCAAAAAAAATTAAACAGTCTCTTGGGGGAAATGAACACATGCAAGAAAACCCCAAGAGAGGATTATAAGTTAGGTTACTCAGACTTCACCCTACCACTCACAAACCATTTACCCCACCCCCAACAAAAACAGGTGCAATTGTCCCCAATGCACACAAAAATAGTAAAAAGGGAAAGATTGGGTGAAGCAAACCTGTGGTGCATAGCACCGACGAACTATCAACAAGCGGGTGGGTCCGATTTCCTGGAGCCCACTACAGCAACATTGGGGCCACCCTTAGTAGTGCCCACGTCAGCAATCACAGCACCTTCAGTAGTGCTATCAATCATTCTAATAGTACCATCAGTGGTGCTCAAATCATGACCCACAGTATTCAGAACATCTGTCATGGGCATAGAACTTGATGCCCCAGCAACACTCTCACGAACCCTCTCATGGCGCAACTGCACATTTAATATCGAAGCCCTTGTTCCCTCTTCTTATCCCTATCATCCTCAGTGGCCTCAGATGTCTGTCTAGATCGGTGTCTCTTACCTCGAGCATGTGTGGGCTTGGGTTGCTCCTCTGCGTCCCCACTGAATTATGCATCAGGGACCGTATCGTCAGACAAAGCAGTAGGTGTAGCATGTGGCTCAACTGCAGGTGTGGCAAGAATGGCATCAACGTCTGCCCGGAGACTGTCTAACTCAGTCCGAAAAGAGGATAGATCTGTGGTCAGGGCCAATCGTTTGAGGACTCTCAATTCAAAGGCATCGAGGTGTTTATTAATGGCCTAGACATTCTGGTCCATCATGCTCTCCATCCTTCACTCCATTCTGGCCTCGGACTCTGTTATCGACTTTTGCATCCATGGCCAGACATGGTAGAGCCGTGTGGCTATCTGAGCCTCCAATTTTTGAACCCTAGCCAATGGTACAACAGCAACTCCTAAAGGTGGGGTGGATTTGGACGAACTAGGAGCCCGACTCGCAGCCTGAGATAAGGAGGCCGGGGCATCATCAGTATGGGCTGAAGAGGCAGGATCATCACCCTACATCTGCTCCATAGCATCTACTAAGTCTGCTTCCATGGGCGGCACATCAACCTACGACTCTCTGCATGGTACCGCCACATTTGCCTCATCCCGAATGAGGCCTATATCCAGTGTCCCCGTAGGCTGGATCAACTTGTCACAACGCCAGATCGGCACTCCAGAGTCCTTACATAACTGGAAAATGAGACAAGGAAAAGGGTAGGTGGTGGAGGCATTGAAAGCCCTCTCATTTATCTCAGCAATGAGCATGCGGGCAAAATCGATCTCGAATCTCGCAACCAATGTTGCTGCCATAACCACACAGTCCCAAGTTAGTGCGTTGTCAGCCTTCGTGGGAGAAATCTGATTACAACAGCCAGAAAAATTTAGCCACAAATGTGAGAGCATCCTTCTTGATGCTCACGCCCAGAGTAGTGACCCATTCGGCTCTCTCTCTGTTAGTAGCAATTTGACTGGCCAGCCAGTGAAATAAAGTCTCTCTTTTTTCGGTGCTCCGCTGGAACTCTCTGACCCGTACAGTGTCCCATCTATAGTCAAATTTGGCCATGTTGAGTGCCCAATAGTGATCAGAGCCAGGACCACAGAGGAACCGGCTGATGGTGGTCTCAGAGATGTCTACAGAAAATCCGCGCACTAGTGTAGCTGTGAGGGGTGCCTGGGCAGTGGGTCTGGCATTCTTATGGATAGAACCCTGAAGAGTAGCCACATAGGAAGCATAAAAATCTCTCACAATCTCCTCTCTATAGGTGCCTAGGTCTCGAGCCATTCACTCACACTTGTGACGTTGAAAGAATCGTTGGATTTCTGATACAGTGTGTACGCTCCCAGTAAGGACTTTGTGCTCCTCTATAATTACCTAGGCCACCTTCTCTTTGTCATTTTTCATCTTGGCATCCCGGTAAATTTGCCATTGGCCCTCAACAAACCATTTGTTTGGCTCCCCAGCCACTGAATCAGGGTCGTAGCTTTGTGGAACCGGGACTTCTCCCAAACTAGTGGCCTCATCAAACGAGGCAACGCCATCCTGTGCACTGGAGCCGGATGCAGACTCTAAAGCAGACCTTGAAGCAGAGGCGACTTCAGAACCGGAAGCAGACCCAGTCGGTGACTCGATCAGTGTGTCCTCCTCATAAAACTAGGAGGCAGTAACTACGTTGGTGACCACCTTCTTGGACTGGTTCCGTGTGGCCTGGAGTGCTGTTGGTGATGTCCTCACTGTGGGAGGGACATATTTGGGATCCTTCTCCTGATCGGTGTCTTCATTTTTCAGCCAAAAATTTGGCGCCATAGATTTGGATCGACCCTTCGTGACTATAAACTTCCTTTTCGAGGCCATGGTACCTGTGGAGAGAGAGTTAGTACCAATATAATCTGGACAAGTGATCGGCAACTTGATTTTCTGTCCCCCTTCTATCTTTTACCACAAAATCAAACTCTTGCAGCAATAATACCATCTAATCAACCTCGGTTTTGCATCCTTCTTCTGCATCAAATACCTCAATGAAGAATGGTCAGTATGCACTATGACCTTAGTACCAAACAAGTAGGATCAAAATTTCTCGAATGCGAAAACAACCGCAAGAAGTTCTTTTTCAGTCACAATATAATTCTTCTGGGCCACATTTAGAGCTTTGCTAGCATAGTAAATAGGATAAAGAATTTTCTCACTCCTCTGTCCTAATACTACACCTAGTGCCACTCCACTCGCATCGCACATTACCTCAAATGGTTGTCCCCAATTCGGTGAAATAATGATAGGTGCAGTAACCAACTTCTCCTTCAACAGTCCAAATGCTCTCAAACAAGCATCATCAAAATCAAACTTATACTCTTTTCCGAGCAGTTTGCACAATGGATGTGCAATTTTAGAGAAGTCCTTGATGAACCTCCTATAGAAACATGCATGCCCAAGAAAACTTCTAATACCTTTTACAGAAATAGGTGGTGGAAGCTTTTCTATTACCTCTACTTTTGCTCTATCAACCTCAATGCCCTTCTCAAAAATCCAATGACCCAGAACTATCCCTTCTTTCACCATAAAATGGCACTTCTCCCAATTTAGCACTAGATTGCAGTCTTCAAACCTTTAAAGCACCTCAGCCAAATGATCCAGACATCGATAAAAGGGTCACCTACCACAGAGAAATCATCTATAAATACCTTAATAGTGTCCTCTACCATATTAGAGAGTATCAACATCATACAACGTTGGAAGGTCGTTGGAGCATTGCACAACCCAAATGGCATCCGTTTGAAGGCGAAAGTCCCATAAGGGCAAGTGAAGGTGGTCTTCTCTTGGTCTTTCGGGGATATAAAAATCTAATTTTAGCCCGAATAACCATCAAGAAAACAACACCAACCCTTAGCTGTAAGTCTATCCAACAGAATGGCATAGGGAAATGGTCCTTTCTGTCCAAGCGTTTAGCTTCCGGTAGTCCATGCAGACTCTCTATCCAATTACGAGCCGCATCGGAACAAGCTTGTTTCTCTCATTAGGAACCACAGTAATCCCACCTTTCTTGGGCACACATTGAACAGGACATACCCAACTACTATCTGCAATGGGATAGATAACTCAGGCATCCAACCACTTGATGATATCCTTTTTAACTACCTCTTGCATAGGTGGATTTAATCTTCTCTGGTGCTCAATACTAGGCCTGTGATCTGGCATGAGTTGGATTTTATAAGAACAGATACTAGGAGGGATCCCTATAATGTTTGCAATAGTCCACCCTATAGCTCGCTTGAACCTCTTTAACACAGTAACCAAACACTCTACTTGTCGCCCATTCAAATCTGACGTAATGATGACCGGTAAAGTATCATCTTTTCCCAAGAATACGTACCTCAAATGTGATGGTAGAGCCTTAAGCTCCAATTTTGGCATCTCTTCAACAGACGGTCTTGCGAGTGGGGACTCATGATTTTTCATGTCTACCTCCAGCTTTTTTTGTTTCGAACGATATTCGCACATATCAAGTGCGGCGACCAACTCATCATACTCTTCAATACCATCACTCTTAAAGTTCATCATAACTGTTGTTAGTGCCTCAATACCCAGTCTCTCTTCAATCTGCACCTCAGACCCACTCTCAACTCTATATGTTATCATAGTTACTGATTGGAGCTCACTACTTTACTTCATAGACCTACAGATATTGAAAGTTGCCTCTTCATTGTTCAGTTTGAACTTCATCTGCCCTTTTTTCATATCAACTAAGGTGCGCCCAGTGGCAAGGAATGATCTCCTAAGAATGATGGGAATCTCAAAATCAACCTCACAGTCAAGAATCACAAAATTCGCCGAAAAGATGAACTACTCCACTTTCACTAGTACATCATGGAGCACACCAATGGGCCTCTTCACAATTCTATCGTCCATGAGCAACTGCATCACAGTCGATTTTGGATCTCCTAGACCAAACTTCTTGTAAATAGACAGTGGCATCAGTTAATGCTAGCACCAAGATCACATAACTCCTTAGCAAAATGCAACAACCCAATAGTACATGGAATAGTGAAGGCACCAGGATCCTCCTTTTTATGCACAAGGGACCTTGTAGAAATAGCACTACAATGTTGCAATCTATCATCATCTTCGAAGCTCACTGCCCTCTTCTTTGTCACCATGTCCTTCATAAATTTTGCATACCTAGGCATTTGCTCCGAAGCTTCTATCAACGTAACATTGATTGAAAGTTATTTCAACATGCTAATAAACCTGTGGTATTTGCCTTCTGCAGTCTTCTTCACTAATCTCTGTGGGAAGGGAGGTGGAGGTCTTGCTATGGGTACAACCTTTTGAGTTACCTCCGCTTCTTTCTCTATCGCATTCTCGGACTCTCCACTTACCTTGACCACATCATCATCTTTACTATTCTCAATTTCCACCCTAGACGGCATAGGTGGATCAATGGTTTACTTAACCCCTCGAGTAGTGACTGCCATACAATGCCCATCATTCTTTGGATTCTGGATGGTGTTGCTAGGAAGAGTGGCAGGCTGACGTGGATTTACTGTAGTTGACAACTGAGTCATCTGCTGCTCAAGATGCTTGATTGACACTGCAGGGGCATTAACTTTTTGACCAATACCAGACAAGTCATCTCATCTCCTTCACATTCTCATCAGTTGCATCAAACCTCCCCATCATCTTCTGCATCATATCCTCAATATGTGACATATTACTTCTAGCTTCCCTAGGAATAGATTCCCAATTTTGAGGGGGAACATAAGGTCCAACCCGATCATTTCTGTTGCCATAGTTGTTTCAATTGTAGTTGTTGTCGCAATTGAAGTTCCCATCCCGGACATATTGACCCTCTCGGTTGTAGTTTCCATAGATCTGACCTTGGTTTCCTTGACCTTGGTGCCAATTATCCGTATTGGAACTTTGGGCATTTGGTAGGAAACCCCCCATCTCATTCACCGCATAAGCATCCTCTTCATAGCAGCACTCCTCAATCGATGGTGGATTCCTAGTCAAATAATTCACAACATTTACCTTCTCCGCACCTCCGCTCACATGCTTCAAAGCCAACCCTAGTTCAGTCCTCATCTGAGTCATCTCCTCACAAATCTAATCTGCAAACTGGTTGTTTGTAGTTTGAACGAAAAATGTGTTCCTCCCAGTCTCCGACTTTCTAGTGCTCCAAGCTTTGTTATTCCGAGAGATCTTCTCCAGTTTCTCTACAATCTGCTCAAAAGTATACTCACCATATGAACCTCCAACAATAGTATCAAGCACTGCCTTACTGTTGTCATCCTGGCATTAGTAGAAATATTCCTTCAGTGACTCATCATTAATACGGTGATTCGAAACACCTCATATGAAAGTAGTGAACCTGTCCCAAGAACTACTCACGGACTCTCCAGGTAGTGCTACAAAATTGTTGAGTTTATCTTTGTGGTTCATCTTCTTAGACACTGGAAAGAATCTTGTTAGGAACGAATCAGTCAATTGTTCCCATGTATAGATTGAGTTATAAGGAAGCTCATTCAACCACACAGCAGCATCGCTGATCAATGATAGAGGGAATACTCGCAATCCAATTACATCCATGTCCAAGTCCAGTCAACCCACACAACTTTTGCAAACACTTCTTAGCTTGGTTACGTGTGCATGTGGATCTTCCGATGCCAAACCCGCAAAGAAGCCCCTCGCAGTAAGCATTTACATCAAACTGCTAGTCACCACAAATGTATTCCCCGGAGGTAAAGGAGGTAGGACAAGAGGTCCATCAGATTTAGTAGTGTTAAAGTTGACCCTATAGTTATCATGCAATCTTGGCCCTGGTAGATCCTATACCCTCACTGCATCTCTCAATAGATTCTCGGCTTGAATCTAATTATTATCATCACCAACCCTCGAAAGCTGCAACCCAACACCATCACCTAACTCTCCTCCGATAGGATTAATTGGCACTCCTTGATTATTCATTCTCCGTAAAGTTTAGTGCAGTTCTAGATCGTAGGGAGTAAGTGGTTCTCCTTGACACCGTGCATTTGGTATACACTAGAGTAGCAACCTGAGAGAGACAAAACAAAATAAAAAAGTAAAATTAGGAAATATTTGACTAAAGTTCAATAACGTAGTTAAACTTAATCTAAAAGTCGAATTCCCTAGCAGTGGCGCCAAAATTTGATACACTCAAATTACACCTCCCTAAAGAAGCATAAGCAATCGTTATCAAGTAAAGAACCCAACTTGTAGGTTGGGGTCGATCCCACAAGGAATATGGTTTAGACTTAACTTTAACCAACGATTATATTTGTTTAGTCAATGTAATTTTGAAAACAAGTAATAAAGGGGCGGGGGGGGGGGGGGAGGGATTTGTGAAACAAATTCAGGAAATTATGTAGGTAATCAAAGAGAAAGATTTAGACTTTAATTGTTATTAAGATGAGAAAGTAACTAGGGTATGCGTGTTCCCCATAAGCTCATAACGCAGTAATCCTAGTAATAGCAATCCTTTCCTAGTGTATTACATGCAAAGTGATAAGTTAGGTATCTCTAAATCCTTGGTCCGGCATCTAGAGAATTTCACCCCACACCTTGGTCCGGCTACGTGTGTATAATTTACTAACCATTACCTTTACCTCATATTAGACATCACATCTATGTATGGCTTAATTTTCACCCTCGCACCAATCAACATTAGACTAATATATAATATCACACTAAATCTATGTTGATAATTCATTTCTCGTTAATTACCTCCTTGGTCCGACAAGTAGTAACGAGGAAAGTTCTAACGTTGGCCACCTTTAAAAAGATTTCTAAGCAAAAGAATTATCAATGTATGCAACAACACTATTCAAAAATTACTTAATTACTATTCATACGTTGTTAATCGCTCATGGTTCCCACAACCCTAGTTGTGGATTTAGTTACCCATAATAGCAAGAACACAATTCATATTTTTAGATGAAGAAATCATGAACTTACGTAGTGAGAAGAATAAACCCAGAATATCAACTTGAGTTTCCAAACCAAAATCTTCAAAACGAACTTAGGAAATTAAGAATTGCTGAAGTTGCAAGTTAATCTCCCAAGTCAAGAACTAGAATAAAAGTAATAAAGTCTAACCCCACAAAAATGAGGTTCACATGCCCTATATATAGAAAAATAAATCCTAACTAAAAAGGAAACGAAATAAGGAAATAATGTTTCAAGATGCGTCTTCGATCTACGAAACTGACCTACAGACCGTGGATTGACCTACGGTTCGTAGGTCCCTTCTGTGACTTAAGACTTAGGCAAATTTTCAGATTCCATAACATCATCTCTGAAGCAAATTACAGATCAACAGTACGGACCGTGGTTTGATCCACGGTCCGTAGGTCCTTCTCCATAGCTCCACTCTTAGAATCTTCAAAATCAGGTACTGGAACCCCTTTTCTGAATCATTTGACGGACAGCAGTACGGCTCGTAGGTCGATCTATGGTCCATGGTTTGCAGTTGTGATTCCACACTTGGTCAAAAATTCCCTGATTTTCCTTCAAGCCTTGCCTGCCCATCTACGATCATCATCTACGGAGCATGAATGGACCTACAGTCCGTAGATCAGCTCTATAGATGTTCTTTTCTACACATCCTTCAGTTGTGTGAGCACTTTCCACGTCTGAACATATTTCCTACAAAACATGATAAAAATGCATAAAAACCAATAAAAAATAGCCCTAGACACACACAACTCTTAAGTGAAATGTATTAAAAATACCATAAACTCACGGTATATTATCGAGCCTATACCTTGGAATGTACACAGCGTACTTGACCCTGAAGGGGTCTCGTACAAGCCTCTTAGCATTCATAACATTTGATACATAGAAATAGTGTGGAACTAAAACTTTTTTTTAAATCCATACAATCCAAAATTTTATAAAAAGACTTGAAACAGCGGAAATCTATTATCTCACATGGCCATCTAAAAACAATATCTTGAAACAAAAGTAGGGACACGGCCCTTTACAATCGAAAGTCTAAAAATTGTCTGCTACATGAAAGAAAGAAACATCTAAACACTTGTCCTCAATCTATGAGGACATACCACTTAGCCTTGGAGGAATCTCAATCCAAGCCCTTGAACTAGAGATAATGCAACTCACTTGTCGGAACCTACACTTGTAGTAAAAAAAGATTAATATAGTTTAGCACACAAAAATGTACTAAGTATGATGACCATGCAAAAATCATGCTTTAAAAGAACATTTTGGATGGAAACCATGCATTATGCCACCTTTTAGAAATATCATGTACATTTGTATAAGAGACATAAAATACAAGTATAATCATCCTACAAGTCATAATCATCACATTTGAACATCACCTTAAGTAACCCTAAGCTACACTTGTGCAATGTAAGGATAGCATCCCATACTACTATCCCTACTAAGTGCCACTTTGAGGCCACCTTAGATGAACTTACCAATTCATACTTAACTTCAACTAATACTCATGCATAAGGAACACATTCATTTCATAAGTCATGACAAGGAAAAATAACTCATAATACAACCCAAGTATAGCATGCATCATTACACTAGACATTTAAGTCAGCATTCTTCATTAGCTTCATTAAGAGAACTTTCATTCATTAGTCATTAAGACATTAGAGAACCACTATGACCCTCTCAAAGCCTACTCGTGCAATGCATGGATGGCATCCCATACTACCACCCACACTTCGTAGAACTACTCAAGAAACCAATATGCACATCTCACATGATGGGAATAGGCATTAACCGACATAGACCATGAGGGCAAACCATGGAATTCGGTGTCATATGGCCCTACACCGTAAAGAGGTGGTCTACTTGCCTAAGGTATGACCAATAACATTTTAGCATAGGTCGTAACCAATAGATAATATCCTATGTGGGCACATAGTTATGGGATAGGAAGATGTTCATTGGAATCCTAGCCTAACATTGGGAGAGTTTCCATCTTACCATATCCACTCGGTGCTTAACCTCAATTCCCATAGAGTATTTCATTTTCATTAACATTATTGTACTTGAGAGGGCAACCAACATTAGGTCTACCGACCCAAGTACATTACACAAGAAAGGGCCACCACCATTAGGTCTACCAATTCAATATACATTAAGGATAGCTCATTGACTTTCCAAGAAGGGTGCCATCAACGCTGGGACTACCGATACAAGGTTCATCATTTCACACATGAAAGGGCTACCAATACTAGGTCTACCAATTCAAGGTTTTTCATCACATTAGTTTCTAGACTCGTCATGAAGGGCTACCAACACTAGGTCTACCGGTTCAAGACATAGCCTAGAATACTTCATCATTCATTTATGAAAGGAATGCCATTGGCCTATCGATTCATATTCATCAAGTCAAGATACATTCATTAATCATTTATGCAAGGAATGCCATAAGCCTATCGATTAAAGACCCATGCATTAATCCACATTACTTTCATTTACACAAGAATTGGATGCATAAGCTTACCAATTCAAGATATATACTACCATCAAGCACCCTTCACATTCCATCATCAACATTCATAAGTGTGAAATAGAGAAATAGCCTTCCAATAATAACACAATTACATTCAAGACAAGATCATATTATTTTCATTAGATTCACATTCATATACAAGACATCATGATAATACTCAATTCCTCATACTATGCCCTTCAAGGCCATGAAGCTCAAATCACCAACACACCAACAATTTACTACAATTAAGGCATGGATAATGATGCAATTCGATAACCCAAAGTAATTTAGATAAACTCCATTCACATGCTTTCATAATCAACAAACCCACTTCATAAAGACACAATTTAGGAAATTGAGAGAATTCATGGGTTCATAGAGTATTTTCATTATAAATCATCAATTAAACACTAATACATTCATAATTTGTCATTAATAACCATATGAAAATGTTTGAAGAAGGAACCCATGAGTTAGAGTAAAAACCCTAAGTTTTGAGAAACTTGAAACCTTTGAAAACTAACTGTGAATGGACTCTAGGGGTGAAATCTACCCCTAGATAAAGGATCGCCTTACCTTGCTTGTGAATCCCCAAGAAATTTGAGGAAGAACACCTTGAATCCACAAACGCTAGCTCCCACTTCTTCTTCTTCTTCTTTGGGAAATTCTAGAGAGAGAATTTTTGAAAGGAGGAATTTTTTTATTTGACTTGGGGAAATAAGGAGTAAATGACATGTTTTAGGACTTAAAACTATATATACTAGTGATATAAAAAAATTAAAAACAACTCCACTTAATAATTAATTAAAAGGAATTTACTTAAAAACCCCCAACTTGGGCAGCCCCGTCAGGGACCACGCCCACTTTGACGGGTCGTGAGGGGCACCACGGCTCGTGGTGGTGCCCGTGATCCCTTAGGCAGTGTGCCTCTCCAACTTGCCAAGCCTTCAAGGGTATAAGGCAAGCCCACAAGACCTCCCACGATCCGTGGTCAAGACCACGAGTCGTGGTTGAGGTCGTAGTCTTGAGGTAGTGTCTAGGCTTCCCAAGCGTTGCCTCCACACACCTAAGTGATCTTCACAATCACTCCCCCATGGCTCTTCAAGGGCACCACGGCCCGTGGTGGCACCCATGGTCCCTTGACCAGTAGCTCCCTCATCATTCACCAACTCCCATTAAGCTAAGACAACCCCATGAGCTTTCCCAAGGCCCGTGGTCATGACCACGAGTCGTGAAGTGGCTCGTGAAGTGGTGCCTTGGCTTGGCACCTTTCTAGGACTCACTTCCATGCCAACCACGAGTGGCACCACGACTCGTGGTGGCCACCATGGGTCGTGAAGACCCTCGTGGTCTTGGTAGGCAGTGGCTAGGCCTAGTTTTTAGGTAGCCTTGGCCCCTCACCATGGTCTACACCAAAAACCCTTAGCCCTTGCCCTTAACCCTTGATGTTAACCCTCACGTTTAGGCTCTAGTTAAACCTATCATTTTCCAAATTGTTACATTATCCCCCCCCCCCTTAGTAACATTCGTCCTCAAATGATACTTTAAACACTTTAAGGGATAACGACTCAAGACTAGTAGCCCTTCATGCATGCAACATTATAAACAATGCATAAAATCATAGGAGGAAACATCAACTCCACATCAATAGGCTCAATGCAACACAAGAAAGTAGGAACTACATCTACGAACTCATTATGCAGCAAAACATCAACATTTCTCATTTCATTGGAGGAACTACCTTCTCCAACTCACATTATGCTCATCATAACATAATTAAGCACATTATGCAATTACTCTTGAAATCACATTTAGGCATGTTCAACAATTCACCTCATGAAGCCTATAGGCAAGTCATACTAGATGCACATCAACATGAGGAACACATAAATCAAAATCTCATTTTCTCATTAAACATAAATTCCATCAAAACATGCATGACATAAGGAGATCATGGAAATACATTTTTTCACATGACTCCAAAACATGAAACAAGCTACAAGGAACTCTTGGTCTCAAGCTTCAATAGGAATAGAAGGAAAGAGATAAGGATATTGAAACTCTCAACAACCTTACTATTCAACATACCAACTCCCCATTAAGAGTAAACCTCATACCAAGGCTAACATGAAAATAGCAAAGGAACCTCAATACAACATTCACAACTATAAGAAATCATCACTTACTGGTGCCTTCATTCTGAAGAGCGTCTTTGTCATCTCTAGCCCGAAGTGCATAGAAGCGACTATTCTTTGTAGCTTAAGGATCCAGGCTACTAAGAGAAGATTGTTTTGCCTCCCTTCCTTTGGCCGCAAGAGTAGGACAATTTCTCACTTGGTGATCATTCTTCCCACAACCATAGCACCCATTAGTACCAGCAAGGCACTTCCCAAAATGTTTATTCCCATAAGTGGTGCAAGTAGGTTTAGAAAATGAAGAACCACCTCTCTCTTGGTTAACCTTAGGAGTGCTTGAAGAATCTTGGTTTGGAGCCCTCTTTTTGAACCTAGGTTGACCTTGCTCATCGGATCTACCTCTCTTCAACTCCCAATTCTTCCTCTTGATTTTGGACTCCTCAATAGATTGAGCATAAACCATTAGTATATAAATGTCCATATTATGGAGCATTTTTGTATGGCATTCTTCCTCAACTCGGTCGGATACACCCGTAACAAAGTGACTCATCTCATCCCTAGGGTTTGACACCAAAGATGGGGAATACTTAGACAATTGGGTAAACTTCAAAGAGTACTCTTTAACATTCATGTTACCTTGCCTAAGATTAATAAACTCCTCCATCTTAACCTCCCTCTTCTCACGGGGAAAGAACCTACTAAGGAATGCCTCCTTGAACAATTCCCAATCTATAAACCTCGCTCCTACCGGCTTATTGTTCTTCCATTGAGTGAACCAAATTTGGGCCACATACTTAAATGGATAGGAAGCAAGTTTGGCTTTTCCTATAGAGATTACCCCCAGAGCATTCACTACCTTGTACACCTCATCCAAAAACTCTTGGGGATCCTCTCCCACCTTAGATCCTAGAAATACCGGAGGATTCATCCTCAAAAAGTCTCTCAACCTAGAAGCCATAGTACTCACATTGGGATTCACATTAGCCTCAACACCCATATTTTCTTGAGCCGTTATGGCTTGAGCTTGAGTAGTTACGGCTTGAGCTATCATCAAAAGAGCCGACCTAACTTCCTCATTGGTCATGGACGAGGGATCCACCGGAACTTGATTTCCTAGAGGAACTTGGTCACCTTGAGGATCTTGGGGAGGAACTCCCTCATTCACAATCTCCTCTTCCGTCCTTATTGGGTTCGCCCTTGTATTCATATACTATAAACACAAGAGACGGGTTAGGAAAAGGACTCTTATAGATCTAAAATCTAAGGCACGACTTCAAGAATAATGAAACAAGTGTAACTTTCTAACATCCTATAGCCTCTCGCTCATAGATGTGTCACGACTCACACTGATGAACATGACTCTACTAGACGTGGCTTGTGAGACATCCATCCTAAAATCCATTTCCAAAATCTTATGCTCTGATACCAAGTTTGTAACGATCCGAGCCTATACCCTGGAAGTTACATGGTGTACTTGACCCCAAAGGGGTCTCATACAAGCCTCTTAGCATTCATAACATTTTATTCATAGAAATAGTGTGGAATTAAAAGTTTTCTTTAAATCCATACAATCCAAAACTTTATAAAAACACTTGAAACAGTGAAAGTCTATTATCTCACAGGCCATCTAAAAACAATATCTTGAAACTAAAGTAAGGACACAGCCCTTTACAATCGAAACTCTAACAATTGTCTACTACATGAAAGAAAGAAACATCTAAACACTTGTCCTCGATCTATAAGGACATACCACTTAGCCTTGGAAGAATTTCAATCTAAGCCCTTGAACTAGAGATAAAGCAACTCACTTGCCAAAACCTACACTTGTAGTAAAATAAGAGAAATATGGGTTAGCACACAAAAATGTACTAAGTATGATGACCATGCAAAAATCATGCTTTAAAGGGATATTTTGGATGGAAACCACGCATTATGCCACTTTTTAGAAATATCATGTACATTTGTATAAGAGACATAAAATACAAGTATAATCATCCTACAAGTCAAAATCATCACATTTGAATATTCACCTTAAGTAACCCTAATCTACACTTGTGCAATGTAAGGATAGCATCCCATACTACTATCCCTACTAAGTGCCACTTTGAGGCCACCTTAGATGAACTTACTAATTCTTACTTAACTTCAACCAATACTCATGCATAAGGAACACATTCATTTCATAAGTCATGACAAGGAAAAATAACTCATAATACAACCCAAGTATAGCATGCATCATTACATTCGACATTTAAGTCAACATTCTTCATTAGCTTCATTAACAGCACTTTCATTCATTAGTCATTAAGACAATAGAGAACTCACTATGACCCTTTCAAAGCCTACTCTTGCAATGCATGGATGGCATCCCATACTACCACCCACACTTCATAGACCTTCTCAAGAAACCATAACGCACATCTCACATGATGGAAATAGGCATTAACCGACATAGACCATGAGAGCAAACCATGGAATTCGGTGTCATATGGCCCCACACCGTAAAGAGGTGGTCTACTTGCCTAAGGTATGACCGGTAATATTTTAGCATAGGTCGTAACCACCAGATAATATCCTATGTGGGCACATAGTTATGGGATAGGAAGATGTTCATTGGAATCCCAGCCTAACATTGGGAGAGTTTCCATCTTACCATATCCACTCGGTGCTTAGCCTCCATTCCCATAGAGTATTTCATTTTCATTAACATTATTGTACTTGAGAGGGCAACCAACATTAGGTCTACCGACCCAAGTACATTAGAAAAGAAAGGGCCACCACCATTAGGACTACCGATTCAATATATATTAAGGATAGCTCATTGACTTTCCAAGAAGGGTGCCATCAACACTGGGACTACCGATACAAGGTTCATCATTTCACACATGAAAGGGCTACCAATACTAGGTCTACCAATTCAATGTTTATCATCATATTAGTTTCTAGACTCATCATGAAGGGCTACCAACACTAGGTCTACCGGTTCAATACATAGCCTAGAATACTTCATCATTCATTTATGAAAGGAATGCCATTGGCCTATCAATTCATATTCATCAAGTCAAGACACATTCATTAATAATTTATGAAAGGAATTCCATAAGCCTAATGATTAAAGACCCATTAATCAACATTACTTTCATTTATACAAGAATGAGATGCATAAGCCTACCAATTCAAGATATACATTTCAATGAAGAACCCTTCACATTCCATCAGCAACATTCATAAGTGTCAAATTGAGAAATAGCCTTTCAATAATAACACGATTACATTCAAGACAAAATCATATTACTTTCATTAGATTCACATTCATATACAAGACAATATGATAATACTCAATTCCTCATACTATGCCCGCCAAAGCCATGAATCTCAAATCACCAACAAACCAACAATTTACTACAATTAAGGCATGGATAATGATACAATTCGATAACCCAAAGCAATTTAGACAAACTCCATTCACATGCTTTCATAATCAACAAACCCACTTCATAAAGGCACAATTTAGGAAATTGAGAGAATTCATCGGTTCATAGAATATTGTCATCATAAATCATCAATTAAACACTAATACATTCATAATTTGTCATTAATAACCATTTGAAAACATTTGCAGAAGGAACCCAAGAGATGGAGTAAAAACCCTAGGTTTTGAGAAACTTGAAACCTTTGAAAACTAACTTTGAATGGACTCTAGGGGTGAGAGCTACCCCCAGATGAAGGATCACCATACCTTGATTGTAAATCCCCAAGAAATTTAAGGAAGAACACCTTGAATCCACAAACCCTAGCTCCCACTTCTTCTTCTTCTTCTTTGGGAACTTCTAGAGAGAGAATTTTTGAAAGGACGAACTCTTTGATTTGACTTGGGGAAATAAGGAGTAAATGACCTGTTTTAGGACTTAAAACTATATATACTAGTAATATAAAACAATTAAATACAACCCCACTTAATAATTAATTAAAAGGAATTTACACAATAAAACTCCAACTTGGGCAGCCCCATCAGGGATCACGCCCACTTTGACGGGTCAAAAGGGGCACCACAGCTCGTGGTGGTGCCCGTGGTCCCTTAGGCAGTGTGCCTCTCTAACTTGCAAAGCCTTCAAGGGCCTAAGGCAACTCCACAAGACCTCCCACAATCCGTGGTCAAGACCACGAGTCATGGTTGACGTAGTGGTCTTGAGGCAGTGTCAAGGCTTCCCAAGCCTTGCTTCCACACACCTAAATGATCTTCATGATCACTCCCCTATGGATCGTCAAGGGCTGCATGGCCCGTGGTGGCGCCTGTGGTTCCTTGACCAGTAGCTCCCTCATCGTCCACCAACTCCCATTAATCTATGGCAACCCGACAAGCCTTCCCACAGCTCGTGGTCCTGACCACGAGTCATGAAATGGCTCATGAAGTGGTTCCTTGGCTTGGCACCTTTCTAGGGCTCACTTCCATGCCAACCACCGGTGGCACCACGACTCGTGAAGACCCTCGTGGTCTTGGTAGGCAGTGGCTAGGCTTAGTTTTTAGGCAGCCTTGGCCCCTCACCATGGCCTACACCCAAAACCCTTAGTCCTTTCTATTAACCCGTAACGTTAACCCTCACGTTTAGGCTCTAGTTCAAACTATAATTTTCTGAGGCATTGCAACTTGCCATGTTTTCCATAGCTGGGGAACAAAATTTGAAAGTTAAAATCTACTAAAATGTTCTCTATTACAAAATTCAAATGGGAAACCTTGCTAAAATCACTTGAAATCCACTATGGTAGTGTTTTTACTCTCAATCTTTTGTTCCTCACATTTCTTAATGCCTTCTCTCTCATCCAAAAATCAATTTATACAAGTCTGATGTGTGGCTGTTTGGGACCAATCGACGAGGTTAGTCGGGATTCACTGATCTATTGGCGACTCACTGATTTTTCTTCACGTCGCCTTCATTTTTCACCTCTTCTTAGTCCAACCACTGTAATTTTAGGTGAGCCAGATTGGGATTGCCGTCTCATTCCGTGATGCGCCCTTTTTCCTTTCATCTCGCCATCAGTACTTATCTGGATCTCCATCAGTACATTTGATGACCTGGCCATCCATTGCCGATGCGATCGGTGATGCCCCTAGTGGAACTGTTGCTCACCAAAACTACTCCTAATATAGCCTCAGCGTTCTTTACCTTTAGGTGGTAGAATGGCAACTTGGCGAGTCGCCGAGTGACATCAGCGATCATCAGGCTTGTTTTTCCCTTCTCTTTTTCTCTCGTGTTGTCTTTGTTGCCCATTTCTATCCTAGCTTTGTTCCTCAATCCATATATATATGAAAATCAAGGGTTTACATTAATTTTTGGCACGAAATAAGTATTTGAGGACACTAAACATATACAAAAAAAAGCCCTAAATGAGTCCAAATCTCTGACTCATCACTTGCCTTTAGTTTTAGCCATTACCTACAAAACGTACATTCAAACAATGAACTTGTGAAGATTAGTTGAATTCAAACAAGAATTGAAACATATTTCAAAAACACTCTTAAGGCTGCCTAATCAGCAAGGAGGATCACCAAACAGGTTTGGCAAACTCTGGTTAGTTTCCTGAAATTGAAAGTATCATATTGCTCAAGGTTCAGGCATAAAGGGCAAAGTCAATGCCAATTTAGAGATTCACCAAGTTGGTTTCAATGGGCTAAAACAAGTCCACCAAAACTTACTGTGCAAAAGAGAAAGATACAAGCATCAAGGGAGATATCCTCTCTCAATCGTTGATTTTCCAAATGGGTACAATGGACTAAGACAAGTCTACCGAATGAGACAGTACCCAAGGCTATGCATATTCTCAAGATGGCGAGCTGAGTCTTACTCGGCGATTCACCTAACTTCCTTGGCGAGCTAACACAAGCTCGCCGAATAGGAAGTTTCAGCCCAGTGCCAAATCTTTTAGAAAAACCAACACACACAACAAATACTAGTTATCCCCCAACATTACAATTCCTCTATATGATTTTCTACCCATGGGTACTTAGATTTCCTCCATTTTATCATAAAGTATTGCACTAATTGTCAATTCGCCCATAAGAAAGTAGTCACCCTGTCTATCATAGGGCAAAATCCAGCAATTGGGTCAACACTGAGCTACTCAGACTTCACTCACATTAAATTAAGCATAGACCCAGTTTGATAATCTCTTCAATTCAACAACTAAACCAACACTTCAATTCAACAACTAAACCAATACAAGCATGATTCAAGAATTCCACAGGCATTCACGGTCAAGAACATGTTGCCATAGTTCAAACCCAATAATATGATCCAACCAAATGAAATTAAACACTCAATCACAGTTAAGGGGCTTACACCCGCCTATATGCATTCTAACTTCAAATATAACAACAAAAACCGGAAACACTAACCTTGAAGCTGAAATAAAATAAGAAATTTAGGGGTCGGGGTTAGGTTGACTCAAAATTCAATCAAATGCACTCCTAGAAACTTCAAGACTAGGCTCACAACCTCTCAAAATGCACGAAGCAAGAAGCAAGAAGAAGGAATCGAAAAAGCTCTCAGAGTTCAAAGATATTGATTTTTAAATTTGAAAAGACCATTGGCCTTTTTATATCAGTACCATCCGGTGATCACGACTAATGCGCCAAATGTTTTCGTAGAATCACCAATTGGAGCTTAAGCTCACCAAACATGCCTAAACAAACACAAAACTTGAATGCCAATTCGGCGAACCCGATAAAGTCTACATAATGCACTTTGGTGAATCGCCTTTTGGAGTTGTGATTGCTGATCTTGATAGTGCACTTTTCCATCTTTTCACCCTCAAAGGTATAACAAGATTTAGTTCTTGTAATGCCTTCGATTAATCGCCGTTTGTGTTCTTGCATCACCTATGCTTCCCTTTGAAATCTTACAACCTCTTTTCAACCTGCACTCACAATGCACATTATTTGAAAGCAATAAAAACATAAATAAAGACTTGGGTTGTCTCTAAAGAAGCGCCTTATTTAATGTCATGGCACGACATATTGCTCAAACTCAAAAATCATTTTTAGGGTTCGAGATGGTGTCACTAGGCAAAGTTTCCTTTTGCCTTAGATTTAGATGAGTGGTAATTTGACCTAGTTGGGCCTCCAGCTGCTTGATCGAAACTGAATATGAAGTCACTGTTTGAGTTAAAGTGGAGAATTCATTTTTTAAATCCTTCAACACCTTATCGGACCCTTCAACCTCGTTGTATCCTTACAAACATGTTTGCCATCTGTCTTCCTTCTAGATCAGCTGGATCTTTTGGATATGGACAATCATGGGGAGGTACGTATCTATCTTTGTCCATCTCCCTAGCTCTCCAACTTCAACCCCACCAATCTTTCCATCCACTATCTCTATCCTTGGTTGCCACCTTAACATTGCTAATTGTTGTGAGAATTCCCCCCCCCCCCCCCGCCCACTTGATTTCCCATTGAATGTCTTCATTGTACAATGCCTCAAATTTTGCATCATTCGGGCACTGCCCACTGTTGGTTCCAACCATATTCACTAACAAAGTTCCACCTCCCACGACATGCTTGGACAACAAATCAATTTGGGTAATTATTTTATCCATCTTTTCATCTTTTTCATGGCCCCTCTCAAATTGTTCTTTGCTCAAGTCCACTTGTAGAAGAGTTGCTTGGTCCTCCCTAGTATGCCATACTCGGTTGACCTTAGTCATATAGCTACATCATACGGTTGTCTCATCAATCCACCATGGAATAATTGATCAGCCACACTTTTATTGACTGAATCAAGTCTCCAATAAAAGTATTGCAATAGCAAATTGTCTGGAACGACATGCATTGGACATTGCAAGAGTAACTTCTTGAACCTCAGCCATGTTCATGGAGGGGCTCACCTCCAAAACTTTTGAATTTTGGATTTGAAGATGAAGTTTAACCATCTTCGAGAGTGGAAAGAATCATTCCAAGAACCGTTCGGTTAGCTCAACCCACGAAGTTATAGAATCATTTGGCAACTTGCCAACCAGCTCATAGCATCTCCCGTTATAGAGAATGGGAATAGTCTCAACCTTATAGATTCTCTGGAGATACTCTCGAATATAAAGAGTTCACACACCTCCTTGAAATTCCTAAGGTGCTCATGAGAACCTCATAAACTAGACCCCCAAAAATTCCTTTCATTTGGAGCAAATGGATCATAGTTCCAGTGATATGAAACACCGTCCTCCCGATGGTAGGAGGTATCCAGACTGCTCCCGTGGTTTGAATTGCATTAATGGATATGTCATTTAAGTCACTCATATTTTCATTTTGACCATAGTGACTATCATTTTCAATCCCATAGCCACTCATTTTTTCAACCTGCAAATATGCCAACAACAACACAAAACAATAACTCTACTACAAATAAAACAAATTAAAAATCTAATTTCCCAATTAGAATTCTCAACCATGATTCCCCGATAGTGACGCCATATACGATAACACTCAAACCACCCTTTAAAACCAATTAAAAGCGTGAGCGATCGTAGTAAGTAAAAAAACTCAACGAAGAGTCAGGGTCGAATACCACTGGAAATGGTACATCATGGAGAATTCTTTATCGAGAGATTTGGACTTTAAATTAGCTCATTTGGAATAGTAAGAACAATTGGGTGGATGGTACTACCAACTTAATATAAAGCATTTGTTAACAATAATCGCAATCAAACTAAAATCAAAACAAAATCAATAGTTAACAAGAAATCTAGGGGTGCGGGGATTTGATATCAATGTCACAAAGAAGTGATTGTATTTCTCTATAGTGATGTATATACATGAATAATCTAAGTCATCTTCAATGATGCTAATCATATTTCGATCCCAAAGCATCTATGCCTAGAATCTCCTTTTGGTCTCATCTAATGCCATTTCTAAACAACCCATTACCTTACTATTTTTTTCTCTTTCAAGAATAGGGCAAATAGAGCCAACCCATAACCTCTCTTTCAAGAAATTCATAGACATCAAACCTAAATTTCTAGTATTAAACTAATTACCCACACCAATTAATCTCTTTCGATCATCAACCAGAGATCAGAAGTAGGAATAAAGTTTGAAACCTTAGCCCTTAAGTTAACCCTATGATATAATTCATACATGAAAAGCAACAAAACAGATCATAACACAATACCCACAACATTAAATTAACACCCAACCCCATTAGAGCACTCCTAGATCTTGGGGTTTTAGCCACCTATCACAAAAAGTAAAGAAGGTATACCTTCCATGAAAGTAGCCATGGATTACTAGTAATCAAGCAATTAAGAGTAAATCCACTTTAGATTTAAATTTCAAATTATCGAAATCAAGCTTTAAATTGTAAAATCCTAAGAAGACTAGAAAAAGTGTTCCAAAAAGTAAAGTTTTCTCACTCAAAACTTTCTCCTAAACTCGGTAGTTCAACTCTCTAATTGAACTCTCTCAAAACTCTATCCTTTGGTTTATTTGTGTTTTCCCAAAATTTGGCCCAAAATCCACTTTGCAACCAACTCTGTGACATTAGCCTATCTCACCAAACTCGCTCGATAAATCGCCCATCGCTCCTCAGCTCGCCTTGTTATGCTTTAGGTTTTAGGTGTTTGAACCTCAATTGGTGAAATCAATTGAGTCAGCCTTTCTTGTTCAGTGAATCGCCAAATACCACCCTAATTCGCCATTTGAGCATTAAGTCTTTGCCTTGCACACTGTCACTTTGGGTGATGTGTATCAGGTACACCTTTCTCATTCGATGCATCATCTTTTCTAATGGAGTTCACGGACACTCTTTGGTAGACAAAAGTGTTATGCACTGTCAGTTTGGGCAATGTCATACTCAGTCGGTGATCCGCCCTTCATGCTAGGTGATCAACAATGTTCATTGCACATTTCTTTTTGCATTTTCGACCATTCTTTTAAGCTTCAATCCATACCTTGTCCAATTGCCTTCATAGATGCAAAGCATCAATATTTGATTAGAAAAGGATAAAGTTAGGCATTGAGAACATTAATTATTGAGCATAATGGACCTTAAATGGGTGCAAATCTACCACTCATCATGGAACTGCATACTGTATGATCTATTGGCATATTTGTGCTCGATAGGAGGTTATATACTCCTAAAAGATGTATGGTGCTTACCTCTCATAGTATGTTGGTCACATGGTCTACTTACATATATGAACAATTGAGGTGCTGAGGAGAGAATTTGTTTCTCAAGTTAGAAAAGCACTTCCATTATGTGTGAGTGGGAGATGTAGGAATTTGAGTCCACCTATAAGGGGTGATCTAGGGATGATTAGGGTAATAAGTCACTCTTTATAATTTTTATTTAAACACACGTTACAATTATAATACAGAGGATATAGAAATCATAATATGTTATAGAAGGTTGCTCCAGCATAATATGGCAGTCATCATCGACTAGTAAATTTCAATAGTGGTTCATCCTACTATTACACTTCCGCTACATGAAGAAAAAGTAAGTTTTTTCTTATGGGTTACATAGGTTATATGATTAGATTTAGATTAATATGATATATAATCTTACACATAGTATATAAGAATTTTTTACTCTGTTTTGTAGAATAAAAGTATATAATGAAATAAAATGATAGAGGAGCATAAATAAAAATCAGATGCTATACCTATTTTCTAAATAGTTTTGATGTGATCTATATAGGACAAGAGAGTCCAATTTATAGAAAAACAATTAAATATTACATTTGGTTTCACTAATCAAAAATAGGGAAATCATTAGGAGATATGTTTCACTAATAAAATTAAAAAAATCAATAGGGATAAATAATTTGAAAATCCACCAAATTAGGTGATTTTATAGTCCTTTTTCTGGGTTGTTTATTAATACATAATATGCCTTGTTAAAATCTTATTAGGAAAAATTTAGTGGAAAAAAATCTTCTGAAAGAAAAAGAGTACATGTATGTAGTAATACACATTTTAAGCCAGTTCATTAAAAATCTTGTCAGGAAAATCCAATGAAAAAAATACAATGCATATTTTATTCTCTTGATGGAGACCACATTCAGTTGTTTGTCTCTTTCATTTTAAGGAAAAGAGTCATGTTTGTGAATGATAAATATACTTTGACTCTAACTAGGATAGATAACTAGAAGTATTATATATTTATGTATCCTTTCTCTTTATGTATTACAGTAATGTTAGGAGACTTAGATCCTCAGGAACTGTTGTATAAGTATTGGTTTTTTATCTTCAATGAGAAAAAGAGAAGAAAAGTTTCTTTCATGGAATCGGATCCCTAGTGGTTTGAGAAACCTTTCAACTAGGATTCTTTTTTGTTTTTTGGTTCTTCACCTCTAAAGCAAAAAAGATTTAGCACTTGAACGAGCAATGGGAGACTCTATTCCCAAGAACATGAAGCACTCCATTTGCTGCTTCAACCACCCCAATGGAAACTTATTCCCCAACACCTAACCTTGCTCATCAATTGACCTTGAAGCTTATATCGTCAAACTTGTTGCTATGGAAGACACAATTTCTTCCAATGATTTGTGGGTGTGGTATTATTCACCATATTGATGGTAGTGAACCAGTTCCTGATAAGATTATACCAAATAATCAGTTGAATCTAGACCAACTTATATGTCATGTTGTTGTATGAAGAAAGACAACTAAAAAGGGATGAGTCCCTTAATGTGATTTCTCCTTCAGCTCAATATACTCCAAGTTTTGTTTCCACCACACGTTGTCGTGGTAGTGGTAGAGGTAGAGGTAGAGGTAGAGGTGGCTGAGGTCATGGTCATTCTTCTAATCAAGCATTCACACAATCTTCTCAATACCACAACTTTCAGAGTTCTACTCCGTTAACTCAATCTGGGGTCCAATCTTCATAGTCTGTTATATTTGGGAATGTTTGTCATAATTGTGAAGGAAAGGGTCATATTTTATGTGTTTTCCTATCACCCAAAATCAACAGTGGTAATAGGGTCTCTAGCTCACCCTCATTAAACTTAGCTAGCACCTCAACTCAGCCTACATAGAACTGGTTAATGGATAGTGACACCACACATCATCTTACGACTAATCTTGATAATCTCGCCATCCATTTGGAATAGCAAGGTCCTGAAGATGTAACCTTAGGTAATGGTTCCAAGCTTCCTATCTCTCACATAGGTCAAGGCTCACTTTCTACTTCTAATAAATATTTACTCTAGATAACATTCTACATGTCCCTACTACCACTCAAAATTTACTATCAATTAGTTCTTTTAATGCATCTAATCCAGTTTTGGTTGAATTTTTTCCTACCTATTTTTTGGTAAAATATTTGGCAATGAGGGAAATTCTTCATATAGGGCTGAAAATTGATAATTTGTACTCTCTTTCAGTGTTCAAATCACCATCTTCTTATGTTTCATATGTTGCATCCTTTGGTGTTTGGCATGCACGACTAGCTCATGCATCCTATCCTACCGTTTGTAAAGCTTTGCAGTCAAGTGTCTTCGTGTCATCTCCTAGTTTATCTCCTAAATTGTTCTCTACGTATGTTTTTAGCAAGAGTCATAAAGTCCCCTTTAGTGAGTCTAGTGTTAAGATTATATGGCCTTTAGATTTAATTTGTTCAGACATTTGGGGTTCTGCCCCAGTTGTTTATAATGATGGCTATCGTTATTATGTTATCTTATTTGATCACTTTAGCAAATATACTTGAATCTACTCTGTTCAGTATAAATCTTATGTTCTATCCATTTTTATTTAGTTTCGTACAATTGTGGAAAAGCTCTTTGGTCGCACAATAAAATGCTTTCAAGCAGACTGGGTGAATATTAGGCGTTAACTAGTTACTTGAGAGACAATGGCATTGTTCAACGTTCATCGTGTCCTTATACTCTAGAATAAAATGCTTGTGCTGAGAGGAAACATAGATATAGAGTTGAAACCGGTCGTGCTTTGTTGAATTATGCTAATGTTCCTAAAAAAATTTGGACCACCAATTTTGACACCAGTGTATTTACAATCAACGGATTGCCACTTCATAATTGAATAATTTATCTCCTTTTAGTATTTTATTCAAAACATATCCAAATTATTCCTGTTTGCAAATTTTTGGTTGCCTTTGATTTCCATGGCTTCGTCCTTGCACAAAAGATGAGTTATCTCCTCGCTCTAAAGATTGTATTTTTCTTGGTTTCAACAAGATTCATAAGGGTTATAAGTGTTTTAATCCTCTCACGTCTTAATTTTATGTCTCTCTTCATGTTGTTTTTTATGAAAGTACTTTTCCTTTCGTTGTTCAGGATGATATGGTGCCTACTACTTTGGCCGGTTCTGATAGCACACCTACTACCATTCAGTTGCCAATACCAAATATTATTGCAGCCTCTCCTAATTCGAATATACCCACAAATAGGTGTCAAGATGATCCTGTGCAATCACTTCCCTCGTCCTCCAACCAACTAGCTTCTGCCTATGCATCTGATACAATGGACTCAACTAGCTCTATGCAAGCGACTCTTCCCACAGGTGGTCAGCCTGCTATAGATGGTATTTCTTTGTCTAATGATCTCACATGGTGTGAACCCATGCCTAATCACTCACCATCCAACTCTTCCATGCATCCAACACTTCTAAAGTGCCACAAAATGGTAACTTGTGCTCAAATGGTCTCTTTAAAACCAAAACAGCCCATATGACTTTTAGCTGTGACATCGATTTCACCAGACCCAACTTGCTATTTACAAGCTGAAAAAGAAAAGAATTGGCACCAAGCTATGCATGATGAATACAATGCCCTCATACAAAATAGAACTTGGAAATTAATTCCACCTTCCCTATCCCATAATGTGATTGGATGTAACTGGGTCTCCGAAACTAAGATAAAGCCAGATGGATTAGTACAACGGTATAAGGCAAGACTTGCAGTCAAGGGTTATCATCTGATACATTCAGCTCGGTAGTTAAATCTTCCACTATTTGACTGCTTTTATCACTGGTCATTTCTTACCGTTGGCATATTACTCTGTTGGACAATTCGAATGCCTTTCTTCACGAACATCTGGATGAAGTTGATATATGTCCCAACATTCGATATTCATTGATCCTTCACAAAAAGATTATGTTTGCTTATTCAAATGATCACTTTATTAACTTAAACAAGCCCTTCGCATGTGGAATAAATGCCTCACTAATACTCTAATCTCCTTTGATTTTAACTGCTCTAAGGCAGATAGTTCATTGTTTTATTTGCATTTTGGTGGTGTCAAAATATTTTGCTTGATTTATAATGATTATATCTTGGTGATGGGTAATAGGTTTGGTTGCATTAGCTCTCTAATAGCTAAGTTGCAATAATAATTTGCAGTTAAAGACCTGGGAAAACTTTCATATTTTTTGGGCATTGAAGCAAACTGGACACTCCCCCACCCCCCACCCCCGGGCTTGCATTTGTACCAGCAAAAGTACGTCTCTAACTTACTTTAACGTGCTCAAATGGAGTTCTGCAGCTCGGTGGCTACTCCAGCTTCATCTTCAACCAAATTATCCTCCTTGGATGGTCAACCCTTTCATGATCAGACATTGTTGCAAAGTCTTGTTGGTGCTCTGCGGTATTTAGCATTTACAAGGCCTGACATCACCTACTCAGTTGATAAAGTATCACAATTCATGCGTTTACCATTGGATTCTCACTTGATGGAAGTGAAATGAATACTTCAATGCATCAAAGTCACTCCCTCACATGGTCTTTTCTTTACCCAGCAATCCTCATTGGTTTTACATGGCAATAGTGATGTTGATTGGGGTGGTTCCTTGATGATCGCAAATCCACTACTGGTTTTTCCATTTATCTTGGTTCTCATTTGATTTCTTGGGCATCTAGAAAGCAAAATGTTATGTCTCGCTCAAGTACTGAATTGGAGTATAGAGCACTTGCGTGTGCTACCTCTGAATTAACGTGGCTAGAAACGATCCTTAAAGAGATTGGCTGCCAGCTTGCTTCGCCCACACCTATTCTTTGGTGTGACAACCTTAGTGCCACCTATTTGACTGCAAATCCAATCTTCCACTCACATAGAAAGCACATGGAAATAGATTTTCATTTTGTTCGTGGGAAGGTCCGAGACAAGGCTTTTATAGTTAAGTATATCACCTCTCATGATCAGATAGTTGATGTCCTTACTAAAGCTCTTCCCAAAGCATGCTATCAAATGTTGAGAACCAAGTCGACAGTGTTCCCACATCCTACTTAACTTGAGGGGGCATGTAAAGGATAAATGTACTTTGACTCTAACTAGGATAGATAACTAGAATTTTTATATATCTATGTATCCTTTCTTTTTGTGTATTCTAGAAATGTTAGGAGACTTGGATTCTCAGGAGCCTCTTGTATAAGTATTGGTTTTTATCTTCAATGAGAAAAAGAGAACAAAAGTTTCTTTCACTGTTACTAGGTTGTTACATGAGCTGCAAGTGGCCGAACCACCAAGTTCCGCACTTGTTGTTGACTAATTCTTCAAGAATCAACCAAGAGCAGAATTTTATTATGGTCCCCGTTTTTTAGTATTAGTGGAATTAAATTTTACTTGGTCAATTTCTTTATTGTCTGCTTAGTGTTTTAGTTATATTAGTAGGACACATTTTCAGTGTTTTACCCATGTTTAGCCATTACTTGTTAATTCCTATTTTTTAGCTTTATTTGTTAAGTTGTATGCCTATAAATGGAACTGTGTCTGGCTGTTTTAAGAAGCGTGGAATCAAGTAGTGAAAAAATTACTTCTTTCTCATAGTCTGCCTACTTCTTTTACTCTTCTTTTTTCTAACAATTTGGTATCCGAGTAGCCTGGTTTGTTAATCTGGGAGTCAAAGAGAGAGTGAGAAAGAGAGATTGTAAAAGAACACGAGAGAAATCCATAAAAATGGTAGTGAACACCAATTCAAACTCTCAGCCTCTTCCAATTTTTGAAGGGGTGAATTATCATTTTTGGAGTCTTAAGATGAAGACTCTTTTTAAGTCTCAAGAACTACGGTACTTTGTGGAGAATGGATTTCCATACCCGGATGAAGGCCACTCACAACAACTCCAGGAAAATCACAGGAAAGATTCAAAGGCGTTGTTCCTGTTACAACAAGCCCTTCATGATGATATCTTCCCCAGAATTTCACCAGCGGAGACATCCAATGAAGCTTCGGAAATTTTGCAACTGGAGTATATGTGAGATAAAAAGGTAATTCCAGTTAAATTGCAAACTTTGCTTCGTGATTTTGAAACTTTGAGTATGAAAATGGTGAATCGGTGCAAGACTATATGTCTAGAGTCTCTGCAATTGTTAATCTCATGAAGTCTTATGGAAAAAAAATTAATGATTAAACTGTTTTAGCAAAGGTTTTGAGGTCTTTAACCAATAAGTTTGAGCATGTGGTTGCTGCTATTGAAGAATCCAACGATTTATCTAATTATATATATTTGATGAATTAATGGGTTCTTTGTTAGCTCATGAAGATAGGATAAATAGGTCACATGAGAAGGTTGAAGAAAAGACTTTCCAGGTGAAAGAGGAGTCATCTTCCTCCAAAGAAAAATCCTCAAATTTCTCTTGTAGAGTTAGAGGTGGATGTTGTGGGCGAGGTCAAGGCAGCGGCAGAGGACAATTTAGCGAGTCACGTCAACCTAAGAGTAACTTGCAATGTTGGTATTGCAAGAAGTCCTGCCACACTGAAGCATATTATTGGACCAAGCAAAAAGATGAGCAAAAGCACACCAATTTCTCTGAGAAAGTTGAGGATGAAAGTAAGTTGTTCATGGCTCATTCTCCAATTACAGACAATTCTAATGGTGTTTGGATTATTAATAGTGGATGCTCAAATCATATGTCTGGTACAAAGTCTTTATTTAGAGATCTTGATGAGTCGAAAAAAAGTGAGGTTCAACTCGGTGATGATAAGCAAGTACGAGTTGAAGGCAGAGGTACCATAGCCATCAAAATGATGCAGGGTAATTCTAAACTTATTTGTGATCTGCAATTCGTTCCTAATTTGGCTTACAATTTGCTAAGTGTTGGACAATTGATGGTGAATAGTTGTTCTGTTTTGTTTGATAATGACTCATGTATCATTAGTGACGAGAAATGTGGTCAAACTATTGCAATTGTGCCTATGACTCAGAACAATATGTTTCCCCTTAATGTTTCAGATATTGTTAAGAATGTGTTAATTGTTAAAGGTGTTCATGAAACTCAACTTTGGCATCTTCGCTATGGTCATTTGAACATTAATGGGCTGAAACTTTTGACTAGAAAGAAAATGGTGGTTGGTTTACCAAAAGTGGGTGAGATTGAGTTATGTGAAGGGTGCATATTCAGAAAACAAAGTAGGAGATCTTTCCCTATAGGAATGTCTTGGAGGGCTAGCAGTTGTCTTGAGCTTGTACATGTTGACTTGTGTGGACCGATGAAGACTTAGTCACTTGGTGGGAGTCACTATTTTCTTCTATTTACTGATTATTATAGCCGTATGAGTTGGGCTTACTTTCTAAAATTCAAATCTGAAGCGTTTGAGAATTTCAAGAAATTCAAGGCTCTCGTAGAGAAGCAAACAGGTTGCAACATAAAAGCTCTTCGCACAGATCGTGGTGGTGAATTTTTATCTAATGATTGTAATCTATTTTGTGATGAGAAAGGAATTCATAGGGAGCTTACAACACCATACTCGCCATAGAAAAATGGAGTCGCCAAGCGGAAAAATTGCACGGTGGTTGAAATGGCCAGAAGCCTACTTAATTAAAGGGGACTTCCTATTCATTTTTGGGGAGAAGCAGTGGCTGCAACTGTCTACCTATTGAATATTTCTCCAACAAAATCTATTTTGCGCCGAACTCCATATGAAACATAGACGGGACATAAACCACGAGTAAGCCACTTGAAAGCCTTGGTTGTATAGCCTATTCTTTGGTTAATATACATTATAAACTAGATGAAAAATTTGGGAAATGCATTTTCATTGGTTATAGTACTCATTCCAAAGCATATAGACTATATAATCCTACTAGTCGCAAAGTGTTATCAGCAGGAATATTACATTTAACGATGAAGCAGCCTAGGAGTGGAATGGCAAGAAAGAAGATTCAGTAGTCCATATTCTGGCTCAATCAGAAAGAGAGCATAGTACGATTCTTGAATCAACAGGTTCTAACCCTTCCTCTCCTTCCAGCAGCAATACTAATCTTTCTTCTCATGGCTGCAGTAGCAATGATTCTAATCCAACAAGATCCCATTCTCCATCTTTAGCTTCATCTAGCGAAATGCCACAAATAAAGTTTTAGTTGTTGAAAGATGTTTATGAATCTTGCAGTCTTTTCTTATTAGTTGCTGAACCAACATGTAATGAAGAAGCTGCAAAGCAACCTAAATGGTTGAATGCAATGATTGAAGAGATTCATGCCATTCAAAAAAACCAAACCTGGGGATAGGTTGATTTTCCTAAAGGGAAGAATGTTATCGGGCTAAACTTGATTTTCAAAATGAAGTACAATGTTGATGGAAATGTCAAAGGGCATAAAGCTCGACTTGTTGCAAAAGGATTTTCCCAGCAACAAGGCATAAACTTTGAAGAAACATTCTCACCAGTTGCTCACTTTGAAATGGTTAAAACTACTCTAGCCTTGGCTGCTCAACTTGGTTGGCCGGTGTACCAATTTGATGTTAAGTCTACCTTTCTAAATGGAAAGTTACATGAAGAAGTATATGTCTCCCAACCTGAAGGCTTCATCTCTACTAAAGGAAAGAGCAAGGTGTACTGATTGAAGAAGGCATTTTATGGTCTAAAGCAAGATCCACGGGCATGGTATAGCAAAATTGATTCCCTTTTTCAAGAGCAACAGTACAAAAAAAGTTATAATGAACTTACACTTTCTGTAAAGAAATGAGGTAATGATGATTTTTTGGTTGTCTATCTTTATGTCGATGATATTATATATATGGGCTTTGTGAATCTATTGTTTTTGAATTCTAGAGTTGTATGATGAGTAAATTTGAGATGTCCGACTTGGGTATGCTGCATTATTTCTTAGGCTTGAGGTGAGACAAGGTTTGGATGGAATTTTTATTTCGCAAAGAAAATATGCTACTGAACTTGTACAGAGGTTCAACATGCTGAACGGTAATCCATCTTACACACCCATGAATATGAATGAGAAGTTGGTACTGGATGATGGTACAGGTGCAACAAATGTTTCTTATTTTAGAAGCTTAGTTGATGGTCTAAACTACTTGTCACACACAAGGCCCGATATAGCATTCTCTGTCAGTTTAATCTCAAGGTTCATGCATAGTCCTTCAAAGCAACACCTGGATGCATCCAAAAGGATCCTGCTATATGTTAATGGCACAACAAGCTACGGAATTTGGTACTCAAAAGTATCAGATTTCACATAAATTGGTTTCACTGATAGTGATTGGCAGGTAGCTTAGAGAGTCGAAGGAGCACATCTGGGAATGTTTTTAGTCTTGGTTCTGGAGCAATCTCCTGGAGCT
Source organism: Solanum pinnatisectum (assembly GCA_035578085.1). Classification (NCBI taxonomy): domain Eukaryota; kingdom Viridiplantae; phylum Streptophyta; class Magnoliopsida; order Solanales; family Solanaceae; genus Solanum; species Solanum pinnatisectum. The sequence goes on from CM069078.1 coordinate 19,086,361, forward strand.
CAAAGAAATAAGATACTGTAGTTTTGTCATCTTCGGAGGCAGAATACATGGTTGCAACTTCAATAGGTTGTCAAGTTGTCTGGTCAAGGAAATTGTTAGTGGATCTTCAACAAGAGCAGGTTGGTCCAACTGAAATTTGGTGTGACAACAAGGCATCGATTGCTATGACAAAGAAACCTGCTTTTCACAGTAGAACCAAGCACATCGACATTCATTACTGCTGGAATAATCTCATTGAAATTTGTGGTACAAATGACCAAATCGCTTCCATGCAACAAGCATGACTTCTTCAGGCTACAAATGGAAGTATGTGATTTTCAAGAAAGGGGGAGTGTTGACTAATTCTTCAAGAATCAACCAAGTACATAATCTTATCATGGTCCTGTTTTCTAGTATTAGTGGAATTAAGTTTTACTTCTATATGATCAAGAATTTGCTAAGTTAAATTATTATCTGTAACATGTGATGTACTGCAACACTTTGTTTTCATTAGTAAAGCAATCAAAAACTATAGAAGTGACTATTAAAATGATAAAATACAATGTTTTAAAGATGTCGTATTATCTCAATCAAAGATGTGTATGTACCAGTAACTAATATTAGTATTCCCATTAGTACTATCAATCCTATTATTAGCAATTCAAATCCCAACTTCCTGTAAGTGCCTAAAATCTTCAAGTAGCACAAACATAAACTAATGTTGTGACACTAAGAAATGCTCCAACTAGTGACATAAGATAACCAAAGAAGGGTATAGTCAAGGCTACAATCACACTGCTTATTACCAGGGTGATCCTGATGGCGGGGCTAAATGATGATTCCTTATTATTGTTAGATTGAAAATGTTCCTCGAGTCTATTGATCACCGGTGTCATCATTAATGAATACTTGGCTATTGGATTGATCAAGGTAGTGTATATAGCCAATTTTGAGCTAAAATTACCAGTTGGAAGATTCAAGGTAATTTGTGATTCAACCTCTGAGTCAAACATGGAGTACCCCATAGCAGCAATTGATGCATACGTTATGGTAGCGAACAAAAGCATAGGAGCATTACCTGCAATAATAAATATATCTAGAGGTCAGCAATTTTGATGTGTCGAATGGATGAGTTGGTCAAAATAATTCATTACCTTGGAGAATTGCTTCTGCTTATTCATTGAAGTGTACAAAGTTGGGAAAACAGGATGGGCACAGTAACATAAGGCATATAAGCTGAAAGATGTAGGGATTCCTCCCCAATTCACAACTACTCCACTTTTATGAAAGTCAATACCATCATATGTCACGCTGCTAAAATTGAACCAATAATCACGAGAGACGCTAAAACTGCAGAGGCTGATACATATGCAAGGATACTCATGTTCTTTAACAATACGGTTGGCAATATGACAAGAGCAACAATCAAGACAAAGCTTTGTTTCCCACCAATTTCGAGTCCCAAAAATTCAAAATTCACATCTGGCAACAAATTGTGCAAGTTGTCCCCTGCTAGAATTAGAAAACCGGTTGCTACCAAGTAAAGCTCTAGAGTCATAAATATCGACACTAATATTCTTCCTGATGTTCCGAATGCACGATCTCCAATGTCAGGATAAATTATTATAGTTGGATCAAAATCCATACATCTCTTTATTAATATGGATGTGTAAAAGGTTGCACATGCAATAAGAAGAAGAAGAATCATGCTTAACCACCCTCCTGAAGATAGAGCATATGGAGTTGACAAAATTCCTACCCCTGAAAAAATGAATATAGTAACAAGTTTAAGTTTTTAAGTGCAAAAGAAATTAAATCTCCTTATCTTTTAAAAGAAATTTCAGTAGATCGATCACCATCGTTCACATTTAACGCTCCCCTATAATCGCGAATAGAGAACACTTGCAGTAATATATAATGACAGCCAGATTGATTTATTCATGTCATAGTGCAGCATTAAGTTGTAAAGCACAAGAACCATCACGTTTTGTTTATGGTTTATCGATTATTGGTTTTTAAACATACTTATTGCTTATCGATCTAATAATAACCACAATAAAATAATTGTTATCATTTTTTGGTTAATCAGTTAGCAGTAATTAACGATTTGATTTTGATTTAACCGATAAGAAAATTCTACTTTGATTGTTTTTCTCGTGTTTTTATTTATTCATATATACAAGGTCTTCGGAGGGTATTTATTGTTCACAAAAAAAAAAAAATAGGTAGCATGTGGTCACAAAAGAAAATCATGCATCAAAATATAAACAAGAAGCCATATGAACAATGATAATTTAAACAAGGAAATGAATGACATGTCCAGCCATCTAAAACAAAACATACTTTATTTTATGAAGTTCGATAAAAAGAGAAAATAGTCAAATTCCCCGTATCTATATTTAAATTTGTCGCTATACACTTTAATTTCACGGGTCCTATCCCCCTTCTAAATTATTTAAAATTAAAATTACTATACATCCTTACAAAGCAACAACCACATTTATGTTGACTAATGAAGATCATAGAGATAGCTGGAAGATTGATTTTGCTGGTAATCCTTTCGTAGAATTACATGCTAAATTGAAAAAAGTGAAGAAGGCATTGTCTACGTGGAGTAAGGCTGTTTTTGGCAATGTGTTTCAACAAATTGCCACATTAGAGGATATTATAAGAGTAAAGGAAGCACAGCTGCAAATATACCCATCTGCAGGTAACAGGGCTACATTAAGTAAGGTGGAAGCTGATTTAAAGAAATATTTGAGATTGGAGGAGGATTTTTGGCAGCAAAAAGCGGGGATGAAGTGGTTTAAAGAAGGAGACATGAATACCAAGTTTTTTCATTCGTATGTAAAGGGGAGAAGGAAAAAACTTCATATTGCTGAGATAATCACGAGCAGGAAAGTGGATCAAATCCAATTGTGAAATTGGAAATGCAGCAGTGGCATACTTCAGGGATCAATTTTCAGAAGAGAATAGAGCAGAGGATTATACAATGATTGACCATATTCCAAAGTGCATATCAACGGAGGAGAATGAAGATATGACAAAAAGTCTAGACGAGGAGAAAGTAAAAAAAGTGATTTTTGCTTTATGTGGGAGCAGCGCACGTGGTCCAAATGGATTTACAGGTCATTTTTTTCAAAGTTGTTGGGAGATGGTAGGGGAAGACATCACAAAAGTGGTGAAGGCCTTTTTCTGTGGCCAAAAGCTGCCCAAGTTCATAACCCATACAAATTTAGTGTTGCTGCCCAAAAAAGAATCAGTCAAGAGATTTACAGATGTGCGACCCATAAGTCTCAGTTATTTTATAAATAAGATTATCTCTAGAATGGTACATGAAAGGATGATATTGGTTCTACCAAATATTATTTCACAAAATCAATCAGGTTTTGTTAAAGGAAGAAGCATTACAGAGAATATCTTATTGGCTCAAGAGATAATAAGAGATATTAACAGGAGAAGTAAAAATGTTAATGTGGTGGTGAAGCTAGATATGGCTAAGGCATATGATCGGGTCTCTTGGATTTTTCTCACAAAAATGTTGAGAAAATTTGGTTTTGCAGAGGTGATAATAGATATGGTTTGGAGGATAATTTCTAACAATTAGTACTCTGTGTTAGTAAATGGCATTACTCATGGTTTTTTCCAATCATCGAGAGGATTAAAACAGGGTGATCCTTTGTCACCTACCTTATTCATAATTGTTGCAGAAGTGTTATCCAGAGGGTTAAACAACTTGCATAGGGATGAGACAGTAAAGGGTTATGGGCTTCCGAAGTGGTGTTCGAAGATAAATCATTTATCATATGCCGATGACACAATTCTATTTGGGTCAGGAGACAGAGGTTCAATAATCAAAATGATGAGGATTCTTAAGGATTATGAAATGGTGTCTGGGCAAAAAGTTAACAAATCAAAGAGTTTCTTTTACCTTCATGACAATACTCCGTTGATAGTTGCTATTAGAATGAGAAGGTTGATCGGGATACAACAAGGAAATTTTCTTTTTACTTATTTGGGTTGTCCAGTGTTCTATGGAAAGAGGAGATCAATCTATTATGCGGAAATTGTACAAAAACTTGCCAAAAGAATTTTAATGTGGCATAACAGATTTTTGACAGTTGGGGGAAAATGGATACTTATCAACAATGTGCTTCAATCTATGCCTGTGTATATGCTATCAGCTTTGAACCCACCTAGAAAGATTTTGGATCAAATACACCAAATTTTCGCTAAATTTTTTTGGGAAATTTGGAAGGAATAAAAGGAAAGCACTGGGTGGCATGGGGAGATTTATGTTATCCAAAGATAGAGGGAGGAGTTGGTTTTCAATCATTACATGATGTAAACAAAGCTCTCTTTGCAAAGCTTTGGTGGAACTTTCTATTTTCCATAACATCATTATGGGCAGAGTACATATGGAACAAATATTATAAGAAATTACATCCTGTGGTTGTCATAAGCTTGGGTGCTTCACACGTATGGAGGAAAATGATCACAGTTAGAGAGGAAGTGGAAAGAGACACTTGGTGGCAAATAAAAGCTAGAAATTCCAGATTTTGGTTTGACAACTGGACTAGGCAAGGAGCGTTATATTATACAAAAGGGGATCTGGCACAAGAGGAGGAACTTGAAGTAAAAGACTTCATTATAAGTGGAGTGTGGGATGAGCCAAAACTAAGGAGTAATTTATCAGAGGATATGGCTGAGCATATAATACTGAACATCAGGCCTAAAACATCGGAGGTTGACATTGATTAGGCGTGGTGGAGTGGTAATATGACTGGTCGCTTTATTGTTAAATTAGCATATCATCTAGTGAGAGGTAGAAAGGCAGAAGAGGACTGGAGAAGGTATATGTGGATTAGAGGAATGCCAATCAACATTAGTTTCTTTTTGTGGAGAGATGGAGGAGGAAGATTGCTACAGATGATAATCTTAAGAAAATGAAAATACCTGTGGTGTCCAAATGTTACTATTGTACGGAAGGGGAAATGGAAACAATGACTCACCAATTGCTAACAGCTCCCATAGCCCAAAAGCTATGGAAGCAATTTGCTTCATGTGCAGGTTTAAATATAAATGGGTTGAATTTACAACAACTCAGTCTCAAATGGTGGGAACATAAGGCATCAAATAAGTTGGAACAAATTCTGAAAGCTATTCCAGCAGTAATTATGTGGGTATTGTGGAAGCGGAGAAATTCTACTAAGCATGGAAAAGAAGTAACTTACAACAACATGTATTATCAATGTCAATTGATAATATATAAGTTAGTAAGGACAAAATTTCCATGGATTAAAAGAATGACATACCATTGGTGTAACACCCCTAAATGCTAACGAGAGTTTCTTGTCGATTGACCGTTGCTTATTACTATAATATGTTTTAATCTTATGTTGGGAACTTGAAATTTTGGTGATAATTGCTAACTTGTTTAGCATAAGTATATTGTAATTTATGGGATTGTATTGGGGTATTTACGTAATAGTATAATTAGAGTTATGTATACTTTTAAAAGGAGGTGAAGGATATATAGATATAGGTGTATATGTATGCATTTTGGGCAGCCCACAACACTATTTGGGCAGCTTGAAGGACAGCTGTCCAAGTGATAAATATCACTTTGTGTGGCTATATATTTTAACACTTCTCTAGTGAATTTCGTGGATCTTGAAGACTTGGAACCTTAGAACCTTTATTAACCTTTTGTTCATCAAAATCACAAGAGAAAAAAACTTGGTTATTTTGGTTGGATTTCGAGAGACACACTACTTTGTTGGTAAGTGCTGAAATCTGTTTCTGAGCAGGGTAGTGGTTGGTAATTTGTGTATATCTTGTTCTCTAGAGATTAGTTTACTGTGAAAAAATATGTTTTGGAAAGCTAATTCATATACCTACAACTCTTAAGTTTATGTGAAACTCTAATTTAGCTGTTATGGATTCGAAATATGGGACGCAAGACAGGACAAGTTCTGTCCAGATTTCTCTGTTTTTGTAGCTGAGTAGTGTGTATTACGTTGAGAATATCTCGTACTCTAGAACTCTGTTTTGGCTGAATAAATATGATTTGGAAAGACAATTTATATATATACAACTCTTATGTTTATGTGAAAGTCTAATTTAGCTGTTATGGATTTGAAATATGGGATGCACCACAGGACAAGTTTTGTCCAGATTTCGGATTTAGAAATCCAGTATGAACAACTGTTAGTGTATTGATGATATCTTTTTGTACAAAATGTGTTTTTTGGTGATTCTTGTTGCTTTGCAATCTTAAGAGATGTATCTACATCTTTCATGAAGGTTACAAAGTCTACTTTCACTGTTTTCCTGTTCAAATCTAAGTTACAACATGGGGTACTAGACTGGCCAGAATCACTGTTTTGGGAACATAGTTGTATCTGTGCAGGCTGAGCTTACTTGTGATGATAATCCTATTTTATCTCGATATTATTGAGATATTAGGAATTAAAGAAGTTTTTTAATTGCATTTTTAAGGTTGTATATAATTGTGAACAAGTTGAGGACCTTGATACGTTGGGTTCTACGGTTTGAACTCGCGAAATTTTGTTGGACTGTTGCTACACTAAAGTATTGAGGTTTGTGTATAAACTTGTACTTGCACTCTTTTAACTGCTGGTATAGCTGAAAGTTGATCTTGATACCTTAGTTACCTCTTGTCGCTTTGCATTGTCGTGTTGGTATGATGCTTGTGTAACTCGTCCACTTGTACGGATTGTTTGATCACTTGGCACTCTTGTTGGGACCTTGTCCTTCTTGTGGCTGTGACTTCGTCACTATTGGCAGGCCTCTTGATTCGGATCATTTGCCATCTTGATTCTGGATTTTTAGTCCGTCTTAAGAATGGAAGTTGTCCATTTTAAGTACGAACTAGAAAGCCATTTTTAATATGGTTCTTGGTTCTCTTGACTATTGGGCTTTGACCCTTCTTGATACAGGGCGTCGGCCCTTCTTGATACTTGCTTGTGCCGGGTGTGACGACATGAGGTATATATTGGGCGAGCCTTGCTATTGAATCTCTTGAAAAATGGTGCTTTGAACATTCTTGACAATTGGATCTTTGAATATCGAACTTGATACCCTTTATATATTGTTACTTGATTTATTTATTATGTTTCAAGTATGCTGCTCATTGACTTGAAAAGGGTAGTTTGGTGAATTTTGAGGACTCCGAACCTATAGTTTTACACCAGCAAGCTATATGTTTAGCGATAGTTGTTTCTATCGTAGGGGCTAATCGAGAGGAGGCATGAAGCTGGCCATTGGAGATGGAAATTTTGAGAACATTAAAGAAGATCACATTTGCATATAGGCATTTATATATTGTATAAACTTTGGGACTTATACATGACCTATGTGTTGTATATTTGCATGAAATTTGAGGACTAATCGGATCATGTCACAATGGTTTGTAATATAAGTATGGCTACTTGTTTAATTTATTTGGGGTGTGTAAACCCAAGTTTTGTAATATGTTACATTTCCTACTTGTTTGGAATGATCGTATGAAGCATGAACCCAACTAGTTGGGTACTCGGAAGTTGATAATATTTTTTATTATCATTATTTACTTGCACGAGGACAATATATGCATAAAAATATCTCGTGATTTATTTGCATATGGTAATTGGAAAGGGTCGTTACAAGTTTGGTATTAGAGCCAAGGTTTGTGGTTCTAGGACTTTTGTTTTGAATTACTTATATACTTGTTCGCTTCAGAAAAAGTTCTGTGTGGATTATTTGTTCACTTACCCGGTTTATAATAAATTTTTATCACATGTAGAGTGCACATGCATCATATACATGTCTATAATGCAATGTGGTCTTCCCTTTTGAAGGAATTAAGTTATGGCCTCTTCTGCTGACCGACCTATGGAAGCTACTCATGAAGGTTCGAGTGCTTCTGTTTCCCAACCTCATGCACTAGAAGAGGTTGGAGAACCTTTCTCGGATCATTATGTTCCCCACACTAGTGGGTCTGAAGTGGGAAACCATCAGGGTGCAAGAGCTGGTTCACATCCTCACTTGAGTCGTGGTACTCAGGCCATGAATCCTCCTTTTCAACAAATGGATGAATTCTTCCACCACATGGCTGAAGCGATGCATAATCCCAATGTGATTAACTTTGAGAAAATGAGGAAAATGGATGGAGTGGAGTTTGAAGGCACCATTGATCCCACGGATGCTGAACAATGGCTGGAGCGCATGGAAAGGGTATTTGAGCAGTTAGAGTGTTCAGATGTTGCCAATTTAAGTATGCTATTTCACTCTTACAAAAGGATGTTTATGATTGGTGGGTAAGTGTTCCGAATGCCAAGGTAAAACCTCATGTTCTTACTTGGGATGATTTTCTTAGGGAATTTCATATGAAGTATGTCCCACCTGCTTATTGTGATGCAAAGAGAAAGGAGTTTTTGAATTTAAGGCAACAAGGCATGTCTATTGCTGAGTACCAACAGAAGTTTCTAAGGCTCTCTCGTTATGCTGGAGGCATTATTAAAGAGGAAAAAGACAAGTGTAGAAAATTTGAAGATGGTTTAAATGATTCCATTAGGAAGAATGTGGCGATCCTGCAACATGAGAACTTTTGTAAGTTAGTGTCTCACTTGCTTTACTGGAACGACTTGATAAAGAAGAAGCTAGTCAAAATTAAAACAAATTCTGAAAGCCTAGATCAGATTTTGGAGGTCCATCTAAAAGGGGAAGGTTTGATGATTCTAAAGCTGGTAGTGTTAACAGGCCACCTCAGCAAAAGCAAAGCAGATCAGAATTTTCTACAGCTAGCACTCCAAATTATGGCCAAGGCAGGTCTCGTGTTCCCACTTGTCCACAATGTGGAAAGAATCATTATGGTACTTGTAGGAGAGCTTCTGGTGCATGTTTCAATTGTGGGAGCTTTGATCATAAAGTGAAGGATTGTCCTAATCCTAACAATGCTCTTTCCTTGAGAACTGAAGGCTCAGTTCATAAGCCTTCTATTAATCCTCCTCGAACTAATGAAGGTGCAAGACCTAAAAATACACAAGCAGTAGGTGCAAGTGGAGTGAATAAAGCTAGTGGACCAAGGGCTACTGCACGTGCTTATGCAATGAGGCAGAGGGAGGATCAAGATGGAAAAGATGTGGTTGTCGGTAAATTTCACTTATTTGGCTTATGTGTGTTTACATTGTTTGATCCTGGTTCTACACATTTCTATCTTTGTTCATCACTTGATCTTCCTGAAAACGTGAAATCTGTGAGACTTAATTTTGATGTGTTGGTTGTAAGTCCTTTGGGTTATCAAGTTGTGTGTAACCGAGTTTATCAAGATTGTCCCTTCATGATTCAAAATCTAGTCTTCCCTGCTGATTTGATTGAAATGCCCTTCAAGGATTTTGATGTTATTACCGGGATGGATTGGCTTTATAAATATCACGCAGTAGTAGATTGTAGGTCTAAGCATGTGACTTTTAAAGATCCTATATTTTCACACATTATTGTACAAGGTGAAAGATCATTGACATCTAGTATTATTTCTGCGACCTTGGCAAGAAAATTGATGCGTCAAGGTTGTGGGGCGTACCTTGCTCACATAGTTGATACACGGTTAGAGAGTCCTGGTATCAAGGACATACCTGCTGTGCGTGATTTCCCAGAAGTCTTCCCCAGAAAACCTTCCAGGATTGCCCCCGGAAAGAGAGGTTGAATTTCCTATCGAGCTTATTCCTAGATCTACCCCTATTTCTATCACTCCTTATAGAATGGCTCCAGTAGAATTAAGAGAATTGAAATCTCAATTGCAAAAACTTCTTGAGAAAGGTTTTAATCGACCTAGTGTTTCTCCTTGGGGAGCCCCTGTTTTATTCGTAAAGAAGAAAGATGGCACTCTCAGGCTTTGTATTGACTATAGACAATTGAACAGAATCACAATCAAGAATAGATATCCACTACCAAGGATCGATGATTTATTTGACCAACTGAAGGGTGCTAAAGTATTCTCGAAGATTGATTTAAGGTCTGGATATCACCAACTACATGTTAGAGAGAATGATATTCCTAAAACTGCTTTTAGAACTCGGTATAGTTATTATGAATTTTTGGTGATGCCATTCGGGTTGACAAATGCTCCTGCGGTATTCATGGATCTAATGAATCGAGTATTCAAGCCTTATCTTGATCAGTTTGTGGTTGTTTTTATAGATGATATTTTAATATTTTCTAGAAGTAGTGAAGATCATGATAAACACCTCCGGATTATTTTGCAAATTTTGAAAGAGAGGGAACTTTATGCAAAACTTTCCAAGTGTGAATTTTGGCTTGATGAGGTGAAGTTTTTGGGACATGTTGTATCGGCCGAAGGCATGAAGGTGGATCCTAGTAAGATACAAGCAATTGTTGAGTGGAGACCTCCCAAAAGTCAAACCGAAGTAAGGAGTTTCTTGGGCTTAGCAGGATATTACAGAAGATTTGTGAAAGGCTTTTCTATTATCGCCTCTCCATTGACTAAACTATTGCAGAAGGAAGTGAAGTTTAATTGGAATGACAAATGCCAAGAAAGCTTTGAAACTCTCAAATCCTTGTTGACTCAAGCACCTATACTTACTTTACCAACTGAAGGGAAGGAGTATGTAGTATATAGCGATGCTTCTCACAATGGTCTCGGATGCGTTTTGATGCAAGAAGGGAAGGTTATTTCTTATGCTTCTCGGAAATTAAAACAACATGAATTGAATTATCCTACTCATGATCTTGAACTTGCTGCTGTGCTGTTTGCTTTAAAAATATGGCGGCATTATTTGTATGGAGAGAAATGTCATATATTCACTGATCACAAGAGCTTAAAGTACTTGGGTACTCTGAAGGAGCTAAACCTCCGACAACGTAGATTGCTTGAACTCATTAAGGATTATGACTACACGATTGATTATCATCCAGGTAAAGCTAATGTGGTTGCAGATGCCTTAAGTAGAAAATCCTTCGCAAGTATTTCTTTGAGTCCTTTGCCCTTGCTTCTTGAGTTGAGAGCCATGAATGTTTGTTTCACACTTGATTCAAAGGGTTCAGTTGTTGCTAATTTGCAAATAAAGCCAATATTACTGGAACAGGTGAAAGAAGCACAAAAGGTAGATGAGAAACTTGTAAAATTGATCAAAGAAGTTCAAAATGGGGAAAAACTTGATTTTACACTAACAGAGGATGGTGTCTTATTTTATCAAGATAGACTATATGTCCCTAATGATGATAAATTAAGGAGAGAAATACTGAATGAAGCACATACCTCACCATATGCAATGCATCCTGGGGGTACAAAGATGTACCAGACCATCAAAGAAAATTATTGGTGGAATGGTATGAAGAGAGACATTGCGGAGTTCATTTCTAAATGTTTGGTTTGTCAACAAGTAAAGGCAGAACATTAGGTCCCAATTGGTTTGCTATAGCCCTTGTCGATACCGGAATGGAAATGGGAGAGAATAACTATGGACTTTGTTTCTGGACTTCCTCGCACCCAAAGAAATCATGATGTAATATGGGTGATTGTGGACAAACTAACCAAGAGTGCACACTTCTTAGCAATTAGGATGGATTACTCACTTGAGTGTTTAGCCGAATTGTACATTAATGAGATTGTAAGACTACATGGGATCCCTATATCTATTGTATCTGATCGAGACCCAAGGTTTACATCTAGATTTTGGGGTAGCTTGCAGGAAGCTTTGGGTATTAAGCTGAAAGTTAGCACTTCGTTCCATCCTCAGATAGACGGTCAGTAGGAAAGAGTGATACAAATTTTGGAGGATATGCTTCGAGCTTGCATTATAGAGTTTAAGGGTAGTTGAGAAAAACACTTGGCTCTGATAGAATTTGCTTACAATAACAGTTACCAATCGAGTATTGGAATGCCTCCCTATGAAGCTTTGTACGGAAGGAAATGTAGGACCCCTCTTTGTTGGAGTGAAGTTAGTGACAGGAAGCTCATTGGTCCTGAAATTGTGCAACAAACAGAGGACAAGGTAAAAATTATCAAGGATCGTCTAAAGATTTCTTCTAATAGACAAAAGTCGTACGCTGATCTGAAAAGGCGTGACATTGAATATCAAGTGGGAGATAAAGTATTTTTAAAGGTGTCTCCATGGAAAAAGATTATGAGATTTGGCAAAAAGGGAAAACCTAGTCCCCGATTTATTAGACCTTATGAGATACTTGAAAGGGTTGGACCAGTTGTATATAGATTGGCTTTGCCACCTGAGTTAGACAAGATCCACAATGTCTTCCATATTTCTATGCTCAGAAGATATCGTTCTGATCCATCTCATGTTCTTCCAGTTGAATATATTGAGGTTAATCCTGACTTGACGTATGATGAAGAACCAATTTTAATTCAAGCTCGAGAAGTGAAGCAACTTAGAAACAAGAAAATCCACTTAGTAAAGGTACTTTGGGGGAACCACTCGGGAAAAGAAGCTACATGGGAGAGAGAAGAAGACATGAGGACCCAGTATCCGCACTTGTTTCGGGACTAGTGTAAGGTAAATTTCGAGACGAAATTTCTTTAAGGGGGAGAGAGTTGTAACAACCCTAAATGCTAACAAGAGTTTCTTGTCGATTGACCGTTGCTTATTACTATAATATGTTTTACTCTTATGTTGGGAACTTGAAATTTTGGTGATAATTGCTAACTTGTTTAGCATAAGTATATCGTAATTTATGGGATTGTATTGGGGTATTTACGTAATAGTATAATTAGAGTTATGTATACTTTTAAAAGGAGGTGAAGGATATATAGATATAGGTGTATATGTATGTATTTTGGGCAGTCCACAACACTATTTGGGCAGCTTGAAGGACATCTGTCCAAGTGATAAATATCACTTTGTGTGGCTATATATTTTAACACTTCTCTAGTGAATTTCGTGGCTCTTGAAGACTTGGAACCTTAGAACCTTTATTAACCTTTTGTTCATCAAAATCACAAGAGAAAAAAACTAGGTTATTTTGGTTGGAATTCGAGAGACACACTACTTTGTTGGTAAGTGCTGAAATCTGTTTCTGAGCTGGGTAGTGGTTGGTAATTTGTGTATATCTTTTTCTCTAGAGATTAGTTTACTGTGAATAAATATGTTTTTGAAAGATAATTCATATACCTACAACTCTTATGTTTATGTAAAACTCTAATTTAGCTGTTATAGATTCGAAATATGGGACGCAAGACAGGACAAGTTCTGTCCAGACTTCTCTGTTTTTGTAGCTGAGTAGTGTGTATTATGTTGAGAATATCTCGTTCTCTAGAACTGAGTTTTGGGTGAATAAATATGATTTGGAAATCTAATTCATATATATACAACTCTTATGTTTATGTGAAAGTCTAATTTAGCTGTTATGGATTTGAAATATGGGACGCAACACAGGACAAGTTTTGTCCAGATTTCGGATTTAGAAATCTGGTATGAACAACTGTTAGTGTATTGATTTGTACAAAATGTATTTTTCAGTGATTCTTGTTGCGTTGAAATCTTAAGAGATGTATCTACATCTTTCATGAAGGTTATAAAGTCTAGTTTCGCTATTTTCCTGTTCAAATCTAAGTTACAACATGGGGTACTAGACTGGCCAGAATCACTGTTTTGGGAACATAGTTGTATCTGTGCAGGCTGAGCTTACTTGTGATGATAATCCTATTTTATCTCGATATTATTGAGATATTAGGAATTAAAGAAGTTTTTTAATTGCATTTTTAAGGTTGTATATACTTGTGAACAAGTTGAGGACCTTGATACGTTGGGTGGTCTACGGTTTGAACTCGCGAAATTTTGTTGGACTGTTGCTACACTAAAGTATTGAGGTTTGTGTATAAACTTGTACTTGCACTCTTTTAACTGCTGGTATAGCTGAAAGTTGATCTTGATACCTTGGTTACCTCTTGTCGCTTTGCATTGTCGTGTTGGTATGATGCTTGTGTAACTCGCCCACTTGTACGGATTGTTTGATCACTTGGCACTCTTGTTGGGACCTTGTCCTTCTTGTGGCTGTGACTTCATCACTATTGGCAGGCCTCTTGATTCGGATCATTTGCCATCTTGATTCTGGATTTTTAGTCCGTCTTAAGAATGGAAGTTGTCCATTTTAAGTACGAACTAGAAAGCCATTTTAATAGGGTTCTTGGTTCTCTTGACTATTGGGCTTTGATCCTTCTTGATACAGGGCGTCGGCCCTTCTTGATACTTGCTTGTGCCGGGTGTGACGACATGAGGTATATATTGGGTGATCCTTGCTATTGAATCTCTTGAAAAATGGTGCTTTGAACATTCTTGACAATTGGATCTTTGAATATCGAACTTGAAACCCTTTATTTATTGTTACTTGATTTATTTATTATGTTTCAAGTATGCTGCTCATTGACTTAAGAAGGGTAGTTTGGTGAATTTTGAGGACTCCTAACTATAGTTTTACACCACTAAGCTATATGCTTAGCGATAGTTGTTTCTATCGTAGGGGCTGATCGAGAGGAGGCATGAAGCTGGCCATTGGAGATGGAAATTTTGAGAACTTTAAAGAAGATCACATTTGCATATAGGCATCTATATATTGTATAAACTTTGGGACTTATACATGACCTATGTGTTGTATATTTGCATGAAATTTTGAGGACTAATCGGATCATGTCACAATGGTTTGTAATATAAGTATGGCTACTTGTTTGGTTTATTTGGGGTGTGTAAACCCAAGTTTTGTAATATGTTACATTTCCTACTTGTTTGGAATGATCGTATGAAGCATGAACCCAACTAGTTTGGGTACTCGGAAGTTGATAATATTTTTTATTATCATTATTTACTTGCACGAGGACAATATATGCATAAAAATATCTCGTGATTTATTTGCATATGGTAATTGGAAAGGGTCGTTACAATTGGCCACAAATGGTGGACAATTTACAGAATTACTAGGCAGAACTACATTACCAGGTGGTCAGATGGATGAAACCAACAGAGGGATGGGTGACTTGCAATACGGATGGAGCTAGCAAAGGGAATCCAGGGAGGAGTGCATATGGATATTGTATAAGGGACAAAAATAGAGACCTTATATATGCGGAGGCTCAAAGCATAGGCGAGGTAACAGCGGCGTGGAAGGCATTACAGATTTGTTTACAAATTGGTTTAAGGCAAGTGAAATCGGAAACAAATTCATTAGCTTTAAAAAACATGATTAGTGGGAGTTGGAGAATACCATGGGAGATCATCGAGAAAGTGGAAGATATACAAGAAATAATGCAGCAAATAAATGTACATGTTTGGCATATTTTTAGAGAAGCGAATCAGTTAGCAAATGTCATAGCAAATACGACAATAAATACAAAACATAAACTGGTATTTCAGTATTTTCATCATCTACCAAGTGTAGGAAAAAGGATTCTTAACATTGATAAACAGGAGGTCCCATCAGTTAGGATCAAAACGAGGAGAATATACAACAACAACTGTCAACATGCTTAGTTACACCATTGAAGCCACGGGGTTCCACAGCTATACTACATACAAGGAAGAGTCTATCCATTTTTGGAGCAGAAAAGCTGCACAGGAACTACTTCTAAGCTATAACAGCCAGCAAAAAAGTGATACAGGGACCAGCAAAAGTCAAGAGTCTAGGAGCCATATCTGAATCCAAAGTGTGCATCCAGCAGAGAAATCGAGACGAAGAAGCGCAGGAGCCAACTGGTTTACTCCTATTCGGCCTCAACTGGAAAACACAATGTGTTAGATGCATAAAGAAAGATAAAAAAGATAAAGAGTTTGGGCAGTACTTACACAGATCTACAAAGCTGAAATGCAAAGCTCACACTCTCTTTCAATCTCGGCATGCACCTACACCGGAGAGTTCACCTGCAAGAAAAAAGTGTTCAGCTAGAAAGAGGAAACTAGGAGACAAAATAAGGAGAAGGAAAACAAACCTTTTGGAAGCTGCAAGTCACAATGTACAAGGAATGTTGGTCATGCAGGATGTTGATTCCCCAAAGATGAGGAGTCATGAACTTAGTGTCAAAGAGCACTATCGAGAACATCTTCAAGCGGCGGTCAGTGAGAAGGAAATGAAGAAGATGGAAAAGTGGAAAGAGCTAAGTGAACTAATTAGGAAGCCCTACTATATAGGGTATTGTATGTATGACCCGATGGGTTGTTTGGGCCATTCAGGTGACTTTTTTGTAAGCTTGATTTATTGGCCTTTTTAAGGCATTAATAAAATGGACCTCATGTCCAAATTAATTTTTTTTAAAAAAAAAAAAAGAACTCCCACCTTTTTGCTCTTCAATCATAGAATAGCGGGTGGAGACTAATTACCATTTAGGCAACCTCTTTTGTCAAACCATTATAATATAATTTGGAATAAATAATTCTTTTTTCAATATTATCTTATTGAATTATCGTTTTGAACATTAACTAAAATTTTAAAATAAAAAATTAAATTGATAGTTAAATATTTTTGTTGGATAATTGTTTAAAAATCGTTAAATCAATAATTCAAACTAATAAACCACTAAAGAAAGATTCATTCGATTTATCAATTTTTATATGTCTTATGACAGCTCTAGTTATATAACGATAAAGACAGATGATGACCTCTTCTACAAAAAGAAAAGATGGAAGATCTAAATAGTAAAAAGACATTAATGAGATAAAGTCGGCATACTTTTTTACAGAAAAAATCCTTTTGGCCAGAAAATTTGGTCAGAATGGTATTTTATCTATGTTATTTTATTTTTCTAATCATCCCTTTTAATTTTAATATTTTTTAATTAAAAAATGAAAAAAAGATCAATTTATTTTAAATTAAAAAAGATATTATAGACTGTTTAAATTTCTAACTAAATTTCTGGTCATTTAGAATTATCCCTTTTTACCTCTCAGTTTGAATGAACTTTTTCTTTTCTTAAACGAAAATAAAATAAATAAGCCAAACGACATAAATGAGCTTTTTTTTCTCAAAATTTGATTGCATACTTAAACTTTTTTCCTTTTATTTATAATTAATTGAATCTAAAACAATCTATTAAGTTGGTCTGCAAGGTGATTTACTAACAGAATTTATAAACATCATATTCAGTCCAACATCGTTACATAAATGGAGACAGCCACACAACATTAATCATCTTACAAGATAATACTGGACCACTTATCACTGGAGGGGACAGACTATGAGTGATCCAGTTGGGATGATGGTATTTTGCCAAAGAATGTCCAATGAGTTGTCCAAGCAGGATATATACTTAATAAGATAGATTGAGAGTGTAAAGCCAAATTTTAAGAAAATTATCATTATACATATTTTTCTTTAAAATTTAGTTTTTTAAATAGGAATCACTAATTTTTTTTAATGATTTGTTATATATAATTTCAAAGAAAGATTGTCATATTTATAGGTTAACGTTATGAAGTCAGAATATCAATAATGTAAATTTTTAACGAAAAATATAATATCAAATTATAATAATAAAATTTTGTTCAAAATTTTAATAACTTTATATAATAATTTTAAACTAGTGTTACTGTTCTTCAATATAATGACGGTTTAGTGCAATATTTGAAATCTCAAAAAAAAAATTAAAAAAAGAATAATTTGATTTTTTATAAGAAGACAACTGTAGATTTTTCAAAATATTGAATAAAGGGGAAAAAAACTTAATCGAACTTTGAATAATGATGTAAATGAATGAATTTTGTTTCAAACGAAAATAACATCGATAACCCAAATTTTTAAAGAGGGACATAAATAAATTTTTTCTCTGAAAGCTAGATGCTATATTTGAACTTTTTCCGTTTTATTTTTCAAGAGAGCTATTCAATTCGAAACATTGCTTCCCCATTTACGTGAAACAATTTCCACTTTACTTAGACAGGAAGAAACTGATATATTTAGTAACCATAATTTTTAATAACACAAATATTTATAATTTGTTTTAAATACAACAAATCTTGCATTATTTATGAAATTGGGTGTGGAGAGAGGGTTTTTTGGTGAAGAATAGAGTAAATTTAGAAGGAAATGGGGGAGGGGTTTGGATGAAGAAAAACATTAATTGGGGAAGATGCTAAGATCAATGCATAATTGGAAAGTGAGAAGAAAAGAACCTAATAGAGCATTGAGTCCGTGAAAAGTGATTTTGATATAAGAGGTTTTTCCAGTCTCATCAGATCCACCCAACAGGAGGGGCAAAGAAACAAGTTTCTCATTCTCGTATTTTCTCTCCATTCGATCTTTTTTCACTACACTCTCTCTACAAACACCAATACAATTAATTATATGTCACGCTATTTATTTCTAATAATAATAGAGTAGCAAATGACACCAACAACTTTAGCAAATGACACGTTCTCAGATTTGACAAAAAGTGAGGAGATAATGAGGTTGGAGGTTCACTACTTATTATACACTAATACACGTTTCTTATACATTTATTTAAATCTCATGGTAGCTAGCTGTTAAGTTTCTTTTTTTTTTTAGTCGAAAAAAATTATTTTTTAACAATAATGGGATTAAAGGTTAGTAGATTAAGATATATCAAATTCATTTCTTTTAGACTAAAATATCAAAATAATGGGATAATAGAGAAATATAATCTAGAGTAATGAAAGAAAAAGAAAAAAGAAAGTGAGGAGAGGGGTGGAAGTATTCTTCCATCAAAATGCCAAACGAAAGAAGCTCAAAAGACTAATATCCTTGCTTTAATTCTTGAGGATTTCTTTTGACAAAAAAATAGGGTAAATCCGTAAATGTCTTTGAGAAAATGATCAAAATGGTCATTGGTAATTCTTTATTTTGGTCCATAATGTATTTCATTTGATTGAAATGATCTTTAATGTATAACAAATGTGTTCATTTTGGTATTTAATATATTTGACTTGATTGAAATTATTGTTAATATATATGACAAAATGTGTTCATTTTGATCTTTTAGCCTAACCGAACATATTTATTTCAACAAAATGTATTAAATTTTTCTATGGACCCTACTGGCTAAAAAAAAAATTATTCCCTATTTCAAATAAATTGAATTGTTGAGGTGTTTCACACCCTTTAAGAAAAGAAGAAAGAAGATTAAGACATAAATTAGACATAACTTTCCATTTTTACCCTTATTAATTATTATCAAATTTATGATTAAAATAACTAAACATTAATTAATAACTAATTCCAATACTAACTAATGAAGGGTAAAATTGGAAGAACGTTCTACAAGTAGTCTTCAAAATTGAACAATTCAGTTAATTTGAAAGATGAAAAATATCTCAACAATTCAATTAATTTGAAATGGAGGGAATATCATTTTTGTCTTGATTGTTAGCTTCAAAGAAAGAACTCCATAAAATCTAACATCATTTTTTTCTAGTTTTTCCAACAAAATTTACTTTTTTTCTTTTCTAAAATATTGTTCCATTGACCTAATATCCATTTCAATTTTTAGCTAGAGAAAATAATAAATTTTGTTAGAGAAACTAGAGAAAATAGTGTTAGATTTCATGGAGTTTTTCTTTGCAACTAACAAAGAAGACAACACTATAATAGTGAGTTTCTTTAGCCACTGGGGTCCACAGTTAAATTTAATATATATCTTTTTGATAAATCTGTTAAGTTTGGGGTACATGACCAAAATGAACATCTTTTGTTATACGTTAAGAATCATTTCAGTCGATGAAATGTATTAAGGATCAAAAAATTTCAATCAACTGAAATACATTAAGGACCAAAGTAAAACATCACTCACACATTAAGGATCATTTTGATCATTTTCTCGAATGTCTTTTGACATACCGTCCCCTGCTCCTCTTTATAAATTACTAGTATATGTCCTCGCGCGTTGCGCGGATATTTTAAACTTTTATGATGTTTTTAATTAAAATTAACTAATAAGATTTAATATGAATTTTGTAATGTATATTTTTAAAATAATGATACAAATTATTAACTTATTTATTAGAGAATATTAAATTATTATTAATACACAACTTAATTTTTATAAAATTAAAATATTGTTTCAATAATTTGATCAGGTATATTAAGCTCTTAGTTTTATAATATATTGTGTTGAAATTTACATAAAGATAATATTAATATGTTTATTATCTTACATTGATAAAGAAAAACACATCATATGCTTTTATATGTTGCCCTACTATTTTTTTTAATTCTGTTTACATGAAATACTATTATTTCCTTGTTCGCAAGTTTTTAATTCTAAATTTTCACATGAAATGATTAATATTATATATTAAAGGGAAAATGCATAAGTACCCCAAACTTATGCCCGATATCTCAGAGACACACTTTATCTTACGCTGGGTCCTATTACCCCAGAACTTATTTTATAAGTAATTTTCATCCCTTTTAAACTCACGCACTATCTTACGGCCAGCGTGTTGACAATTTTTGCTTATCTCGGTTGATAGTACAATGTAGGGCGAAAAGGGATAGAAAATTATTTATAAAATAAGTTCGAATAAGACATAGTATAATATAAGATGTGTCTCTAATTCGGCATAGTTTGAGAAGGGGAGGGGTACTTATGCATTTTCCCTATATTAAAAGACATTCTGATACACTTTACATATGTTCTATTCATAATCAAAAAAGTAAAAAAAAATTATTTAATGTTTTAAATCCAACTAAAATTTTAATAGACAAATTAAAACAGAGTGAGTAATAAATAATTTAATATTAAGTAAAAACATGAACATAAAAAGTACGACATAAATTGTACTATAGTCATATAATAATGTATTCGAATTTTTGAGATTATAGGATCTTGTCATTTTTGTCGAAATTTGTATAACTTTCAATTTAATTAAGTTTGAATTTTGCAAAGACTTCCACCGCTATTACACGGTTCTGTACATTTTATTTTCAGAAGTTTTAATTAAAATTCAAAAGTTATCAATTTATAATTAATAATTTTTATTATTTTAAAGGGAAAATGTACAAATACTTCCTCAACTATATGTGAAATCCCAACGACACACTTTAACTATACATGAGTCCTATTACCCCTGAATTATTTTTAAGCGTAATAAACGCACCCTTAACACAACCTAAAACATATATAGCCACTCACATGATGGGAGGTGTTTTACACTCGCCTCCAAGTCATCATATGTCAGCGCCACATCAATAAATGATCAGATCTATTAAAAAAATATAAAATTTCATTTCGTTTGATTCCTTCTTCATTATCAACACCTATTTCATAACCACTAAACCCACTTATTTTAACCATTAAAACTCTTAACAATCACCATGAAAATTATAACCCACCACCAAATTTATTCCTTCACTACCATCGGATTCAATATCTACTATCAGTTTTATTTTCTTTCAATTCAAATAATCCACATAAATTTCATAAAACTTGGTCCAAAATCTCTATTGAAGAAATTACCTAAATTTTGAACTCTAATTCGAGAAGAAGTCAAAATTGGGGTCATTTTTTTTATTGAATTTGGGTTAAGATAAAGGCTGATTGAAGTGAGAAGGGAAGAGAAGGAGGGAGGGTGTTATTGATGGAGAATTGAAGTGGCATGGAGGTTGGGTTGGGGTAGGGGTGGGATGTCGTATTGTTGGAAAATTGAAGGGGGGGGGGGGGTAGGAGTGGGGGTGTGGGAGGGGCGGGGCGGGGTGAGGGCTAGGGGTAGGGATAGGAGTAGGGGTATGACATGGATAATTGAGGAGGGGGATGATAGTTAAATTATTTATTTATAATTTAAAAAAAAAAAAAACTCTAATTTAAATTATGATCTTTATATGTTGCCTAAATTAAATTTCTAATATGCAATTTTTTTCTCATTAGCGAATTTCAAGTAATGTATTTGAGTAAAAAATGAAAAAGAAAAAAATTCTCTCGATACTATACAAATTAATGAAAACACTGAAAAGAATTCTTTGATAATTTAAATATGTTGTGAAAAATGATAGAATTTGACTCTATTTCATAAAGAAAAAATGTAATTTATTTATAAAAATGAAATTTAAGTTTTAAAGTTAATTAAATATATCTACTAATTAATTATAAAAATGTCCAATTAAAAATGAACATGTGTCCATATTAATCAGATTTTAATACTTTTTTTCGTATCTCACATGCCTCTAAGAGAGTGCCACCTCAGCAGAAAGGTTGCGTTTATTACACTTTAAAGTAATATAGGGGTATATGTCTCATTTACAGTTAAGGTGTGTCGTTGGGATTTCGCATATAGTTGAGGGGGGTACTTGTGCATTTTCCCTATTTTAAAACGTAATTTGTTTTGTATAATTTTAATTGATTATTTGTGGTTATTGCCACTTGGCTTTAGGGGGGGGGGGGGCTTTCTCTCCTTTTAATTTTTTGATTTTAATGATAAATAATTTTTTTATGATGTTGATATGTGACCCTTTTTATATTATTTTACATACATAGACAGACACAAATTTTTTTTTTTAATAATGTGGGAAAAAAAAAGTCTATGAGAACATTCACACAGATTTACTTCTTCGTTCACTTTTGTTGGTTAACTATATTGATAATAAATATTTATTTTTACTTATTTAATTAAAATACACTTAAGAGATAATTTATCATTTTATACATATTTCATTCTTTTTATTAAATATTATTATTCAGTTTATAATGAATGAGATGGCTTATGATAATTAAAGATGATATTATAGTAAACTTTTCATTTTAATTTATGTAGCACTGTTTTAATTGACACAAAATTAAGAGAAAAAAGAACTCCCAATTATTAGGATTGCTTAAATTGATTTGCATGAAATATAATAAAAATTTGCCAAGTTTTTCGTTGTACTGTATCTTTGATATTTGGAGCAACTTATAATGTTTGAAATGTCAAATAATGTACATTTATAAGTGAAAGATTTAAAACAAATATACATCTTTTTAAAAAAGAATAATTAAAAGAAAAACTCATTTTATCAAAACAAATACCAAATATATATATTAGTTTATCATGAACAATTATGAGAAGTAGGAAGTGTATGATATTTATCGTGTATCAACTTGATGCGTAACATTCAAGTGATTTAGATCGATTGTCTTACGATAATTAAAGTAGGCATGTGGACCTTTACCCTTCACTACATTTATCATCTCGTTTATTCGATTTTACACAAACTAAAGAAATAAAAGATATAACTTTCATTCGAAGAAAGAGTAGGTAGAAGTTGATGATGAATATTTGTCTTCCTCACGCATCAAACAACCTGAAAACATACATGCACCCAACAAGAAGGTACCACTACTAAAAAGAGCTTAAAATACTAAGAAGTAAAGAAAGATGGACAACGTCCATTACTAAAAAATTGTCAAAAAACGACAGCAAAAAACGACGGACTGCATTGCTTTTCAAAAGCGACGGACTGCGTCGCTAAAAAGCGACGGACAGCGTCGCTTTTTGCCTATTCTTTTTTTGAATTTTTTTAATAAAAGCGACGGAGTCCGTCGCTTTATTTTAATTTTCATTTTTTTTATTTCTAAAATGCGATGCTGTCCGTCGCTTTTTTGGGATTTTAAAAAAAATAAAACCCAGAAAAGCGATGGACAAAACCACGCTGTTCGTCGCTTTTCTAGGATTTTTAAAAGAATAAAATCCAGAAAAGCGACGAAAAATACCACGATGTCCGTCGCTTTTCCTGCAATATTTTTGACAGCCCAAACTGGCAGTTTCTGCTGCACACCTGCAAATACAATTCAATTCAATTCTACACTATTCAGCCTAATCAAACATACACAATTATAAACAATCTAAAAAAGACATAAAACAACAAAGTTAAAATAACATTCAAAAGTATCTAAATCATAATTAAAGAATTATAAAGTTTTTCAAAATTCGTTTCAAAAAGTTCATAAATGTCCAGAGATCTAAACTAGGGAGTGAGATCTACATAATCATCCTCATCACTCTCGTCGTCGGTGTCATCGGGAGCCGAAGTAGTAGGTCGACGAGCGAGGTTCATCACTTGTTCTTTGATTTGCTGAACGGTCTCATTCATGCTTTCTTGTTCAGCTACTCTTCTCCGCTCTGACTCTACTAGTGTTGCTGTAAGTTTAGCTATTTGATCCGACATAGTAGAAATTTGAACACCGTCAAGTGCCTCAGCTTGACGTGACGATCTAATACCTTCTAAGCCTGAATGGAGTCTTCTAACATCATTTCGAGAGCCTAGACCATAGAATCTACCCTTGTGTGTCCCCCCTACCACTTTTTCTTTCCAAATCTGGGTGGACAGTTCAGGTGTCAATTGGACTGAACTATTTAGATTCTCAGCGACGTACTGATGAAAGTCATTCTGCATATTAAATATAAAAATTGACATCAATATATATACATATCATATATTCACTATTAATATATATTATTCATATTAAATAACTTACAAAAGTTCGTTCGGCCCTTTCCTCCACCCACACATCCGGATCCGACTCATTTTCTTTCTTCCTGACATGAGTCTTCTTGAAAACCTCTGGTTCAATGGGAGTGCGTCCCAATTCTTTTTCCTATAAATAAAAACTGAAATTTATAACGATATATATGAATCAACTAATTATTTATTTAAAAGTTTGAATAAGAACTTACCATCTCTCGTGCAATTGTTCCAACCGTCTTTGCACCTCCGGTGTGCAACGAGCCACCTTTAAGACTACCTCTAGCCTTTTTGGCTTGATCTGATATTGCCTTAAACTTGTCTGTGTTCCAATACTGACCCAATTCATCAAACACATGAGGCAACATCCAACCGGGACGTTGACCACTATCCCGAACTTTCTTTAGCCATCTAGACAGTCTGGCGGATGCCTTTCTCTCAAATGTGGTCCCAATGACCAAATTGTACCTCGACTCCCAAGTACACATAGTTTGAAAAAAAGATTGAATAACGTTAATTAGATCGATAGTAAAAAATAGTAAAGTATACTAAACTTAACTAAAAAATATATACCTTAAATTTATTAAACATCGCCTGGCATATACTGTTTGGAATCTCGCTCCAAGAGTGATAAGCCTGTGTATAAAGTCTTCTAACACAGTCTTTTAAAGCCCAGGCAACATCCTTTGCAGGATGCCACCTGCAAAACACATAATAAATATGTTAGTTCATGAATAATATATTAAAGTATAAGAAATAAATAATATAAACTAACAAATAGATAACAAAACAAACTTACGATGATCCATCCGGCTCAATCATGACTCTACCAAGTCTGTCCTTCTAGCCAGGAGCTAGAGCAGACATCGTATCATGTGGTGTAGCACTAGGTGTAGCTGTAGACGAGGCTGATACATCAGGATGCACAAAATGTTGAGTCAATGGAGGCGTACCGGCCATAGCATCTGACTGCTCGCTACTAGAATCTCCAAGCCTCATGGCAGATAAATGAGGAGATGTAACTGTGGGAGATGGAGTACCCGCCGATAAGGGTCGTGCTCGACGAATAGCCTATAAAGATAGGTCCTCGTAGTATCGTGAAGGCAATGCCTGTGAAGTAGATGAAGCACCGACTGGTCGACGGTAATTAGGATAATATTGCCAAGGATCCGTCGTACCAAACAAAACAACAAATAAATGAGTATCATAGCTGATGCGCTCTGGCGCAGAAGAAATAGATCTTGCAATATCCTCAGTATCTATTGGTCTTCTAGACTTCTTCTTCTTGGCCTGTTTAGTCTGGCTAACTCCAAGATGCTCGCGATGTCTATGACCGTCACCGCCTGATGACATCTGTATGCAAATTTACATGTATAATATATATAAAAATCATAAATTAAATAAAATTAGCAAAATACACTTACATATATACTAGCTAGCTTTCATTCTACACTATTCCTCCTCGGTTGTTTCAATTCCATCATTTTCCCATTCTTCCTCCTCAGTTGTTTCATTTTCATTATCGTCCCATTCTTCGTCATCAAATGATTCATTTTCCTCATTCTCGGATATTTCTTCCTCAACATTCAGTATCTCATCATCAGATACTTCTTCTAATATGTGTTGAGGATGTTGTAGTGTGGTTTCCAATTCAACGTCAACTTGTTGTTGAACAATTGCAACATCATTTTGATACGCCACATCTAAGACATTGTCAATTTCAATTCTTTCCACAGGCTTACTTTTTATAACAACCCGCCAATCAGCTTTGGCTCTACGCAATGGATATGAAGCGTAATACACTTGTTTAGCATTTTGTGCAATAATAAAAGGATCATAACTTCTATATTTCCTGGTGTGGTTAACTTCAATTATATTATGTTGATGGTCCACCTTTGTGCCTCTATGTGATGGGTCAAACCACTCACATCGAAATAATACAATCTTCTTCTTAGGCCAACCTGAATACCTCATTTCAATAATCTCTTGAATGACACCATAATATTCAATAGTTTAACCAGTACCATCAACATCACCTTGTATGTAGACACCGCTATTATTTGTTTTCTTGTTCCTAGAAACTTCTTCATTTTGAAACTTAAAACCATTGACACAATACTTATTCATTGTTAGTACTTGAGATTCAGGTCCAAGTGCTACTTCTTTTACTAATTGCAAATGTTAGACACTTGAGTATTCATCGTAAACCTACGTGATTGTTATTTCAAGTAATATAATTTAGTATAACATGCATATATTATTAAATACTTACTGATTGCATACTTACATAGTTCCTCAACCATTTGAAAAATTCTGTATAGATGGCTTCATTACCCCATGTGTTTACGAACAAGCTGATCATTTTACATTCAAGTATTTCGTTAATTAATGATCACTTATTAGTATGTAATTTAATAACATATTTTTAACACTTACTTGACATATGATTGAATCTCTGGACAATTAAGCAAAATATGTGTCACAGCTGATTGCATTTCCATATCAGTGAAGCCTCGCTTTCCATGCTTTGTAGATCCTCGACCATTTTGATTAAAAATTGATATCGGTGGAAATAAAGGATCAATATCGCCTTCATCATTGCGATTGGGCCTATTTCTCCTACATGACACATCATGACCAAAGTAATAAGAATAAAAGTCACTAGTTTCTCTCCCAATATAACCTTGAACAAATGATCCTTCGATCCTTCCCCTTTGCTTAATCGTTTGCTTCGAACTACCAATTTTTATGCATGTATATATGTATATATATATATGTTAATATATAAAAGACTTGGCGAATATATATAACTTAGTGAATATTTCAAATGGATACATCTATCTTGTTTGAACCGGACCTCCGAGGCGGGCCTCTTATACAAGGTGAATTGGAAGATGCTCTATCACATCAAAGAAACCACATGGAAATATCTTCTCCAACTTAGTAGTAGTAACAAGAATATTTTCCTCCATCCTGTCTAAACTACTCTCCAACAACTTTTCAGAACACAAATCTTTAGAAAAAAGGACTTATCTCTGTGATTGGTTTCCATATCCTTTCGGGTAGATGGCTAAAAGCGATAGGAATTAAAGTTTCCATGAACACATGACAATCATGACTTTTCGTACCTATCAATTTTCCTTCATTCATATCTGTCCGCTTTCCTAAATTCGAAGCATAATCCTCCGGCATCCTCAAATTTTTAACCCACTGAATAATTTCACGTTTCTCATCCAATGTGAATGAAAAGATGGCTTTGGGCTTAACTATTTTACCATTCTGTAATTCCTGCAGCCATAACTCTTTTCTCCTACAATATTCCTTTATGTCCATTCTAGCTTTTGGATTGTCTTTTGTCTTACCCTTAACATCCATCACTGTGCTAAACAAATTGTCAAAGTAATTTTTTTCAATGTGCATCACATCTAGATTATGTCGTAGCAGATTGTCCTTCCAATACGGCAACTCCCAAAATATGTTTTGTTTGGTCCAATTATGTTCAACACCATATCCAGGAAGTCTAGAAGGTGAAGCTTATGTAACTTTAGGTAATTAAGAAACTCTCTCCCAAATTTGATGCCCTGTGAGTAATGGAGGTGGGGGGTCACTTTCAACCTTATTTTTCCTAAATGCATTTTTCATCTTTCTAAACTCATGGTCCATTGGCAAGAACTGGCGATGACAATCAAACCATGTATTTTTTCTACCATGCTTTAAAGTGAATGCCTTGCTATTTTCCATGCAATACGGACATGCTAGCTTTCCATTTGTCATCCAACCAGGCAACATCCCGTATGCAGGAAAATCATTAATAGTCCACATTAAAGAAGCACACATAAAGAAATTCTGCTTAGTTGATATATCATAAGTCAAAACGCCTTCAAACCACAATTGTTTGAGCTCATCTATCAATGGTTGTAGATAGACATCAATCAAACTTTTTGGATTACGGGGACCTGGAATAACACAACTTAGAAAGATGTAGGGACTGGTCATGCACATTTCAGGAGGAAGATTATACGGAGTAAGAAATACCGATCAACATGAATAAGGCGAAGCATTATTAGAGAATGGTGTGAAGCCATCTGAACATAACCCCAATCTAACATTTCTTGGTTCACTAGCAAAATCAAGATATTCATTATCAAAATGCTTTCATGCTTCACCATTAGATGGATAAGACAAAACACCCAACGGCCTTCTATATTCACGATGCATCTCATATGTGGGGCTGACCTCATCGATGCATACAACCTCTTTAACCTAGGAATGAGAGGTAGATAATGCATCGCCTGAACTGGGACCATCTTTCCAGCCGGAGTCCTCTTATAACGAGCATGTCCACAAAACTTACAATTTTCTAATTCACCATCAGTCTTGTAAAACAACATGCAACCATTAACACAACAGTGAATTCTATCATACGTCAATCCTAATTTGGACACCAACCGCTTTGCTTGATAGAAGTTCTTTGGTATGTTAAACTCCGAATTAACTAGTTCACCCAAAAGATCAACCATTGAGTCCATAACAGCATTAGGAACATTCCAATCTGATTTAATATTCAATAATCTAACTGCAACTGACAAGGCAGAATGTGGACTCCCTTCACATAGTGCACGACTAGACTCTTCTAATTGATCATAAAAGAGTCTTGCTTCTTCATTAGGAGCTTCATCAAAATATTATTCATGTTCCATCCCACCTAGAACCCCGAAAGCATCATTGATCATTTCATGAACCCTATCATGTTCAACCCTAACCTGTTCAACCCTAATTTGGCCATGTGGTGCAACCATATTATATACATCCATAGGCATCGAATCATAAAGCATACCATCCAATCCATCACTTTCTCCATGATCAATCCATATAAAATATCTCGGCTTAAATCCATTACGGTACAAATGAACCATCACTCTATTTGGTTTAAAAAATTTTAAGCACTTACATGCACTACAAGGACACCTAACCAGTCCATTATTCTTGAAAATGTCAAGTGTCATTGTATGTTCAATAAAATTTCTAACACCGTCAATAAACTTAGGTTTCAAACCAGCACCAGTTTCATAATGCATATTATACATCCACAAATGATGATCCATCTACAAAAATATAGATATTCAATTATATTATAAATAAAATTTAATAATAATTTTACTAGTAATAGTCCTAAAACTAGTTTAGTATTAACTTAACCACATTATTTATTTTAGCTTATTTAAACAACTTAACAACTTTTTAACTTGAACTAGTTTAGTTTTGAATTAATTCCAACAACTAAATCCATCAACAAAACCACATTATTTATTTTAACTTATTTAAATAACTTAACAACTTTTTAACTTGAACTAGTTTAGTTTTGACTTAATTCCAATAACTAAATCCACCAACTAAATCACATTATTTATTTTAACTTATTTAAACAACATAACAACTTTAACTATTTAGTTTTGACTTAATACAACAACTAAATCCACCAACTAAACCACATTATTTATTTTAACTTATTTAAACAACTTAACAACTTTTTAACTTGAACTAGTTTAGTTTTGAATTAATTCCAACAACTGAATCCATCAACAAAACCACATTATTTATTTTAACTTATTTAAACAACTTAACAACCTTTTAACTTGAACTAGTTTAGTTTTGAATTAATTCCAGTAACTAAATCCACCAACTAAATCACATTATTTATTTTAACTTATTTAAACAACATAACAACTTTAACTAGTTTAGTTTTGACTTAATACAACAACTAAATCCACCAACTAAACCACATTATTTATTTTAACTTATTTAAACAAGTTAACAACTTTTTAACTTGAACTAGTTTAGTTTTGAATTAATTCCAATAATTAAATTCATCAACAAAACAACATTATTTATTTTAACTTATTTAAACAACTTAACAACTTTATAAACTTTAACTAATTTAGTATTGACTTAATTCCAACAACTAAATCCACCAACTAAATCATATTATTTATTTCAACTTATTTAAACAACATAACAACTTTAACTAGTTTAGTTTTGACTTAATACAACAACTAAATCCACCAACTAAACCACATTATTTATTCTAACTTATTTAAACAACTTTTTAACTTGAACTAATTTAGTTTTGAATTAATTCCAATAACTAAATTCTTCAACAAAACAACATTATTTATTTTAACTTATTTAAACAACTTAACAACTTTATAAACTTTAACTAGTTTAGTATTGACTTAATTCCAACAACTAAATCCACCAACTAAATCACATTATTTATTTTAACTTATTTAAACAACATAACAACTTTAACTAGTTTAGTTTTGACTTAATACAACAACTAAATCCACCAACTAAACCACATTATTTATTTTAACTTATTTAAACAAGTTAACAACTTTTTAACTTGAACTAGTTTAGTTTTGAATTAATTCCAATAACTAAATTCATCAACAAAACAACATTATTTATTTTAACTTATTTAAACAACTTAACAACTTTATAAACTTTAACTAGTTTAGTATTGACTTAATTCCAACAACTAAATCTACCAACTAAATCACATTATTTATTTTAACTTATTTAAACAACATAACAACTTTAACTAGTTTAGCTTTGACTTAATACAACAACTAAATCCACCAACTAAATCACATTATTTATTTTAACTTATTTAAACAACTTAACAACTTTTTAACTTGAACTAGTTTGGTTTTGAATTAATTCCAACAACTAAATCCATCAACAAAACCACATTATGTATTTTAACTAATTTAAACAACTTAACAACTTTTTAAAGCTAGTGTCAACACTAGAAGGAACAAATCGATCTTGCAAGAAAATCAATTTTGTCATCAATAGGATCAACTAGTGTTGGTACTTATGCTTAACAAATAGATTATTTCTAAATTTAAAGCTAAGTGTCAACACTAGATGGACACAAATCGATCTTGCAAGAAAATCAATTTTGTCATCAATAGGATCAACTAGTGTTGGTACTTATGCTTAACAAATAGATTATTTCTAAATTTAAAGCTAAGTGTCAACACTAGATGGACACAAATCGATCTTGCAATAAAATCAACTTTTGTCATCAATAGGATCAACTAGTGTTGGTACTTATGCTTAACAAATAGATTATTTCTAAATTTAAAGCTAAGTGTCAACACTAGATGGACACAAATCGATCTTGCAAGAAAATCAATTTTGTCATCAATAGGATCAACTAGTGTTGGTACTTATGCTTAACAAATAGATTATTTCTAAATTTAAAGCTAAGTGTCAACACTAGCTGGACATAAATCGATCTTGCAAGAAAATCAATTTTGTCATCAATAGGATCAACTTGTGTTGGTACTTATGCTTAACAAACAGTCGATGGACACAAAAAAATTATCACAAAATTAAAGCTAAGTATTAATACTACATGGACACAAACACATTATTGAAAACATGCAATCGTACTTGAACTTAAGAAATTTAGAAGCACCAACCTTATCTCCAACTTTGATGAAATAAGCAATATAATCTTGTATCAACTTTTTTAGATGGTGAGCTTCCTCAGTTGCCTAGCACGAAAAGTTCTTAAATTAGTTAAATATAAACTTCAAATCCAAGAATATTAGTTTTATATATATATTCAAGTTTTAATAAGTTCAAGTTTCAATTCAAGTTCATATCTAATTTCTAAACTTAATTAGTTATATATTCAAGCTAATTAGTTCCAAGTTCAAGTTCTAATTTCAAGTTCATATTCCTAATTAAGTTCAATTTATAGTAAATTCAAGTTATAATTATTAATAAGTTCTAATTAAGTTGTAATTCAGATCCCTAAAATTCCAAATTCAAACTAGCTAGCTAGTGTCCCAAATTCAAACTATTAATTAGTCCTAAAATATCAAATATAATTCAAACTATTAGTCCTAAATTCCAAATTCAAACTAGTCTTAAAATCACAAATTGGAAGTACTCCTAGAATTCAAAAATCAAACTATAGTGCTAAAATCTCAAATTCAAACTATTAGTAGTCCTAAAATCTCAATAATAATTCATACTAGTCCTAAATTCAAAATTCAAACTAGTCTTAAAATCACAAATTCAAACTAATCCTAAAATCCCAAAATCTAACAAGTGCTAAAATCCTAAATTCAAACTAGCTAGCTATTCCTAATCCCAAATTCAAACTATTAGTCCTAAAATCTCAATAATAATTCAAACTAAGTCAAATAATACCCAAATTCAAACAACTCCTTAAATACCCTAATTCAATCTAATCTTACAATTCCAAAATCAAACTAATTAACTCAAGAAATACCAAATTTCAAACAAATCCTAAGATATCCTAATTCAAACTAACCCTAACATTTAAATTTTCAATTCACAATCAACAAACACAAACTAACAATCAAATAATCCCTAATTCAAACTAATGATCTAAAACCCTAAATCATTCACTTACTAACTAACAATCAATCAAACTAACAATCAATGAAAAACTAATTCAATACACTAATTAACAAATTCAATACTCAAATTGAAAGAAATTAAAAATAATATTATGAAACCCTAACCTTGAATTAAAGGAGAAGGGCAGTGGGTGGGGATGGAGGCGGCGCCGTTCGGGATGGAGGCGGCGCCGGTTGGGATGGAGGCAGCGTGACCTCCTACTGTTGCGCGACCTCGATCTGCTGCGACGCGCGACCTGCCGCATACACACACACACACACACACACACATCAACAGAAGTTGAATTTATCGATCAAGTTAATTTTATAAATTTAAATTATATACCTTCTAAATGTATAAATTTATTTTTATTGATCAACAAAAGTTTTATCAATATCAAATTTAATATATAAATCTCCTTGAATTGATCATAGGTTTTTCTTTAATTGATAATGTATTTCATATCTGAACCACTAGTATATAAGACTTGATTTGTTAAACTATTCGAGGAGTATATAATTAATCAACGTATTTCATACTCCGATGAAGTATCCTTTACATGTCATCATAATTAAGAGGTGATCACTACACTTGACATCCATTCAAGATCGAATGTATATAATAATACTATCTCTCATTTCATACTCGAGGATTAGATGTTAGCTCTTCACCTCTACATCATGACATGAGATATTAAGTTCATGATTAGATGACGGACTGATAAAATTTGTACATTACTCTAGAAATATATGTATATATAATTTTCTCCTAATTCATATCAACGTAGTTTCATACTTTAAATATGGATTATAGATATTTTTTAATTTATTCCACGAATTCTAACTTTTTATTTATAAAAGTATACAAAATTGTTACACTTTTTGAACAATTAATTGTAGGTGTAAATAAAATTTTAGTATTATGCACAATAGCAAAATTATGATTAATAGGAATATTTTAAACAAACCAACCTCCGGATGTCGCTTTTATTACATGTAATTAGATTTAATAAAAAATACCGACCTCATGAGGTCGGTATCACATTAAATTTTAAGATATATAAAAAGAAATCATGTTAATTAAATAATATTAACATCGGGAGGTCGGTATTTTAAATTAAATTATTTTTTTAACTTATATAAAACCGTCATTCGGAGGACGATTTATTTAAAGTTAATTGAAAATATTAATTTATTACATACTATTTAATTTTACCGACATCCGGAAGTCAGTATTATAATTTTTTTGTTTTTTTATTTTACACAAAACCGTCCTTAGGAAGACGATTTAAATAAAATTAAATCAAAATATTTCTCAAAGCGACGGACAGAGTTTCTATGTCCTTCGCTTTTTTTGAAAAAGTTTGACAAACATTTTGACCAAAAAGCGACGGACAAAGAGACATTGTTCGTCGCTTTTTAAAAATATTTGACCAGATATTTTGATCAAGAAGCGACGGATATAAAGATGCTGTCTGTCGCTAATTTAAAAAATAATTAAACAATTAAAATTAATAAAAAGAGACGGACGGTGTGGCTTTTTTTAAATTAATAAATAATTATTTTTA
Organism: Solanum pinnatisectum; assembly: GCA_035578085.1. Classification (NCBI taxonomy): domain Eukaryota; kingdom Viridiplantae; phylum Streptophyta; class Magnoliopsida; order Solanales; family Solanaceae; genus Solanum; species Solanum pinnatisectum. The sequence goes on from CM069078.1 coordinate 19,120,760, forward strand.
ATAAAAAGCGACGGACTACGTCGCTATCGATATAAAATAATTAATTATTCATTATATATATTTTTGGTGCAAAATTCTGCAAAAAAAAAGCGACGGACTAGGCGATGCCATCTGTCGCTTTTAAAAAAAATAAAATAAAAAATTATTTTAATTAAAAAGCGACGGACAGTGTGGCAAAGAGCGACGCCGTCTGTCGCTTTTACTTCCGTCATTTTTTAGCAGTTTTTTAGTAGTGGTCAGTCCAAAAAAGCGACGTCCGTCATTTCAATTTTTTAATTTATTTTTAGAAAAATGACAGACAATGACTCTCTATTCGTCATTTTCTGGTGCATTTTTGCGTCAAATAAATGCATAATTAATATTTAATTATTTATTATCAGTAGTGATTTCGTCCATCGCTTTAAACTAAAAGTTATAATTTATTAATCATTTAAGGGAAAAAGGACAAATATACCCCTAAACTATCGTAAATATTATGTAGATAACCTCCGTCATATATACTTTTGGGACATTGGTGCCCCTGCAGTAAAAAAACTAGAGCATATATGCCCTTTAGTCTAACGGAAGACTAAATAGGGAGACATGGCGCAATCTTATCCGTCGATCCGATATTTAATTAATGTCGAATTGGTGAATAACATTATGACACGTGTATGTCCGTTAGTACATAGGGGTAACGGGCAATCCACAAAAACCAACCTAAATGTTGAAAATAATTGAGAAAAATGAGGAATCGTGGTTGGGTTGACACAAACTCTAAGAAAATACACACCTCAAACTTTGTAAATACTCACAAGAGACTCACAAACACTCAAAATATGCAAAGCAAGAGAAAGAAATCGAAAGGCACTCAAATATCAAAGGTTTTGATTTTTGAATGTTGAAAAGACCCTTGGCCTTTTTATATCTGGCTCATTCGGTGATCTCGACTAATTGGAGTTTAAGCTCGTAGAACATGCTTGAAGAAACACCAAACCTGAAGGTTGATTCGGCAGGCCTAATAAAGTCTACGTAGTGAACTTTGGCGAATCGCCCTTTGGTGTTCTGATCGCCGATTTCGACAGTATAGTTTTTCATCTATTCAAGCTCAAAAGGCGGATAATAATGAGTCCGCACACTGCCTTCAGTGCATCGCCATTTAGGTCTTGGCATCACTTATTCTTCCTTTGTCAATCTTTCAACCTTTTCTCAACCTACACTCATAACACACATTATTAGAAAGAAATAAAAACAAAAATAAAGACTTGGTTTCCTCCCAAGAAACACCTTATTTAATGTCGTGGCACGACATATTGCTTAAACTCAACAATCATTTTTGGGCTTCAGGATGGTGTCACTAGGCAATGTTCCTTTTTACCTTGGATTGAGATGAGTGACAATTTGACCCAGTTGGGTCTTCAACTGCTTAATGGAAACTGAGTGAGAAGTTTGTGTCTGCGATAGAGTGGAGAAGTCATTTCTCGATTCCTTCAACACCTTATCATACCCTTCAACTTTGTTGTAGATCTTTCCAAGCATGTCTTCATTCCTTCTCCCTTTTGGCCCAGTAGGTTCCTTTGGGAGTGGACGATCATGGGAGGCACATACCTATCTTTTTCCATCTCCCTATCTCTCTAATTTTCACCCCATCAGTTTTTCCAACCACCATCTCTATTTTTGTTCCAACCTTGGTTCCCACCTTGTCGTTGATAATTCGTTTGAAAACCCCCCACTTGATTTCCTAAGTATTGAACTTCCTCATTGTATAATGCCTCAAATTTGGCATCAATCGGGTACTGCTCACTATTGGTTCCAACCGCATTTACCGACTTGATTCCACTTCCCATGACATGTTTAAAAAAAAAGTGATTTAGGTTATCATTTTGGCCATGTTTCCATCTCTTTCATGGTCCTTATCGACTTGTTCTTTGGTTAAACCCACTTTTCTAGTAGGCACTTGGTCCTCTCTCATATGTCATGCTCGATTAACCTTAGTCATATCATCAAGCAACAAAGCAGCTACATCATGCAGTTGTCTGCTTAATCCACCATGGACTAATTAATCAACCATACCTTTATTGACTAAATCAAGGCTGCAAAAGAAGTATTGCGGTAGCAAATTGCTCGTAATGCCATGCGTTGAATATTAAAAGAGCAACTTCTTGAACCTCAGCCATGTATCACACAAAGGCTCACCTCCAATCCACTTGAAATTTTGGATTTAGAGATGAAGTTTAACTATCTTTGAGGGTGGAAAGAACATCTCCAAGAAGGCATCATTTAGCTCTTCCCACGAAATGATAGAATCATTTGGAAACTCTGTCAACCATCTCATAGCCTCTTCCCTTAAGGAGAATAAGAATAACCTTAACCTTATGGATTCTTGAGATATATTCTTGAACACAAATGATCCACATACATCCTTGAAATTCCTAAGGTGTTCATGGGAATTCTCATGAGGTAGACCCCCAAAAATTCCTTTTATCTAGAGCAATTGTATCATAGTTCCGGTGATGTGAAACACACTCTTTTCGATTGTAAGAGGTATCCAGATTGCTCCCGTGGTTTTAATGACATTAATGGGCATGTCATTTAAATCACCCATGTTGTCGTTTTGACCATAGTGAATATCGTTATCACTTCCGTGGTTGCTCATTTTGTCAACCTGCAAATCAGCCAATAATATCACCAAATAACAAATAAACTGCAAATAAACAAGATTAAAATTTGATTTCTCAATTATAATTCTCAACCACCACTCCCCGGCAGTAGCACCATTATTGATAAAACTCAAATCACCCTCCAAAATCAACTAAATGAGTGAGCGATCATAGTTAGTAAAATAACCAACAAAGAGTCAGAGTCGAATCCCACATGGAATGATATATTGTAGAGAATTACTTATCAAGAAATTTGGACTTTAATTTAGCTCATTTGCAATAGTAAGAACAATTGGGTGGATGATACCACAACTTAATATAAAGTTTTGATTATCAAAACTAAAAAACTAGATGAAATCAAGAGTGAACAAACAATCTAGGGTGCGGAGATTGAAAATCGATATCACATAGGGGTAATTGTGTTGCTCTATAGTGATGACCATTCATGAGTATTTTAAGTCATCTTCAATGACGCTAATCATCTTTCAATCTCAAAGCATCTATGCATAGAATCCTTTTTGGTCTCATATATATGTCAATCTTAAATAACCCAATACCTTATTCTATTCTCTATTTTAAGAACAAGACAAATAGATTCAACCCATAACCTCTCTTTCAAGCAAGTTACAGGCATCAAACCAAATTTGCTAGTATTGAACTAATTACCCATTTCAATCAAACTCTTTCGAGCATCAACCGAAAATCGGAAGTAGAAATTAAGTTTGCAACTTTAACCCTTGAGTTAACCTCATTGTAATTAGACCAAATTCATGTATGAACAACAACAAAATAGAGCATAACACAATACTCACTACATTAAATCAACACCCAACCCCATTTGAGTACCCCTAGATCTTAGAGTTTTAGCCACCCATCATAAAAAGTAAAGAAATTATACCTTCTATGAAAACAGTCATGGGTAAAATGAAATCAAGCAATTAAGAACAAACCCATTATGGATTCAACTTCAATTTATCAAATTCAAACTCCAAATTGTAAAACCCCAAAAGCTAGAAAAATGTTCTTCAAAGGTAAAATGTTCTTAGACTCTCTTCAACTCTCAAAAGAGAACTTCCTAAGCTATATTTTGAACTCTCTAATAATTGTATCCTTTGGGCTATTTATACTTTCGCAAATTTGGCCTAAAATTCACTTTACAACTGACTCGACGACATTAGTCAGGTTCGCCAAACCTGCTTGGTGAATCGCCCTTCTCTCCTCATCTCGCCTTATAATGCTCTAGGCTTGGGGTGTTTGAACCTCAGTTGACGAACTGATTGAGTCAGCCTATCTCGTTCGATGAATTGCTGAGTACCACCTTGGTTCACCTTTCAAGCATTAAATCTTTGCTTTGCACACTGTCACTTTGGGCGATGTGCATCAGGATCGCCGTTCACATTTGGCGCATCGCCGTCTCTACTAGAGTCCACCAACCTTCTTTGATAGACACAAGAATTATGCACTGTAAATTAGGGTGAGGTCCTGCTCAGTTGGCGATCCGCCCTTCGTGTTAGGCGATCAACCATGTTTACTTTGCACTTCTTTTGTATTTTGGCCATTCTTTCAAACATCAGCCCTTTCCTTGTCCATTTTCCTTCATAGCTGCAAATCATCAACATTCTATCAGAATAGGACATATTTAGGCATTGAGTACACTAATTATTGAGCTAAATGGACCTTAAATGAGTGCAAATCTACTACTCATTACCAATTGGCACGATCTCACCCAAAGTTACAATCTAACACTTGAATTAATTGAGGTAGATCGACAAACTTAAAGAGGAAAGACGACTCGTCTAACTCAAAGGGCGAACATGATGACCATCACCAAAGGCAATAGGACTCCAAGGAAAAGTGAATGCTTAAAGGGCGAACAAAGGTGGTACTCGGTGATTCGCTGAATGTGAAAGACAAACTCAAATGAGCTCGCCAAATGAGGCTCAAACACATGGAGACTAAAGTAAGAGAAATGTGAGCTAAAAAGCAAACAGTGATCCACCAAATTATCTTGGCGAGTCTGAATAACGTCGTTGAACTGGTCACATAGTGAATTTTGGGACAAATTTTGAAAAACTTTAAATAGCCCAAAGGAGAGAGAAAATGAGAGTTTCTCATAGAAGAGTTTTTGGAAGGGAATTTTTAGTTAGTCTTTAGCTGAGAGTTTTCCTTTCTAGAGAGAGAAATATTTTATCTTGTGAAGAACATCTTTAGTTTTGGGGTTTTCAACTTTACTCTTGAAATTTACAATATAAAGTTGAAATAAAAGTGAGTGTTGCTAATAATTACTTAATTATTATTTTTTTGATTGAAAGGTATTACTTAATTTCATATCACCCATGGCTAGTTTCATGAAAGGTATATTTTTTTTTTTTACATTTTGTGATGGGTGGCTAAAACCCCAAAGTGTAGGGGTGCAATATGGGGTTGAGTGTTGATGTAATGTAGTGGATATTGTGTTTTGCTCTATTGTGATGAGTGACTAAAACCCCAAAGTGTTGGGATAATTAGAATGGGGTTAACTTATGGGTTAAGGTGTCAAACTGAATCCTACTTCCAGTCTCCGATTGATGCTCAAAAGAGATTGATTGGAGTGGGTAATTAGTTTGATACTTGCAATTTAGGTTTGATGTCTGTAATTTGCTTGAAAAAAGAGATTATGGGTCGGATCTATTTACCCTAATTCGGCTCAAAAGAGAGAATAGTGTAAGGTATTGGGTTGTTTAGTTGTGCACATATATGAGACTGAAATGAAATTCTATGAACCGATATTATGAGATTGAAAGAAGATTAGTGTCATTGAAGATGACCTAGCCTACCATGAATGTTTAGCACTATTGAACAACACAATTACCCATATGTAACATCGATTTTTAATCCTCATATCTCTAAAGCAAAACTAAATGGTCTAAGTCCCATAGCTATATCAACATATACCTAATTTAGGATCCAAGCAATTACCTCTACATTATTCAATTTCCAGGTGCATATCCAACTCTTTTGCAGTTGTTGGTGGATGAGCAGAACCATCAAACCACCCAAAAAGGACCTTTCCATGAATAAAAATTCCAAAGTCGAATTTGCATAGAGAAAAATTGGAACCATCCAGTTTTGTGGAGAGCAAATTGTGTGAGGATGATTGTGAATTTATTGAATAGACAAAGTACAACCAAGAAAGAAAAATAAGTTATGGGATACTTGTGCAAAGAAACAAATAGACAAGAGGAACACAAGAGGGTAGCAAGGTAACTGAGTAGAGAAAGCAGAGAGCACGGGAAAAAAAAAATAAACGATGGTTCTTGATACTATATATGCTAAAGGGACGTAAAATATTTTCTGAAATAGTTTTCTCTATTAATTTAATGATACAATAGAAAACAAATACGTCTAGTTATACAATTGTAGGGTTAGTGTTCTATTCTAGGAAGGAATATATATTGTTAGATATGTATAATATGTAAAATCAGACCTATTATAAGCAAGAATATATTTTTTGATCACTATACAATCATATCTTTGCCTAATAGATATAAATGCATTCAGAGTGGTTTTCCATATCTCCGCTCAATGATGTAGGTGTTAGCTCAATCTATATAGACAATTGGACGTTGGAAGACGATAATCTTGTTATTAACCCTGTAAATCAACATCTAGATAAATAAACTAGTTGATGAAATCAAATGCTTTACATGATTGGGAAACAAAGTTGTAACCTTGGAATCTCTCTCGAATTGTGATAACAACATTTATTTGTTTCTTCTGTCTTTAAATTTTACTCATAGAAATAAATAAAATTCAAATTTCTCTCTAAGTTAATTTAAGTTTTGTTATACTATTTGGATGACCGCATACACTTGTGTGTGTGTTGGGAGTCGGAACATTGCCCAGAAAGAAAGAAAAACATTGTTTTCTAAATGGAATAAAACAGAAAGTAAGACACACAAATTAAAAGGAAGAGAGTAGTTATTAGGACATCTATATAAAAATCAAATCCATGAGAAAAGTAAGTATGTGAAATATTTCACTTACAAATGACTGATAATTTGTAACACAGAAGTGTAAGTACCTACAAGCATAATAGTTATGCCCATTATCACAATCCCCACTATAAATACTTGCTCAAATCCTAGTCTTTGATAAATCCCAGAGATCTTCAAGAAGCACAAACAAGGTAGTACTATGGAAGCTGTAACACTCAAAAATGCTCCAACAAGTGACATGAGATATCCAAAAAAGGGGATAGCTAATGCTACAATGACGGTACTAATTACTAAAGCTGTTCTTATAAGTAGGCTGCATACCCTTGTTTTGTAATGAATTGGAAGTTGATTTTCAATACTATTTTCTAGTGGTTTTATCATCAAGCTATACTTTGCAATTGGATTGACTAGTGTGGTGTAAATTGCAACTTTTGAGCTGATTTTATTGGTGGGGAGGTTTAAGGTTATTTGGGAAAATACACTTGGACCAAACATCAGATATCCAACAACAGCCATTGATGCATAGCTGATGGTGCAAAGTAGAAAGCAAACAAACATCACCTGCAAGTAATGATTTTTAGCAACAAAATTAATTAGTAGGTACTCTCTATGTCCCTAATTACTTATCTACTTTTGAATTGACACACCTATTATGAAAACAATTATTGACATAGTGAGTTTACCATTTTACTCCTATTAATTATGATGTAGATAAATTAAAAACTTAAGATTTTCAAAAAGTTTATCTTTTTCAAAGTAATTAATTGAGGGTATAATAGGTAAAAAGTTTTTGTCTTTTCTTAATTTATCAAAATGGACAAGTAATTAGGGATAACTAAAAAAGAAAAGATGGACAATTAATTAGGAACAGAGGAGTACTACTCAGCATATAAAAAGACAAAAAGTAACAAAGTTTATGTTCGATACATACATTATGACCTAATTGTGAAAATATTTATATTTTTCTTAAACATATAAATAAATATAATATTTTAATTCCAATAATAAGTCATCCGAAAAAGAATTTAATTTCCAAGAAGTATAATATTTTAGACTATCAAAGTCACCTAAAAAGATAATTACAAATTACAACATCAGTCTCAATTTATGTAACATACTTTTCTTTTTAATCCGTCTAAAAAAATATTGATATCTATAATTAAAAATAATTTAACTCTTAATGAAATAGTTTATAGTCACACAAATAATAATATTATAGACCACAAATTTCAATGTCATCAAATCGGCTAGTGCCACATAAATTGAAACGAAAGGGGTAATTCCTATAGTTAGTAAATTTAGTAACATGGTAAATAAAATAAACAACATGCTACAACAAGTTAAACTACGTATGTTATAACATGTCAAATTATAATAAGTAAAACAGACGATATGTTATAACATGTCAAATTATACTAAAAATAGAAAAAAGTGATGTTACCTTAGAGAACTTTTTGGGATTTATCATGGAAGTATATAAGGTTGGGAAAACTGGATGAGCACAATAACAGAAGGCATATAGGCTAATAGCAGTTGGCATCCCTTTCCAATTAATAAAGTGAGTTTGACTTGTTTGAAATCCAATGCCATCAAATAAAGCAGCCCATAAAATAGATGCAAGTAACAAAATAGATGCCAGCACTCCACTTGCAGATATATAAGAAAGGATGCTCATATTGTTCAACCAAACTGTAGGCAGAATAATAAGACTTATAATAATCACAAAACATTGTTTTCCATCAAGTCCAAATATTTGAAGTTGTATGTGGTCTCCAAATAAGTTTTGCAAGTTATCTCCTTCTAAAATCAAGAAACCTGTTACAACCATATAAAGTTCAACGTTCATCGTCGTGGAGACAAGCATTCTTCCCATAGTTCCAAAGGCGCGTTCCCCGATGTCAGGGTAATTTCTTATGGTTGGATCAATGTCCATGCATCTTTGAATTAATAAGGAAGTGTAATAGGTTGATATAGCAATAATGAAGAGAAATATTAAGCTTAACCATCCTCCTGATGCTAATGCGTAAGGTACTGAAAGTATGCCAACTCCTGACCAAAAAAGCATCTAATTGTTATGTACAAATTATGCCTTTGAAAAACTAAGATTACTGTATACTCTGTCCCAGTTTATGTAGAAGTGATTAATAGTACGTCTGTTAGTCAATTCTGACGGAAAAGAAACAATATAATATACTAAGAAATGTCTCAATCAGCCAATATTCGAAACCTTGAAAAGATAAATTTATCTTCTGTAATTGTCAAATTAGGTATAGGTGCCAGATATCAATACTACTAAAACACAAAACAACAAACAAACAAAAAAGCACAGAGACAGCAGATATGATTAGGAAGCTAAGTGCTATTTGAGACAACTCATATTTGCCATAATATGTCACATGAACTTTTTTGTGAAAGAAAAGTCTAGTGACATAATTATAGTTATTGTTGTATTTTTCTTATATATGAATTTTAATAATTAAATTATCAATAATTAATTTAAATAAAAAATTAGTGTAAGTTGGGATGAACAATTTCGGTCAAAATTAACCAAGATAGGGGATAAAATAATAAGGATGACAGAATTGAGGAGATGATGCAAATTTAATGAGTGAATTGTGATGTCCTTTATTTAGGGCCGTCAGGTCCCAAGTTTAAGTTTAGGCTACTGTGTTGTTAAGAAAAAGATCTTTTAATTAGTTTTTATTCCTAACTTGGTAAGTTGAGTGCTTTAACAACCTACGAGCACATTTTTTTGTAAAAAATAAATAAATAGACAAATTGAAACAACAATTGTTCCAAGATCACCTGAACATGCGAAAGGCTAATCACCCAAATAACAAAAACGTGTAGAGCCGGCTCATCTTTACGCAACTTAACACATTTTGTTTTAAAACAAGGGCTATTTTATTAAGTTAATAAAAGTCTGTAGTATAATTACAAAATAAAAAATGGCCAATGTAGTGCAATCAGCAAGGTTCGAACCCATAACTATAACTACAAGGTTGAAATGAACAACTTAGACATTATTTCAGCCCCCAACATATTTACCTATTTCTTAAATATTTAGTTTTGGTAGTTGAGCCAGATAAAATAAAATGAAAGCTGTATATAGGTGTACATATATAATAACCTCTATCCCAATTGTTTTTGTTTTAAATTCAAATTTTTAAAAGAAAAGTCTATTGATCTCATTACATATAAAATAAATATTTAACACTTAAATTATTGTATTAAAAAAATATTTTAAAGTCATTTGTTGAAAAGTAACCACAGAGAAAAAGATTCACCAGAGTGCAAGCAGGGGCACCTACGGTTGCTTCAGGTTGTCCAATTGAACACTCTTCGTCGGAAAATTATATTATATATAGGCTAAATCTTACTTTATATTGATATATTAAGCATTTTGGACACCCTCAACAATAACAATGAGTTGTAGCTCATTGGTAAAATTGTGCCCAATATGTATATAATACCCAAGTTTGAATCACCACATCTATATTTTGTATATTTTGTTTAATGTGGTCTGCTTTAAAACGGTTAATTAATTAAAAAATGAAATACTTTGTTGTATATAGAGGGGTAGCTTAGTGGCAATAGTGTGCAAAAGTTTGAGGTTCAATTTTCCATGGCCACATTTTTTTTCTATGTTGGCTCCCTTCACAAATTTTCTGCCTACGCCACTCAGTTCAAGCGTAACTATTTGAAAGAGAGAGTGAAGCAAAGATTTAGAGCTTATGGGTTTGAGATTTTTTTAATTATTAAGTTTTAAGTTTATACTTATACATATTTAATAATTTTTTTAATATAAATAAAGAATTTGGATCAGAATTATGGGGATAGATCGAACCCATAATAAATAAGCTAGTTCCGCCTATAATTGAATAGAAGAAAAATAGAAACTAGTAAGAGGAGAACCTGACAAAGCATTGAGTCCATTGAAACAAGTTCTTGAAAAAGAAGTTGGTCCTGAAATAGTATTATCTTCAATTCTGCCATCATTGTCTAGTAGACGCACTCTTATATTTGAGGAGCCATCATCTGATTTAGGCTCCATAATTAATTAACTCTTCTTCCTATGCTTGTTCTAAAATCAAATCAAATAGAAGAAGAAGAAGAAGTGGAGAGTTAGCACACTTCTTGTGGGTGAAAAGCAACCAGAATTGACTCTTTATGTCATAAGATATGACAATGCGTCTTAAGTTACGTGTACTTAACCTGTCAATTCAAAAAACAAAAAATAAAGCAGTCTTATTTTTAGATAATTTTTAAATTTTCAATTTTTCATCCTAGGATAACTGTGTGACGAAAATATATATATATATATATATATATATAACTACTACCACGTCTAAAGGAAAGAAAGAAAAAATACTACTACCACGTCTGTCTTGTTTTCTTTTGTCCCCACTGCCCGTGTATTTTTGCATGATGGTGCAGAATATAATAGTACAAAATACGGGCAGAGGCTAACATTATAGACCTCGTGGATTTCATTTCCAGAAGGTCCCCCACACATACTCAACGTGGCAAACATATCAGCGGTAATCCGGCATTTTACGCAATTGGACAACTCTATCACCCTTAAGGATAATATAATAGTACAAAATACGGGCAGAGGCTAACATTATAGACCTCGTGGATTCCATTTTCAGAAGGTCCCCCACACACACTCTTAACGTGGCAAACATATCCGCGGTAATCCGTGATTTTACACACTTGCACAACTCTATCACCCTTGAGTATAGAGTTGTCAATATGGACTGATCCATTCTATCTAAATTAATTTATACGAATTTTGAAATTTGACGAATCAGGTCAAGTTAGCTTATTTTTTGTGTGGGTCAGGAAATGGTCGGCCCAGCTCATAAGTACGTGGGCCACGGATTTTGCCGGGCCAGCCCTTTTTTCTTAATTATATATTTTCTTATAATTTTTAAAATTAAATTATAATTAAAAAATATTATCATAAATATCAAAAAAACAATATTATATGGTGTTAGTGTTACTATTTTTTAATCAAATATACAAATAAAATTATCTTTATAATATTTATTAAGTTTGATTTCAAGTAAAAGCATAAATAGTTAAATAGAAATATTAACCTAATTGTTTTTCAATGATCATAGTAAAACACAAAAACTATGACAATATTCAATAGACTATGACCTATGTAGTGATTTCTTAGAAAATTTAGGAAAATTTTATTTTATGTAGTGCATATTTTATAAACATAATTTGTATTTAAATTGTAATAATTCAAACTTTCAACAAATTTTGAGTTTAGACTCTTGTTATTTTTAATATCTATTTTATTTTATTTTTTAATTAATTAATTTTTATTTGGCCACTTGCCGGCCCTATCCATATTTCTCAAGCCCTACAAATCGACAAGTTATTCGCCGCTAAGCCTTTTCTTAAATGAAATCTAAAATCTTACTCACTTATTAAATCATGAATTAGGCGATGCATCGCCTAACTGCCTAAAGACCTATATTGACGGCTCTACTTAGGAATCACAAAATTTATGATTATCGCTACCAATATAATTTATATATCTTTGGTGTATATAATAAAAAAGAGTAGTTTGCCGTGTAGGTAAGCTAAGTAGCCAGCTATGAAAAAGTCATTTGATAATTTTAAGAAAAAGCTAATAAAAACTTTTTATTGAAAAAGAAAAAATATTTGAATTTTAGACTTTTAGTTGAAAAAAAATCTCTTAGCTTAAAAATAGAAATTTGTGGCCGAAAGAGTTCTACATGAGCTTTACTATTTTATAAAACTCATCATTTTCAGATATTACAAAATAAATTTTAATACGATAGTTGGACTCTTCAAATGAATTAATCAGAATGAAAAAATATTACACTTATTAACAAATAATAATAATTTAAATAGAGAAGGGCCTAAAATGCCCCTCAAGTATTTAAATTGGTACAAAATTATCCTTCATCAACCTATCGACCATAAAATATCCCTGACATTCATTTTTCGGCTTAAAAATATCTTTATGTCTAACAGATCACACTCATTAGGTGGATGGAGGGTAATATTTTACCGAATCTCATAGTTTAAGGGCATTTTAGGCCTTTTTCCATTAAAATAATTTGAAATTACTTAATATATAATTAAGTTCATATGACTGACTTGATTTTGAATTTCATAATAAATTTAAAATTATAAAAATTTTAGGCATCTACTCTCTAAACTACTCCCTCCCAGGCCCTTCACTTCCTATCTCTTCCATTTTTTTTTTTTCAATTTGGAACTTGTCCGCATTTTTTTTTTTTTAATTTATGATTTAGAAAGCAAACATCCAACTCTTTTTATTAAGGTATTGTTCATCCTCTCAGCCAAACCATTAAATTTAGAAGTTTTAAGAGGAGTCTTCTGGTGTCTAATACCTTGATGCTTGCAGTATCCGTCAAATGGTCCACAATATTCACCACTGTTATTAGTACGAATACATTTCAATTTTTTTTCCAGTTTCTCTTTCAATTGAAGCCTGAAATTGCTTGAATACTCCTAACACTTGATCTTTAGTTTTCAAGGCATAGACCTAAAGTTTTCTCGAGCAGTCATCAATAAAAATGACAAAGTAGAGTGCACTAGTCAATGTCCTTTTCTTCATTGCACCGCATAAATCAGAGTACACCAACTCAAGAAACTCTATCTTTCTAGAAGGAGGGTTAGACTTGAAGGAGTCTCTATTTTATTTACCAACCAAGCAGTGCTCACTATTTTCTAATTTAACACTTTGAAAATCTAACAACAATTTCTTCTTCGCTAGAACATTAAGTCCTTTCTTGCTTATGTGGCTAAGCCTCTTGTGTCATAACGTTGAAGAGCTATCGCTCTCAATCGCATTCACCATATCAACATTAGTAGAAGCTTTAGTCCAGTATAGACCACGACGTTTATTGCCATGAGCCACAATCAAGGAACTCTTAATGAAATTCCATTTTCCATCACCGTTGGTACTAACATATCCTTCGTCATCTAAAACACCAACAAAAGTAAGTGCAGACGAACATTAGGTGCATGTTTTACATTGTTCAAAACTAGTTTAGTTCCAACACTAGTTTCCAAATAAATTGTACCAGTACCAACCACCTTAGATATAGTCTCATTACCCATACTCAAGGTTTCAAAATCACCAAGAGTATAGGAACAGAAAAAAAATCCTTCCTTGATGTCACGTGAGATGCGCCACTAGTGTCCACAACTCAACTTGACTTATTACAAGCAATATTTATCAGATCTGCATCAAGGACGGTAACAAGATCTTCGATGGTGATGATGGCTAGGAAATTTTCATTGTCATTTTGTTTAGTTTCCTCTTTTTCTTTGTTGTCCCTCTTCAACTTCAAAACTTCTTTGTGTGCCCTTTCGTGCCCCAATGATAGCACTCAATATCCTTAAGTCCGCCTCTATATTTTCTCTTGTTTTGTTCTCTATTCTAAGAACCACAAATTTTTGTTTCTCCCCTAGGGCCAGTCACTAGGACATCCGACGAAGAAGAACCTAGAGATTTTGTTCTCATTTCTTTGTTCAAGACACTACTCTTGGCCAAATTCATAGAGATCACACCATCTGGAGTAGAATTTGATAAATAAGTTCTAAATGTTTCTCAAGAGTCTGGTAGGGAACCAAGTAGAAGAAAGACTTGATTTTGTTCATCAAACTTGACACCCATAGCAAATAATTGGTTCATAATCACCTAAATATTATTCAGGTGATCTTTCATTGAAGAACCATCATGATATTTTAGACTTAGCATTTGCTTTATCAAGAACATCTTATTATTTCCATTCTTCCGAGCATACCAACTTTCAAGATGCTCCCATAGGATTCGAGCATGTATCTCTTCAGAAATAGGGTTCATCACATTATCGTCAACCCATTGTCTGCAACAAATTTCACTCTTCATCTGTATTATTATTAGGTTTTACAGTGGTAAAGACTGGTTGATGAAATTTTTTGACATAAAACAAATCTTTCATTTTTTCCTTCCAAATAAATAATTAGCACCATTCAAAGTAACCATTCTACTTGTGTTGGCTTTCATTGTTTTCCCCAAAAAATATAGCTATTGCAAACCAAAGTAAATCTTTTTCGATGTGGAAGTTCAGACTATGCTACAACACAGAGCATACTCAGATAAAACATTCGCTCTAATACTAGTTTGTTGGAAAAACATGGACTAACACAAATATATATATATATATATATATATATATATATATATATATATATATATATATATATATATATATATATAATCATAATAATGAAAATAATATGAAAAAATAATTACACCAAGAATTTTATGCGAAAACCCTTCTAAATAAGGCAAAAACTACGGGTCAAGATGAGCAACTAATATCACTATAGCAAGGAATTTTACATTGTGTAATCACGAGTACAATACTCAAAGTGACTTCTATACACTAAAAATAAATAACACTCTTTTGATTTTCCACCTTACTAAAAATATCGCTCACACTCTATTTTTCTTCACAGATTAATTTCTTGTATAGTCTATAGAAACCTCACATCTCTCTGTATTTTCTTTCTTTATGAATTTGTATCTTTAACAAATGAGCTTATGAGCTTCTTTTATGGGAGAAATTACTTCTAATGATGTCGCCAATGACATCATGAAAATACTAAAGTTTGAGACTTTGCAATTATGTAGATATCTTGATAAGATTTAGTTGGTAAGTAATTGTACCAAAGTGAGACTCTAATAAAAGAGAAATGGGGCTAGAACCCCACAATCCAATATATATTTATTTTCTATTTATTTATATATCTAAATAGTTATTATTTTTTTTTTAAAAAAAATGACTTTTTAATAAAGAAAATGAGAAAAGGGGTGGGGAAGGTAACATAATAAAGATAAAGGACGAGTAATAATTTGTCCCTTATTTATTGGGTTTTCGTCATGACCCAAAAATGGACGTGATGGCACTCGTCTTATCCCACCAAGACAAGTCATTCTAAAACTCAACCATTATGATAAAGTGCGGAAATAAACTATAAATAAAAGTCTAATACTTTAATATAATGCGGAAATTCATAATCGACTTAAATATTCCCTCAAAACATGGTTGTCATGTATACAAACCTTTAATGTATTACAATAGATTTGAAAGAAAGTAAAAGTCTCGAATGATGTTGTCTCTAAAGTAGAACAAGATCATCAATAAAAGTAAGAAGGTTTGCTGAGATGACAAACAACTACCTCATAAATCTCCACAAGAAGCCATGAAAATAAAAATAATAGAAAGTATCACGAAGATCTAGGCTCGTAACCTATAAAAAATGTATAAGTAAGGGGTGAGTACCAAACCACACGGTACTCAACAAGTTCTAAACAGAATCTAAGAGAATAGAATATAGTTACTCCTTACACCCTAATCGAACCTCCACAACTACAACCTACATAAAACCAGCCCAACCTAACAGTTACACAATTTACATAGCACACAACTCAACAACAACACTCTAACAATTACATATCCTCAACAACAAACTCAATATTCATCAATCACTTATTCCACAGAAAGGCACTCACAAGATCAGCAAAACACAATATCTAGTTCACTAATGATAAAGATGTGCAATGCAATGGAATGCAATGTCAAGTATAGCGATGCATGTCTGACCTAGTGATACACACCCGCTGTTTCTCAGTCCGGAACCCATGAAAGACATAGTTGTCCATGCATCATCCGTCGTAGCGTGCAATACGACCCTCGATAATAAAATCTATTGTTGTGTGTGACACGTTCCTCGATAATAGAATTTGTTGCTGTGTGCGACACGTCCCTCGAATTATAGTATCCGTCGCGGCGCGTGACATGTCCCTCGAAATGGTACATCCTCTTTAATTTCTTATTCTTCCTCAATTCACATAACAGTTGTCATAACCATGTCTCAAAACCAATGCAAATGACATGTTCACACAAATAATGAGGAGATGACCATTTTCATAACAATGCAAAATTCACAACAACACAATCGTGATACAACATCAACAATTAATCAGTAAGTCTTTCAAACTATTCTCAACACATCACACACCAATAGTTAATCACATTGCCTTTTATTACCCTTTTTTTTATCATTAGAATTATTCAATATGGACAAGTCAACTTATCACCAAGTCCATTACTCTCCGACACATACCACAAGAAAATACACGATTCTATACACTTAACAAGGGTTTAGAAATCCATTTGCCTCAAATAATCGATCAATCATTTTGGGACTTGAGTCTTCCCCTTTCATTGGACTTTCAAATAAATGCAATCTATTAAAATAAGTAGTCACAATAAGATTTTGGAACTAACAACATCCATATTGCTATACTTCTAGCCTAGACTCAAAAATCAGAGAGCACAAATTCATAATCAAGTTCCTAATCTTGATGCTAATTAATAAGTCAACTCTCATATTTCACAAATTCAAGTCTAGGGTTAAGTCTCAAATATTTCAAGCATCATAAATCTAATGGTATTCATATAATAAAATACATCTAATATTTAATTTGATATATCAATATATCAAAACTTGAATCATAATGTGATAACCAACCAATTAAAATCAACCCTAGCTAATTTACTGAACCAAAAGCAATTTTGAAAAACCTAACAGTCTTCCCAATGTCAAACAATCATTATCTAAATATTAGTTTCTTACTCACATTGGTTTCTTTTTAAAAAGAAAATACTTTGAAATTCTTCGCAGCAGTAATTAACCTTTGCAAGCTTATATTCTCTTTCACTAGCTAATCGTTACTATACAAATATATATATATATCTAATCTCCTAGCAAGTAATGCATATACAAATAAACTTAGCCTTGTTTAAGCTTACCAGAAGCACATGACTTTCCTCCTCAACCTAGTGCAAGTTCGCCGCAATAAATTGACCAAGGCTCAGATTTAAAGTAGTTTAAACCCCATTAAATTCTTATTTATTTTTATACATGGCCATCGGTTATTGGTTAAAATCAAAACCAAACCAATCTAGTCGGTTTTTTAAATTTCTAAAATCAAACCAAACCAAACGAAAAAAATAACCGTCGGTTTGGTTATTGATGGTTTTGTTCGGTTTTTTTGATTTTTTCAGTTTGAAAGTAATAAATATTTGAGGACATACGTATTAGTACATGAACAATCCATTGAAAAGCTATTGTTGGTTCAATTAAGCAATTAAACAATACTAAAGTTATCATTACACGAATAAAGTGATTCAATTAAGAGAATGTGTAAATATGATAGGTAAAGACTAAAGTAATGAATTTTGATGGACTTGGACTTATGATTGTAATAGATGGGCTAAAATTTACGTGTTGCGCTTGAGAAAATGGTAAAGTTAAAGACTTAAGTTACTTAAAATTTAACAAATTATTTATATTTTATTTATGAATAATATATAAATAATTATAAAATTTATATATCTAATATATCAGTTCGGTTTGGTTATTTTTGCAGCTATTTTTTAGTAAAACCAAAACCAAACCAAATAGTATCGGTTTTTCAAAATGTTAAACCAAACCTAACAAAATCAACCAAATATCAATTTTTATTTTAATCGGTTTGGTTCGGATTGCGGTTCAATTTGGTTTTTTAACCATAACCATGAACAACCCTATATACAGGTGTTCACGGTTTGGATAAAAACCGATCCAAATTGAAAAATCGAACCATACCGATTAAATGAACCGATTTTAATTAATATTTTGTTTGGTTTGGTTTTAGATTTAAAAAAAAAAATGATAGTATTTGATTTGGTTATGGTTTTGTTCTAAAAACATCAAAAAAATAATCGAACCAAACCGATAAATAATATACATAAATTTTATTATTATACATACATAATATATTATTTTTATAAATAATTTTAAATATCTTATATATATATATATATATACATATATATATATATATATATATATATATATATATATATATATATATATATTCTTCATCAAAAATTATTTATAACTTACTTATGAAAGTAAAAAAGCTCAAGTTGATAACATTTATCTTATTGGTTTCATGTATGTGAATGTCTATGACAATTTTTTGTGGGACTGGAAATGTCAATGTATCTTCCTTCTAGGCAAAAAATAGTGAATTTTGAAGTTTTATTCATACTATATTTAACAATTGAAAGTTTCATAATGTCAGTGATTCTAACTATTTTTCGTTTTGAATGGATTATTGTCACTTTTCTTCACGTTTTGAGTGAATTATCTCATTTAATTTTATGTATATGGTTAATAACCGAATAACGAATCATATCGAACCCAAATCGATAACATCAAAACCGATAAATGTATATTGTATTAGGTTTGATTTGGTTTAGATAATTTTAAAACCGATTAAGTTGGTTGGGTTTTAATTTTGATCAATAACCGACTCAAATCAACCCATGAACACCCGTACTTGTATAGATAAGTCCATCATACGTATTAAAAGCGGAAAATATTATAGAAGATGATATCTAAATACTTTAACTGATATGAATAGTGGTAGTACAATAATTATAATAATAACAATTTAAAAATAATTATTGTTATCCCATTATTTTTAAATATTTATCTCGATTCAAACATATAGATTACAATATAAATACATTATATTTGACAAAAAATAGGATAAAGAAGAATAACAAACTAAACATTTATTTTATTATGCATAATAAAATTATCTATTCTAATTTGTATATTTTGATATAAGAGAAAATATAACTTAACTTCTTATTCTATGAACACAAAAAATAATTTAATCCAAAGTCAAATTAGAGAAAAGTAAAGTAATTAAAGTACAGTAGAAAAAAATGTAAATCCGGGGGATTGGGGGGGGGGGGGGGATTTTAACTATTTTTTAGGTTACAATGAAGTAATTAGAATATACACATATTATTACTATTTATAATTTTTAAACAGAAGAGATGGGAAAAAAGTAATAAAAATTTAAATTATTTTTGACAATCAGAAAAAAGTAATAAAATTCTTCCCTATCCCATTTAACTCTTCCCTCCTAATTTATTTTTAATTTTTTTTTATATTTTTTCGTTTGTATTAGATATGTAGATATCTTTTGACGGAATTTTTTTTTGCTTGCATACCGAATATAATAAAAATAAAAGTTTTATGTTAAAAAAGTCTTGTGGCAAGTAAAGAAATACTATTCTAAAAATAAATATATACATCTAACACAACGATGAAAGAAATTGGAAGTGGAGATTTAGCTGGGTGGGGTAGAATTTTTTTATTTTAAAGAGTTAAAATAATATCTAAATTATTTTTTGAAGGGTGGGTGGGTGGGGGGGGGGGCTTTTATGGGAGAAATTTGAAAGAAAATTAAACAATCGGGGAGGGGGAGGGGGAGGGGAAGGAGGGGGAGGGGGGAATTAGGTACGGTTATGGGAAATGGTGGAGTGAGGTAGGAAAAATATTTTACATTTTAATTTATATAATTTTTTTTTGATTGGGGGGGGTGGGGTGGGGTGGGGATATTATTACTAATAATTTATTTTATTTTTGTCAAGGTAGAATATTTTGTCCGTGTGAAGTGTTACGTGACAATTTCTTAAAATAAAAGAGTCAGTATAGTACACACTATGAAGAGAGTGTAATAAAAGAGAGAGAGGTGCGTTTACCAAACAAAAAGTGGTAGTTTAGGTATGAAAGTTACATTCACAATAGTTTAAGTATGAAACTAAAAAAAGGAAATAATTTAAGTATGTTTTGACACTTATCTCTTATTATTTTGATGGCCAAATTTATTTTTCCACTCATTTTCTTGTAAATTAATCATAAATACCCCAATTTTATTTACATACACAAAAAAACTATAATATAGGCAAAAAAATAATTATAAATTTTTTTCTTACTTTTTTTTTCTCTTTTTTTCATCTACACCTCTTTTATTTTATTTTTCATTTTTCACATAAAAGAATAAAAGAGAAAAATGAAATAAGAATAAGAAACTCAAATAATGATAAGTTCTGTAAGACAGATCATTAAAACTCAAAGTAGTTGTTGAATCAAAAGAAGAAAAAAAAAATCATGTGTAAGAAGGATCAAATGTACCTTGAACATTGTTAGAAGGATATCCTGTCACGACTTAGACCGTCGTGATTGACACCCACATTAACCCTCGGTGGGAGAACCGTTACTACAACCTAACTAACCAAATTAACGAAAACTAAAGTATTTAAAGATATAGAAGCAGGTTTAAATGTCTAAAGGAAAAATAGAGAGTTCCCATAAACTCCAAAGTGTAACAAAACAAATGCGGAAATAATGCCTATAACCTAAAAGTCAATGTACCAAAACATCTACGAACGACAAGTCTAAGAAAATGGGTGCAACCCTAACTAAACACAAGGAATCTAAAGAACTGGTGTCCGAATAGAAATGGACTAAACATAACGAGAACTCATGACATCCTGGAAGAACTGACTCACCTTTGAATTCGATTGATTATTGATCTCCTAGATGAGGTCTATCAGTAGCTGCCTGAAGATGCCCTGTACTCAATAAAGAAAGAGCAAGTGCAGTATTAATACATAACCACAATGTACTGGTAGGATCACACGGCTATTCCAATTAGTGAAACATATACAAGTAACCATAACATTATAAAACAAACATATACCGAACATATACAATATTAGTCATTATTTCAGGATCAATGTACAATTCCACATTCTCAAAAATACACATATATGCCAAGTTAATGGTCCTCTCATGGAACCCATACCCAAACTGTCAGTATGCTGGATCGTGACAACCATTCCAAGTTAGTGTGTCAGATCGTGACACTCATTCCAATATGTATGTCGGTATGTGACATCCGATCCCAGTTAGTGTGTTGGAATGTGACACCCGTTCCATTCAACAAGCCACGATCACAATCAAAATGTACATTCTCATAATCATACAAGCAAGTGTTCATTCATGACATACAATCATTCATTCATACTTATTTACGATTAGTGTGATCAAAAGTGCAACATTAGCATATATACATGCATTATGACGAAGCAATTACTAACATATATCACACAAACATGAAATCACAACCATCACCTATCTCGAACAAAGCTTGAATCCTCCTAAGAAACTTGATTCTTCCCTTTACGGATTCTTTCTACTTGTTCTTTATCTACAAATAATTAATACAACGCGAGGATCAATAAACGAGGACTAATTACCCGGATTATAACAAACCCAATAACCCAAGATCTAAACCATGATCCCAATACCCAAATTAGGGCTTTTTCCACCATAATCCCCAGATCAAAACCTTCCCCCAATAATAATTACTCAAGAAACTAAGTTCTACGGGTCGAAAAACGGATTAGGGGAGTAAAATCCTTACCTTTAATGCTAGAAGAGGTGGAAAAATCTCAAGAA
This sequence comes from Solanum pinnatisectum, assembly GCA_035578085.1. Lineage (NCBI taxonomy): Eukaryota > Viridiplantae > Streptophyta > Magnoliopsida > Solanales > Solanaceae > Solanum > Solanum pinnatisectum. The sequence goes on from CM069078.1 coordinate 19,142,814, forward strand.
CTTGCCCTATTTCGCCCCTTAGCTCTCAAGAACGAAAATTGCAGAATAATGACGGTTTTGGGGTTTTTTTCCGACATAAGCTGCGACTGGCCCGTTACGGCAGACCCTGTCCCGCCACAGCGGCAACGCCCTGGCGGGATGATTCCCGCCCTAGCGGCTTACATAGAGATAAAACCTCAGAATTAGAGTTCCAAACCCCCATTTCAAACACACCTTCAACCCATGACACTAAAAAACTGGGGATACTTGTCTCACATGTCTTTCTCGATTTCCCAAGTAGCTTGCTCAACCGGACGGTGCTTCCATTGAACTTTCACGGACTTCATGTCTTTGGTCCTCAGCTTCTAGACATCACGTTCAGGAATTGCAATCGATTCCTCTTCATACTGAAGGTCTTTGTCTAACACAACTGAGTCTTATTTTATGATGTAATTCCTATCACCATGATATCTCTTCGACATGGACACATGAAATACCGGATGAACTCCTGATAGGTTAGAAGGTAAAGCCAATCTATACGCCACTTCCCTACACGGTCAAGAATTTCAAATGGTCCGATGTATCGAGGACTAAGCTTGCCCTTCTTGCCGAATCTCATCACCCCTTTCATGGGTGATACCTTAAGAAGAACTTGTTCACCAGTCTGGAATGCCATGTCCCTTACCTTATGATCCGCATACTTTTTCTATTGACTTTGGGCTGCTTGGAGCTTAGCTTGGATGCTTCTTACCTTCTCTTGAGCATCCTTCATCAAGTCAACTCCCAAATGTTTCACGTCTCCAGCCTCAAACCATCCTATGGGTGATCTACATCCTCTCCCATACAAAGCTTCAAATGGTGCCATATCAATGCTTGAGTGGTAACTATTATTGTAGGAGAATTCACACAACGGTAGGAACTTATCCCAATGTCCTCCAAAGTAGATCACACATGCTCTCAACATGTCCTCTAACACTTGGATTGTCCTCTCAGACTGCCTGTCCGTCTGTGGATGGAAAGCTGTACTAAAAGTGAGTTGAGTACCCAACTCCTCATGCGATTTTCCCCAAAACTTGGAGGTGAACTGTGTACCACGGCCTGAGATGATAGAAAGGGGCACCCCGTGCAACCTTACTATCTCTTCTACATACACCTTAGCCAATTGCTAAGCATTATAGTCTGTTCTAACTGGGATAAAATGGGCTGACTTAGTCAATCTGTCAACAACTACCCAAATAGAATCATACATTCCCAATGTCATAGGAAAACCAACCATGAAATCCATAACTATCCTTCCCCACTTCCATTTCGGAATTGGCATTCTCTGAAGCAAACCTGCCGGCCTTTGGTGCTCATACTTTACTTGTTGGCAATTTTGACACTTAGCCACAAACTCCGCTATATCTTTCTTTATGCCAGGCCACTAATAAATTCATTTCAAATCTCGGTACATCTTAGTCACACCCGAATGAATGTAATACCTTGCACCATGAGATTCTGTCAATAAACTCTGAATCAAGTCACCCACTCTAGGAACACAACTTCTTCCTTTAAAACTAAGGACTCCCCCACATCAAGAACCATATCTTGTGCCTTACCAATCACTGTCTTATTTCTAAGCTCATTCAAATTCTCATCCTCAAACTGTTTGGCCTTGATTTCCTCAATGAAGGTGGCTCTAACCTTAATGCTAGCTATCACCCCACCTTTTTTTGATATGCCCAACTACATGAACTTAGATTCCAAGGTCTAGATTTCCATAACCAAAGGTCGCTTGGATACAATCAAGCAAGCTAAACTATCCATACTCACCGCTTTTCGGCTCAGTGCGTCCGCCACTATATTAGCCTTACTCGGATGATACTGGATGGTCACATCATAATCCTTGAGTAACTCCATCCACCTTCGCTGTCTCAAATTCAGACCCTTTTAAGTGAATACATGTTGTAGACTGCGATGATCAGTAAAAACCTTACACTTGACACCATATAGGTAATGCCGCTAGTTCTTAAGAGCAAACACTATCGCTTCCAACTCTAAATCATGTGTTGGATAATTCCTCTCATGCACCTTTAACTGCCACGATGCATAAGCGATGACATTCTTATCCTGCATTAATATAACACCCAAACCTGAATGTGAATCATCATAATAAATAATAAAATCTTTACCTTCCATCGGTAGTGCTAGAATAGGTGCTGTGGTCAAAAGAGTCTTGAGCTTTTGAAAGCTCTTCTCACATTTTTTAGTCCATTCAAATGGTATCTCCTTTTTGGTCAAAATTTTCAAATATGTGGCAATAGAAGCAAAGTTTTTAACAAACCGACGATAGTATCTAGTGAGCCCTACAGAACTCTTAACTTCAATCACAGAACTAGGTCGTACCCAATTCTTAACCGCTTCAATCTTTTGGGGATCTACCATTACCCCTTCCTTTGAAACTACACGCCCCAAAAAAGCAACCAAAGTCAACCAAAATTCACACTTAGAAAATTTCGCATACAACTTTTGTTTCCCAAGAACACCCAGAACAATACAAAGATGGTTGGAATGCTCTTTCTTATTTCTCGAATAAACCAAAATGTCATCAATACACACTATCACAAACAAATCAAGAAAGGGTTTGAACACCCCGTTCATCAAGCTCATGAAAGCTGCAGGCGCATTTGTTAACCCGAACGACATAACTAGGAACTCATAGTGCCTGTAGCGGGTCCTAAATGCCATTTTTGGTATATCCTCAGGCCTAATCTTTAATTGATGGTAGCCAGAATTTAAATCAATCTTAGAGAAAACTGATGCACCATGCAATTGGTCAAAAAGATCATCTATTTGAGGCAATGAGTAATTGTTTCAAATGGTGACCTTATTCAATTGCCGATAATCTATATACATCTTCATACTACCATTCTTTTATTTAACAAACAAGACAAGAGCACCCTATGGTGAAACACTAGGACGAATGAACCCTTTATCAAGAAGCTCTTGGATTTGAGCTTTAAGCTCTTTTAATTCTGCCAGAGCCATACAATACAAAGGGATGGAAATGGGGAAGGTACTAGGTTCCAAATCAATGCAGAAATCTATATCTCTATCTAGAGGCATACCATTGAAATTCGTAGGAAACACTTCTCTAAATTTTGACACCACAGGAATAGACTCAATAGAGGGAAACTCAACCTCAACATCCAGAATATAAGCTAAATACGCCAAACAACCCTGCCCCACCAGTTTCCTAGCCCGAATGGAGGATATGATCTTAGTTGGCTTAGGCTTGTACATCTTTTCCCACTCTAACTTTTTCCTACTCGGAATCTCTAGAGTCACAGACTTAGTGTTACAATTTAACACAACATAATAGGGGGACAACCATGTCATGCCTAAGATTATATCAAAGTCAGTCATATCCAAAATAACCAAATCAGCCCAAGTTTGGAATCCCATAAACATAACATAACAAACACGATAAACATGGGTAACTATGACACTTTCCAACTGGGGTAGAAACATGGATGGGGGCATCAAGTATATCACAAAAAATATCAAATTTTGAGGCAAACCGTACGGACACATTAGAATAAGTAGAAACTGAATCAAATAACACATTAGCCATCCGGTCACATACAAGAATAGTACCTATGATCACTGCATCAGAAGACTCTTCCCCGTTCTTGCCTGGAAAGGCATAACACTAAGCCCTGTCATCTTGACAAGTGACTTCCCTGCCTTGCTGCGCCGTACCTATGCCTGAATTACCATTTCCCATACCTCCACGACATCACTGATGTCCTCCTCGCCCACTTTGTGGATGCCCTCGACCATTATTACCATTTCCCACGGGTACCATTGCTCTAGTCTGCTACTGCATGAAATCCAACATACGCGGGTGAGGAAAATCTCTCCTCATATGCCAAGGTTCTCCACAATTGTAATAAGTGCGATTAAAAGATGGCCTGCTGCCAGTCAAAGATGCGGCTCCTTGGCTATCCTGAATCAAATTCTAAGGTGGAGTTCCTAAGTAATTACCTGTAGAAACGGGCATAGCAGACTGAATTGGCCGGGCTACAAGTGTCGGCCTCCCTGAACCTCTAGTGTAAGAACCCTGAAAGTTACATGTATTCTTAACTTTATTAGCCAAAGCCTTAGCTTGACCGTCTCACCTCACCCCCTCTACTTTCTTCACAAAATTTGTTACCTCATTAAAAATTTTCCCCACAGAAGTCATGTGCACAGACAATACCTGTAACTCATAATTCAGTCCCTTAACAAATAGACAGATCCTCTCTTCCTCAGTAGTCACCAATTGCGTAGCATATCTAGACAGAGCATAGAATTTTGCCTCATAAGCAGCCACAAACATACCATCTTGCTCAAAAGCCATGAACTCATCTTTCTTACGATCTCTCAAGGTCCGGGGGACATACTTTTCCAAGAATAGAGCATGAAACTAGGTCCAAGTGAGTGGGGGTAAAGCTGAAGATCTACATTCCACATAAGCTCTCTACTTCTGCTTAACCTCGCCCTGAAGTGCAAAGGTCACAAACTCTACTCCATGATGATGGACAATTCCCAACTTATGAAGCCTCTCATAACAATCTAGAATGAACTCATAGGCATCCTCATTCTCGGAACCATGGAACACAGGCGGTTTCAATTTCAAGAAATTAGTTAACATCTCGTGTTCATTACCAGTCACAATCGGACCCAACAAAGGATGAAAGAAAGCATCAGTACCTACAGGTCGACCCTCTTTGGGGACAATGATAGCAATAGGGGGGATTGGCGGGAGCTTGAGTTGCTTGAACTGTGGGGAGAACTCCAAGACCAACCAATCCTTTCAGGAACGACATAATCTATTAAGATAGCACTGTGTCTAAGGGAGGAATACCTATAGGCTCACCTTGCACCTCTTCCTTTTGTCCAACATTCTCCTCATTCTCAACCTCTACATTCTCCTCTATCTCTTCATGATGCGCAGAAGGAACCTCATTCCTGGGATAATTCTCAACTGGTCCTCCATCCCTAGTAGGCGCTACCCTTCCTCGGCCTCTGCCCCTTGCTCTTCCTCTACCCCTGCCTTGACCGCGACCTCTTGCTGCAGATTCTTCAACTGGCGTATTGACGGGAGCTACGGGCCTGATGCCATTGAAACTAGTGTTAACCATCTACGGACAAAAGAGTGAAGGAGATTAGATACCAATTTGGATCACCACATGCAAATTGGAGCCAAGTTAAAGCACGGAAGGAGACAAGAGAAAACAAATAGATTTACTAAAGTCCTATAGCCTTTCGAAGAAAAGTAAAGATGTCTCCGTACCTTTCTACAAGACTCTACTAGACTTGTTTTGGTACATCAAGATCAACGAACCTAGGGCTCTGATACCAACTTTGTCACGACCTAGACCATTGTGATTGACACCCACACTAACCCTCCGATGGGAGAACCGTTACTACAACCTAACTAACCAAATTAACAAAAACTAAAGCATTTAAAGATATGTAAGCCAATTTAAATGTCTAAAGGAAAAATAGGGAGTTCTCACAAACTCCGAAGTCTAGCAAAACAAATGCAGAAATAATGCCTAAAACCTGATGGTCAATGTACCAAAACATCTACGAACAACAATTCTAAGAAAATGGGTGCAACACCAACTAAACACAAGAAATCTAAAGCACTAGTCTAAGTCTGAATAGAAATGGACTAAACATAACGAGAACTCATGGCAGCCTGGGAAAACTGGCTCACCCTTGAATTTGGTTGATCACTAATTTCCTAGATGAGGTCTATTGATATACCGTGAGTTTACAGTATTTTTAATATATTTCACTAAAGAGTTGTGTGTGTCTAGGGCCATTTTGTATTAGAATTAATGTTTTTATGTTATATATGCAGGAAATAAGCTTGGACGAGGTTGAGAGAGACATCAGCTGAATTTCTATAGAAGGAGTCACCTACAGAGGTGACCTACAGACCGTAGGTCCAGTCACGCTCCGTAGGTTGGTGGTGTAGATGAAGCATCAGGGAAGTCTTGACCAAGTGTGGAACCACAGTGGCCATTGATGGACCTACGGACCGTAGGTCGATCTACGGTCCGTAGGTCAGTCTCATCGATTGAAGCCGTGTCCAGCATTTTATTTCCTTATTTCATTTCCTTTTTGTTTGGGACTATGTTTTCTATAAATAGGGTATGTAAACCTCGTTTTTGGGGGTTAGCTACTATTGTTTAACTTTAGTTCTTGGTGTGCTCTTGGGAATTAACTTGCAATATATTAGCAATTTGATTTCCTATTTTTGGTTTATAAAGATTCTTGCTTTGAATTTCAATTTGAGATTTCGGGTTTCTTCTACTCATTAAGTAAGTTCATGAATTCTTCTTCTAAAAATGTAAATTGTGTTCTTGCTACTATGGGTAACTAAATCAACAACTAGGGTTGTAGGAACCATGAGCAATTAACAAAGTATGAATAGTAACTAAGTAATTTTTGAATAGTGTTATTACATGCATTGATAATTCTTTCATTTAGAAGTCTTTTTAATGATGCATAACGTTAGAACTCGCCTTGTTGTTACTTGACGGACCAAGAAAGTAGTTAATAAGAAAAGAATTATCAACATAGATTTAGTGTGATACTATCTAATAGTCTAATGTCAATTGGTGCGAGGGTGAAAATTAAGCCATACATTGATGTGATGTCTAATATGAGGTAAAGGTAAGGGTTAGTAAATTATACACACGTAGCTGGACCAAGGTGTGGGGTGAAATTTTCTATTTGCCGGACCATGGACTTAGAGATACATAACTTACCAGTTTGCATGCGTTACACTAGAAAAGGATTACTATTACTAGGATTACCGCGTTATGAGCTTATGGGGGAACACATACACTCTAGTTACTTTCTCTCATTGATAACAACTAAAGTTCAAATCTTGCTCGCTTGTTCTCTAAACTATAATCAGTTATTTGTTACACAAAAACCCCCCTTTACTTACTTATCTAAAAAATAAGTTGACTAAACGAATATAATCGTAAGTTAAGTTTAAATCTAAACCATATTCCTCGTGGGATCAATCCCAATCTCCAAGTTGGGTTCTTTACTTGATAATGATCGCTTATACTTCTTTAGGGAGGTGTAATTTGAGCGTATCAAATTTTGGCGCCGTTGCCGGGGAATAAGGCTTTTAGATTAAGTTTAACTACATTATTGAACTTTAGTCAATTATTTCCTAATTTTCCATTTTCTTTTGTTTTTGTTTTCTTCAGGTTTCTGCTTTAGTGTATGCCAAATACACGGAGTCGAGGTGAACCACTGACCCCCTACGATCCTGAGTTGAGCAAAACTTTGAGAAGGATAAATAATCAAGGGGTCTGTGATAACCTAGTCATAGAGGAACCTGAGGACTATGTAAATAATGAGAATGTTTAGGTTCAGGGTGATAATCTACTTGGAGATGCATTGAGGGTGTAGGCTCCACCTGAACCAAGACTGCATGATAATTACAGGGTCAAATTCAACATTGTCGAATTTGAAGGACCCATTGTTCTCCCTCCTCTACCTCCAGGGAATACATTTGTGGTGACTAGCAGTTTGATACAGATGCTTACAGCGAGGGGTTTATTTTTCGGTATGGCTTCAGAAGATCTGTATGGGCAAATGGCCAAGTTAAGGAATGTTTCTAAGAGTTGTGTGGGGCGATCGGAGTTGCATATGAACGTTATAGGGTTGAGAGTCTTCCCTCTATCACTGATCGGTGATGATGCTGTATGGTTTTCTGAGCTTTCGTACAACTCAATTCATACATGGGACCAACTGCACAGGGTGTTCATGGCCAAGTACTTTTCGTTGTCAAAGAAGCTGAACAACAAAGATAAACTCAACAACTTCGTGGCACTACTTGGAGAGTCTATGAGTAGTTTGTGGGACATGTTCACTACATTCATTCGAAGTGTTCCGAACTACCACATTGATGATGAGTCACTAAAGGAGTATTTCTACAGATGTAAATATGACAATGGTAAGGCTATGCTTGATACTATTGCAATAGGATCATATGGTGAAAAGATTTACCAAAATAATAAAGCATGGAGCACTCAAAAGTCAGACACTGGAAAAATCACTTTTACAGTTCAATCTGCACCTAGTCAATCTGCCGACGACATTCGTGAGGAGATAGCTCAGATGAGGACAAAACTTGGGTTGGTGTTGTAGTATGTTAGTGGAGGTGTAGAAAAGGTAAATGCGGTAAATTATTTGACTAGGACTCCACCACCATCGGAAGAGGAATGTTACTATGAGGAGGATGCTTACTTGGTGAATGATCAGACATGGGGTTTTCGAGCCAACACCCAAGGTTCCAATTCGGATAATTGGTGCCAGGGTCAAGGAAACCAAGGTCGAAACTATGGTTATTACAATCAAGAGGGTCAATATGTTCGGGATGGGAACTACAATCATGACAACAACTACAACCGGAACAACTATGGCAACATGAATGATAGAGCTGGGCCATATGTCCTTCAACAAAATTAGGAATCTGGAAATAGGGAAGCTAAGGGTAGTATGTCACGAATTAAGGATATGATTGATGAGTCCACAAATTGGACTCATTTACGGTAATATTTTAATAGAAATTGTGTCCTTAAATGCTTATTTTTTCTTAATATCTGATGTAATCCCTTAAGTTTCAAGTATTTGAAGTTTGAAGGAAAGCATGGACACTACGTCACAAAAAGGAATGAAGAGGCTGAAAAGAATGAAGAAATGAAAGCCTGAGGATTGGCAAGTCGCCGAAGGGTCTTACTTCACCTTTGTTCCAATGTGCTGAGCCCTAAAGGAAAGGATCAAGTCAGTGTAAAAAGGGAGTAGTCAGTGCATCACCGAGTAGTTTTGCGATGTAGTAACATGTCGCCCAATGACCCAGAACATGAAGATGCTAAAGGATGGTGCAAGACGGCGATGAACTACACCAAATGGCGAACCGCCGAGTTGATCGGCAATTTCGACTAACAACACTGAATGATCCGCTGCAGCACAAATTTGTGAAAGCTATAAATACTAGTTAGAGCTGTAGTTTTAAGTGTCGAACAATTATTATAATTTTCATATAGAATAGTACTTTTTGATATTTTTGCTCTAAGTTTGAGAGGGTTTTGAAGGCTTGAAGATCCAAAGGGTTTCATCTTCAAGATTTGGACTTGGGTCTCTTGGATTCTTCAATTTTGGCCTGTATCAAGACTTAAATCTTCATACCCAGTTGAATGCGAGCTCAATTTGGTATAAATTTCTATCTCTTATACATGTGTGGCTAAAACCCCCAATTCTTGGGATGTGATTTAGCGAATATGGGTTAGATTAGTTGTTGGGTCTTGCTTGCTGATAGTCTATTTGTAGTTTAAATGTGATTTCATTTAGTGGTTGTGGATGAACTTAATGAGGTTGTAGTTACAAATATAATCTCATCTATGTGTTTTTGGCTTGCTCGAGAGAGAGGTCGTAACACTAAGACCACTAAATTGATGGCCAGTACGAGTGGGTCGACATGAGGTTCAACTCGAGAGAGTGAACCCTAGTCCCATGTCCACACACTCGGCTTGAGATAGTGAGTGGTTAAGGCGGAGGCTGTTCTTCATGCGGCAAGTGGGTGTCCAAGAGGAACCCGCTTGAAACGGGGTAAGTTGCTCGAGAGAGAGCTTATCCCCCTTAAAGTATAGCCTAGTCATAATTACTCTACGAGTTCTCTATCAAAAGCATGTACCCACTGATTTAGTCTATCCCGTATTCCATTCACCTCCCAAGAATACCCCTTTCATTACTTAGAAATCCTTGTTTATCTTGCTATTTTTACTTACTAGTGACAAAACCCCATTGTTAATTGACACTCTTGTGTCCCCCTTTAATTTATATTGTTTTTAATCGTTAATGTATTTAGCTACTACTAGTTAGAACATTAATTGTCAAAACCACTCTCTTGGGAATGATCCCAACCCTTGGTTGGGTTACTAAACTATTGTATGATCGTAGACACTTGCATCAGAAGTTGTGTCTTAACTACGCAAACATCAAAATGGCGCCACTACCGAGGAGTGGTGTTATTTGAGAATTCTTAGATTAGTAGAATTTTTGTTCTTCTTAGTTGTAGTTTACTGACTTAAGTTGTAGTTTTGTTTTTCTTGTCTGTATTGAAGTAGAGGAAATAAGTATGGCGAGCAGCACTCGGGAGCTAATGGAGTTTCCTCCATTAGAGGTAATGAGGTTCCAGGATCGTATCCTCACCTTCGAGCAATTGGAAGGTGAACGGATCCATAAGTCATGGGCAAGATTTAATGAACTGATCAATTAATGCCCAAATTATGACATTCCTGACATAGCTTTCCTTGACTGTTTCTACAGAAGTCTTGGTCCTGGAAACAAGAGGTTGGTCGACCAACTCATTTCAGGAGGCATTGCGAAATAGACATATGTGATAGCAGCTCAACTGCTTAATCAAATGGTTGAAACGAACCAAGAAGTAGAAAAAGACTTCATGTTGGCCGCCCTAATGACTCAGATGGATGAGTTGGCAAAAAAAATGGTGAAGATCGAAGTCTAGTGTAAGAGGAAGGTTAAATACATCCTCCTCATGAGCGAAGAAGTCTCAAGGACAATGAGGTTAAACGCCTTGAGGGAATGCTCTCAATCATTCACAAGATGACTGAGCAAGATAGAGAGCTGGAAGGAATGAAGGAACACATTGAAGGAATGAAGCGGATGATTTGGTCTCATTCCAGAGCTGTCTAACTGCTTGAGAACTTCATGGATTATGCGTTGCCAGATCTCCACCCGCAACAAAACAGGGGGTTGCCTAGTGATGCTACCGCTAACCCCAAAAATGAAGTTTGAGTGCTGACTTGCGTCATGCCACAACGTTAACTAAGGCGCTTCTTGGGAGGCAACCCAAGGTTTTAAATGCTTTTATAAATAATGGTGTGTTAGTGCTGCAGGTTTAAAAGCTAAAGGTGTCGAAAAAAGTAGTTCGACGTGTCATCGACTAGGTCGGCGACTTCGATTCAGACCACCGTTTGAACCCTCACTTTGACTGAAGGTCCTATAAATCTCAGCGAGACAAATGACCACTCGGCGTTTCAGCAAGTGGATTGGTGTATCCGACTAACGTCGCCGAATGGGCGCGAACTGGACAGTTTAAAAAGACCAAGAGTCTTAAAATTTGAAATTCTTCACTTTCCCTCACTCTTAAACATCCCAAACTCGCACCAAGGTAGTATTTTTCTTATTTTAAGCATTTTACTAGTATTTTGGTTGATTGATTTGTGCTCGAAGTTGGATTTCTTTGCCGCATAGCTTTCCAATCACGTTTTAATCGGCACAAATGGTTGGTTTCCAAATCCCAAGCTTACATTTGAAAATTTTACACTCCTTTGCTATGATCGTATTATATTGATGTGTGCTGGGCCTCTCTGATAGGATTAGAATGCTTAAATGCCTATTTTAATTTGAAAATCTTGCCCGTATTGTTTAATTGTCAAATGCCCATATTTTTTTATGCTTTTTAATGAATTGGGTTGTGATTGCGTGTCGTTAGATTGACTGGGTGAAGTATGAGTAGCCCACATTTGCGCTAAATGTTGAAAATTTGCTCAAAGATAGAGCGGGTGACATCACTCTTAAGAGCAAATATCGTCAAATGGCCAAATTAGGCAAATCCGGGAGAAATTTGAGTATCCCGGGGCAATGGGTAGTGCGGGTCTTGTTTGAATTTAGTTAATACATGCTTTGATTTTGCTTTCGGGGTTTGTGAGATTGAATTCGAGAAGGTGGATTGAAAATGGGCAAATTGGGCCATTTGGCGAGCTGGGTCGTGCTCGCCGAGTCGTTCGGTGGTTCGCCTAATGTCTCTATCTCACCCTTAATATCGTGTCAAATTGGATGTTTGAGTCTGTAATTTTCGGCGAGAAGTCATGGGTCACCGAAAGCACTCGGCAACTCGCCGAAAATACTCTGGATCGCCCTTTGTATGCTATTCTGACACCCTAATGCACTGTAACTTTTGGCGAACAAACCCATGCTCGCTGAAAGTAGTCGGCGATTCACCGAAAGGACCTTTCCATCGCCGACTTGCTATAATTTGAAGCCAATCCTTTTGGCGAGCCCTAGTAGCTCGCCGAAAGGTTTGGCAACTCGCCGATCCACTTGGCGAGTTTTCATGCAGTAGATTGCCTATGCTTCTATTTGATTTTTCCGCTAACTCTTCCTAATCTTTTGCAGGTATGAGTAAACCTAACAAAGTAGGTAGCAACACACCACCCCGAGGTAAAGAAAAAGGGATCACAATTAATGAGGATGCAATTGCATCCAGAAACAAGGCCACTAAACTTTCCACAACTCATGGGAAAGGCAAGGGCAAGGACAAAACCATTGAGCTATCAGATGCAAGTTCCGACAGTACTGGTTTTTACACCAATGACCCAATAATATATGACAGTGAGAGTAGGGGTTCTGATGAAGATGAACTAATGGAGGCACGGAGGAATGAGTTACGATCTAAATAGATGAACGACCCATCTCGGATAAAAAATCCTCAATCCACCACTCCGACTCCTCCAGTTCCAAAGCAGGAAATAGTACTGGCACCTCCAGTACAAGGCCCCCCCACCTAAATCAATGAATAGATTAAAGTCTGAGGGGCTGAGAACAATCATTGAGGAAAAACGGCTGTCCATAGATGGGGTGATCGATAGGTATCCCGAGATAATGGAGAGCCTGAAATATCACAAATTTCAAATCTTCACAAAACCCCGTGGCTCTTACATACCAACTGGGTCAGAGAATTTTACAATGCATACAGTGAATTGGTACCTCAACGGAAAAGGCTAGTGTCGTCTTTCGAAGTAGTTGACTACGTGGTTGTCAGAGAGAGGAAGGTAGCTTGTGACAGTGAGGCTATCAATATAGCCTTGGGTATGTCTAATAAGATTAATGATCACTACCGACACTTGATCAGAACAGAGGAGCTGGATGAGATGAAAAAGTGGTTAGCCTCGCTAATCTCAGATGATAATGCTCTGAAATGGTTAGCAGAAGGAGTTTCGATTGAAAAGAAAGATCTGAACATAGCTGCAAGATACTGGTTCGGGTTCATCAGCAGCACAATTATGTTATAACAGAATGAATCAATCTTTCGCCTTGCTAAGGCAGCTTGTCTTGGATGCATCATAGAGAAAACTAGGATAAATCTAGGGATGATCATTTCTTCTGATATCCATATGCATACAAAGCAGAGCCAGACATCTCTTCCTTTCCCGGTATTAATCACTGCATTGTGCAAAATAGCTCGGGTGCCTAAAGATGCAAAGAAGGATGTGGAATTGAGTGCCACTGCCTCCACCAATATCTAAAAGATTGAAGCCGAATATCTTAAGGACTAAGCGGAAAGAAGCAGAAGGAAGCTGTGGCCACTAGATCTATACCTGCAGAGGCATCTTTGTCTACTCTGGCCCTTGGGCCTTCAGGTATATCTGATGCCATTACCACTCCTACTGACCCTCCAGGTCCCTCTGTTGCCGCATTACCACCGAGACCTACTACTGTTGTTGCCTCCTGTGAGTCGTTCACTCAGGCATCCATGATCCGGATGGGACAACTTGCCCAATTTGCTGGTTGTCGGGCTGCCAACATAGAAAGCTCCATTCCAGGCATGATTCAGGCTGCCCTTGATGATGCTGTGAAACCACTAAGCACTACTATTGATGCTCTAGCGGCCAGGATATCAATGTGTGAGCACGACCAAGGAGCCATAGAGGAGGTGAAAGCCTTAAAGGCCACCATTGCAGAGCTAAGGAGAGATATGGACTATCTAAAGTCCACCGATATGTCCATGATCTTTGGAACAGTAGAAATTCCAGATGTGCTCAAAATGCTTCAGACCACCATAGGACATGGGGATGGAATTGAGCATACAGTTGATCCTGAATCAGAGGTAGAGACTGACAAAGAGATGTTTGAGAGAGCTGCAGCGGACGACATAGCCGAGACTAAAGAAATCATGATAGATGCTGCTGTGTAGGATTCCTTGGCAAAGGCTCCTATTGCTAGATCCAGTGAAGCTGGTCCTTTTGGGGTCACTCCGAGCACTGATTCCCAGACAGATGGAGCGACTACTTTGACATGATCCCCTCTTTACCTTCCTCTCTGTCTTTCTTTAATTGATTTGCTGGATACTTTTATTTGCATTTGAGGATAAATGTTTTTGTTTGTGGTGGGGTGAGGCCTACACCTTTTGTGTGCTACTTTTGTTTGTGTTTCGTGTTTTGTTTGTATTTGGGCTGTTCTATTTAAAAATTGTGTTTGACATACTGTTTCTGTGGATGTTTGAGCCTATGGCTCCTTTTATTTTAAATTTCAAAATGATTTTGACCCATCCAAAAATTTGTGCCACCTCTCGTGTGTTGAATGTGGCTGTTCCTTCTCAAATTTGAGTCTTGGTTTCGATCAATACTGATGACTTGAATAGTGCTTATAATCAAACGAACATGAATGTACGGCTACGATAAGGCCAAATGAAGTTGCATAGATAATATGTGAACTCTTTGCATCTCGTTATGATTAGCCATTTATCAAATCGATTCTCTTGTGATTACCGTTGCACACTAGAGAAAGTGTGGAGTCTTGTTTGACTTAAGTGTCGATGCCTTGTGTGATAAGCTTACTTGGAACCATGCATGACAACACCTAGAATTTTCCCCGTTAGTCCGGTCGACTAAGTTAGACTTTTTCTTGATATGATCTTAGGTAACTTCGAAGAGTGTGAGCCAATTTGACATATACCTCTTTTATGACCTACCCTGTGAGCGTGTGATTCTCTCTTGAACAACCTCTGAGCCTTACCTTTATTTGGAAGAAACTTGATGAGAACTAGACCTTTCTTAATCCATTACCTATAATCCTCTTGAATTGTGGTTAATTGAATAGCCAACTTAGGCCAAAAACCTAAGTTGGGGGTGTGGTGAAAAAGAAAAAGGGAAAGTCAAAAAGTGCAAGAAAAGTCTCCTTTAACCCATGGTGTTGAGAAAAATGGAACCCTTCCATATAAAAAAAAAAGAGAGAAAAAAAAGAAAAAAAAGAGAAAGTTGTGGAATAAAGTATCAAAGAAATAGGGTTCCGAACAATCCATGAGAAGCGAATAATAGGATGACCTATGATGCACTAATGAAAATGATGAAGGAAAAAGAAAGGAAGTGTTGAGAGCACCACATTTCATGAGGATAAAAGTCACTGAGCCTAAATGACCATACCTTTACACTCAACACCGTTACAAGCCTTGTTAAGACCTTTGTGATCTTAAGAAAGTCAAAACAAATGTTGATTGGAAAATACGGGCAAACCTATGGGTGAAAGGATGCATTGTGTTCATCTTTGTGAGTGTGAGCTTTGTATTTGATTCCTGAACTTTAAATTGATTGCACCTTTGCGTGTGAAAATAGAATCATCATTTGTGTGAGGGCATTCGAAGGCTTTTGTTCAGCTTGAACTTGCATTTGAAGCAAGTATTGCGAGCTTGAGAATCTTTGGTAATGATGTGTCACAACTTGAATCTTTGAGTACACAATTGATCTTTGCATAAGTAAATTGAGTCTTGTTGTGTGCATTCATGATTGAGTCTTGTGTAGCACTGTTCGAGACACCCTTTTTTGAACAGCTAAACTTGAATTCGCTTGAGGACAAGCAAAAGTTTAAGTTGGGGCTGTTGATGAGTCCATAAATTGGACTCAATTAGGGCTATATTTTAATAGAAATTGTGTCCTCAAATGCTTATTTTAACAAAATATCTGATGAAAACCCTTAAGTTTTAGGTACTTGAAGTTTGAAGGAAAGCATGGATAGTACGTCGCAAAAAGGAACAAAAAGGCTGAAAAGAATGAAGAAATGAAAGCCTGAGGATTGCCGAGTCCACTTGGCGAGTCACCGAAGGGTCTTACTTCGCCTTTTGTTCCAGTGTGCTGAGCCTTGAAGGAAAGGATCAAGTCGGGGGAAAAAGGGAGTAGTCAGCGCATCACCGTGTAGTTCTGCAAAACAGTACCATGTCGTCCAATGATGCTGAAGGCTAGTGCAAGACGGCGATGAACTACACCAAAAGGCGAATCACCGAGTTGATCAATGATTTCGGCTAACGACGCCGAATGATCCGCTGTAGCACAAATTTGTGAAATCTATAAATACTAATTCGAGTTGTAGTTTTAAGTGTCGAACAATTACTATAATTTTCATACATAATAGTAATTTTTGATATTTTTGCTCTAAGTTTGTTTTGAAGACTTGAAGATCCAAAGGGTTTCATCTTCAAGATTTGGACTTGGGTCTCTTGGATTCTTCAATTTTGGCCTGTATCAAGACTTAAATCTTTATATCCAGTTGAATGCGAGCTCAATTTGGTACAAATTTCTATCTCTTATACATGTGTGGCTAAAAACCCCAATTCTTGGGGTGTGATTTAGCGAATATGGGTTAGATTAGTTGTTGGGTCTTGCTTTCTGATAGTCTATTTGTAGTTTAAATGTGATTTCATTTAGTGGTTGTGGATGAACTTAATGAGGTTGTAGTTGCAAATATAATCTCATATATGTGTTTTTGGCTTGCTCGAGAGAGAGGTCATAAAACTAAGACTACTAAATTGATGGCCAGTGCGAGTGGGTCGATATGAGGTTTAGCTCAAGAGAGTGAACCCTAGTCCCATGTCCACACAGTCAGCTCAAGAGAGTGAGTGGGTTAAGGCAGTAGTTGTTCTTCATGCGGCAAGTGGGTGTCCGAGAGGAACCCGCTTGAAATGGGGTAAGTTGCTCGAGAGAGAGCTTATCCCCCTTAAAGTCTAGCGTAGTCATAATTCCTCTACGATTTCTCTATCAAAAGCATGCACCCTCTAATTTACTCTATCCTGTATTCCATTCACATCCCAAGAATGCCCCTTTCATTACTTAGAAATCCCTTTTTATTTTGTTATTTTTACTTACTAGCGACAAAACCCCATTGTTAATTGACACTCTTGTATCCCTCTTTAATTTATAATGTTTTTAATCGTTAATGTCTTTAGCTACGACTACTTAGAACTGAATTTTATTTTTCTATTAATTCTCAAAACCACTCTCTTAGGAACGATCTCAACCTTTGGTTGGGTTACTAAACTATTGTACGATCATAGACACTTGCATCGGAAGTGGTGTCTTTATTACGCAAACATCAATGATACAGAAGATGATGAAGAGGTTTGATTCGACTGATGAAAGTGTGAAGGAGATGCAATACGACTTGTCTGGAATCGGTCAAAAAGTTGATGCCCATGCAGTGTCGATCAAGCAACTCGAGAAGAAGATGAAATACTTGTCCACTACAGTCAATCCATGTCAGCTTGGCACAATTCCAAGCAACACCATCCAAAATTTGAAAAATGATGGGCATTGTATGGCAGCCACTACTCGAGGGGGTAAGCAAACCATTGATCCACCTATGCCGTCTGAGGTTAAAATTGAGGTTGGTAAAGATGATGATGAGATTGAGGTTACTGGAGAGTCCAAGAATGCTACAGGGAAGGAAGCAGAGATAACCCAAAAAGTTGTCCCCATGCCTAGACCTCCACCTCCATTCCCAAAGAGGTTGGTGAAGTAGAATGAAGAAGGGAAATACCGCAGGTTTATTACTATGTTGAAACAACTTTCCATCAATGTTCCATTGATAGAAGATTTAGAGCAAATGCCTGTGTATGCGAAGTTCATGAAAGATTTGGTGACTAAGAAGAGGTCTGTGAGTTTTAAAGATGATGATAGGTTGCAACATTGTAGTGCTATTGCTACAAGGTCACTTGTGTAGAAGAAGGAGGATCCTGGAGCCTTCACTAATCCATGTACCATCAGGTTGTTGCATTTTGCTAAGGCGTTGCGTGATTTGGGTGCTAGCATTAATCTGAAGCCATTGTCTATTTACAAGAAGTTGGGTTTAAGGGCTCCAAAACCGACTGCGATGCAATTACTTATGGCCGATAGAACTGTAAAGAGGCCTATTGGTGTTCTCCAACATGTGCTTGTGAAAGTGGAGTCATTTATTTTTCTAGCGGATTTTGTGCTACTTGACTGTGAGGTTAATTTTGAGGTTCCCATCATTCTAGGGAGACCATTCCTTGCTACTGGTTGTGCTCGATATGGAAAAAGGGCAGATGAAGTTCCGATTGAATAATGAAGAGGTAAATTTCAATATCTGTAGGTCTATGAAGCAGGGTAGTGTGCTCAAGTCAGTATCAGTGGTGAATCATATGGGGAGCAAGGTTCTGAGGTGTCTATTAAAGAGCGATTGGGTGTTGATGTATTGGCAGCGGTTATGATGAATTTTGAGGGTGATGGTATTGAAGACTATGATGAATTGGTCGCCGCACTTGATAGGTTCGAATTCTATTCCAAACCAAAGAAGCTTGAGTTAGATATGAATAATCGTGACTCTCCACCCGCAAAACCATCTGTTAAAGAGGATTCAAAATTGGAGCTAAAGGCTCTACCATCACATTTGAGGTATGTATTCTTTGGGAGAGATGGTACTTTACCGGTCATCATTGCGGCCGATTTGAATGCGGAACAAGTTGAGGCTTTGGTTTCTGTGTTGAAGAGGTTCAAGAGGGCTATTGTGTGGACTATTATGGACATTATAGGGATTCCTCTTGGCATTTGTTCTCATAAAATCCAACTCATGCCGGATCACAAGCCTAGTATTGAGCACCAAAGACAATTAAATCCACTTATGCAAGAGGTAGTGAAAAAGGAGATCATCAAGTGGTTGGATGTTGGAGTCATTAATCCCATTGCAGATAGTAGTTGGGGTTTTCCTGTTCAGTGTGTGCCACTTCATGGTGACAGAGGGGGTCGTTTTGGGTCATCGAATTTCTGAGAAGGGTATTGAGGTTGATAGAGTGAAAGTTGAGGTAATAGAAAAGCTTCCACCTAAAAGGTATTAGAAGTTTTCTTGGGCATGCAGGTTTCTATAGGAGGTTTATCAAGGATTTCTCTAAAATTGCACACCCATTGTACAAATTGCTCGAAAAAGAGTATAAGTTTGATTTTGATGATGCTTGTCTAAGAGCATTTGGAGAGTTGAAGGAAAAGCTAGTGTCCGCATCTATCATTATTTCACCAGATTGGGGGCAACCGTTTGAGGTAATGTGTGATGCGAATATAGTGGCGCTTGGTGTGGTATTTGAACAGATATAAGAGAAGATTTTTCATCCTATTTACTATGCCAGCAAAGCTCCAAATGTAGCTCAAAAGAACTATACAGTGACTGAACATGAACTCCTTGCTGTGGTTTTCTCATTCGAGAAATTTTGATCCTACTTGCTTGGTACTAAGGTCATAGTGCATACTGACCATTCTGCATTGAGGTATCTGATGGCTAAGAAGGATGCAAAACCGAGGTTGATTAGATGGGTATTGTTGCTGCAAGAGTTCAACTTTGAGGTGAAAGACAGAAAGGGGACAGAAAATCAGGTTGTCGATCATTTGTCCAGATTAGAGGAAGAGGCTGTGCTTAAGCTAGGAGATGCGGCTGAATTGATGATGCTTTTCCAAATGAACAAGTATTGGCTGCTTCTCATGATCTGATTCCTTGGTTCGCATACTTTGCTAACTACTTGGCAAGTGATCTGGTTCCATCGAATTTGTCTTTTCAGCAAAGGAAGAAGTTTATGCATGATGTGAAGAAGTTCTTTTGGGATGAGCCTTATTTTTTCCGCATTTGTGCTGATGGGATTATTCATCGCTATGTGCCTGAGGTTGAAATGTTGAGTATACTAGAGGCATGTCATTCATCGCCTGTTGGTGGGCATCATAGTGGTATTCAAACTGCACATAAAATCTTGTAGTTTGGGTATTATTGGCCTACCATCCACCAAGATGCTCATGATTTCGCCAAGTCTTGTGATCGTTGCCAAAGAGAAGGAGGAATTTCAAAGAGGCAAGAGCTACCTATGAATCCAATTTTGGTGATTGAGTTGTTTGATGTTTGGGGCATTGATTTTATAGGTCAATTTGTGAGTTCACATGGGATGAACTATATTCTTGTTGCGGTTGATTATGTGTCGAAGTGGGTGCAAGCAATTGCGCTTTCCAACAATGAAGGTAAAAGTGTCACCACATTCTTGAAAAAGAATATCTTCTCCAGATTCGGTACACCTAGGGCGATTATCAGCGATGAAGGTTCCCACTTCTATAATAAGCAGTTCAAGGCATTACTTGAGAAATATGGCGTCCGCCACAATGTTGCCACTCCTTACAATCCGCAGTCTAGTGGGCAAGTTAAAGTGTCAAATAGAGAAATCAAAAAAATTCTTACTAAGACTGTGAATGCAAATAGAACTGATTGGTCAAGGAGGCTTGACGATGCTCTATGGGCCTATCGCACCACATTCAAGACTCCCATAGGTATGTCCCCCTACCAACTTGTATATGGGAAGTCTTGCTATTTGCCGGTAGAGCTAGAGCATAATGCTATGTGGGCGCTAAAGAAATTGAGTTTGGATTAGGGTGCCACATCGAATCAGAGAGTCAGTGACTTGAATGAGGTTGATGAGTTTCGCCTAAGAGCTTATGAAAATTCAGCCTTGTACAAAGAGAAGATGAAGAAGTATCATGATCAAAAGATCGAAAAACGTGAATTTGTTATGGGTGATTTGGTGCTTCTATTCAAATCTAGGTTGCACTTGTTTCCTGGCAAGCTTAAGTCCAAGTGGACTGGGCCATTCATAGTAACTCCAGTGTTCCCACATGGAGCGGTCGAACTCGAGAACAATGAGGGAACAAGGTTCAAGGTAAACGGGCAAAGGATCAAGGTCTACATGGGCAAAGAGGAGAATGTGCAAGAGGTGGTTGATGCCTACTATCTTGATGAAGTCTGAGTAATCAAGAAGCCTACGTCGTTCCGTGATGTTAAATCAAGCACTACTTGGGAGGAAACCCAAGATGTACAATCTAGCCAACTATAGGTTTTTCTTTTCGATTTAGGAGTTTTCATTGTTTAGTTGACTTTCTGTAATTTTTAGATTGGTGTTTTATTTTTGTTTTAGTGTTGGCTAGATATATCATAGGGTCCATGTCTAAAACGTGTCCAGAAAATGTATAAATAAAGGTTTAATGGTTGCTACATATGTAGGGATGAAAAGTGAAATTTGTAAAAAAATGTCTGTTGCATAGGTCTACGGACCCCATCGACGGTCCATGGTTTAATCCACGGACCGTGAATGGTGTCCGTAGATCCCCAAGTAAGTCTTCGAAATTTTCTAAGTGTTGAGTGACCTACGGATCCTATCTACGGTCCGTAGGTTGACCCATGGCCCGTCGATGGGGTTTCGTGGGTCCAAACCTAGGTTTTGCCCGACCCGACCCAGACACTTTTGAAAATAAAACCCCTCATTTTTATATTCATCAACCATATTTAAAACTCCCTCCCAACCGTTTCTAAACCTTTCCTTTCCCTAAATCACTCCATTAAACTCCCAAATCCCACAGATCACTCCACATTATCTTCCCCATATTACCATATCACTTTCCCTCTTTCCAAAATCCTCATCTCCCTCTCCCCAACGATTCCATTGTCCGGGTTTGGTGTCAAAAGGCTAGCACAAAGGTCCAAGGAGTTCATTGTCATCACACAATCACCCACTTCTGATACTTGTAAGGTAACATACTTCACTTTAACTTTGAATTTCGGTATTCATTGTTCAATGCATGAAGTCACGAAGTGGGTCTTGACCTTGGGTTGTTTGTTGTATAAAATTACATGATAAACTATAGTTAGAAACACCCTTGGGACGATAGAATGTGATTGTGTTGTCTTTGTAATCAAATATCTGTGGGTAAATAGTCTAAATGGAAGTTTTGACTTAGGGTTCCTAGTTTCGTATTCAGTAAGTATTAAATAATGAGTAATCGGAACCCTAGGGATGACTAACTACCATAAATTGTGTTGAAATGCATGATTAGACTTAGATTGATTGTTTGAATGGTTTAAAAATTGGTTTACATATGAAGCATGTTTGATACCTGGCACAGATCTGAGCCACAAGACCTCGTCTACGGACCGTAGATCAGGTCCGTGGGCCTGGTGCACATAAAGAATCCAGTAAGTGTGGAACTACGGAGGTGGACTATGGTCAATAGGTCAATCTACAGACCGTTCTGCACATCCGTGGTTCCCATTAGAGTCCAATTTTTGGGACCTTTGACCTACGGAGGGGACCCACGGATCGTAGGTCAACCTACGGACCAAAGGTACCCACCGTAGGTGGCCACTGAAGCTACTGTCTGAAAGTTTTTTGGTTTGTCGTTTTGGTTTGTTCCTTGTTCTAAATTTTTTTCGAGTGTGTTATTGGTTTATTTTGGTACTAACTAAGCCTCCACAGGTACCATGACTCCCAAGAGAACTCCAACTCAAGTACTAAGGGGCAAGTCAAAGTCAGTGGCACCCACATTGCGGTTGATTGATGAAGATATTGATGTGGAGAGGGATCCCGCCTTTATCCCACCTACTACGAGGACATCCCCTACTCACCTCGTACTACTCGAAATCAATCCCGGCAGGTGGTTCCTGATGTAGTCACTGCCTCCTAGTCTGATGAGGAGGATACACTGATCGATTCACCGGCTGGTTCTGCTTCAGGCTCTGAGTCCACCTCTACTTCCGAGTCCTCTTTCGGCTCTGCATCCGATTTTAGTTCACCTGGGAGGACTGCCTCGTCTGATGAGGCTACTAGTGCAGCGAACATTCTAGTGCCACCAAACACCGATCCTACCCTTGTCGCAGAGGAGCCAAATAGGTGGTGTGAAAATGGATGGTCAGTGGCAGATATACCAAGACTCCAGGATGATAAATGAGAAAGAACGAATGGCTCGATTGATTATCGAGGAGTGCTAGGCTCTCACAGGCAGCCTTCATACTATGCCCGACATCCAGGCACTATTCTAGAGACACCAGTGTGAGTAGATGGCCCATAGCCCAGGGTCATATAGCGAGGAGATCGTGAGGGATTTTATGCTTCCTACGTAGTCACCCTTCGAGGCTCGATTGAAAAATGGGCCAAGCTCACTGCCCAGGCTACTCAAGGCTACATTGGTTCATGGATTCTCGATTGACATATCAGAGGCTACTATCCGCAGATTCCTCTACGGCCCGGGCCATACTTTAGCGATTAACGCGGCCGAGTTTGATTATCGCTAGGACATAGTGAGGAGAGGGGTGTTCCAGAGGAATGCAGAGCAGCGGGAGAGTTTATTCTGCTGGTTGGCCTGTCATATCACTCTGACGTGAGCGCACTGTGGTCGACTCGGGCTCGAGTATCAAGAAGGTCACCCTCATATTTGTGGCCAAATTCTTCTTGCTATTGGTACGAAACTGGGTGTCTCCCACGCAGGCTGATAATGTACTCACTTGGGACCACCCAGTCATGGTGGCAACCCTAGTTGCTGGGTTTGAGATGGACTTTGCCCGCATGATTATTGCGGATATTCACAAGAGGGCGTTCATAGCCACTACCACTTACCCCTTTCTATGACTCATCTTTCAGGTGTACAGGGATTCTGGAGTGCCGGTCTGGCATTGTAATAAGTTGATATAGGTGACGAAGACCCTAGATATAGGCCTGATTTGACACGATGAGAATGTGGCGGCACCACATAGAGAGCTGCAGGTTGAGGTAACTTCATTGGGAGCAGACTTAGTTGCGATGTGGGCGTGTCACGCAGGTGATAAGCCTGTACCTCTAGCCCCCACTGAGGATGCTCCAACCTCCCATTCTTTGGCCGCCAGTCAGGCCCCTAGCTCCTCCAAAGCCACCCCCTCTTCAGGGTCTGTTGCCGTGCCCTTGGCTTGAGTCCAGAAGTTGGAGGCCCAGATGGCCTCATTACTCCAGCTTATTAGGCCTTGGATACATCGTGCGATTGATGAGTCCGCAACTAGGGTGGAGCAGCGGATGTAGTAGATGATGGACTGAAAGGTTTAGGCCGTGCACCAACTCCTTGACGCATTTAAGCTACGAGTCCTAGAGCGTCCAGCCCCCACCACAGATGTCTCTACTTTTCGGACGGAGTTGACTAGTCTCTGGGCTGATCTTGATGTCCTCCTCGCTCCACTTGAGACTGAGCCTGAGTCGACCCCCACATCACCAATTTATAATACGGTGTTCGATGCACTAATCGGGGATGAGATTCCACCATTTGATTCTTCCCATCGTGCTGGAAAGTGCCCCCGCTCTAGGATACTGAGGCTAAGAGGGTCCGCAAGAGGGAGTGCGAGCAATTTGAGGAGGCTCAAAAGGCGTCTTTAGTTAATGAGGAGACACGCCAGCATCGGGCTAGGGAGGTTAGTGTTGGTGTTGGTGCCTTTAGCCGTGTGAGGACTGATGGTGTGACGAGAGCAGATGTTAGCACTACTGAGGGTGTTGAGACAGTAGATGTGGGCACTGCTGAAGGTGACCCTATTGTTGATCCAGTGGGCTTCGGGAAATCGAACCCACTAGCTTGTTGATAGGTCTTCGGTCCTATGCGCCACAGGTTTGCTTTACCTGATCCTTTATTCTTTACTTTTTGTGCATTGGGGACAATTGCACTTCATTTTGTTGGGGGTGGGGTAAATGGATTGTGACTGATAGGGTGAAGTCTGAGTAACCCAACTCATAATCCTCTCTTGGGGTTTTCTTGCCTGTGTTCTTTTCCCCCAAAAGACTATTTTTAATTTCTGTTGAACCGGCATGTGTTAGGATTATATGCGTAGAAGCATGAGAAAGATAAAGCATGATGGCAAAATTATGAAAGAAAAATGATACCCATCCAAAATTTGTAATCTGTGCTAAAATATATAGGCTAGAATGAATTGAATATGTTGTCTCTGAGTATGACATGATAAAGAACCGATTTGAGCCCATGACTTAAGCTAAAAACTTGAACTTGGTAATGTGATAATCTGATAATGAACCAAGGTGTCAAGAGTGTGTGAGGATAGTTGAATGTTCAAATAGTTTTGTGCCCATCTAGAACTTGCCCCGTTGGTCCTTCTAGGATAATCTAGGCTAGAAGTTGGGAAGTGATCATATGTCATTGTTCAAATTAGTCCACTTAAGCCTAAAATGATCTAACCAAATGGTAGCATTGTTCCCTTTTGATCCAAATATTTGAGCTTAAAATTGACCATTTCTTTTGATTCACCTAACTCACCTTCCCTTAAAATATTATCTTGGCCCCGGTCCCTCCTTGGACATGTGCACCTTGACTTAGGCCAAAAACCTAAGTTGAGGCTGGCTAAGCGAAAAGTTACCTTGATCTTGGCCCTGGTCCGACATCGGACATTGTGCACCTCAACTAATGCAAAATGCATAAGTTGAGGGTGGCTATGAAAGAGGAAACCAAATGAAAAAAAGGGTATGAAAAGAGCTGAGTGTTGAAAAGAGAAAAAGAAAGAAAGAGGATGTGACTTTGTGCGAAAAATGCAAAAGAATGTGATAAGTGAAAGTGTGAAAAGAAATAAAGAAAAATAAAGTGAAAAATAAAAGATAAACAAGTGTCACAAAGTCAAAAGTCGCATCCTTGGTTGAAAAGAGAAGGGAAAGAAAATAGGATGAAAAGTTGCCCAAAGTAGGTCAAGGAAGAGGTAAAAAGCCAATGTAATGTCAAGGAGGGCAGAAAGTCACTGAAAAGTACCCAAATGTACTACACCTGACCTTGAGCCTACGTTACAAGCTAAAGAATGTCCTGTAGTGATCCTAGCAACTAGTTTGGAGAGTCTAAGCACTGAAAATAAGGGCAAGCCTATGGTATTGAGCACTAACTGTACTTGAAGTCACTTCTGAGCATGAGTGTTGAATGAATCCTAAAACTCTAAAATTCATATCTTCTGTGTGAAGAAGGATTTCGTTTGAAGTGAGGGCTCTAGTGACATTATCAAAAAGTTGGTACCATGGTGATTGTGAAAAAAATGTATGTTGTGTGTCTATTGGTCGATCCTTGTCAAATTTTGATCCGCATAAGTTAGCTTGTTGAGTCTAAGAGAAATGATTTGCACTAGAAAAGAGAGTTGGGATAGAAAGCCATGTGATTGCTTGAGTTTGAATGTATGCTTCTACACAAGTATCATTTAGAGTCTTAATGCGTTGCTTGAGGACAACCAACGAATTTAAGTTGAGGGTGCTGATATACCATGAGTTTTAGGTATTTTTAATACATTTCACTAAAGAGTTGTGTGTGTCTATGACCATGTTTTATTAGAATTAACGTTTTTATGTTATATTTGCTGGAAATATGCTTGGACGAGGTTGAGAGAGACAACAACTGAATTTCTGCAGAAGGAGTCATATACAGAGGTGACCTACATACCGTAGGTCCAGTCACGCTCCGTAGGTTGGTGGCGTAGATGGAGCATCAGGGAAGTCTTGACCAAGTGTGGAACCACAATGGCCATTGACGGACAGTAGGTCGAACTACAGGCCGTCCTACATGTCCGTCATTTGTATCAGAAAGTCTGAGTTCCAGTACCTGATGAAAAAGTCTAAGGATGGAACCACGAGAAGGGACCCATGGACCGTAGGTCAAACTACTGTCCGTTCTGCAGGTCTGTCGTTTGCATCTGAAAGTGAAGGTTCCAAGCTTCTGAGAATTTGTCTAAGTCCTGAGCTACGGAAGGGATCTACGGACCGTAGGTCGATCCACGGTCTGTAGGTCAGTCTCGTCGATTCAAGCCACGTCCAACAGTTTATTTGCTTATTTCGTTTCCTTTTTGTTTGGGATTATGTTTTCTATAAATAGGGTATATAAACATCATTTTTGGGGTTAGCTACTATTGTTTAACTTTAGTTCTTGGGAATTAACTTGCAAAACATTAGCAATTTGATTTCCTATTTTCGGTTTATAAAGATTCTTGCTTTGAATTTCAATTGGAGATTTCGGGTTTTTTCTACTCATTAAGTAAGTTCATGAATTCTTCTTCTAAAAATATGAATTGTGTTCTTGCTACTATAGGTAACTAAATCCACAACTATGGTTGTGGGAACCATGAGCGATTAACAAAGTATGAATAGTAACTAAGTAATTCTTGAATAGTGTTATTGCATGCATTGATAATTCTTTCATTTAGAAGTCTTTTTAAAGGTGCGCAACATTAGAACTCGCCTTGTTGCTACTTTCCAGACCAAGGAGGTAGTTAATAAGAAAATAATTATCAACATAAATTTAGTGTGATACTATCTAATAGTCTAATGTCAATTGGTGCGAGGGTGAAAACTAAGCCATACATTGATGTGATGTCTAATATGAGGTGTAAGGGTTAGTAAATTATACACATGTAGCCGGACCAAGGTGCGGGGAGAAATTCTCTATTTGTCGGACCAAGGACTTAGAGATACATAACTTACCACTTTGCATGTGATACACTAGAGACGGATTACTATTACTAGGATTACCGCGTTATGAGCTTATGGGGAACACATACACCCTAGTTACTTTCTCTCATTGATAACAACTAAAGTTCGAATCTTGCTCGCTTGTTCTCTAAACTACAATCAGTTATTTTCTATACAACCCCCTCCCCCCCTTTACTTACTTGTCTTGGAAATAAGTTGACTAAACGAATATAATCATAAGTTAAGTTTAAGTCTAAACCATATTCCTCGTGGGATCGGCCCCAACCTCCAAGTTGGGTTCTTTACTTGATAACGATCACTTATAATTCTTTAGAGAGGTGTAATTTGAGCGTATCATCTTTCAATAGCCGCTTAAAGATGCCTTGTACTCAACAAAGAAAGAGAAAGTGTAGTATCAATAAATAACCACATAGTACTGGTAGGATCACGCGGCTATTTCAATAAGTGAAACATATGCAAGTAACCATAACATTATAAAACAGGCATATACCGAATATATACAATATTAGTTATCATTTCAGGATCAATGTAAAATTTCACATTCTCAATAATACACATATATGCCAAGTCAATGGTCCTCTCATTGAACTCATACCTAAACTATTAGTGTGCCGAATTGTGACACCCGTTCCAAGTTAGTGTGTCGGATCGTGACACCCATTCCAATATGTATGTCGATACGTGACATCCAATCCTAGTTAGTGTGTTGGATCATGACACCCGTTACATTCAATAAGCCACAATCACAATCAAAATGTACATTCTCATAATCATACAAACAAGTGTTGATTCATGGCATACAATCATTCATTCATACTTATTTACGATTAGTGTGATCAATAGTGCAACATTCGCATACATACATGCATTACATTGAAGCAATTACTAACATATATCACACAAACATGAAATCACAGCCATCACCTACCTCGAACAAAGCTTGAATCCTCTTACGAAACTTGATTCTTCCCTTTCCGGATTCTTTCTGCTTGTTCTTAGTCTACAAATAATTAATATAACGCGAGGATCAATAAATGAGGCCTAATTACCCGGATTATAATAAACTTAATAACCCAAGACCTAACACATGATCCCAATACCCAAATTAGGGCTTCTTCCACCAAATCCCTAGATCAAAATCTTCCCCCAATAATAATTACCCAAGAAACTAAGTTCTACGTGTCGAAAAACGGATTAGGGGAGTAAAGCCCTTACCGTTAGTGCTAGAAGAGGTGGAAAACTATCAAGAACTTGCCCTAGTTCATCCCTTAGCTCTTAAGAACGAAAATTGTAGAATAATAACATTTTTGGGGTTTATTTCCGACTTAAGTCGCGACTGGCTTGTTACGACGGACCCTGTCCCGCCAAAACAGCCCCGCCTTGGAGGGATAATTCCCGTCCTAGCGGCTTACACAGAGAAAAAACCTCAGAATTAGAGTTCTAGACCCCCATTTCACAACACACCTTCAACCCATGACACTCAAAAACTACCCGTTCACGCTAAGATCAGTTTCGGGAGTTCTACTCGCCCGAATTTGATTCCGTAAAGTCATACGGGTTTCTTAACGTCTTAGCTATCTACTCATGTGGTCAAATCCATAATTAGATCTCCCATTTTTTACCAGATTTCCCTAGACCTCACTGACTCTGATTTTGTCCAAATCTGGACTGGGTTGGGAAATTTCTAATTACTACCAAAAAATTTTCTGGCCCAAAATTTTTCCCCGTTGGCTTTTCTATAATGATGGGAATAGGTCGTTACATATTCCTACATGGATTTGTTGAAATAAAAAATTTAAAAGAAATAATTCATTTTTTTTAAAACTTTTGTTAAATGATAAGAGTATAAGTGAGTTATTTTTGTAACATTAAGGGTATATGTGAGCCACTTTGGTTACGAGAGGTTTATCAAATTCTAAATTATAAAGTTGAGGGTATATATCAGGATCTAAAAATGAACGTGATGGAACTCGTCTAAACCCACCAAGACAAGTCAGCCTAAAATTCAATAATACAAAAGAAAATGGAAACTAAATAATTAATAGCATATGTGCGGAAAACATAATCAACTCATAAACACCCCCAAAATTTGATTGTCACATGTACTAGTCACTAGTGTAGTAACCCATAATTTGAAAGATAAATACATGTCTCAATGTCTTTGTTTCTAGAATAAAACAAAGCATAAAATAAGGAACATGAGGGCCCGACGGGTTGACAAGCAACTACTTCTTAATATATCCTTAGAAAGCCTTGGAGAAAGATGAAGAAAAATGATCTCATGAGTTTGGGTTCGGAACCTACCCAAGTGTAGAAGTCAGGAGTGAGTACCAACAACACGGTACTGAGCAAGAAACCCACTAAACAAGGTATAACTAAGCTAGAATATGACTGGAGTACTCCTTTAATCCCAACCGAACCACCTCAACTACAACCTTCATAGAAATCAACCCAACATAACAGTTTTACAATACACAGTTCACAAGCATTAACGATCATAGTCTAACAGTCACTGTTCAACAATCAATAAGTATCAAGTCAATCAATAAGAAGAATCGAGTATGTCAATCATAAGTATCATGTATCTCAGTCACAAGTATCAAGTTAATCAAATCACAATAATCAACACTTGCTAGAACAATTTCTCATCGGCATAATATCACTCGTTGGAATCATTTCTTGTTGACATAATAACACTCGTTGAAACCATTTTCCATCGGAACAATATCTCTGGCAGGAACCATTTTCCATCGGTATAATCACCACATGTCTCATTAGAGTGTATAGAAATCAATGCAAATTGGCAATTTCACACCATAAGGAAGAGATAATAAACTCAAGGAATTCAAGCCCACAATAATATCATCAAAGAACTTCATCAATCAACAAATTAGTATCAACATCAAGGCAATTACAGAACACAACTATCAACACATTGTATTTTTCATTTTATCCTCTTTTATTCATTAATATCAATCAAGTGGAGTAATTGAACCCATCACCTCATTTCGATTACTCCCCAACACACACAATGAAGGGAAAGATAAGATTCTACAAGTTTTATAATGTTTAGAAGTTCATTTGTCACAATTGAATCAAAAGTCAATCCAAGACTTGAACTTTTCCTTTACGAACGATATCCAAGGCCACAAAATCTAATCCAAAAAGTAATCATAACAAGATTTAGGAAATAACAGCACACATCATACACTTTTAAAAATGGGTCAGATGAACTCAAAAATCGAATTCTGAAAAAGACGTTCCAATTCGAAGATCATTCCTTTACTACATTATCCAAGTCGTTTGAAAAGTATTGGTGAAAACCATTTCGAATATGGAGTTGTATTCAACTCATAATCATCATCTTTCTTAAAATCTCATTGTTGACACTCAATTTTGGCCCTTCACAATATGAATTGATCATTGAGCTTCTTTAACTTCAGATAATTTAAAATATTTAGTTTTAAAAAATTCAATATATTTCTTAAGTATTTTTATGTAATTTAGTCAATCTTTTATGATTTTAAATAATATATACGCTTTTATATAATTATGTATATAATTAATACGTTTCATGAATATTTAAAAGTCATTTAAAAAAGATTATATTTTTACTTAAATGTTTTGTTAATAAGCTTAGTTAATCAATAGTTTATATTTTTGAATTAATTAGATTATAATTAAGTTAATTATCTTATTTTTCTAAGATTAAGAAACTCAATAGTTAATTATATTAATTCGTCTCATTTAAGCTTTAGCCGAATTCACTAATTAACCCAAATTGGCTATTTAAATCGGCTAGAATTGTAATATCTTGTCAATTCTCAAAATCCTTGCATAAACACTATATTTGGCCAATTCTTGAATCAGTTTTCAAAGGAAATCCAGGCACAATTCACTCCTATAACACTCCTAGTTGCTAATTCCTTTTAATATAAAAACACACCCACGATTCCAGCGATACACCATACACCAACGATACACACAACCAGACACATATGCGTACAACCCTTTACACAACTTCTTCCTTGCAACAAGCAGCGAATGCAAAACCCTGCGAACCCGACGTGAAACCCAAAAAAACTTATAGTAATTCGACTCATTTAAGTTTTATCCAAATTCACTAATTAAAATGAATTGGTTATGTTTCAAATTCAATTGACTATTTAAATCGGCTAAAATTGTAATTTCTTGTCAAATCTCAGAATCCTTGCATAAACACTTGACCACTTCTTGTCACGCCCCGTGCCTGCACCCTAGACGTGGCCAACACTTGAGATCCATCTTTGGTCTCCAAGAAAACCTTTGGCCTAGTTGACTACTTAGCCAAAGGCTTACTCAAAAGAACTAGGAACTTCAATTACATAATTAAACTTAAAATGTCTAAATTATAACTTAACTTAATGAACATCTGGAAACACATATGAAGTTAACATCAATTGTCTCAAAACACATCAATAAGAGGGGGAAATAAAAGAGACTCCTCAACGTCTAACTATCTATGAAGCCTATAAATATTAAGACAGATGTCGGGAAATGAACCCTGATAACTTCACTAAAATAGGAAAATAACTGTGGATTCCTCCGGAATGCTAGGAGGCTCACCAAAGCTAGCTAGAGTGCAAATGGTATCAATGAAGCACTTGTTTATGACCCTGCACACCTGTATCTGAATCATAAAAAGATGCAGGTCGAATGACGTCAGTACATTTAATGTACGAGCATGCAAGGGGGAAACTGAAAGCATAGACAAGAAGACATACTCTCCTCAACTCAACTCCAATACAATAGTAACAATGATAGATGCAATATTTAAAACATTATAAAACAAGAGATATAAACTCAATGATGTATAAAAATACAATAAGATACTCTTTACTCTTATTTGAGAGATTCTCTAACTGACAACCATCACTTTGAGCTACATGATGATACAACGTCTCGCCCATGCTTCCAGAACTGTCCTATACATTGCCGAGGTATAAAACACATTAACTAAGTGGATCCACTAAGCTATGCTTAAAAGCAATAAGGAGTCATCTAAAAAGTACGATCCTTTACCCATGTTGGCTACATGTTTTATGAGGAATATGAGTTGTTTGAACTCATCTCCATATCGGTGCTGAATACTACTCCCAATAATATATAAACTCATGCTCAGATGTATAAAAGATAACTCTTTCTCAATTTGAGGTAATTACTCTAAAGATCCTCTTAAAAGAGGTGATACTATGAAATATCTCTGAACTCATAAACTCATTTAGAAATCAATGTGTCTCTCTTTTTAAATGTAATAGTGTTATATTTGGGAATACTTAGTTCCCTTATCTTCTTTTTCGATCATGAAGACAACTCTTCTCATGCTCATATTTAACTTCTCAAGACTTTGTTTAAAATCGTTGTTGATTACAAAAGAATGACTTAAAAGACCTCTTGAACTTTCGTCTTAAACTTACTTAAGTTTGGAATGTAAATTAAGACATGTGATTAGGACATGTAGGATCTATCAAGGATTAATGGAGACATTAGAAGCTAATACAAAGAAGATAATGAGTCAAGATTCAAAGGAACACGTCCATAAATAAAGCACTAAAAGAAAAGGATCAAGAGACCATGGCGTACTGAGTGACGCATCGCCCAAGGGCCAGAACTTTAAAAGTCAAGCTTTGGCGCACTCTGGCGTGTCACACCATGGCTTGAACTACTAAAGTTCAGCTTTGGCGCAATGGGTGGCGCGCCTCCCCATCCCTCTACCCAGAAAATTGACGATTTTTTTTTCTCAATTTAGGGTCCTAACTCGTTTAGAATTGAATGATTTCTTCTAAATTCTTCTTGATTCTCAAATACAACACAAATTCATAGAATTTCTCATACAAACCTCCTCGAAACATGACTCTTACCAACAATACCCAATACAAAAGATTTCATGATCTTCATTGTTAAAGAATTGAACAAAAATCAAGAACTATGCAAGAATCATTTAGATACAATGATTTTGTAGATAAATTAGATGTATTGCGTGAGGAAGACTAAGTAAATCATTGTGGGAAGACTTACATACCTGAAATGAACAATGTTCTTGGTGAAATCCTTAGTTCTTGAAAGAACGCTTGAAACCCTGTCCTTTTCTCCTCTTGAAACTTTGCTCTAAAACTCTTAAGTATTTTGGAATGTGAAAATGTGGTCTATATCTGATTAGAACCTTACTTGGGGTGGGGGTTGAACAATATATGTTAGGCCTTATGGGAAAAGGAAAAGACCAAAATACCCTTTTCTAAAATGAATGAAATGCCTTAAATAGACAGGCCTCACTCAAATAGGCATAACTTTTTACTCTGAGCTTGAAATTAAGTAAACTTGGTGGCGTTGGAAAGATGAGTCAAAGATCTTCCATTTGATAGGTCATGCCCTACCTAACTCTTAATCTGCTAAAAGATATGGTCATTAGAAGTTGACCCAAAACTAAAAACTAATGGCGACTTGTACGAACCCCTCTTTAGTTCTTTTTGAAAATTAAGGTGTTACACTTCTTGAATCAGTCTTCAAAGGAAATCTGAGCCCGATTTACTCCTTTAACATTCTTGAAGCCCATTCCTTTTAATACCAAAACACACCCAACAAATCTTAGCAATACACCGTACACCAACGATACACATAACCTGACACATACGACCCTTTACGTGTCTTCTTCCTCACAACGACCAGTGAGCCCGACACAAAATCCAAGAAGCCCAACGCAAAATGCAATAAAACTTATATTAATTCGTCGCATTTAAGTTTTAGCCGAATTCGCTAGTAAATCCGAATTGGCCATGTTTCAAATTTAATTGGCTATTTTAATCGATTAGAATTGTAATTTCTTGTCAAATCTCAGAATCCTTGCATAAACACTATATTTTGCCACTTGTTGAATCAGTCTTCAAAGAAAATCGAAGCCCAAAATTCAAGTAGGCCATTCCTTTTAATACCAGAAAACACCCAACAAATCCCAGGAATACACTGTTGACCAACGATACACACAGGTAGACACATATGCATATAAACCTTTACGCATCTTCTTCCTCACGACAACTAGCGAACCCAATGCGAAATCTAATGAACCCAACGCGAAACCTAACAAAACTTATATTAATTAGTCTCATTTTAGTTTTAGCCAAATTAACTAATTAACACGAATTATCTATATTTTAATAAATTGGCTATTTAAATAGGCTAGAATAGTAATTTCTTGTCAAGTCTCATAATCCTTGCATAAACACTATATTTGGCCCATTATTGAATCGGTTTAAAAGGAAATTCGCCTAATTCACTCCTATAAGAAGCCATTCCTTTTAATACCAAAACACACCCAATAAATGCCATCAATACATCGCGCGTGCACCAAAAATACACACAACCAGACACATACACGTACGACCCTTTACGCGTCTTCTTTCTCATAACAACCAATGAACCCGACGTGCAACCCAACAAAACTTATATTAATTCGTCTCATTTAAGCTATAATAGAATTCACTAATTTACCCAAATTGGCTATGTTTCAAATATAATTGGCTATTTAAATTGGCTAGAATTTTAATTTCTTGTGAAATCTCAGAATCCTTGCATAAACACTATATTTGGCCACTTCTTAAATCAGTCTTCAAAGAAAATTCGAACTCAATTAGCTCCTATAACATTCCCAGAATCCCATTCCTTTTAATACAAAAACACACCTAATAAATCCCGGCAATACGTGGTACACCAATGATACACACAACCAAACACATATATGTACAAACCTTTACGCATCTTCTTCTTCGCAACGACCATCGAATCAATGCGAAACCAAGCAAAACTTGTACTAATTCATCTCATTTATGTTTTAGCCAAATCCACTAATTAACCTGAATTTCCTATGTTTCAAATTCAATTGGCTATTTAAATCGGCTAGAATTGTAATTTTTTTGTCAAATCTCAAAATCCTTGCATAAACACTATATTTTGCCACTTCTTGAATCAGTCTTCAAAGGAAATTTGAGCCCAATTCACTCCTATAAAATGCATATTCCCTTGAATACCAAAAAACACCAATCAAATCCTAGCAATACACCGTACACCAATGATACGCACAGCTAGATGCATACTCGTATGTGATAATGCTCATATGTCCTCTTTAAAACCAATTAAAAGGGACAATGGTCATAGTTAATAAAAATCCAACAAAGAGTCGGAGTTGAATCCCACAGAGAATGGTATATCGTGGAGAATTCCTATCAAGAGATTTGAATTTTAAAATTGTTCATTTGCAATAGTAAGAACAAGTGGGTGGATACTTCCACCAAGTTCATATAAACTTTTGGTTATCAATTATTGCAATTAAACTAAAATGTTGCATATTTCAAGAGATAACAAGGAATCTAGGGTGTGGGGATCGGAAATTGATGTCACATAGGAGTAATTGTGCTACTCTATAGTGATGAACATTCATGAATAGGCTAAGTCATCTTCATTGATGCTAATCATCGTTAGATCTCAAAGCATCTATGCATAGAATCTTTCTTTGGTCTCACCCAAATGCCAATCTAAAAAACCCAAAACATTAGTCTATTTTCTCTTTCAAGAACAGGGAAAATATTTTCGACCAATAATCTCTATTTTCAAGCAAGTTACATACATCAAACGTAAATTACTAAATTTTGACTGAGTACCCACTCCAATCAGTCTCTTTTGAGCATCAACCGGAGATCCGAATTAAGAATTAGGTTGCAACCGTAACCCATAAATTAACCTCATCATAATAAGACAAAATTCATGTATGGACAGCAGAAAAATAGAACATAGCACAATACCCACTACATTAACGCAACACCCAACCCCATAATTGCAATCCTAGATCTTGGGGTTTTAGCCACCCATCACAAAAAGTAAAGAGATTATATCTTCCATGGAAGCTACCATGGGTAACATGAAATTAGGCAATAACGAGTAAACCCACTTTGGATTCAACTTCAATTTGTCAAATTCAAGCACAAAGTTGTAAAACCCCAAAAGCTAGAAAAGTATTCTTCAAAGGAAAAACTGTTTTCTCTGTAAACTCTTCACACACTATGATATTTTCTATTCTATGTCATCTGATATCTAATTTCTCTCTCCATTAGGCTATTTATAATTTCCCAAAATTAGACCCAAAATTCCGCTACTTGGCCTAATCGGCGACATTAGTCAGGGTCGTCGAACTCGTTTGGTACATCGCCACTTACTCTTCAGCTCATATTTTGATGTTTTAGGCTTCAGGTATTTTAAATCTCAGTTGGTGAACTTGATTGAGTCAGCATTTCACGTTCCGCGAATCACTGAGTACCACCTAAGTTTGCCTTTTGAGTAGTCAATCTTTTCTTTCCATAATTTCAATTTGGGAGATGCTCATCAAGATCGACTTTCTTATTCAGAGCATCACCTTTTCCACTGGA
Source organism: Solanum pinnatisectum (assembly GCA_035578085.1). NCBI lineage: Eukaryota > Viridiplantae > Streptophyta > Magnoliopsida > Solanales > Solanaceae > Solanum > Solanum pinnatisectum. The sequence continues at coordinate 19,179,672 of CM069078.1, forward strand.
GTCCTTCAACCTGATTTGGAAGGCACAAGTGCTATGCACTGTCATTTTGGGTGAGGTCGTACTCGATTGGAGATCCACCTTTCTTGTTAGGCGATCCATAATGTATGGTTTAAACTTCTTTTTGCATTTTGGCCATTCTGTCAAACATCAATCCATGCCTAGTCCAATTTCCTTCATAGCTGGATATCATCAATATTTAATCAGAATAAGACAATATTAGGCATTTTGGACACTAATTATTGAGCTAAATAGACCTTAAATGAGTGCAAATCTAGCACTCATCAACACCCTCAATTTAAACTTTTGCTTCTTCTCAAGTAAATCAAGAATACAAAAAGCTCAATAAGGATGTCTACAACATTACTCAATCAGAGCTAACATGCAATGGCCATAGGCAGCATACTCTTAATAACATGTTACCCTAAATCATGATTAAAAAGCTTCAAATGATGACTAGACGGTCTCAACACAAGCTCAAGATCACTTTCGCTTCTTGTCTAATGCAAGACCATGTTTCAACAAATGCATTCAAGTGCCCTAACATTATGAACGATTCCATGCTCTCACAAAGCAAATTCAATAAGATGTACGAAATCAATGCAACTCTTACTATCTCAAAAGCGAAATACATGCAAGCTTTGTCCCATAGATTTGCCCATATTTTCCAATCATCATATAACCTAGTCCGTGCAAGAATCTCTAGGGTCTTTTAGGCTTGTAATGGGGTTGAGGATTAAGGTATGGTCAATTTGGATTGGTGACTTTATCTTTTCAAAGCATTGTTGCAATCATCATCACATCTTCTCTTTTTCATTTTAATTTTTCAAAAGCATTTTCATCACAATGACTCTTTTTTATAAGGAGAGGTTCCTTCATTTTGTAAAAACTTTCAACATTGAATCTCATTTCGTCTTTCTTTTCCTTTCACTTGGCTTTCATTCTTCCTTCCTTTCCCCCAACTTAGACTTTTGGCCTAACTTGGCTATCCAAACATAACAATGCTTCAAAAAAGATTTTTGATGAGGACAATTTCCTTCAAGAGGCTTTCTTTTGTTTTTTGCCAACAAATAGGTTAGGCTCAATTGGTGCCAAAATAGATGCACACCTTCACAAGGTAAGGATTGTGGAAAATTGGGTTCCATGTTCGAATTGTTGCCTAATATCATGCCTCACATTAACCAAGATTCAAACAATTAGACTAACAAGGCAAATTCTAGGACTTCACATACATGCTTTCAATTAAGACCTCACCACTTATGACACTTCGAAATACACTCATTTACCACATCCCAAAAAGATCAAAAGTGTACATGCGATGTTCATTGCAACGCTCACATCAAAACGAAACTAGACAACAAAAGATTTTAAGAGATCGCTCAAAATTCCAACACTATACACCATGCTTATTTTGAGTACTATTCAAGACATTGATATTGAACACAATCGATCCTCAAACTATTATGAATGAAAAGTTCAAGCATTTCACGATTTAAAACTCATGGGGGGTTGGAAAATCAAAAGAGAACTATAAAAACAAAGCTAAAGTACTACTACAATCATTCAAAACTCAAAACAAACTACAATTAAAAGGGGGCTGATGTGAGGCCAAAAATATATTTTCTTATCATTATTTGTCTCACATTTAGTATTTTTATTTGCCCTTTTTGAGCATGAATTTTATGGATTGTGCTAAATAGTGTATTTTATTTGTAGGAATAAATTGGTGTAAAGTTGAAGAAGTTTGGACTTAAAACGAATTAAAGATGAAAGGTTGAAGAAGGAAATCAAGCAGACAATTTAATGGATTTATTTCATTATAATAATATATAATATATAAAGTATAGTAGATTGCAAATTGTGAATCAGTTAAGGTCAATTGTGCCACGTGGCAATTTCTGAAGGCAGTGACCAACATAGAGTTGAGGCGGTTCCATAATTCTTTGGTCTCCTAATTTGTTTTGGATTCAGTTATTTTATTTAGGGTTTCTATCTCTGTAAATAGTCCATAGCAATAATTATTAGGGGATATCAATCATAGGGCATCAAATATAAAGTTGTCAATATTCTTTAGGATTCTCTTCTTCTTAGACATTAGTAGCTAAAGACCCTTGTTCTGGGGCTGTGGCTATGGGTAATTGTTGAACATCGATTGTTTTGAACAAACATTGGTTATCACTTTGAATTACTTTTGTATTGTTGCTTTAGTATTTCATGCTTGATTACCATAGAAATAAATCTCTTGTCTACTCTTAAACTTGGGAGACGCTAAGGTAGATAGACCAAAGGATACATAAAGATTGATCTTCAATTAAATTGAGTTGATTTGTATTTAGGAGTGACACTCAGACAAACACCTAGCTTTATTACCAAACATGATGAAATATAAATTCTTTGCAATTAGGACTGCCTATCCCCGTTCAACGATGTAGTTAGACATCTAATTGGAGTAGGTGATTAGAGATGGGGAGACCATGATCATAAAATCAACCCTGTAAATTAGTAATTTGATAAATGTAGTTAATTCATGCATGAGATGTGATACATGAAACCCTATAAATGCTGCAGCCCTGGAATTTTCCAAATCACTGTAAGTAATTTTATTATTTCATTCATGCATTCTTTTCTTTACAAATAAAATTCAAATTGTTTTGGCACTCTTAAACAAATATTTAGACTATTATAATTTAGTAAATAGTTAATTTGACAAATCCTTTGGGTTCGATAATCCGGTTCTCTTAAGAGCCACTATATTACTTGCGCAACCATGTATGCTTGTGTGTGCAATTGGGAGCAACAAGTTTTTGGCACCGCTGTCGGGGACTTAAGAATTAGAAGATATTTGATTTGTCTAATTTCTGAAGTTAGAAAGAAAGTGTTGACAACATGATCTTAGGTATTCGTTTTGCAGGTTGTGTTGAATTTTCAAACCGAAGACGATCAGACTCAGCGAGCCTCACGAACCCAAAATATTTGTTCATTACCGAGAAGGCAAATATGACTCACTTACCCACCCCTCTTGTTGCTAGGAACCAAGAATCATGTAGCAAGAGTTGAATGAAGAACTCGTGATGGCCGAGATGAAAGTGAGAGACGTGGCAATACCACATACCACCACTGTTACTTCATGTATCCATAAAACTAAAGCTGGTGTAATATTTGAATTGAAGCAGAGCATGGGGAAACTATTGCACAAGAATGGACAGTTCACTGGTTTATTGTACGAAGATCCAAAAGTTCATATCCAAAATTTGCTTAAAGTCAGTGACACTTACACTCCAACGGGAATGAACTCAGATTACGTGAGGCTCACCTTATTTCCCTTTTCTCTACTAGGGGAAGCAAAAAGATGATTGAATTCTGAGACCGTGAACTATATAACACCATGGGAAAATCTTGCACCAAAAGTTCCTTATAAGGTTTTTCCCATCTGGGAAAATAGCTAAGTTAAGGAGTGACCTATTAAGATTCTGACAGAAAGGAGGAGAAAACTTATACCAGGCTTGGGACAGGTTTAAGTCTATGTTGCTGAGCTGTCTATACCATCATCAGGCAAACGAGGTGTTGGTCCACACCTTCATTGAAGGGTTAGAGCCCAACACCAAAATTTTACTTGATTCAGCTGCAGGTGGATAGGCTCTGGAGAAGACATATGTTGAGTTGTTCACCTTGCTAAACATAATTTCACAAGGTAACCCCGAGTAGAATGGAGGAGGAGCCAAACCAGTAGTACAAAAGACTGTTGAAATGTTGGAAATAGGTGCGTAACAACGTTAATTACACAAATTGTTGCGTTGCAGAATATAATGAATACACACTTCAGCAACCTATCGCTAAGACAGAAGCAAGCTCAGGTAAATGCGGTACAACAGCTACCTACATGGTGTGAGATTTATGGAGGTAGAGACCACAATGCAGAGGTATGTGGGGCAAACCTAGATTCTTTTAACTTTGTAGGAAATGCACAACGTGGATGAGGTCATTAGAATTATGGTAACTCCTACAATCCCAGTTGACGAAATCATCCAAATTTTTCTTGGGGAGGAAATCAAAATCAAACTCAAGGTCAGAACCCATATAGACCCCATGGTAATGTACATGGTTATCAACAACAAGGCCAATGAGATTGGCCTAGTAATTGATAGAGTAGCATGAGCAAAGAGGATATGCTGAAGAAGATCATGGTTGATCAAGCTCAATTAGCAACTAATGTGAGAAATTATTAGTTAGCAACCCAAAATCTAGAGAAATAATTTAGGCAATTTGCTAGTGCTAAAAAAGTCACGACCTCCAAGAGGTTTGCCGGGAAATACTAATCCAAATCCCGGGCAGGTGAATACGATAGGTACACGTAGTGGGTTGCCGTTAGAGGAGTTGGTTCCAAAGAAGCGAAATGTTGAATATGCAAGCAAAGAGGGTGAACCTAAGGAGAGTGAGATTGTTGCACAAGAAGAAAGAGTGGAACCATTAGTAAAACCACCTCCACCATTTCCTTAGAAGTTTAAAAAACAGAAAGAGGATGAATATTTTGGTAAGTTCCTCTCTCTGTTAAAATAAGTTCACATTAACTTGCATTTGGTAGATGTTTTGCAGGGTATACCTAGGTATGACAAATATGTGAAGGAGATCATGGAAAATAAGAGGAGATTGACCAAATACAAAATAGTGGAACTTACTGAAGAGTGCAGCTCCAGAATCCAAAATAAGTTGCCCACCAAACTGAAAGATCCGGGTAGCTTTACGGTTCAGATCACCATAGGGTAGAGCATCCATACGCGAGGGTTGTGTGACCTCGGGGAGAGTATAAACCAGATGCCAGCATCATTGTATAAAAAAATTGGGGTTGGGTAGTCCTAAAATTGCCACCATTATCTTGCAGTTGGCAGATCGATCAGTGGCTAGACCAGAGGGTGTGGTAGAGGATGTCTTGGTCCAGGTGGTATCCTTGATATTCCAGTAGATTTTGTGGTGATAAATTTTGAGCCAGATCATGAGTTTCCTTTCATCCTTGGAAGACCTTTCTTGGCCACAGGGCGTACTGTGATAGATGTAGCAGCCGGTCAATTGACTATGCGGGCGCATGACAAAGTGGAAGTGTTTGATATCTACAAGGCATTGAAACTATCGATCGTGTATAAAGAATTGTCTGTTATAATAGTGGTAGATCTTATAGACTAAGCTCATTACATGGCATGCAAGGACCCGTTGGAGCGTGTGTTAGTGGGACATGATATTTATGAGAATATTGAAGTAGAAGAGATGGTACAGTTTATGGATATGTCGAGTGTGGGCATATCAAGAGATTACTCAGAGCCATTAAATAGGGTGTTGGGTCCTCTACCCAAATCGTCCATTGAAGAAACACCTAAGCTGGAGCTAAAAGCATTGCCAACTCACCTAAGGTATGCATTTTTGGGTAAAGATAAGACCTTACCTATGATTTTGTCTGTGTCTGAAGCACATATTGAAGCAACATTGAGTATACTGAGGAAGAGGAAAGCAACTTTAGGCTGGCAGATGTCCAAAATTCACGGGATAAGTCCAACGTTGTGTAGGAAAAAGATTTACATAGAGGATGGTCACAAGCCGAGTGCGCAACACCAACGTAGACTCAATCCAATCATGAAGGATGTGGTAAGAAAAAAGGTGATCAAGTGACTATATGTGGGGATAGTGTATCCCATATCTGATAGCAAATGGGTGAGTCCAGTGCAATGTATGCCCAACAAGGGCGGCATAATAGTGGTGACGAATGAGAAGAATGAACTGATCCATACAAGCACAGTAATTGGGTGGCGAATTTGCATGGACTATAGAAAGTTGAATGATGCCAAAAAAAATGACCATTATCCTGTGCCATTCATTGTTCAGATTTTGGACAGACTGACAGGAAAAGAACATTACTGCTTCTTGGATGGCTACTTAGGATACAATCAGATAGTCATTGCACTAGAGGATCAGGAAAAGATAACCTTCACTTGTCCGTATGGAACCTATACATTCAAACGTATGCCATTCGGATTGTGCAATGCACTAGCTACATTCCAGAGATGCATGATGGCAACATTCCATGATATGGATGAGGATTTTGTTGAGGTATTCATGGACGACTTCTCAGTGTTTGGTGAGTCTTTTGACCTTTGTTTGCATAATCTTGACAGGGTCCTTGCAAAGTGTGAAGAGATGAATTTGGTGTTGAATTGCGAAAAGTGCCACTTCCTAGTTCGAGAATGGATTGTACTGGGGCATAAAATTTTAAGAAATGGATTGGAAGTTGATAAAGCTAAAGTGGAGGTCATTGAGAAGCTGCCACCACCCATCACTGTGAAGGGTCCAAAGTTTTTCGGGACATGCTGGGTTTTATATAAGATTCATCAAGGATTTTTCTAAGACTGTAAGATCCACGTGCAGTTTATTGGAAAAAGAGGTGAAATTTGCATTTGATGAAAGTTGTTTGCACGCTTTTGGGCTGTTGAAGAAGAAGTTGATCGAAGCTCCTATTTTGATTGCTCCAAATTGGGAGCTACCCTTCGAGCTCATGTATGATGCCAGCGATACAACGGTTGGTGTAGTGCTAGGCCAGTGTAAGGATAAGATGTTTCACTCCATCTATTATGCTAGCAAGACTCTATATACAACACAATCGAACTACACCGCCACAAAAAGGAGATGCCTACGCTAGTGTTTTCTTTGATAAGTTTCGTTTACTTGGTAGGCACCAAGGTTGTTTTTTACATCGATCATGTCGCATGAGGTATTTATTCAAAAAGAAGGATGCGAATTGAGGCTGACTAGATGGATATTACTCCTGCAATAGTTTGATCTGGAGATTAAAGATAGGAAGGGGACTGAGAACCAGATAGACGATCATTTGTCAAGATTGGAAAGAAGAATAGATTCGTGAAGAATTTCCTGATGAGAAATTGCTAGCATTGGACACTGCACAAGTACCTTGGTATACTGATATTGTAAACTTTCTGGTGAAAGGTTTATTTTCACCTGGGGCTTCAACACATTAGAGGCAAAAGCTGAAACATGAGGCTCGGTTTTATATGTGGGATGAACCTTTCTTATTCAAGCAAGGACCAAAATAGGTGGTGTAAAGGTGTATAGCGGAAAAGGAGGTGATGCAGGTGTTGGAGAGTTGTCACTCTTCACCATATGGTGGGCACCACAGAGGCGAGCGCATGGTGCACAAGGTATTGCAATTTGATTTATTTTGGCCTACTATTTAAAGATGCTACGATTTTTGTGAAGGGTTGTGATTAATGTAAGAGAATGGGCACTATTTCTAGAAGACATAAGATGCCATTAAGCAACATCCTAGAGGTCGAGATCTTTGATGTATGGAGGATATACTTTATGTGATCGTTCCTAGCATCTAATGGTAATCAGTACATACTTGTGGTAGTGGACTATGTGTCCAAGTGGGTGGAGGCTTTTGCTTTACCTACTAATGATGCAAAGGTAGTGGTAAAGTTCATCAGGAAGCACATCTTCACCAGGTTCATAACTCCAAGGGCCATGATAAGTAACGGAGGTAAGCATTTCATAAATAGTTTGGTGCAAATTTTTTTGGCTAAATATGGAGTGTGACACAAGGTAGCCACAACCTATCATCAGACTAGCGGTAAAGTGGAAGTGTTCAATAGAGAAGTAAAACAAATTTTGGAGAAGATTGTGAATGCACAAAGGAAAGATTGGGCGGACAAGTTAGATGATGCTTTGTGGGCATACATGACTGCATACAAGACACTGATAGGGACTTCTCCTTATCGAATAGTGTTTAGGAAAACATGTCACCTTCCAGCGGAATTGGAGCATCAAGCATACTGGTCTATAAATAAGTTGAATATAGACCCTAAATTAGCAGGCAAGAAAAGAATAACACAGCTGCATGAGCTAAAGGAATTCAGGCTCCATGCGTACGAAAATTCCAAGCTATACAAAGAGATGACTAAGAAGTGGCATGACAAGCATATTTCGTCATGCACATTTGAGCCTAGACAATTGGTGTTACTATTCAATTCAAGATTGAAGTTCTTCGTGAAAAAACTTTGGTCTAACTGGAGTGGGCCGATTGAGGTGGTGAGGATGACCCAACATTAAGCTGTGGAGCTAAGAAACAAGGATAAGAACTCCACTTTTCTTGTAAATCGGCAAAGAGTGAAACACTACTTCGGGAATGACATTGATCGTGATCAAGAATCACTCAGCTTGAATGATGAGTGAGTCATGAGCTAGGTCTTGTCGCGATGTTAAATCAGGCGCTACACGGAGGCAACTCGTGACCCCATATAATAAATAGGATTTCTGGCTTTCCGTCTTGTTATTTCAATTCATAGGAGTTAGTTTTTAGTTTAAAAAAGAAGAAGTTTGATATATCAAGAAAATACAAAAAAATGAGTCATGCCACGACCAAAACTAAGGCGCTGGATGTAAGCCAACCCATTGGGTTTGGATTACTGGGTGTTGTGCTTAAAACGTGCAGTGAACAGGAACTTGCACCCATAGTGCATCACAGAAGAGTGCCCCAAATTTGATTTCGCTGGGAAATAATTAATCGCGCGAAACAAAAGCCTCCATAATGGGTGTGTGCCGCAAAGCAAGGTAAGAATTTTGCCTCGCTAGGATTTAATTTTCTAAGGCGAGGTAGAACACTTCATACCGTGCACGTATCGCGGAGTACACCAGGAATTTTGGATTCGACGAGAATTAATTTTTTTGTCAAAAATAAGAAAGCTCCGTAATGGAACCGTGTCATAGAAGATGTCCATAAATTTGATTTCAATGGGAATTAATTTATTTTTGTGAGGCAGAACACTCCGTAATGGAGCCGTGTCACAGAGAAGGTAAGTTTCTTTTGTTTTTCATTAAAAAGACGGGTCTTACCTATTTTCCTTCAAAACACACGACCCAAGTCCCTTTTAGCCCTGATTTCTTCCCTAAATCCCCCATTTTCTCCCCAAATAGCGATTATTCTTCCCTCCCCTTCTCCCCTTGTAAATTTTCAAGTTTCATTCCATAACGCGATGACAATTCCACCTCTTTCTCTCCCAATTCTCATAATTTTCATCATTCAAGGTACGTATTTTGTCGTCTCTTGTGTGATAGTTGGGCATTTTTACGTGTTGTTGTTGTGGGTTAGTGTAGTTTTTTTCTTGGGAAGTTGGGGGTGTGATTGGTAGTAGATGGAAGTGATGTATGTTGATATTTATGGGTATTTCGAATTCTTGAGTAGAATTGCCTTTGCTTGAGATTATATTGGTATTGGGTGAAGACTGGTCGTTTAAACATGATAGGGTGAAAGGTTTGGGTTTTTTTTGATGAATGAGATCGTGTGTTTCATGGATTTTGAGGGTATTAGTGTGAAGTCTTGAGTAACACTAGGGTGTACCTTTGAGTGGAATTATGAGTTGTTGTGTCCGTGTCCTGGGATTGAGGTTGTTGTATTTGATACCGCTGCGGTAACTAAATGCACATGTGAATGTATCATTATGATAGTTTTTTTGGCCCGAGTTTGCGTGTTACCCATTGGGAAGTTAGCATCACGCATGCCTTTCCGTGATTGTTGGTTGTTTTTGGCTAAAATATATTATGTTTGAAGGCAATCTTGTCAGGTACTCAGCGACCCAGCAAAGAGGTGGTAACATCTAGCCAGAGGAAACGAGTCCAAAGTAGGGGGAATGTCCCACCCACACCAGCAGTCCCATGGGGGAAAACTCGACGGTTTGGAATACGAGCGGTGGTAAAAGAGGGTAAAGTGTTGTGGAAGAAACACACAGAGGAACGATACTTCCCTGATGTATGCATTGAAAGAGATAGTCTGGAACAAGAGTTTCCATGAATCATGAGGCGCATCCAAGAACTTTATGTCGAGTTCATTTTTGCTGAGCCAACCGAGTGCAACTTGTACATGGTCTTAGAGTTTTATGCCAACTGGCGATAGAGTCCTGATTGCATTTTGTGAAGGTGCAGGGAGTTGATGTCACTATCACTCCCGCGGTTCTGAATGATATAGTGGGCACTGCACCTGCTACCGACCCTTTGGTGCTAACGGGGTTGAACATTCGACCACCCTATCGTGCCATTCAACACACACTTTGTGGACCCTAGTCGATTGTTGAGTGGACCATACAGAGCGCAAAGAGGTTCCACCAGTCTCTTCCTTATGCACACATGAGTAGAAAAGCTCGGGTTTGGTTGAAAATTGTCATGAATTGCTTGATACCCGGGCTACACTGCACAGACATTACATGTGATAGAGTCTGCTTGTTTTACGCCTTAATGACTAATATTGAGTCAATATCGGGCAGTGTTGAAATCTTTCATGAGGAAGGCTCGAGTTCACAAAGGGCGCAAGTATGCTTTTGGAGGTATTATTACTCGGTTTTGTCGTGCTGCAGGTGTACCATAGGAAAGCTTGGATTATATGGCACGACTTTTCCCAACGCCAGTGGATATAACGAAGACAAAAGGGTCTGACAATGAGTTCGGCCCACAACTCACCACTACAGAGCGCCATCACCGTGATGAGTTGATTATGGCCTGTATGTATGGGCTGGAGATATTTTGCCACCAAAATAGATGCCGAGCGTCGATTGAGGAGCAATCGGGTAGGCTAGCGAGGTACTGCGAACGCGCATGCCCAAGCGTTGCTAGGCATTAGTCCTAAGTTCTTCGAGTATGTGGATGATGATATACCGATAGACGAGGATAGGCTGCTTACTTGTTCTGATGTGGACTCTAATTTTGACACGGAGGAGGTTGAGCCTGCACAGGCCGATGATGTGGCCGAAGGCGGAGATACCATGGAGGACTGATTAGGGAGTAATTCACCTTACCTCTGTTCTTATTTTGTGATTTTGTGTAGCACCGGGACAATCGTAATATTTCAAGTGTGGGGTGTAATTTTGTATGTATCAGATATATTATTTGAACATGGGTAGTGTCTTTTGTTTGTCTTTTATTTTAGTTTTTTTATTTGGGTTCCTTGGAGGTTGTTTTTAGGTCTTTGGCCAAGGAGAGTCCCTTGAGCCGTACAAAACACAAAAGGATTTTGTCTTTCTAGGATCGAGTATAACACCCCATATTCTACATGTACTACTTCTATTTATATGATGCTTATAAATTGCCTTGTGGTATAGTTATGGACTCCTGGTTTCAGAATACTGTATTATGCATATGCTTGTACTAATCTTGTGATACTTGACATAGCCTTATAGTATAGGTGACGGACCATGTTTCTTATATGATTAGCGTTGGTTTCTCGGAAGGTGATGTGATGCCTTGCACGTTTCAGCATATGTACTGCAAGTTAACTCCAACGGGAGTATTTAAACTCGAGACAGTAAGGTGGTAATTGAGCTTAAAGTTGAAAGTTAAGTGCTAAGTTAAAGCAAAAGGGATTAATATTTAGAAAATTGAATAAAATAAGTGAGCTACTTGCTTGACTTAACTAAGCTAGTAGGTGACAAGTAGGTGTATCACCTACTTTTGACTTATTGACCAGTCCAAAGGACCAAGTAGGTGCATCACCTACTTGAGCTATATGGATCTAGTTAAAAAGGCCAAGGTTTATGGATCAGATTTGGGCCTATGCTAATGGACTCACTTGAGGCCCAAACTAAGTTAAATAATAGGAAAATGAAATTAAAGCCCAGCAGCCAAATCTGCCAAGGCCTTATATATTTAAGCCCAAGTGAAAGCAAGTAGGTGTATCACCTAGTTTGACCTTTTGAGCTGCTTGATGTACATAAGAAGGTGCATCACCTAATTGACCTTTTAGTGGCTGAAATTGGACCAAAAAAGGTAGGTTCTAGAGGATTATTTTATTTATGGTCAAGAAGGCTCCATATAAACCCAATATGAGTTGATATTTTCACTCATTTTAACACACAAAATTCACAATTTACTTCAGCTATCTCTCTCTTTTCTCTCAAGAGCAGCCTAAAAATTCCTTCTAGGGTTCTTGAAGAAACCCTCATATCTGCAAACCAAGGTAAGATAAACACTTATGGAGTTACCTTAATTCTCCAATGGAAGACTAGAAAACATGTTATTCATGCTTAATTATAAGTACAAGGCAGAAGTTTCTACAAGCTACTACTCAACTTTCCTTAATTATTAAGATACTTTCTTTTTCTTTTTGGTCAAGTGTGAAGGGAAGTTGAAGTTCTAGAGGAATTCAAGTTATATGAGAAGTTGCGTAAATTGAGGTAAGGTGGATCTTCCATTTTCTTCCTCCTGCTGTTATAAATAACTCAAGGGGTGGTGAGGTCAATTATTGGTTGTATGATAAAGATTATTTGAGGTTGTTTTATGTGTATTGTTGTTGGTTCAGCTTGGGTAATCTTGGAAAAGGATATATAATGTATGTATTGGGAAGAGAAGGAGGGTGTGGTGATACATTATTTTAAGGGCTGTATGGGCTCATTACCGGTAAAAGTTAGCTACTATTTTACGAGGCTCATGGTATGATAGCTGCTAATCTTAGTTTATCATGACTTATATTGTAGATTAAAACCTAAAAGGGGGAGGTTGAATCGTGATAGTTGTATTGGTCAGAGGATAAGGTATGTAAGACTATTCGATTTCCTATTTCTTGGCATGAATCCAACACTTGTATTACAAAGCAAGCTTTCTGAGTGCCTTGGTAGTGATTGATCCATAGTTGAAGTTCCTACTCCCTACAGCATTAAAGTGAATACTCTAATATAAGTTTATTACTAAATGTACGTGCTTACTCTACTGAGTATTAGCATGCAAGGTTTAAGCTCATTTCATCGTCAAAGTACCCTTTGGCACGTATTCCCTTATATAAATCAAATGATCCTAGATTACATGGTACATATGTTTATATGTTGATATACATATATGTTACCTTTTCACATGTTTATATGTTCCCTTTATTGGTTATTACCCCATTGTGTTAGACTATAATGTTACCTCACAATATCCTTACTTCTATTGTACATTTTATATGTACTTACATGGAATATGATCCGTCCTTAAGTTGAATTTGTCCACATTCTCCCTTGGTTCCACGTTCATGTATACCTTGTATTTGATATTAGTTAGTGAGTATTTGGCTATCATATAGAGTTCAAATATCTTGACTGAATGTTAAATGTCTTCACTTGTGCTTCAATTTGAGATGTCGAAATGCTTACTGTGTCATATAAGCTACTAAGTATTATGTTGGCATCAAATTTGCTTCCCACGTCATTGTCATAATCGTAAGTCCATATTCGTATGTCTTCTACATCGTCCATAGTTCCAAATCTCAACAATGATTTTGACCACCAAAACATCAATCTCAAAAGAGGTGTGATAATCAAAAGAACAATCTCAAAAGAGTTACGAACATCAAAACAACAATCTCAAAGATCAAGAATCTAAGTGAAGCAATTTGTATAACTATGGGCGGCAGCCCAGGGGCAAATGCCTAGCATGGGTCAGTCCCTATTGGTATAGAACGGTGGTAGCTCAGGGGTGAAAGCCTAGCATGGGCCGATCCCAATTGGCATAGAAGGGTGGCAGCTCAGGGGCGAAAGCCTAGCATGGGCCGATCCCAATTTCTGGAATTATAAGGACAGTATCCCAGGGATTAAAATGCCTATCATGGGTCATCCTCTTCTACCACCGATCAGCTGGTCATTTGTATCATATGCCTTATAAAGATTATAACGTACAAAGTAAAGAAAAGAATGTAACATACACGATTCCACAAGTATAAGCAAAGCGTGGTCTCAAATCCTTATCTATTGGTATTTGATATCACTTGAGCTCTCATTTTACTTATGGTTGCATTATGCCTTACATATTCAGTACATTCTTTCATGATGACATCCCTTATTGGGGACGCTGCATTTCATGCTGCAGGTACAGGTACTCAACTAATAGGTCTCCCCAATAGAAGCACATGATACTCGCCGTTCAGCTGTGAGCTCCGTGTTGATTTGGGTTTTCCAGTCTTTACTATGCATATTTTCCTTGTGGTACACCATGGATTTCACTAGAGGCTTTGTAGACATTGTAAAGCTATTATCTCAGATTCATAGTTTCACTTTTCACATGTATCAATTCAGCTAGACGACATGTATTGTATACGAAACTTCTCATTGGTAAATCCATTTGCATAGTATTTTACTTTCTTATCATAGGTCACTTGTAAAGCATGTGTTCATATGGTACTTGTCTGCCTCACCTAGGTTGGGGTGTGACATCAAGTCGATCGTCGTAGTTGAGTCGCATTGCCCTATGATAGATGGATGACGCATCGATATGGAATTTTCGTCATTGAGTCGTAGGTATGGTATGTGTCAAACTTGAAATTTAAAAAGGAAATTGTATGGAAGCATGGACAATATATATATGAGAATGCATTTGAATTCTTGTACTTGATTGTAATGACTACAACTTAAGTTTAAATATAACTTTGCATTTAACCGATTGCGCTCGTGATTGATCCAAATTGATTAGAACTTATTCCATGAGCGATGAGGCATTGTATTGTCCGTAGTGTATCCGAGTCTAGAACTTGCTTGTGTGTTATTGAAGCAAAATTGAAGTGTTGCTTTGTGTAGAAATGATAATAGGCCTCCTTTAATATGTTCAAAAGACTTAGCCTTTCGTGATACTATCACTTGTAGCCTTGTCGAGCCCGTAGCCTTTTATTAGCGACTACATTTCACCTGTGGACATCACTTTATTGAATCTCTGTTGTTTGCACTCGCTTGCCTAAGCATTGTAGCATAGACTATCATGGACTTAGTAAAACGGAAAATGAAGAGGCAACCGAAATAGACACAAGGTAAAACCTCAGAAGAGAATAAAAGTATCATAAAAAAAGTTGGTTCTTGGAATAAAGAAATGAGGGCAATTTGAGAAGTATGTAAATCATGTGTATTAGAAATATTGAGAGAGGTGATAAATGAAGAAAGGATGATGATGTCTTAAAAGTGCAAAGTTCTTAGGTAAGTGTAAGTCACTACTATATACTTATTCCTATCCGCCCTTTAGCCAACATTACAACCTAGAAAATCCCTATTTGATTTTGTGCAAAACACGCTTAGTTAGTGGAGACGTACATAATGAGAAAGCTTATGGTTCTCAAGGCATACATGCGAGATGTTATTTTGAGTGAGAGTGTTCTGTGGTTGTTAAAGTCCTTAAATTATATTCAATCTATTGAGTTGAGTGTGGACTATTTCTTGGAGTGAGGGGCACTTGTTGTATGAAATATAGGTGATATCTAATGGTGAACATGAAGTTTAATGCTTTGGTTGCAAAAATTTGTCAAGTCATTACTTGAGATGTATGATGTATAAAAGTGGTCAAGGCCACCGTGAAATGAGAATATGCATGTTTGAAGTGATAAAAGATCCTTGAAAGGAAGTCATGGATGCACAAATACCAGTGTTAGGAGTTTAGGTCTACAACTAGTGGTAAGTTGTCGAGACTAACAAAGCTCTAAGTGTGGGGTGGTGATCTTGGGCATATTTGTATGCCTAAGAACAAAATAACACCCACATTTTGCCAAGTTCGGAATCATTCTTTACTAATTGATAGTAGTGTCGAGTCATTTGAATTCATTTAGACTAACCAACATGATTAGTTGTGTAGGTGAAGTTAAATAAAGAACGAGCAATCAAGGCATCAAAGCAATAAAGGATCCAAGTAAAACAACATCAAGAAAGGAGAATGAAAAATGAAGAACAAGGCATGTCCGTATCCTCTCCGCGTTGTGGAAAGGAATTTTATTTTTTTGTTCGCAAAATAGAGTTGGAACAGAACAGTCTGTATTGTGCACGTGTCGCGGAGAAGGGAAGATTTCCATGAACTCAATTTTTGAGACCCCTCCACGTTGCGGACTTCCTTGCCATATTTGGTCGATTTTAATTAAATATAAATAAGCTAAGAATTAGTATTATAGAAATTTTTTATATTTCTGTGTTTGAAAGAACGACGACTTTGGAAGCTTTTTCATCTTTTCTTAGCATTCATTCTTAAAGTCTTCTATTTTTTATCTCTTTATGTTATTTAAACATTACATAATTGAGATTCTTGATATGAGTAGCTAATTTCCCTAGTTCAAGGGTTGTGGCTACTGGATGATTGTATTTTATTGAAGTTCTTATGGATTGAAGTTAATTATCACATCAATCAATCTTATGTTCTTGTTTTCATATTTCGTGCTTGATCACCACTGAAATAAACATATTGTCTGAATAGAACTCGGGAGAGCGATAAGAGGATAGAATGTGGGGCATGAGGAGCATGATTTTCTTTTAAGAGTTAAGAGTTAATTTGTATCTAGGATAGGGAATATACCTAGAGACTGTGCTTGGTTATTAGACAGGACAAAACCGTAATGCTCGGTAATTGGTCCAGCCTATCCCCGCATAATGATGTAGTTAGGCTGCCATTTATTGTAGGCGATTAGAGGTCGGGAGACCATAATCATTTAATTAACCCTGTGATCATTGATTCAATAGTTAAGTAATATCCATTTAACAAGATAATGTGCATGAATCCTGAAGTAAGTTGAAGCCCTGGACTTTACCCAATCATTGTTCAAACCCTTTCGAAATTGAATCACATTAGTTAAGATTTTAATTAGATTTAAGATTATAGAAATATTCACTACATTGTTCTTGATAACACTTGTTTCGAATTGAAAGTATTGGAAAAGATCCGAATTAGGGTGATCTAATCTTGAGTCCCCGAAAGGCGATAGCGCTTAATAATGAGCTACTTTATATTTGCAGTACGATTGGCTTGAACGCATCACATATGTTTTGCCAGTAACTTGGTACTCCCAATCGCACACGCAAGTTTACGGTCGCCATAAATAAAACTCGTGCTCCCAATTGCACACGCAAGTTTGCGTGGTCGCCAAGTAATATAGTAAGGGCTCTTAAAAACCGATTATCAACCCAAAGGTGCGACACATGTCAATTAACTATTTACTAAATTATACTATTCTAATTATTTTTATTTAATAAAGGCAAAAAATTTGAATTTTATTTGGTTAAGAAAGAATGCATTTAATGAAATAATAAAATTACTTACAATGCTGATTTGGAAAATTCCGTGGTCAGCAACATGATAGGGTTTCATGTATCACATCTAATGCATGCAACTAACTACTGGTTATCAAATTACTTTATTTGCAGGAGTTGATTTTATGATCATGGTCTCCGATCTCCCAATCGCTGGGCAACCAATTAGTCGCTAACTACATCGTTGGAGTTTAGGATAGGCACTTCAATCATGGCGAGCATTTATATTTCATCCTTGCTTCTTTTGTAACCAATTTAGGTGTTCATCCTGCATCACTCCTGAAACACAAATAAACTCAATTTAATGAAAGATCAAGCTTTATGTATCCTCCTGGGTCTATCTACACTTAGCATCTCCTGAGTTTACAAGTAAGGGATAAGAGATTTATTTCTATGGTGATCAAGCATGGAAATACTAAAAACAATAATACAAAAGTAATTCAAAGTGATAACCTAACATTAATTCAAAACAAATCGTATGCTTAACAATTACGTGCATAGCCACAGCCTCTTCTTCAGTATCAAGGGTCTTTAGCCATTCAATTTCTAAGAAAAGAAGAAGAAAAGAACTCCTAAAAGAGTATTGACAACTTTATATTTGATGCCCTATGATTGATCTCTCTACTCTAATGAATTATTTCTTTTGATATTTATAGAGTGTAGAAACTTCTAAAATAAAATAAATCAATCCAAAACAAATTAGGAGACTAAAGTTAACTGCACTACCGCCTCAACTCAAAGAGGATTGCCAATCGCCTTCGTAAAATTACCACGTGGAGCATAGTTGACCTTAATTTATCTGACTTGCACCCATCAGATTTCTTTATATATTATATATTATTATATTTAAATTCAATCATTATGCCCATTAGATTTCTTCTTCAACCTTCCATCTTAATTCACTTAACTCTAAACTTCTTCAACTTATTTAACAATCCTACATATAAAAAATACACTATTTAGCATAATCCATAAAATAAATGTCAAAAAGATAAATAAATAATAAAATGAGACAAATAATGATAAGTGTAAATATATTTTTGGCCCCACATCAACACTCCCACACTTAAACTTTTGTAACTGCCATCGAAAGCAAACATTAAAGATCATCTAAAAATCATACTAGGAATGCTTAATACTTTGATTAATACAAACAATTAGGTAATATACAAATTTCAAACATCAAGTACACTTCAATCATTATGCAAGACCTTCAACAAATAACAAACTCTAACCTCCACCTCAATATATGGTATCTCCCAGATCAACAAATTTAAGCTCACTTCACCTATCCATATCAAGTTAATCACTTAATAAAATGACTCCATTCATCAGCGAAATACACGCCTCACAAAAGAAATAGCCCACACAACAATTTAAAAGATTGACTATAAATTAAGGACTTAACATCACAGAACAACTCTCACACTCGCAAATAAAATTCACATGTACGATTAAAAGAATCATAGGTCAGCCCATTACGTGAGACATCTCCACTCACTCAAGCATAGTTGGGCCAGAATCAAATTATGGACTTCTAATGGTTGTATGTAGGCTAGGGAACGGGTAGAAAACTATATACAGTGACTTACACTTCCTTAAGTACTTTGCAATTTTGACTTCATCACTCCATTATTCTTATTTTTAGCCC